>CM051237.1:24879661-25479661 GCA_027917425.1 Gastrophryne carolinensis
GGTCAAAGTCGTTAGTGTGGCGTGCTTGGGTGTACTTTGGGGGCTTAACCCATACCCCCCGACCAGGCACACTATACAGGGGACCTGCATGCAAGCAGAAGTGCCCGGTGCAGGCATTAGTGCTGACTTGTCGTGCCTTGCCACCAGCAGGGCGGCAGTCACAACAGCTGCTCCAGCTCACCCTCACTGGCTTATCTGTTTCCCCTGGCCCCAGACTGAGTGCTGGGAGGAAAAAAGGCTTAGAGCGCCACACAGACTTCAGGGGGGAGGGCTCAACCGAGCCTGGTGGGGACAGACGGCGACCAGCAGGGGGAGGTAAGCTCACCATCAGTTTGCAAAACCAATCCTCCCCTCGTCTAGTCACTCCACACACGTGGTCTGTCTAATATGGCTCAGTGCAGGGGCCTGACTCTCATGTTTATTCACAGACCCTGGAGGAGCTATAGTGAAAACTGAGGAGGAAGAAGTATTTGCGAAGAATAAAGAGGAGGAAATCCCCCAACAGATCAGCACAGGTGAGTAATAAACCTTCTATGTTCAGTCAGCACAGGTGAGTAATAAGCCATATGCAGAAGGTTTTGCATATTATCTATGTTCAGTCACTTAACCTTAATGCTGTGCTTCATCTTACGAACTTGATGCAGCTTATTTTAACTGGAAAACATCCCTTCCACACCTCAATGAATGACATGACTTTACTGCACAGAACAGATTAAGCCATACTCACAAGGCAGTCAGACATGTACCTGAAAGTTAAATAATGAACTCCACCCTGTATCTTTCTAGTTTTAAAGCAGATCAAAACCCATGTGGCCCTGGAATCTAAAAGACTACGACCCCCCACAGTGTGAAGCCCCAAGAGTTACTGGTATACTCATTGTCACGCTCCCAGAACCTCAATTACCACTTGGACAACTCCAGCTCTCTTGGTAAGGACCTCAACCCCCAATCTCCGCAGCCAGCTTCACCTATAGGAGCCCCCGCTTGCCGAGACGCAGAACACGCCTGCTCGGGATCGGTTGCCCCCAGGACTTTATGGCTCAAAGGATGAGGTCTTACGGTACAGAGAACTGGAGAGTCCGCGGCTGGAAGTGGAATCGGGTAGCCGGTATGTGAGCGTAAGGTGGCAGTCCAATAGACAGGCAAGGGTCGGCAACAGGAGTGGAGATCGAGGATGGTCAAGGCAAGCAAGGGTCGGCAACAGGAGTGGAGATCGAGGATGGTCAAACAAGCGAGGGTCGGCAACAGGAACGGAGATCAAGGATGGTCAAACTGGCAAGGGTCGGCAACAGGAACGGAGATCAAGGATGGTCAAACTGGCAAGGGTCGGCAACAGGAACGGAGATCAAGGATGGTCAAACTGGTGAGGGTCGGCAACAGGAACGGAGATCAAGGATGGTCAAACTGGCGAGGGTCGGCAACAGGAACGGAGATCAAGGATAGTCAAAAACAGGCAAGGTCGGCAACAGGAATCAGGATCAAAATCGAGGATAAACAGCTACAAGGGTCTAGGCGCTATAACAGGCAATGACCAACTGGCTGAAGAGGGGTTATATAGGAAGCAGGTATGATTGGGCCAGGGAAGAGAGCCTGATGATTGGTGCAACTAGGAACTTTAATTCAATTGGATAGCACAGGGCGTGCCGCCCAGGAGTCTGATAGGAACAAGCAATAGTGTCAGCAAGAGATTGGCCAGTAAAACGCCCCCCCTAACCCACAGCTGTACCTAATTAACTCTCCTCCGGCGGCCGTGCTGAGAGCAGCGCCGCCGGAGGGTATAAGTGAAGCGTGCACGCGCGCCCGCGCGAGCACGAGACCTAGAGCCGGGGACGCCGCCCGACGCAGGCAGAGGCGCGTGCACGCCGGGCGGAAGCGAAGCCGCCGCCTGCCGCGGCCGCCGCACGGCTCTCTGTGGGACGGGGAGCGCCGCAGGAACGGGACGCAGGTAAGTGGATACTGACATTACCCCCCCTCTCACGAGGGGCCTCCGGACCCTCACCTGGCTTGCCCGGATTGTCACGGTGGAATTTCCGTACAAGAGCCCTGGCATGGACATCACAAGAAGAAACCCAGCACCTCTCCTCAGGACCGTAACCAACCCAATCAATTAAATATTGTAACGTATTGCGAACCTTACGTGAATCCAGAATCTTGTTCACTTCATACTCTTGCACATTATCCACTAAAACAGGAGGCGGACCAGCAGGAGAAGAGTTTTTAGCTGGTTTCAACAGTGATACATGAAACGAGTTGGAAATTTTCATAGTAGGAGGGAGCTGAACTTTGAAGGTCACGTTATTAAGTTTCCTGACAATGGGGTACGGACCGATAAATTTAGGACCCAGTTTATAAGAAGGCTGATGGAGAGCAATATTCCTAGTGGAAACCCAAACAAGGTCTCCACACTGAAGGATAGGTTCCTGGGACCTGCGATGATCAGCAAACTTTTTATATTTAGCGCGCATAGTTTCTAAATTTTCCTTGACGCGTACCCAAACATCTTTCCGTTTTTGAAGCCACTCTTCTAAGACCGGAAAATCAGAAGGTGCTGCAGAAATAGACGAAGCTCTAGGATGCTTTCCATAATTACAAAAAAACGGGGATATTTTGGTACTGTCACTTGGCGCATTATTATACGCGAACTCTGCAAAGTCAATAAACTCCGACCACTGCTCCTGAGTGTCAGAGATGTAACATCTTAAATATTGTTCTAAGCTTTGATTTGTTCTTTCAGTCTGCCCATTAGACTGGGGATGATACGCGGAGGACAAAGAAACCTGAATCCCCAAACGTGAACAAAAATTTTTCCAAAATCGTGATATAAATTGCACACCCCGATCGGAAACAATATTTAATGGAATACCATGAAGGCGAAAAATATGCGAGACAAACAGGCGCGAAAGTTCAGGGGCCGAGGGTAACTTGGGTAAAGCAATAAAATGAGCCATCTTACTGAATCTATCGACGACTACCCAAACCACAGTGTTCCCATGCGAAAGAGGTAAATCAACAATAAAGTCCATTGAGATGTGAGACCATGGTTCTTTAGGGATCTCAAGCGGAATCAGATACCCACTAGGGGCCTTGTGTACCCCTTTATTCGTGCACAAACAGGACATGCGTCGATAAGGGCAGTGATATCACGTCTCATAGAAGGCCACCATACGTGGCGCCGAGCTAAAATAAACGTCTTACGAACTCCCAGATGCCCAGCAGTCTTTGCGTCGTGGAATTCGCGAATAACATCAGAACGCAAATGCGGCGGTACAAATTGACATCCTAAAGGTGCGTTTACAGGCGACTCAACTTGGAACGGCGCCAAAACATTAGAGAGATCAGGGAGCAAGGCCCCGACTACACAACCTGCAGGTAAGATGGGCTCACCAGTATCCCCCCGATCCTTACATTCACCAAACATGCGCGACAAAGCATCGGCCTTAGTATTCTTCACGCCCGGCTTAAAGGTAATAATAAAGTTGAAACGTGAAAAAAACAATGCCCAACGGGCCTGTCGAGAATTTAACCTCTTGGCGGCACCTATATACTCGAGATTTTTGTGATCGGTATATACAGTGATAGGATGTAAGGAACCCTCCAACCAATGACGCCATTCATCAAATGCCAGTTTAATAGCTAATAGTTCCCTATTGCCGACATCATAATTTTGTTCTGCGGTATTAAATTTCCGGGAAGAATAGGCACACGGATGCATACGTTCAGGAGATCCGGAAAATTGCGATAAAACAGCTCCAACACCTAATTCAGACGCATCTACTTCAATAATAAAAGGTTTGTTGACGTCGGGGTGCACTAAAACTGGCGCCGAAGTAAAAGCCTGTTTTAGGACACGGAAGGCTTCAATAGCTGATGGTGACCAGTTAACAGTGAACGCGTCTTTGCGGGTGAGATTGGTGAGAGGTGCAACGATACTAGAAAAACCCTTGATAAAACGTCGATAGAAATTGGCAAATCCTAAAAAGCGTTGTAATTCTTTTAAGGATTTGGGTTGCACCCAATCCCGTACTGCCGAAACTTTTCCCCCATCCATCTCCAACCCCTGACTAGAAATAATATATCCCAAGAAGGGAACGGAGGCGACCTCAAACATACACTTAGAAATTTTAGCGTATAAGTTATTCTCTCTCAATTTCTGAAGGACCAGTTTTACATGTTGCCTGTGTTCGGAAAGGTTCTTAGAGTAAATGAGGATGTCATCCAAGTAAACCACAACGAAGTTACCCAAAAAGTCACGAAACACGTCATTAACGAAGTCTTGAAAGACCGCAGGAGCATTACAAAGGCCAAAAGGCATCACTAAATATTCATAATGGCCATCCTTAACATTGAACGCCGTTTTCCATTCATCCCCTTGCCGAATACGGATCAGGTTGTAGGCCCCCTTTAGATCTAGTTTAGAAAAAATTCGAGCCCCCACTACCTGATTAAATAAATCACCTATTAAGGGAAGAGGATAACGATTTTTAATAGTGATCTTATTCAAGGCTCTATAATCTATGCAAGGCCTTAAACCCCCATCCTCCTTCTCCACAAAAATGAAGCCGGCACCCGCCGGTGAAGTAGATGGGCGGATAAAGCCTTTACTCAGATTTTCAGAAATATATTCTTTCATGGCCTGCTCTTCAGCTCGATTCAGATTATAGATTTTGCCCCTAGGAGGAATGGTTCCAGGAAGTAGGTCGATGGGACAGTCATAGGGTCTGTGTGGGGGAAGATTGTCAGCGGACCGCTCAGAAAAGACATCTACCCAATCTATATAAGGCAGAGGCAGTTCTTGGGGCGAAATCTGCACACTCCTAAGGATGGTGGAGAAGCAATGTGATCTGCAGAAATTACTCCACTTAATCAGATCACCGGACTGCCAATTGAATACGGGGTTATGGAGCTTTAGCCATGGGTATCCCAAAACTACTGGTGTTTCCGGACAATCAAACACCAGAAATTCTATAAGTTCAGTATGAGATGAGCCGGCCACCAATCTGAGAGGAGGGGTCTTGTGACTGACCGGCCCTCCCAGGATGGCCTTCCCGTTGATGGCCAAAACCTGAAGAGACTTTTCTAGAGGTACCAGTGGAACTCCCAGGATGGAGACTATGTTCCGATCCAGGAAGTTACCTGCAGCTCCACTATCGACAAACGCAGATACTGCCTGTTTGGAAAGACCCCAGAAAAGCTCTGTAGGGATTAACTTATCATGGTGAGGGTAATGCTTCAATCCACCTAGGTCAGCACCCTCTTCCTGACCTAGGCAAGAAAGTTTCCCGCCGGATATCCCTTATTTGGGCAAGACCTGGCAAAATGCCCCGGGGACCCACAATAGAGACAAAGACCCAAAGACCGTCTTCGTTGTTTCTCGTCCTGAGAAAGACGGGCTCTGCCAACCTGCATTGGCTCCTCTTGAGAGGGGGAGGAGGAGTTTACCCCACCAGAAGTTGAAGGGCTGGGAGTTTGTGAAGGTCTAAAGGGCGTAGTAACTCTAACCCTTTCCCTGGCTCTCTCCCTAAGACGCCTATCGATCCTGATGGAGACCTGCATAAGCTGGTCCAAATCTTTTGGAGTAGGAAAGTTGACCAGGGCATCTTTAATATTTTCGGACAGCCCCATACGGTATTGGCTACACAGGGCTGGATTATTCCAGGTAGATTCTACTGCCCAGCGCCGGAACTCAGCGCTGTAGTCCTCGGCGGAATTCCGACTCTGCTTCAAGGCCCGAAGCCTGTTTTCCGCCGTGGACTGACGATCTGGATCCGCATACAACACTCCCATAGCTGAAAAAAAAGATGTCCCGGAGTGTAAGGCAGGATCTTCAGGGAGCAAGCTGAAAGCCCATGACTGGGGATCTCCTTGTAACAAAGAAATAATTAAACCCACCCGTTGGGTTTCTGTGCCAGAAGATAAAGGCCGCAGCCTAAAGTAGAGTTCACACGAATTCTTGAAATTCGAAAAGCCGGCCCGGTCTCCAAAGAATTTTTCAGGCAAAGGAACCTTAGGCTCAGGAATATGAGGTGATACAGCGGGTGTTGAAGTCTGGCGGGTTTCTTGATTGGCCACCCTCTGGGCAAGTTGATTGATAGCGGTGGCCATCGCCTGCACTTGCTGTACCAGGTCTTCCATATTGATATTTTTGGGCCTGTTATAATGTCACGCTCCCAGAACCTCAATTACCACTTGGACAACTCCAGCTCTCTTGGTAAGGACCTCAACCCCCAATCTCCGCAGCCAGCTTCACCTATAGGAGCCCCCGCTTGCCGAGACGCAGAACACGCCTGCTCGGGATCGGTTGCCCCCTGGACTTTATGGCTCAAAGGATGAGGTCTTACGGTAAAGAGAACTGGAGAGTCCGCGGCTGGAAGTGGAATCGGGTAGCCGGTATGTGAGCGTAAGGTGGCAGTCCAATAGACAGGCAAGGGTCGGCAACAGGAGTGGAGATCGAGGATGGTCAAGGCAAGCAAGGGTCGGCAACAGGAGTGGAGATCGAGGATGGTCAAACAAGCGAGGGTCGGCAACAGGAACGGAGATCAAGGATGGTCAAACTGGCAAGGGTCGGCAACAGGAACGGAGATCAAGGATGGTCAAACTGGCAAGGGTCGGCAACAGGAACGGAGATCAAGGATGGTCAAACTGGCGAGGGTCGGCAACAGGAACGGAGATCAAGGATAGTCAAAAACAGGCAAGGTCGGCAACAGGAATCAGGATCAAAATCGAGGATAAACAGCTACAAGGGTCTAGGCGCTATAACAGGCAATGACCAACTGGCTGAAGAGGGGTTATATAGGAAGCAGGTATGATTGGGCCAGGGAAGAGAGCCTGATGATTGGTGCAACTAGGAACTTTAATTCAATTGGATAGCACAGGGCGTGCCGCCCAGGAGTCTGATAGGAACAAGCAATAGTGTCAGCAAGAGATTGGCCAGTAAAACGCCCCCCCTAACCCACAGCTGTACCTAATTAACTCTCCTCCGGCGGCCGTGCTGAGAGCAGCGCCGCCGGAGGGTATAAGTGAAGCGTGCTCGCGCGAGCACGAGACCTAGAGCCGGGGACGCCTGCCGACGCAGGCAGAGGCGCGTGCACGCCGGGCGGAAGCGAAGCCGCCGCCTGCCGCGGCCGCCGCACAGAGAGCCGTGCAGCGGGACGGGGAGCGCCGCAGGAACGGGACGCAGGTAAGTGGATACTGACACTCATCTTTACTGCTAGCTCCCATTATGCTGCAAATCCCAGGCCAGGCTTTTCTTTTTTTTTTTAATTCTTTATTTATTAATTTTCAAAGTGAAACAGAGAAAATACAGTCATGGCAAGAAACAATAGCAGTCATATTAAAGATTATCAACATACAATTGTTTCGTTCACAAGCTCAGATCAAACCTATTAGCTCGAAATTTAAAACTACCAAGAGTACCGTGAAGAGAACCTACAGGGTAAAAAACGAGAGGGCAGGGCAGGGTATAAGAGCGATGGGGCGAATCGGGCTCACAGCCGCACGTGTGGGGGGAGGGGGGGAGAGGGGCTGGGGAGTACAAGACATCATGTACGGGCTGTGGTGATAATCATGGTGCGGGAGCTTGCGTTCCTAAGAAGGTTCCAGGATTGCCGTCGTCGGAGTCTAAAAACAGCATCCAATTATACCAGGTGGTGGTGAATTTTTCAGACCCTCCATCTCTCGTCAATATAAGGCTCTCGAAGCGCATGATATCATTCACCTTTAAAACCCAGGTTGCCAGCGAGGGGGAACTTTCCTGCCTCCACATTAGCGGAATGCAAGCCTTTGCTGCATTCAATAGCTGGCACTGGAGAGATTTCTTATAACCCTTAAAGGGGGCATTGGTTAGGTGGAGCAGACACGCGCCCGGGGCGTCAGGTAGGTGATATTCCGATACGTCGTTTATTATCTTCCTGACGGCGTCCCAAAAAGGACGAATCGTAGGGCAAGACCAGAAAATATGTAAAAGGTCACCCCTCTCCGCACCGCACCTCCAGCAATTAGTCGACGAGCCGGGCACCCACTTACCGACTGCATACCAGCGGGTGAGTAGCTTGTAATTGCACTCCTGAAATTTAGTGCAAACGGAGGTTTTGTGCGGCGCGGAGAGAAGCCTCACAATCTGGTCTGGTGACAAGGTGACACCCAGGTCTCGCTCCCACTTTCCAATGTAAGGCGGCACCTTTTCGGTCATGGGGGAGACAAGTAGCTTATACATGCGGGAGAGAACGTGTGTCTCAGAATTATTGCTTGTACAAATTTCCTCAAAAG
Organism: Gastrophryne carolinensis; assembly: GCA_027917425.1. Lineage (NCBI taxonomy): Eukaryota > Metazoa > Chordata > Amphibia > Anura > Microhylidae > Gastrophryne > Gastrophryne carolinensis. Next base: position 24,887,927 of record CM051237.1, read on the forward strand.
TTGTGAGAGGCCTGTGCCGAGTGGGGGTAGCCCCAAGGGACCTTAGGAAGTGCCAGAGCTGAGTGCTCTGCCAACTTGACCATTCCGAAAGCCCCCTGGCCTGAGCTAGTGAAGATAGATCCGACCATCCGCCCTCCGACCAGAAATGTTGTACTCTATAGACTCCCGCCTCTCTCCACTCCTTTGATCTCGGCCCCTCACAGCCCGGGGGGAAGTCTGGATTGCCCAGGACGGGAATCAGGGGGGAGGGTCCAGGGGAGATATCCGGAAGGCCCGCTGTTGACTTGCCTACTTTTAAGGTGGTTCCTATAGTGGGATGTTTAAAAGCCCGGGGCACGTCCTTCCCCTCCAGCCACATAATGTTTGGTAACGGTGTCTCCACGGCCTCCTGTTCCAAGCTGACCCACTGCTTATTGCTCCCGTGTAGACACCAGTCTACAACTCTCCCCAGGTGTACTGCAGAATGGTATCTCACCGGATCTGGGAACCCTATTCCCCCGTTCTCCTTTGCCCTGGTGAGCGTGTCTCTATTAATCCTGTGCCGTTTCCCTCCCCAAACAAATTTGGCAAAGAGGGATCTAACCTCACGCAGAAAGGCTGGAAGGATAGCTATCGGGAGGGCCTGCAGAAGATACAGCAGCCTAGGGAGAAGGTTCATCTTCAGAGCGTTACACCGCCCGAACCAAGATAATTTTCCCACAGACCATTTTGAGATATCCTCCTGAAATTTCTTGAGGAGGGGGGGGAAGTTTAAGCCAAATATTTTGGAGAGATCACATCCAATTTTAGTCCCCAGGTAGGTAAAACTTTCTTTGGCCCATTTGAAGGGGAACGAGCTCTGCAGGCGGGAGAACCTCTCCGTCGGGATGTTAATATTATGCATTTCAGATTTGGAGTAATTAATTTTATAGCCTAAGAGTTCCCCATATTGCTTGAGCTCTTCCATGAAATTAGGTAGTGTAATTTCTGGACCTGATAAGCAGAAGATCAGATCGTCTGCATATGCAGCAACTTTATATTCCGCCTCCGAACTTCTCAGGCCTCTGATGTCTGGGTGTCTGCGAATCTTGCAAAGTAGTGATTCAAGGGTCAAAATAAAAATCAGGGGAGACAGCGGGCATCCCTGCCTCGTCCCATTTGTGATGTTAAAAGAATCTGAGAACATGCCGTTCACTCGCACCGACGCCGAGGGACCCTCGTAAAGGCTGAGGATCCAGCTTAATGCATTAGGGCCAAGGCCCAGGTGTCGTAGGGTGGCCTTCATAAAGAGCCAACTAACTCTATCGAATGCTTTCTCGGCGTCGGTCGCGAGGAGAAGGGTATGTATATTTTTCTGCTGTGCAGTATGGATTAGGTTCAACACCTTAATAGTGTTGTCCCTCGCTTCCCTGTGTGGCATGAATCCTACCTGATCCAACCCGATTACGTGATGGAGGTGTGGGGCTATTCTTGCGGCCAGCAAATATTTTAATATCCGAATTCAAAAGTGAAATAGGTCTGTAGCTGCTACATTGTGAGGGATTTTTCCCTTCCTTCGGTAGCACAGAGATAAATGCCCTTAGGGAGTCTGTCGGAAAGGAGCCCCCCCTCTGACCGAGTTGAAGACCGACAGCATACTGGGGGCCAGGGTTGGCATGAATCTTTTGTAGTAAAGAGCCGGGAGCCCATCCGGGCCCGGCGCCTTCCCACCTGCCATCCTCTTGACCACCTTCTGTAGTTCCAACAGAGAAATAGACTCCTCCAAACCTTCGACCACTTCAGGCGGCAAGCTGGGCATCCCCGACTCACTGATATATCTATCTATCACGGTCAACTGGTCAGGTCTCCGGTCCTTTGGGAGGTTGTATAAAGATTGGTAAAACCTCCCGAAAGACTCTGCAATTTCACTTGTTAGGTGTCTGACCCGACCATCCGAGCCTGTGATTTTCAGGATATATGTCTTAGCCCTCTCTGAGCGGAGGGCCCTGGCCAAGAGCTTGCCACATTTGTCCCCCGACTCGTAAAAGGCTCTCTGGCATTTAGTCAATTGAGCCTTCAGCCTATCACAACTCAGCGTTTTAAGCTGTTCCCTCAAGGACGTCAGCATTGCAAGGTGGGCGGCTGCCAGGGATTGTTTATGGAGCATCTCAAATTTCCTGATCTCCGACAGGAGTTCCAGCGTGCGTTTCGCTTTTTCTTTTTTTATTCGGGAACCGATCTTGATGAAAATCCCCCTAATTACGCATTTATGGGATTCCCACAAGACTCCAGGGCTTATCTCAGGGGAGGCGTTTAAGGCGAAGAACTCTTGGAGTTCTTTTTGAACTTCCTCCATGACTACCTGGTCCTCTAGCAAGGAGGTATTGAGCCTCCAGGACCAACTCTTCATGACTGGGCTCGGTAGAATCGCTGTGAGCGTGACTGGGGCATGGTCGGAAATGGTGATATTGCCAATTTCTGCAGCAGAAACCTTGGGTAGAGAGGCATGGGGAATCGGGAAGAAGTATATCCTGGAGTAAGAGTTATGGGGAGCGGAGAAGAACGTGTAGTCCTTATCCGTCGGGTGGAGGATTCTCCAAGGGTCTATTAGCTGGTACAGGGCGATTACTTTTTTAAGCCTATTAAGTTTAGCATAGGACAGCTGCGACGCGCCCCTGGAGGTATCAATAAGTGGGTCCAATGCTAGATTAAAATCCCCCCCAATAATCAATTCCTCCTCTTTGAAGGTCGAGAGGTTTTCCATTGCTTTTTCAAGGAAGGCGGTCTGACCCGTGTTTGGCAAGTAAAAATTGGCGAAGGTGTAGAGATGGGACGCCACCCTCCCTTTCAGGAAGATCCAGCGCCCCTCCTCATCTGTTTTATAGTCAGCCAGCTCCCACGGGAGACCGGCATAGATTAAAATGCTGACCCCCCGGAGAGTAGCTGTGGTAGCTCTTTTGAAAGGTTCTGTTACTCAAAGAGGGTGGACCACCAGCCTTGAAGTGCGTTTCCTGCAGGAAGGCTATTTGGGCTTTAAGCCCCTTAAGATTCCTCAAAGTGAGGGACCGTTTTTCTGGGCTGTTAAGCCCTTTAACATTCAAGGAAACTATGTTAAATTCAGATATGGGCTTGGTCAGAGTTGCTTGTTTGACCCCCCTAGCCATGGCACCCACGTGTGCTAGCCCGACACCCAATGGGGAGGAGGGGGGGAGGAAAGGGAAGGAGGGGTACAGAGGGTAGCTAGTCTACCCCTGTGGTTGGGGGTGCGCTATAACCACAATTAGAACACAGAACAGAACAAACTAAAATTAACAGTACTATTCCAAGTATGGAAAATCGGGGCCTCGATCGCTTGGGCGTCCGAGAAGCCCCTCCTATTGGGGGGTACAGCGTCTAGCAGGGAAGGCGGGACTCAAGGGCAGGCACCCTACCGTCCCCCGACCCCTGCTCAGACACGTATACCTGCCAATTAGCCACCTATGTTAACAGTTACCGTTCTAGAGAAAGGTGGATCAAAGGAGAACAACAACCTAGAACTTAGAAAACACAACAGCGGGGACTAGGCCCAGAGGGATCTTCTCCGGGAGACAGGCCAGTTAGCTCTGCCGCCCCAGAGTAGGATTAGTCCATCTTTCCAGTTCAATGCAGACGCTGAGAGAGAATGAAGATATGGGAAGGAGCAATATGATGAGAGGAGTCAACGCCAGTCACTCCCTTTGGGGCTCGCTGAGGCTCTCTCCACCACCCCAGAAGGGGGAACCAGGGGGCGGGGAGGGGACCCCGGCCCCTCAGATCGGCTATCCAGACGAGCCGCTGCACGGGAGGGTCGCCCCGCTTAGACCGTGGCAACCCATTCCCATACGGGGCAGAGGATCTCTTGAGGCGCTGCAGGTCGCGGTAATTCCTCGGGCCCCTCCGTGGACCACTCGTGGATTCTTGCATGGCGCTGGGAAACTCCAGAGACAGCCAGTCCAGGATCTGGATGGGCTCGCATCCGAGGAACTCAAACAACTTCTCCAAGTCCACAGGAGACCTCAGAATGAAATTGCGCTGCTCTCTCCTCACAATCAGATGGAAGGGAAATCCCCATCTGTAGGTGGCCCCGTTTGTTAAAATAACTTCAAGAAGGGGCTTAAGGGCCCTCCGCATCTGCAAAGTCCGTTTGGAGAGGTCCTGGAGAATTTTAACAGCCGCCCCATTATATTCAACTGTGCCCTTGTGCCAGGCTTTCCGAAGTATCTCTTCTTTAAGGGAAAACAGGTGGACTTTGCACACCACATCTCGTGGGAAAGCTGGATCCGGACTTCTGGGGCCTAAGGCCCGGTGAACCCTGTCGAGCACAATAGAAGTAGCTGGATCTCGATCGAGGACCGTGTTAAAGATATTTGATACAATGTGCTGTAGGTTTTCTCCCCCTGCCGCCTCTGGGATGCCCCTTAGACGGAGGTTATTCCGCCTACTCCTGTTTTCCAGGTCGTCTATATGGAGAAGGCACGTTTGCAGCATCGCTTCTTGCCGAACGCTTCTGGATTCTAACGCCTGTGCGCGGTCAGCTGCTGTTGCGCTCTCTGTCTCTAGTGCAGTAACTCTCTGCTCCACTTCTGAGACCTGATGTTTAACAGTTGTCAGTTCCCGCTTAAACGTTGCTTCATATTTTGCGATGAGACTTTCGATGTCGGATCGTGACGGGATCCCCTTTAGAAGCAAGATGGTTTCCAAGTGGATTTCATTGGCCTGGGATTGAGACACTTCAGGAGACCCTCCATTGGGAGAAAAGAGCGGCCCAGGTGGGGACACAGGGCGGGCGCTAGGCGGAGATGAAAAGGACCCGGGGGACATGGGCGAGAGCCCCGGTCCTGCTTTATCGCTGACTCTTCCTGGGGACGGTAGCAGCGGAGATGGCGGGGAGCCCAGTAACGAGGGGGCTCCAGGTTCGGCCGGGTGCACCCCCTGGACGGCTTCGCTATAACCATGGGGCATTCGGGGAAGCACCCCGGACAGGGCAACCCCGTCAACAGGGGTGGGAGTTTCTGGGGCAGGCAGAGACCTATTTTTGCTTTTCCTGGGCTCAAAGGCAAATTTTATTAGGTTGATGTGCAAGGGGGCCCTGCTCAGCTCTGCACCCTGTGCCACTGCCTCCGTGATGGGGTCTGTTAGGGGGACTTCGGCACAGCTCATCTCTTGCTGCCCGACCTGTGTATTTGAAGGGGAGAAGGACGGGGAGTGTGGTGGTGTGCTTTTACTAAGCCCCAGGGGCCTGCTGATGAGATCTGTAGTGGCTGCTGCAGCCCGCCTCTCTGCCCTCTGCTGCGGAGCTCCACTGTCCAGCCGTGCGGCGCCTGCTGTCTTCGCCGAGCCTGTGTCGGCAAGCTGAGTCCCTCTCTCTGCTCCCCCTCCCCTCCGAGGAAGGCCGTCAGCAGATCGTGATGCGGGCCATGACGTGGCCCGTGATGCTGACGGTGATGCGGCCGTCTCCGGCTCCGCGGTCGCCATCTTGCTGCACCCACCTCTTTCATCCGGCTCCTCGGTCCGCATCTCCTCCTGCCTCCCAGCCCCGCAGGCGGGCGGGGGGCCCCGGGACGCCGCGCTCTCTTGGTCTGATGCTTCGCTGTGTGAAGAGGTAAGGCAGGCTGTCTCAGTCGCATCCTCCTCTCCGCGTCCCGCCGCCATGCCGCTCCTCGCGCCTCTCCCGCCGGTGTGCCATTTGCCGGCTGTCGCCCACTTCGGGGGGGGCTTCCTGTCTCCTCTGTCCCCACTCTTCCTCACCTTCTTTTTGGACATATTTCTGGTGGCCTTATTAGCAGTGCTTAGTCCGATTAAGGGGTCTGGGGTCCGGGAGCAGGGTTACTCACGTCCACACTCCACCATTGCCAGGACACGCCCCCAGGCCAGGCTTTTCTAAGTGGCTGGGAGCGGGTGCACCCAACGTGAAAGCCAGGGATGCAGCCAGCCGGCTGGTGTGTGTCACCTAGCATCACAATTCAACACGTCCCTCAGCCAATTGGTGATCTGAACAGGGCCGAGTGGCATCGCCCAGCCGCTCGTGCAGGGAGGCGGAACGGAGCGGAGCACCCAGGATTGGTTTTGCTTTTCTTTAAAGCAGACCTTCAGCGTCATTTGATAAAAATCCCAAACCCTTAAAAAATGATTCCTCAGCATCTAAAATTAATATATTTAATGTTTTTAATCACTTACTTTTTATTCTTTTCCCCACTGGGCTGCAACTCTGTTCACACTTTTTTTTTTTTAATACTCTTTATTTAAAGATTTTGCATTTTTATACATTACATACATTTAGACATACAATACAGGGTAAAAGGGTGTGGGTGAGGAAATCGGGAACACTATTCGCTAAAGCGCAAGCATCATTATCATTGTGGGCCAGTTTCTGCCACCGTAACAACAGCACCCGAACCGGGAGGCGAGGCTCCCATATAATTAGATCCTGATCTCCACTGATCAGTGTCGCACTGTTCTGATCCACCCGGAGTGGGCAATGTCCGCCCCTTCTTAAAGCAGATGTTTCTTGCCACACTGTCTACCCGAGGGGGCAGTGTGTCCGGGTTTCCAACCCGAGAGGAGGGACAAACATTAGGGGGATGGGCAGATTGGGAAATGGGAGGGGGGGGGAGTGAAGGTTGTATGGCGTGTGGGACATAACACCTGAGCTGACGTACACCTCCGCGTGTCTACAATTGGCGGCGCTGCAGTTACACCAATTTCTACTTGGATTATAATGATTGGGGCGGGCCAGAGGCGTGGATCCGGCCCCATGTCTACTGCTCGAACAGGCTCTTAAATTCTGCCTATTCCTCATAAATTAGCCAGGGCAACCAGGTAATTCTGTACTGCTCGTCTCTGTCATGCAATGACAATGTTAAGTCTTCCATTTCCCTAACACTCATGACCTCCCTTGCCCAATCCCTTACAGAGGGAGCTTTTTTTGCTTCCAAAACCTAGGTATTGTCTGTTTAGCCGCATTCAGCAGGTGGACCAGCAAGGATTTTTTGTACTTCCCTGTCGGGACCTTTGTGGAGTGGAGCAGGATCTGGGCCGGGTCCCCCCCCCCCCCCCGATTGTGTCCCAGTAAGCTGCGTAACAATGGGCAGGACCACTGCCCAGTAATCCTGGATCCCAGGACATGTCCAGAGAATGTGAAACAATGTCCCTCTCCCATCACCACACCTCCAACAGCTTGAGTCAGCTTGGCCAAACATCTTACCTAGTCTATCAGGGGTAAAGTACCAACGCGTCAGCAGTTTCTCGTGGCAACTGAGGATTTGTGGGCTAGAGTCGCTATTTTGTTCCTCTCCTTTTCCCCTATTGTTCTACCCAGGTCAGTCTCCCAATCTCTCCAGAATGTTGGGGAGATATCCTGTTTGCCTATAAGGAGTGAATATAATTTAGAGATCAGGTGTGGGTATGGTTGCCCCTTTATACAAATCCTTTCGAACTCTGTATGCCCCCTGATATATTCTTTCCGGTAATCCATTCCGGACAAAATTGACTGGAAACGAAGAAGTATCCAGGGATCAAGGTCACTGCTTTCTAGTTTAGTCCTTACTTCCCCTATGGGGACCCACCCTGTTCCTGTTATCAGGTCACCACCCCTCTGCTGGCTCACCCCTACCCACCCTCTGTGGGCCGCCCTAGGGCAGTCCAGGAGCGGAGGATTGTCTAGGAGTGCAATCATGGGAGAGGGCCAAGGAGAAATTTCCGGGCGCCTCCTATGATACCGGAAGGCCTCCAGAGTGGCCACTACTGTTGGGTGAGAATTCAGCCCGGCCTGTATGTTTCCCTGTTCCAGGCTGTAGTGTCTAGAGGGACTTGAGCCAAGGCGTGTTCCAATTGGACCCACCTTTTCGTACTCTTACATGTGTGCTACTCACAAATTCTTTGGAGGTGGGAGACCAACCAGTAGGAGCGGACATCTGGCAACGCCATGCCTCCCATATGCTTGGGCTTGCACAGTAACTGCCGTCTGAGCCCAGGTCTTTTTTTCTGCCAGACGAACCCCATCAGGATCCTATCCAAAGCCTTGAAGTATAAAGGGATGTTAATCGGGAGAGCATGGAATAGGAACAGGAGCTTTGGTAAAATCGACATTTTGATTATATTTACCCTTCCCATCCATGAGAAGCGGGAGTCCCATCTGCCCAGAACCGCTTTTATCCTCAAGGGCAGGAAGTTCAACTCCAGGATCTTCGACAACCGGGACGGCAACTGAGTGCCTAGGTACGTTATCGAGGTCCTAGCCCACTTAGAGGAAAATGTCAGTTGAAAGTTCCTGGCCACGTCCCCCGGGAGTGACACGTTCAGAGCCTCTGATTTTTCAAAGTTGATTTTAAAAAAGGACACCCTCCCAAAAACTTCAAATTCCTTCATTAGGACTGGTACCGTGATCGTGGGATTTGTGACAAAAAACAGGAGGTCGTCTGCATATGCAGCGGCCTTGTGGGTGGCATCCCCAATTACTAGTCCCCCTACATCTACATTTCCTCGAATTCTACACAAAAATGGTTCTAGGGTCAGGGCGAATAGCAGGGGTGAAAGGGGGCAGCCCTGGCGGGTTCCGTTGCAAATAGGAACCGGAGCTGAAAAATGGCCATTCACCTTGACCCTGCCTGAGAGCACTGTATACAGGGCTTCGATGAGTCTCCTCATATTATCCCCAAGGCCTATATGTCTGAGGGTCTCCTTTAGAAATGGCCAACTCACCCTGTCAAAGGCCTTCTCCGCATCTATGGACAAGAGCATCATAGGAACATTGGTATTCTGCGCCACATGCACTGCACTAAGCGCCCTTACCACGTTGTCCCTTGCCTCCCTCCCCAGCACGAAGCCCGTTTGGTCTAAGTGGACCACTTGAGCCACCACCGGCTCCAGTCTATTGCCCAGAATTTTGGCGTATAATTTCAGGTCCGCATTGAGGAGGGAGATGGGACGATAGCTCTTACATGACAGGGGGTCCTTTCCCGGTTTGTGGAGAACAAATATGTGGGCCTCCAGATCTCTACCTGAAAATGAACCCGGCGCCTCTAGGTCTAATATCGAGTTCCATGCTTTTATCATGCGTGGGCCCAATATTGGGGCAAAGGTTTTATAATATTTAATATAATATAATATTTAGTATCCATCAGGTCCCGGGGCTTTCCCTACGGGCGTCTGTTTAATTGCGGGCGTCTGTTTAATTGCTTCTGACAGTTCCTCTAGCCCGATCGGGTCTTCCAGCAGTGCCGCGATCTCCTCCGTGACCGCTGGCATACCGGAGCTCCCTATATATTTCTATATTTTGCCCGGGCGCGTCCGCGTCGCCACTCCCCCACCTAGATTGTATAAGTCAGAGTAGTAGGACCTTAACGTGTCCGCTATCCCTTCAGTGGTATGTTGCCTCTGCTGACTGTCGTCCAGAATCTCCGCAATGAAGTTCTGGGAGTGCTGATGTCTAAGAGCCCTAGCCAATAGTGCGCTGCTTTTTGTTGCCATGTTCATAGTATGTGCGTTTGCATCTCCTAATTATATGTTTGACCTTTTGTCTCAGTATAGCGTTGAGGGCTTCCCTTGCTTGGGTCAGTTCACTAGGTACCTTCACTGCTTCAGATTGCTTATGGGACAACTCTAGGCCCCGGACCCTTTCAGTGAGCTTCACTATTTGGGCTAATCTTTCTTTTTTGAGCCTTGCCCCGTGACTGATCAAAGTTCCCCTTATCACACTTTTGTGTGCTTCCCAAAGTGTTAGTGGCGAGACCTCCCCATTGTCATTGGCGCTACCACGGCATTCTGGAGGAGTGACTCATTTAGTCTCCACATTGAGGGGGGTGGGGCTCTATCTATAAGGTCGAGATCGAGGTAAAATGGGGTATGGTCTGAAAAAGAGATCGGGTATATCCCGTCCCCTGTGGCCTGACTCAGTAGTCTGTGCGAGATCCAAATATAGTCTAGCCTGGAGTATGTCCCATGAACATTGGAGTAAAAGGAGTAATCTCGTGTCCCTGGGTTTCTAACGCGCCATGCGTCCACCAGCTGCAAGCTATGAAGTTTTTTCTTCAGAGATCTCAAAGCCAATTGGGAGACCGCAGATCTGCCCGCTGATGAATCCAATCTATAGATCTATAGATGAATCCAGCTCTATAGATAAATTGAAGTCATCCCCCAATATTACATCTCCTTCCATGAACTTTTCTATCCTTTCCAGCGTGCTCTTTAGAAATTGGATCTGACCCTGATTGGGCACATATATAGAGGCCAGCGTATACATTCTTTGATCAATAAGCCCTTTGACTAACGCCACCCTTCCCTATTCATCGCTCCAGACCTCTTTTGAGACAAAGGGCACGTCTCTAGCCAGCATAATTGCTACTCCCTTCTTTTTGGCTTCTGCCGCGCAGCTGGTGAACACATGTGGGAGCTGCTTGTTACTAAGTCTTGGAGCCGCACTTCTTTTGAAGTGGGTCTCCTGTGCCCCAGAATGGTCTTCTCCCCAGAGTCCGCCCGGGGTAGGGGCATACCTCATTATTATTGGTTCCCCTGCGGGACTGCCCGGTCTGGACTGCCAAACTGGCTGTGGGCTCAGTGGTGGTGTGGCAGGGAGTCTGGGCTGTAGGGGACACTATGGCTGAAATCACTGCTGGGCATCCTGGTTGCAGTTGTGGGGGGCACTGCAGTAGGGGGCATCATGTCGCCTCCTGTTCCAACCCCCTCCCGGCCCGGAATGGCATGGGATGGGGCCCCCACCATGCTGCTGCAGGGGTTGGGCGGGGGGGCCGGGGTAAACCACTGACCTGAGGCCCGCCGGGTGCTCTCCTCCGCCCGTCCGCCTCACAATGGATCTCCGCTGCCACTGGCAAATCCGTGCTGCACCGCCTGGCCGCCTCCGCGCTGGGGACAAAGGACGCTGCCTCTCCTTCACAGCCCCCTCGTTGTGCAGGCTGCTCCCCCGCCAGGGACGGTGTGCAGTCGGGAGCTCCTGCTCGCCGCGCTGCAGCCTCATGCGCATGTTCACACTTTTTAAAAGCCCCTCAAACTATTTTCCCACAATGGATGTTAAGATTAAAGGGCTGTAATTATCCAGATATAGAACCCTATTTAAAATTGGGCACCCACTTTATTTAACTTGGGTCAAGGCATAACCAGTAGGTAGGTTGTGCTGTCGCTGTACAGATCTCTGGTGAGGCCATATCTGGAATGCTTAATGTGTACAGCGTAGAGGAAAAAAGTATAGATGAGACATGATTGAAATCTTTTAAAAGGGGAAAGGATTGACTAAGGTTCAGAATGGACGTGTTTTTATGAAAAAACTTAATGATGGAACGGGGGGGCAGAACAACAGAAATTAACAGAAAAGTCAAAAAGCAGCAGTAAGATAAATTATACATGCATGGGATAAGCATACATCTATGCTAAGATAAGGAGAACATGGACACATAAGGACAAACTAGATAGATCTTGTAGTCTCCTGTTACCTGTGTAAACTCACCTCCTGTCCAGTCCCGCAGCGTCCGCGGATGACTCCTACCACCCGGCAGCAGGCTCAAGCGGTGTCTGCTTGCCCGCCTCCTCGCTGCTTCTCCAGCTCCTCTGCCCATGGTTTTCTTATGCCCTCCGATGGCACTGCTATCAGCATGGCCACCAGAGGTTAGTTTAATGAGCCAAAAGGTTGTTCTGGGCAATTAGCCCATATGTTGTTAACACACCAATCCGATCCATTCCCCTCTATCCAATCCCCCCACACTGTCTCATTGCCCTTGATAGCGTGCTGCTGGGTGCTATTGATCCTATGTTCGTTGTTTGTTATACCATTGCCGAACTAGCTTGCCCGAACATTCCATGACCGCCACCTGAACCGTCCTCTGCTTATATTCCAACAACGTCCCTGCCTCATCCCTTATACTGCGAACTCTCTGATTACCTGGTTTTGACCCTTGGCTTGACCTTTCTTACACTTCTCCCTTGGCACTGTGTATTGAGGACTGATTTTTCTGTGTATGACCCCATCTTTGCGCCCTATGGGGCAACCATATCGGGTGAGGCATTTAATGTGTCCCGGCGAACGGGGACTTGTCTATAGGTGAAGCTAGCTGTGGAGATTGGGGGTTGTCCCACGAGGTTTGACACCTGCATTCTATGAATTTATACTGTCACGGAAAACTCACCTGTGTTGCGAGCACGCTCTTCATATGCCCTCTGGTGGCGCTGCACTCAGCGCGGCTGCCGGAAGCTGATTATAGGGGCCAATCCCAGTTAGGGTTTTTTGGACTCACACCCCTCGAGTTAGGCTATTGGGCATCCAGCCCAGATTGTTCAAGTGCACCAATCACAACACACACACCCGGTATGCTCAGCCCTATAAAAGGTTTACCCCTCCAGTACACCAGTGCCCGTGATTGCGTTTGCTGAGGTGTCTGGGATTGTCTTTACGCCCATTTAATATTGTTGCCAACCTTGCTCAATTTGACCAATCTTGATTGCCACCTGGATCGACCATTGCCTGTACCCCGACCATGCTTCCGTCTCACCTTCTGAACTGCGAACCTGTGACCTTCTGGATTGACCTTTGGCCTGACTGTGACCCTTCTGTTGCCTGTCCCTTTGTTGCTGTGATATTGTTGGACTGCCTTTCCCGTGTATTGCCCTGTCAGACCCTTGGTTCATCTGCCTTCACTCTCCCGTAAGCTCACATCCTTTGTGCTATCAAGTCCTGGGGGCAACCGTGTCCGGCGAGGCGTATAAAGCGTCCCGGCAAACGGGGGCTTGTCTAAAGGTGAAGTTAGCAGCAGAGATTGGGGGTTGTGGGCTTACTCTGAAGGCGGATGTCCCACAGGGCCTTACATTATCACGTGCCACTTAAATGGAAGAACTTGTGCAGCAAGTGCAGGCCATGGCTACCGCCATCAACCAACTGGTTCAATGCTTGGCGGTCCAGGAAAACCGTCAACTGCCTGCATCACCAGCATCCTCACCTTCTGTCTAACCGAAGGTTCCCCTTTCCGAAAAGTTTGATGGGGATCGCACAAGATTCCCTAATTTCAGAAACTCTTGTGAGTTATATTTCCAGTTACGCCCGAACTCCTCTGGTTCTGAAACACAAAAAGTGGGCCTGGTCATTTCCCTGTTACAGGGAGATCCGCAGACATGGGCTTTCAGGTTAGCACCCACTGATGAGGCTCTGCAGACAGTTGCTGCCTTTTTGTCAGCCATGGAGGTCTTGTATGCAGACCCTGACAAGGCTTCGACCGCTGACGCCAAGCTGCGTAACCTTAGACAATGGAAGCGTTCTGCTAAGGAATACAGCACAGAATTTCGCCGCTGGGCGATTGATTCTCGGTGGAATGATCCAGCCCTTACCAGCCAATATAGAATTGGCCTATCGGAGTATCAAAGATGTCCTGGTAAACTTCCCTCGACCAAAGAATCTGGATGAGTTCATGCAGATGGCGATCCGCATCGATAGGCGGCTTCGGGAGCGACGAGTGGAGAGGGGTAAAACTCCCTCTTGGAACTCCCCCCCGCTTAGAGTCCTCACCCATGGGTGCCACTCCTTCATCCTGTGCAGAAGAACCCATGCAGATTGGGGCTACACATCTTTCCCAGGAAGAGAAATCAAGACGCCGCACCTTGGGTCTGTATCTATACTGCGGTAATCCGGGTCATCTGGTCGTGCCCCAACAAATGACCACAGGCGTGTGTGGTGTATTGTGTTTTATATTACATGTTGCCATTCTGGTGGTCTTATTGTGGTTTGTCTCTTCCCCACAGATCCTGGGATTCCCTCAAATACAGTGGCCTCCCGGTTCTATTTTGCCTGGCTAGTCTCTTTTTCCAAATTGGGACATATTTATATATATATATATATATATATATATATATATATATATATATATACTTGTGTATATATATTAAAAAAAAAAAAAAAATGTATATACTATTTTTTTTTTTTTTAAGGGGACCTTTATTTTTAATTAAACCCTCCCTCCCGGGACATTAACATAAGGGGGCATCCCGGGTGGCTTATGCCTTAAACCCAAAATTTTGCGAATACCATAAATCACCATATGGAGGCTTCCGATATTACCGGAAATGGTTCTTCTGGGCCATCTAGGGTGTGTGGAGGCTGTGGGACTCCGCTCCCAGCTGATGATGTTTTTGTATGCATTCCTTGTGCAAAGCAGAGTATTGCGCGTCAGTCCGTTGCTCCGGCTGCTGGCCCTTCGCAACTTTCATCATCCCCTACCCCTCCCTCCCTGTTCCGGACCCCGTGTGACATTGTCAAGAGTGGGGATTCGCAATCCGAGGTGGCAGCACGGTTGGCAAACCTCGAGAAAATAATTTCCGTTAAAGCAGGGTTAAAGGCCACTGCGAAACGGAAGCACCTGACTCCTGTACCTCCGGCTTCACAGGATGAAGTATGTGAGCCTGTGGATTGGTCCGATTGCTCCCTGGACGAGGAGGGAGAATTTTTGGTGGAGTCAGATGAGCCTGCAGATCAGCTTGAGGTTGATGCTATTGGCGATTTGTCTGCGGGGGGTTCTCGTGACACCCCCTCCATTCTGGCTCAAATGTTTGAAATTTTGAATTTAGATCCACCTGAGGATGTCACCCTGCCTAAGGGTCAGTTGTTTAATGTGCCTCAGCCGCCTTTGGTTTTTCCCAGACAACACCACTTTGAGAGAATTGTGCTCAAGGAATGGGAAGATCCCACGCGGTTAACTGGAATTCCTTCCAGTTGGGAGAAACGTTATCCCTTTCCGCCAGAATTGGTGAAGCTTTGGTCAGTTTCTCCTGACGTCGATACCCCTATACTAGGGCTCTCCAGCACGGCTATGGTGCAGTCTGCTGAGACTACTGCCCTTAAGGATGGTGAGGATCGTCGGATTGACCAATACGCTCGCCATGGTTTTAGTTATGCCGGGTCAGCGATGTGCCCGGTGTGTGCTTCGGCGCTTCTTCTATTGGCGGTTAGATCTGTAATTCAGGGTCTGTGATCTTGATCCCACTTGCAAGGAGCTTATTGCTCTCAGGCAGTGTGAGTCTTTTGTTTCCTATGTTCTGTCCGCTCAGGACGATGAGCTGGCTATGAGTAGCAAGACAGCTGCAATGCTGGTGGCTATTCGTCGGGCAGTATGGCTGCGCCAGTGGTCGGTGGACGCAGCTTCTAAAAAGGTGCTCACAGCTCTCCCCTTTTTGGGATTGCGGCTGTTTGGTGATAAAATTGATTCAGTTGCCAAAGGTGGTAAAATGCCGCAACGTAAGAAGCCTCGTCGTCCCTTTCGGGGGGCAATTTCTGGTAGGCCTTCCTTTCGGGGATTCAGAGCGGGTAGGGGGGCTTCCTTTCCCGCTACCAGAGGTGCAGGTTGGACTCGGGGGAGGGGCCGTGGCCGTCCCACTCAGTCCTGGGGCACCAAGCCCAAACCTGCTGATAAGCCCGCTCAGCAATGAGGGGCTGCCCTCACCCGTGCGGGTGGGGGGACGATTGCGACACTTCTCCCAGGTTTGGAACCAGAAGGTTCCGGACAGATGGATCCGGGAGGTAGTGTCGTCCGGTTACAAGCTGGAATTCGAGTCTCGCCCTCCTTCGCGGTTCTTTCGGTCTCGGGTGCCCATCGATCCTTTGGCCGCGCAGGGGCTCCTGGCGTCGGTAAAGAATCTGTTAGAAATGGCGGTCATCCGGCCGGTACCGCGCTTAGAGATGGGCCTCGGTTTCTACTCCAATCTTTTCGCAGTCCCCAAAAAGGACGGGTCGGTTCGTCCCGTTCTGGACTGGAAATTACTCAACAAGTTCATCCGTTTTCGGAAGTTTCGCATGGAAACTTTGCGTACGGCCATCGGTTCCCTTCGGCAGGGGGACTTCATGACGTCCATAGACATCAAGGATGCTTATCTTCATGTTCCCATCTGCCACGCTCATCAACGTTTTCTTCGATTCGTGATGGAAGATCAGCATTTTCAATTCGTGGCCTTACCTCGGCTCCAAGAGTGTTCACCAAGGTGCTGGCAGGGGTGATGGCCATTTTCAGATCTCGGGGCATTCGTGTCGTACCTTATTTGGACGACCTTCTCATCATGGCTCCGTCACTCAATCAATCGGAGACAGACACCAGGATGGTGGTCTCCACGCTGGAAAGCTTTGGTTGGGTGATCAACTTCTCCAAGTCCTCCCTCGCTCCGGCCAGGATGGTGTCCTTTCTGGGGATGCAGTTGGACTCTCATCAACACAGAGTGTTTCTCCCCCAGTCCAAAATTCATCTGATTCAGGAGTTGGCTCGGGTCCTACTTTCCAATCCTCGGCCGTCCATCCGTCTGGGGATGAGGCTGGTAGGGTTGATGGTTGCCTCCTTCGAGGCAGTTCCTTTTGCTCAATTTCACACGAGGACGCTTCAGCTTTATCTGTTGGCGTCTTGGGACCGGCAGCCTCGGTCGCTGGATCAGCAATTCCAGTTGTCCTGCCGGGTCCGGCAGTCCCTCCAGTGGTGGTTGGTCTCGACCAATCTCGTGAAGGGCAGGTCTTTCCTGACCCCCCTTTGGGAAATTGTCACCACGGACACCAGTCTGTCGGGATGGGGCGGATTCTGGAAGGAGCTGCAGTTCCAGAGGCAGTGGGGGCCTCAAGAGGCCCACTTACCCATCAATGTTCTAGAACTGAGAGCCATCCGTCGGGTTCTTGCTCTCCTGACTCAACACGTTCTGGGCCTTCCAGTCCAGGTGCGTTCAGACAATCGAACAGCGGTTGCTTACATCAATCATCAGGGAGGGACTCGCAGTCTGAGTACTCTCAGAGAGGTGTCCCTGATCCTGACCTGGGCAGAGGCCCATGTTCCTTGTCTCTCAGCGGTATACATTCCAGGAGTGGAGAACCAGGAAGCGGACCGGTTGAGCAGGGGCTCTCCCCGTCTGGGAGAATGGGCTCTCCATCCTCAGGTTTTTCGCTCACTGTGTCTCCGATGGGGGACACCGGAGGTGGACCTGTTTGCCTCTCGTCACAATCACAGGCTCCCGAACTTCGTGTCGCTCTCCCAGGATCCTCTGGCTCTGGCAGTGGACGCCATGTCCCTGAGTTGGGGGGGATCTGGGATTTCTATACCTGTTTCCTCCGATACCCTTGCTGGGCAGGGTGGTTCGGAAGTTGGCTCTGGAAAGGGTGTCCGCCGTTCTCGTGGCCCCAAGGTGGCCAAGGCGAGTGTGGTTCGCAGACATCGTTCGGCTGGCAGTGGACCAGTTCGTTCTGCCTCTTCGACCCGATCTGCTCACTCAGGGTCGGTTGTGTTACCCCAATTTACCAGCGCTGGGTTTGACGCCCTGGCTGCTGAAACCTCCATCTTGAAGGAGGAGGGTCTTTCTGACTCAGTCGTTAAGACTCTGATCAGTGCCCGGAAGAGGTCTTCTTCTATCATCTACTATAGGACTTGGAAAGCCTATATCGCTTGGTGCGAGATTAGATCTTTTCCTTGTAGGGTCTTTTCGGTCTCCAGGATTCTGGAGTTTTTACAATCTGGCCTGGACTCTGGTCTTCAGCTGAGTACGTTGAAAGGGCAAGTTTCTGCCTTATCTATCTTTTTTCAGAAGCGTTTTGCGCTTCAGCCTTTAGTTAAAACTTTTTTCCAGGGGGTTACGCATGTGCGGCCTCCCAGGAAACCATTACTCCCGGTTTGGGATTTGAATTTGGTTCTTTCTGCTCTTCAGGCTCCTCCTTTTGAGCCTCTGCAAGATATTGCTTTGTCTACCCTGACTCAGAAGATGGTCTTCTTGGTAGCTATCACTTCGGTCCGGCGTTTCTCAGAGTTGGCGGCCTTGTCTATCCAGGCGCCTTACTTTGAGAGGCATCAGGATAAAGTGGTCTTTCGGTTCAAGCCAGACTTTCTTCCTAAGGTTGTTTCTGCTTTTCATTTGAACCAAGATATTGTTCTTCCCCCCTTGTGTCCTAATCCTAAGAATGACAAAGAGAGGGTTTTGCATTGTTTAGATGTAGTACGCTGTGTTAAGTACTACTTGATTATCACGTCTCCTTTTCGTAAGACGGATGCCTTTTTTGTTGTGCCCTGTGGGTCTAACAAGGGTTTGGCACCAGCCAAATCTTCTATTAGCAAATGGATACGTCAGGCCGTTATTGCGGCCTATTCTGCTAAGGGGAAAGTTCCCCCTTTTCGTATCACTGCTCATTCTACTCGCGCCGTTGGAGCGTCTTGGGCTTTTCAGCACCAAGCTTCTGTTGAACAAGTTTGTAAGGCCGCCACTTGGTCTTCTGTTCATACTTTTTCTAAGTTTTACAAAGTTGATGTGCGGGCCTCAGTGGATGCTGTTTTTGGCCGCAAAGTGCTGCAGACTGCAGTCATTTAAGTTATGCTTCACCTTGCCTTTGGATACCCATCCCTTGTGGACACTGCTTTTGGATGTCCCAATCGTGAAGAATTAAAGGTGAAGCAGGGTGTGTGGCACACCAAGAATAATACCATTTTGTGAGTACTCACCTGAAAAATGGATATTGTTGGTGTGCCACACACCCGCTTCACTCCCACCCTTTTCGGTATTCCGAATCCTTTATATGGTGAAGCTTTTATTTATTTTGAGGTTACAGTTAAAATACTGGTACCTTGTCTTTCTGCTTTTTAATACACTGGTGATAAATGGGAGGTACCAGGTATATATAGGCCGGAAGGGGGCTCGTTACAAGACTTCCTCTCTGCACAGCGTCACCTGGCGGTGAGTAACCCAATCGTGAAGAATTAAAGGTGAAGCGGGGTGTGTGGCACACCAACAATATCCATTTTTCAGGTGAGTACTCACAAAATGGTATTTTCTCAAATAAGTTAAATACATGTAAAGTGTCTGGAGTGGAGAGGAAGAATCATCTCAATCAAGCAGATTCCACCCTTAAGGGCAGCAGATTTGACTGCTTTCCTTAAACCTGCCCATACCTCAAAACCTTGTCCTGGCTGTTAGTTGGTTTACTGTCAGCAGAGAGGAGAAGCTTGATGTTGCTGTGGCTTTTAATCCTCTGTAATAATTGGTTTCATGATTTTGAAAAGCCTTGTTTAATATCCAGTTTGTGAAATAAAGTGGTGTCTCTCTCTAACTTTTTTCCCATTTATTTCTTGCAGATGGTGAATGTATCCAGAACAATAAGAAAAGATTTGATGCTATATCTCCAGGAATCGCAACTACTTTAAATATTGTGGCTTCAACATCTGATAATTTCCTACGATCAGGGTATCATGATGTTTTTCCTACCAATGGTACTGATCAAGGATTTCCCACACCGAGAACATATTCATGTTCTCAGTGTGAGAAAAGTTTTAGATATGCTACAGATCTTATCCAGCATGAAAGAGATCACGCAAGAGAGAAGCCGTATTTTTGTTCTATATGTGGGGAGCGTTTTTTTCATGAATCAGGACTTAAAGATCATGATATAGTTCATTCGAAGAAGCCATATTCTTGCTCTAAATGTGGGATGCGCTTTTCCCTCCATGCCATGCTTCTCAAGCATGAAAGATGGCATGAAAATTCCAAACATTTGTGTAACAAATGTGGAAAAACATTTCCTAATAAATCAGCCCTTATAACACACGAAAGAGTTCATATAGAGAAGCCATATTCTTGTTTTGAATCTGGGAAAGCTTTTTCTCAGAAATCACAACTTATCACACATGAAAGAAATCACACAAGGAAGGAGACCTATTCTTGTTCTGAATGTGGAAAAAAGTTTTTTGAGAAATCATGCCTTATAGCACATAAAAGAAATCACACACGGGAGAAGCCATATATATGTTCTGAATGTGGGAAATGTTATTCTCAGAAATCAACCCTTATCGCACATAAAAGAACTCATACAGGAGAGAAGCCACATTCTTGTTCTGAATGTGGGAAATGTTTTTATGAGAAATCAGCCCTTAATAAACATGAAATGATTCATACAGGGGAGAAGCCATATTCTTGTTCTGAATGTGGGAAAGGTTTTAGACAGAAAGCAGCCCTTACTGCGCATGAAAGAATTCATACAGGAGAGAAGCCATATTTTTGTTCTGATTGTGGGAAAAGTTTTATTCATAAAGGAAGCCTTAACAAACATGAAAGAATTCATACAGGGAAAGAACTGTATACTTGTTCTGTATGTAGGAAAGTTTTTATTCATAAACTGCACCTAAGCAGACATGAAAGAGTTCATACAGGGGCGAAGCCATATTCTTGTTCTAAATGTGGGAAATGTTTTTCTCAGAAATCAGGCCTTAAAGCACATGAAAGAATTTATACAAGATAATTCATATACTGGTCTTCATTTAAATGTTATTAGAAGTCTCTTTTTGTCAGACATGAAAGGGTTTATACAGGGTAGTAGCTATGCTTATGTAAATGCCAAAAATCTAGTTAAGTGATTAAGTCTTTTTGCCCTCTGTGGAGGGTCCAAATCTCCCCTAATTGCTACCCATATATTTATGGGTCTTGAAGTGCCTTTAACCAGGAGAGAGACACCACATAAAGACCCGTCCTTTTCATAATTTACATAAGAACACGCCCAGATGAGCCTTAAATTGATGTCTTATTATATTTACACTCGGTGGCCCTCAGATTGCAATTCTTCTACAAAGTGTATTTTCTATAAGTCTTAATGGGGGAGTCAGCATTTAATCTTCATATGTCTAGCACTGACCTAAAATGAAAAATAATTGAAAGGAAATGCTTCTCTGGGACCAACCATCCATAGGCAGGGCCGGCTCCAGGTTTGTGGGGGCTCTTGAGCAAGAGAGTCTTTGTGGGTCACATGTGGTCACCTTTCAGCTCCATTGCCACAAATGGGTCATCTCCTGCTGCTGATCGCCCTCCAGTCCTTGTCAGTTGTCACCTGGTTCTCGCCACGTTCTGAGCTTCCATCAGTTGCCCTCCATTTCATGCTACCTTCTCCATTGTTGCTGATCATCCCCTGTTGCTGAGGCCAGCAATGAGTAGGTCTGCA
Organism: Gastrophryne carolinensis; assembly: GCA_027917425.1. NCBI lineage: Eukaryota > Metazoa > Chordata > Amphibia > Anura > Microhylidae > Gastrophryne > Gastrophryne carolinensis. The sequence goes on from CM051237.1 coordinate 24,908,829, forward strand.
CACAATACCTGTCATTCAGAGGTTCGGGTCCGCTGTAAAATAATACCATGGTCAGGTGTGAGCCTGAGTGGGCCCCTGAAGATGCCAGGGGCCCTGGCAATTGCACAGGTTTGCCCTGATGTCAGGGAAACCCCTTCCCACTCTCAGATGGCATGCTTCTTCTCTATTCTACTTTATTTCTTTCTATTCTCCCATCTCCTTTCACTTGGTCTGTCCAGGTAGAGTTTTTGGGCTCGTAGCTACAATTTCGGTAAGTCATCTGCTGGTGACATTGTAAATTCCTTATAATTTAGCTACGCTTGTTGGTGCCCTCCCTCCTGGATAATCAGCAGCATATAATAATAATTTAAGTTAAATTAAATCCACACCCAAGCCCTCTCTGCTCCAGTATTTCATCACTTATGCCAAGATAAGCTGCTACTCACCTTGCTCATACCTTTCATCTGTAGTCCTACTCTTCTCTACTAGTATCCAGATTCCATAACTGTTCCAGTCCTGCTACCCTGTCATTTCAGTCCTCCAGCTCCCCACCTATATCCAGTCACTGGTATAACCCCCATTCTGTTTACTCATCCATGTACACAGGAATCTATTGTCTGTGGAGCAATCCCAATAAATACCTTAAATTGGTGTGCTGAGTTTAGTTCTAGATTGATCTCCTGTTTTGGTGTATAGAGCACGTTGCTGGGTGCCATAGCATGTGCAATAAAGTTATTTTCATGTGATCTGTATATGTGTGTGTGTCATATATAGCTGGCTATACTTAAAAGTTGTGACAATTTTGTTGTATAGTGAGTGATGTGACTGCTGCGGAGTCTTAATGTCGATCTCCGAACTGTGTGAATGCATCACAACAGACCTGGCTCGTCTATTAAGGAATCGAATATACCAGAACTCAGTGAATAATTTCCCTGCAGAGAGGAAGGAATGTATCCCAAATTAGGACCTAAAGGCTTTTACTAGGTCTTCTTTGCTGTAAACAAAACATTGTTATACAAGCTAAGAACTCAAACAGAAAGAAACAGAGTACAGGGAAAATATAAGGGTTAATTCCACACCAAATTTTGTTTACTATTTTTTTTTTCTCCAAACTTAATTTGTTATCTCAGTAAAATTCAGTACTATAATGATGTGCATTATTTAATTGCACAGCTAAATATATATACATATATATATATATATATATATATATATATATATTCAATTGTGCAGAGCTAAAAAAAAAATGTTAGAAAAAGTGTTTTACACTTCAAGCCCTCCACAGGAGCAGCAGGAGTCAAGGAAAAGGATGTACTGGATCTGAATCATTTACTCCATTTCTAAAGGTGACCTAAATCAGGCTTGAATTGTTTCTTTCCAGCCTGGATTTAACAGACGCAACCCACAATGCATATCAGCAGGAAACACATTAGGACTTTTTTTCTTTGCCTGCAGCCCACTATGCATATTGGCAGGAAAGCCAGCATCACTTCCTGTTTGCAGGCTACCTGCAGCTACATAGGAAGCTATTTTGAGGGTAAAATCACCTATGGCAAGAGTTACAAAAAGATAATATTTATGTGCAGCAATCGGAATTGCCCTGGGGAGGGAATGCATATGGAAACTGTTAATTAAAAGAGTGTTGGTCCAGTTTAAGGAATAGGATAGGGTCGCCGCCCTCAAGGTGTGTAGGAGCATCATCCCAGTGGCTCCCAAGAGGCCGACACCAGTAAAGTAGAGAGGTAGAATCTTTAGAGCAAGGGCCAGAAAAGTGTGGGTGTGGCTATGGTATAAAATAAGAGCAGGCTCCTAAAAGAAGAGGTGAGTAGTGCAAATTTATAAGGAGCAGGAAGGGAGGGGGGCAGGAAGCGAGTGAGAGTGGCCCACCCTAGGGGAAAGAGGGAATTGCAATCTCCAGAAGGGATACTGCTGAAGTAATCTTGCGTTCAACCTTCTAGCTAACCTCTGAATTGTGTAAAAGTAAAATCTGCCCTGACCGCAGCTTCCCCTTAGAGGTTGATATCTATCCTACCAAGCCCATGAGGATGTCCCCATCTAGGCTGACTAAACCTACCTCCAAGAAAGTCAGGCTGGTGCTCGCCTGCTCAGTTCAGACCATCTGTATCTTGGGTGACAGATGGCCCCATGGAGGGAGGTAGTTAGCTGTGAAGCACCATTGAAGTTGAGGACACATTGCGTTGCCCTTAAGTGCGGTGGCTGGGGACCCATTTGTCTCTCCATTTGATGGCAAACTGTAGTGGACAGAAAACTTTAGGTCCCAGGGCAGGGACATGACCTCTGTCTTCCTTAAAGAAACTGGCTCGTCTGCATTCATGTCCATGTCCCTGCCCTGGGACTTTTCTGCCCACTGCAGTTTGGCATTACGAACAGGATATGACCATAAATCCAATGGCTACAACTAAAGATGAGCGAATTTTTGAAACATTCTATTTGGCCGATTCACAGAATTTTCTGGAAAAATTTGTTTCGGTCCGAATTTACTTGCTGCGAATCGCTATTAAAAATGGCTATTTTTGGCCTGTCGAGAGCCTCAATAGGGTTGTAGAACGTTTGCATTGCTGTAACACGCATAGGATGCGTGCTGGGTTAGTGAAATAATACTGTAAAGAAGTATGACATGCAGATCAGAGGCATCGCTATTGCCGAATTGCTGTCACAGAGCGGCACAATTACAGAGCCTTGAGGTGGCATCAGCATGAGGAGCCCATATATTGCATGAAAGACACACCCTGGACTTGGCAGCAGCATGGGGAGCCCATCTATTGCCCGAAAGACACATCCTGGAGTTGGCAGCAGCATGGGGAGCCCATATATTTCCTGAAAGACACACTGGAGTTGGCAGCATCATAAGGAGCCCATATATTTCCTGAAAGACACACTGGAGTTGGCAGCATCATAAGGATCCCATATATTGCCTGAAAGACACACCCTGGAGTTGGCAGCAGCATGAGGAGCCCATATATTGCCTGAAAAACACACCCTGGAGTTGGCATCAGCATGAGGAGCCCAAATATTGCATGAAAGACACACCCTGGACTTGGCAGCAGCATGGGGAGCCCATCTATTGCCCAAAAGCCACATCCTGGAGTTGGCAGCAGCATGAGGAGCCCATATTGCCTGAAAGACACATCCTGGAGTTGGCAGCAGCATGAGGAGCCCATATATTGCCTGAAAGACACATCCTGGAGTTTGCAGCAGCATGGGGAGCCCATATATTTCCTGAAAGACAGAGTGGAGTTGGCAGTAGCATAGAGAGCCCATATATTGCCTGAAAAACACACCCTGGAGTTGGCAGCAGCATGAGTAGCCCAATTATTGCCTGAAAAACACACCTTGGAGTTGGCAGCAGCATGAGGAGCCCATATATTGCCTGAAAGACACCCTGGACTTGGCAGCAGCACAAGGAGCCCACATATTGCCTAAAAAATACAATCCTGTGAAACTCACCTGTAGTAGAATTGTTTTTGATTATATCCAGTCCAGGTCGTCCCCAGTGATGACGTGGTATTCCTCCCCTAGGGGGCGCTTGACTGCAAGATCAAAGATGTAGCTCCTCCTGGCCCCCTATAAAGGCAGGTCTATCATTCTCCAGTGGTTAAAAAGCAGTAGACAAAAGAGGACAGGCCGGGAGGCCCAAGAAACCATGTTACTTCACATAGCTTCAGATTGTACTCTCTTTAACAAGACTTATGAAAACAAAGTCCAATGAATAAAAATGGTGATCACCATAACAGGCAAACAGGAGACAATGAACAACAAGGGCGGGGTGGGACGACCTGGACTGGATATAATCAAAAACAATTCTACAGGTGAGTTTCACAGAATTGTATTTTTCCCTATATCCAGTCCAGGCCGTCCCAGTGATGACATGTTGGACATCCAAAAGCAGTGTCCATTTGGGCGGGATACGCAGTGCGGAACAGCATGTAGTTCATCTCACTACCCCCTGAAGCACCTTTCAGCCAAAAACAGCGTCAGCTGAGGCCCTAACATCCACCCTGTAAAACTTTGTAAAAGTATGAACTGAAGACCAAGTGGCGGCCTTTTAAACTTGTTCAACCGATGCCTGGTGCTGAATAGCCCAAGAGGCACCAATAGCTCTGGTAGAATGAGCTGTAATCCGAAAAGGGGGTTCCTTCTACTTGGCAGAATATGCATACACCACCGCCTGTCTGATCTGCTTACTGAGAGTGGACTTGGCTGGTGGCAAACCTTTCCTAGAGCCCTCTGTTAGGACAAAGAGCAAATCCAATTTCCTGAAGGATTCAGTCGCAGCCAGGTAATACTTTATGGCTCTGACCACATCCAAGGCATGAAGGGTCCTTTTCTTGGAATTAGTCGGTGCTGGACACAAGGAAGGTAAGACAACTTCCTCATTAAGGTGAAAGGGAGAAACGACCTTAGGCAAAAAATCAAGTTTGAAGCGAAAAACCACCTTATCCCTATGCTGCTCAAAATAGGGAGGCTTCATACAAAGCGCGGTCAGCTCTGAGACACGACGCACCGAGGTGATCGCTACCAAAAAGACCACTTAGAGAGTCAAAATAGATAATGCAGCATCGCACAATGGTTCGAAGGGAGGACCCTGAAGAGCAGAAAGTACTAAATTGAAGTCCCACACCGGTAATACTGACTTACGCGGTGGCCAGACATGGGTGACTCCCTGAAAAAAGGCCTTGATCAACCTATGGTTGGCAATAGACCTCTGAAAAAAGATGGCTAAGGCTGAGACCTGACCCTTAAGGGTGCTCAGCTGGAGACCCAAGTCTAAGCCATGTTTCAAAAACTTCAGAATCCTAGAAATAGAAAATATGCGGCAAGGGAGACTCTTGGTCTCGCAACAAGCAATATAAGCGTGCCAAACTCTGTAGTATATCATGGAAGAAGACTTCTTCCGTGCCTGAATCATGGTATGCACAACTGTGGCCGACAGCCCCTTTTCTGTCAGGATTGAGGTTTCAATAACCAGGCCGTCAAAGCCAGCGTTCGTAAATTGGGGTGCCGCAGCGGCCCCTGTGTGAGAAGCCCTGGGTCGTCAGGCATGATGTAGCGATCTACTGACATCTGAACTATAGGCTCGATTCAGAGAGACAAAAAAAGACTTTGGAACAAAAACAAATCTGTTTTTTTTTTTTTAAATGTTCCCACTCTCGTATGAGTGTGCGAGCGATTCTATGCATGCATTGCTATCCTTCTGTAACGTTTTCGTCTGTTCGTATGGCAGAGTACGAGTACGAGGATGTCATTTTCCAGCATGACTTTTCCGTTTCATTTTCTCATGTTACAACATAGCCTTTCATTTTTGCCCTTTTCCCATCGTCTCCTTCCACGAATCCTTTACGTTTCTCGTTAGATTCTGTTTTCCTTTTTCACTAAATAATCGTCCGGATGTAAATCCTGACGATCTGGCGCCTGTGCACTACAAACTTAACTCATTAAAGTGCTCGCCTACATATTTGCCACCCTCACTTCTACTACAATGTTTAGCTAAATCACTTAGCACTATCCTCCATCTTCCCTTTTGGACCCTTAAAGCTCACCCCAACCACTTAGCACTATCCTCCATCTTCCCTTTTGGACCCTTAAAACTTACCCCAACCACTTAGCACTATCCTCCGTCTTCCCTTTTGGACCCCAAAGCTCACCCCAACCACTTAGCACTATCCTCCATCTTCCCTTTTGGACCCTTAAAGCTCACCCCAACCACTTAGCACTATCCTCCATCTTCCCTTTTAGGCCCTTAAAGCTAACCCCAACCACTTCCTGGTTAGGTTCTTCTTCCATTTTAGGCCCCTAAAACTTACCCCAACCACTTCCCGGTTAGGTTCTTCTTCCATTTTAGGCCCCTAAAACTTACCCCAACCACTTTGCGGTTAGGTTCTTCTTCCATTTTAGGCCCCTAAAACTTACCCAAACCACTTCCCGTTCATCTGAATCTTCATCTCTAAATATTTATTTCACCCTTTGTTTGGTGTTAATGTATTTGTGTAAAAAAATGACACTGAAAACACACAGTGACAGGACCCAGAACACTATTCTCCTTCTGTTGTCCCCAACGAGTCAACCAGCTGCTGTATATCGGCCACCAACTCAAGGACTCTTCTATTCATTTCTTCAACTCTTGCCCGTGTGGTCCCTGTATCAAATTTTAAAAAATACATTATTTGGCGACAAATACATGTTTCTCACCTGTGGATGGAATGTTTGTTAGTTGCCAACCTAAATCATGACGACATATGTCAGTCTGCTAAGTCGTTAATCTAAGGAAGTGGGCAGAGGTCATTCTGCTCAGTCATTAATCTAAGGAAGTGGGCAGAGGTCATTCTGCTCAGTTATTAATCTAAGGAAGTGGGCAGAGATCATTCTGCTCAGTCATTAATCTAAGGAAGTGGGCAGAGGTCATTCTGTTAATGCCATTGACTATGTCTTGATGTATCTGGGTGATCATGTCAAATACCACATACTGCAAAGAATGACATTACAACTTACTTGGTTGGTGGCTGACGGATGCCTCGTGGGGAAAACCCTATGTCCTGGGCCCTGCCACTGCTGTGAAGTAGAGGCTGTAGGGACATGGCAAATAGGGTCACTTATAAAGTCTTAGTCAACAGTAATCTAATGTCTATTTCAATGTGTGTGTCACATCACTCACCTTCTCCATGTGCCTCCTGGGCGAGATCTGCTGCAGACTGCACATCTTCACCCGCTTCAGAAGCATCTAGAAAAACAGATTAAGAGAATTAGCTTTGTAGTAAATAGCATGTATATGTGTTTGCGGTTACATGAAGATTCACATACCAGAGGCTCCCGCCTGCGTCGCTGGGCACGACTGCCTGCCCACGCCGTGCCACCCCTCCTCTGTGGAAAGGTCCAGGGGCTGGTCGGAGGACCCAACAGAGGAGGGGTAGGACCGTCGCCCTGGAGAAACACCACCTTCCCTTCCAGCTGCAGATTCATGCAGCACTGGTCGGCCTGTGCGCCTCCGGGTGCGGCGGATTCGGTAATCCATTTACAACACTAGAAAAGAAAAGCAATTATAACTAAATGCCTACCTTCTGTATTAGTTACATCTTGCATGCATTAGCTATGTACTTACTAGGGAAATGGAGTCTGAAAAACCGCCGCACCCGGGGCATGTGCAGCCATTTCAGGTCCGACCAATGCTGCATAATCTGAGTGTGGGTGAAGGTGGTGTCCGTCGCATGTTGGATTTTGGAAACTAGCTCCAGGGCGACGGTCCGCTTCTCAAGTGAGTTGGGCAGATAGTTGTACCTGCGCTCCAGCATCGTCTACAAAAGAAAAAATAAACATAGGATTTAGATCAAACTGCATACAAATATCTATCACAAATCGATTATTTGTCTAAATGACATTAACAGACACATTTGTAGCCTAATACAATCCTTATAGCTGCCATAAGTCTTTGTTAGCACGTGTGGGCCCTAACTTCTGTTTGGCACGGAATTTTAGACTCTTATAAAACAAACCACTTATTCCTGCGTTTCCTAAAGGGCTAGGCATGCATTTAGGTGGCAAATCAAAGGCATTAAAAGACACTTACAAGCATGATGATCTCTTCTTGTTGGCGGGTGAAGATTGTGGGCGCCATCTTGCCTCTTGTCTGCAGCAGATAAGTAATGCCCCAGCGGTTTCCAAGTTCCGCACGGCCGGACGAATGGCCGTACGCACGCGTACACGAACGCGTGAGCGTCAGACCCCGGCATTAGTATTTAAAGGGTCCTGGACCCACAGCTCATTCTCTTTCAGAGTCTCAACATTATGCCACCCAAAAAAGCCGCCGCTAAGACATAAAGCAGCAAAGGAGGGCAGCAGCAAAAAGGCAGAGAAGTGTGAGGAGGCTTCTGCAGGCCCCACCACTCGCTCCAAAATGCCAAAGGCTAAGCTGCAGGAAACCAGCAGTGGCCAGGCCAAGGCGACCACAAAGGCACCCACAAGCACCAAAACAAAGGAGCCAGCGCCAAAGAAGAAGGCCCAGGCCAGCAAGCACACAGGTACGGCCCCTAAAAAGCACACCAAGAGGGTGAGAAGCCCCAGCCCCAAAGGTCAGCAACAGCCAGAGCTCACCATCACCCCACCCACGTGGGAAAAGCTACCATGACAAGAGGCCAACCCACCGGGCCCGAAGCCCCAGCAGCCAGAGCTCACCATCAGCCCACCCACGTCCAACAACCTCCCAGGGACATGAAAGTGTGAAGGGGCCACAGAGGCACAGGGCAAGAAGCCCAACATCATCCACCACACACTCTCGTCCGCGCCCACATTTGGCACCGGCACAGGTGGCAGGGCATTCTCCATATGCCACAGCTACACCTGCTAGTTCAGTGGCCACCCAGGCAAGAACACCAAGTCCATATCCAAGTCCAGTTCAATCTTAAGCCAGCCACCTGTCCTACATTTCTCCCCAACACAGCCAGGCCAGAATGTCCCCCGATTTGCAATCCTGCAATCACTGATGAGCCAGAACATCAAGCAACAGGGCGCATATTGTGCCGAGGCCACTTAAGTGGCATGTTTGGGGAGGCCCAAACTCTGGCATTGGCTAGTGGGCTCACCTTGTATTATGATGATCTATATGGGCACAGATCCGAAGCTACAAGCAAACAGCGCAAAGCAGAAATTTTGGAGGAGCTCACCAGACAGGTCAGTGCAGTGGGGGAAGAGCTAAAGGATGTGGAGCAGATTCATATATACTTTGTGGATTGGTCGTCTTCTTGTATTGGCACCATTTTGCTAAATGTGTACAGGAGTCCCCACTAAACTGCAATTTACCCGAGCTGAGGAGATGGTGCTGGGCCTGCTACATCCTGTGGCCTTAGAGGGACACTCGGCCCGACAGGACACGGGCATTCTGACTATTCCTGCAGGTTAGTAATGTTAGTGTGTATGTGAAATGTGAGCTACATGTAAAATGATGCTCCAAGCCATATATTAACACATGCCCCTAGGGTGTGCCTTGTAGTGGAGGTAACAATTTAAACAGGGTGTGTTTGGGGAGTGCGCATGCACGCGGCACGATGATGGCGGCGGCCTGAAAGAGCTCCGTGCCCGACGGTAGTGAAGAGGGGCTGTGCGTGCTGCTTTGTGCCTGGATCGGAACCTGGTGGGAGTCAGTGGATTGCGGAGCTTCTTGTGGAGGTGGGCGGCGGCAGGAGACGGCGGTGGGAGACGGCAGCGGTGATCGGAGGCGGCTTTCTCACTGAGCAGAGCTGGCCTTGTTACAGCTGTCCCGGGATCGTGGCTGGCTTGCGAAGTGGCGAGACGGTGAGTGCAGCAGTGAGCGGTGATCCTGGTGGCCCTGTATATATCTCCGGAAGTGACTGAGTGCTGCCTGTGGCGTGGTTGGAGGAGAGAGGGGAGCTGGACAGTTGTTTTGGAGGGGTGTGTGGGGTCGGTCGTTTTGGGGAGTGGAGGCAAGATGGCGGAAGATCTCACGCCTGAGGATATAGAGGCCATTGAGAGTTCTGAGGCTTCCTTCCTGGAAGAGGAGAAGGAGAAGTCAGCTAGGACCATTTCAGTGCCCCAGCTGGATATGAGTCCATCTTTATTGCATAGCTTTGAATCCATGCTGCAAAATGCCTTATCATCTACTACTAAGCTGATTAAAGAGCATGTATCTAGTGAGATGGAGAAAGTTGCTTCCAGTTTTAAAGCGTTAGAGGCCAAATTAAGTGATATAAAAGTTGCTCGGGAAGTTTTGGATACTGAAGTTGCTCAACTAAAAATGGAAAATCGTTCACTTGTTGCCAAGATGGAGGACTTGGAAAATAGAGAGCGCCGCTCCAATCTGAGGTTTCGGGGTCTTCCTGAGCATCTAGAAGATGTCAGAGGGGCAATAACTGCTTTATGTCAAGAATTGGTCCCAGGGCTATCGGCAGAGAGGCTTGAAATGGATCGGGTCCATAGAACCCTGGGTCCTCAGAGGCAACCTGCTGACCCTCCCCGGGACATAATTGCCAAGTTTCATTTTTATAGTTCTAAGGAATTGGTCCAGAGGGCAGCGAGGCAACTTCCTGAGCTTTTGTTCCAGGGACACAAGTATCAAATTTTCTCAGATCTATCGGCGGTCACCATGGCCAGAAGACGCGACATGAAGCCTTTGCTAGGTGTTCTGCAGGACCATGGGATAAAGTATCGATGGGGTTTTCCCTTCCGCATCACTTTCCTACATAATGATGTCACTTTCTCTGCGGCTTCTGTTGAGGAATTGAGGGCTCATATTGCTTCTGCGGGTTTGTCCAGACCGGCTTCAATGAAATCTCTTAGGATCTCTGAGGACTCTCCCAAATCCCAGCGGGCTGGGAAACACCAAAGGGGGGGTGGTCGACAAGCAAGTTGCAGCTCATCGTTGGTCTTTGAGGACACTTGAGTTCCACATCGTTTTACTTGGTTAAAGTTTTACTGCATACAATGTCGATATTGCTGTGATGAATATTTGTAATCCTTTATGGGTAAGAGGATGTCTGGATGCTTTGTTGTGGTTCTGGATCCCGGGGGGATTCTCTTGGTGACAGGACCATAACAAGTTATTGGTTTAGACCTAAGTTTTTTGTTAACTGATCCAGGCAGCGACTTTTCTTTTTTGATTGTTGATACAGCCCCTTCTACTCGTTGGCCTATGTATGTTGCACTCCGGTTTAATCAGAGGTTTTAATCCCTGTGGTTATCTTTATTTCTACTCTTGATTGTTATTAATTCTGAGTAAGTGATTATTGTTATAAAATCCTGGTGTTTCCAGGCTGACTGGTAGTCTTTCTATACCCTTTTAGACAGGAGTGAAAGGGTTGCCGGTCAGGTGGTGGGATTCAGCCAGAAAGACTCCCTATTAGTTGAATAGTTGACGTAGGTGGTGGTGGGATCTCTTTCTGGCTGACTTCTAGGTACGAACCCTAATTGCCTTACCTAGTCTTTCCTCTCCTCTTTTTCCCTTTTTTTTTTTTTTTTTAATTAGGAATAGTATTATATTGCAGTATGGTAACTGTGTTGTCTGTCAATGTACAGGGCTTTAATTCGCCAAATAAATGGTCTACTGCGTTTGGGAGGATTAAGGCCCTGCATCCTGAGGTCATCTGTCTGCAAGAGACTCATTTCTCGAGATCTTCCCAGCCGCGATATTTGGATCCTGCGTTCCCCCAGGTATTTAATGCTAATGCATACACTAAACAGAGGGGTGTGCTGATTGGGTTCAAAAGGGGGGTCTCTTTTCATTGCAACAGGGAAATTAAAGATATAGAGGGGCGTTATTTGATCCTAGTAGGGCTGTTGCAGGATGTGGAGGTTACTATTGTTAGCTACTATGCTCCTAACTCCGGTCAGGTGGCGTTTCTTAAACAGCTTTTTACTAGAATCTCTGATGTGGCTCATGGTAGTGTGATTATTTGTGGGGATTCGAATTTAACCCTCAATCCCTACTTAGATAGGCAATCTTTGGCAGGGCTAGCGGTTAGTGCTCAGTATGCAGCTTCTTCTAAGCAGTTTCGGGGGTTGTTAGATGAGTATTCGTTGGCCGACAGTTGGAGGGAACTCCATCCGGGTAATCAAGATTATACTCATTTTTCGCATCCCCATAATGTTTGGACCAGGATAGACCATATATTTCTGTCTCAGAGGGCTGTGGCAGCAGCTAGATCGGTTAAGATTCACCCGATTTCGTGGTCGGATCATGATTGTGTGATTTTGAAATTAGATTTGTTGTATTAAGGTCGATCTGGGTTTTCTTGGTCTCTTAATACTTCAATTTTATCGGATCCTGGAGTGGTTGCAGAGGTTTCTCAAGCTCTAGTGGAATATTTTCATACCAATGAATCCCCGGAGGTGTCAACTGTTCTTAGTTGGGAGGCTCATAAGCCCACGTTGAGGGGTAAATTGATAGCAATCGCTTCCAGGAAAAAGAGAGAACGTAATGCTCGTATTGATGAGTTGGAAAAGAAATATTTGGAGATAGTTGAGGAAACTAAACGGGGCTTATCTTCTGGGGTGCGTGCTAGGCTTTATGAGGTCACACAGGAACTTAATCTGGCTCTTGCAGGCAGGGCTGAGAAGGCATTAAAGTGGGTGAAGCAACGGTATTATTGTAAGGCTAATAAGCCTGACTCCTTATTGGCCAGGAAACTTAAAATCCCGGAACAGGGGTATGAACCGATTAGACTAAGGAATGAGAGGGGGGACCTCACTAGTAATCCAGAAAAGATTGTGGGGGTGTTCAGAGACCAACTGTTGAAGCTGTACTCTTGTCATGCTAGGCTTGACCCCGAAGAGGTAGGAGATTATTTTTCTGATGTTGTGCTTCCTACGCTGCCTGAACGGTTGCAGGACTCTCTGGAGGAAGGTTTCGGTGTGGAGGAAGTTAAGACGGTTATTGATAAGTTGCAGCTTAATAAGAGACCGGGACCAGACGGTTTCCCGGTGGCTTATTATAGGACTTTCAAAGAGATTCTTGCACCTAAATTAGCTGCAAGCTTTAATGCTGTGCGTTCGGGTTGTCTTTTCTCCAGGGAGTCCCTCACTGCTTCCATTAGTATGGTCCCGAAACCAGGTTCTGATCATGCAGTGTGGTCCAATTTTAGGCCTATTTCGCTTATAAATGTTGACATGAAAATACTGACGGAAATTTTAGCAGATAGGTTGTCTGAGCATTTATCAAACTTGGTACATAAAGATCAGGTGGGCTTTATTCCTGGCAGACAGGCAGGAGATAATATTAGAAAAGTGTTGCAGTTGATCCATGTTGCCAGAACCACTCAAACTCCGGCTATGCTTCTCTCATTGGACATCAGGAAGGCGTTTGATACTGTGTCATGGGAGTATTTATTTGCTCTACTCTCTAAATGGGGATTTGGACCTAAATTTATAGGAATTTTAAAGTTGATATATTCTTCCCCGAGGGCTTTTATTAAATATAATGGTTTTAAATCTGGGGAGTTCCCATTGCAGCGGGGCACTAGACAGGGGTGTCCGTTGTCGCCTCTCTTGTTTGCTTTAGTGATGGAACCTTTGGCACAAATGATTCGGTTGTCTCCGGACATTTCAGGTGTGAAAGTTGGCCCTACTCAGCATAAATTGAGCCTTTTTGCGGACGTTGTACTTTTGGTGGTCTCTAACCCAAGTATAACACTTCCTGCGGTCTTGGGGAGGCTGAAGGAGTTTGAGTCGGTCTCTGGTTTACAGATTAATACGACCAAATCAAAAGCTTTAAATATTAGTATCCCTCCTGAGCTGTGGGCTCGATTGAAAGCTTCTTTTGACTTTCAATGGGAACCTTTAGGATTGAAGTATTTGGGCATTAATTTAACTGGGGATTACTCTTCGCTTTTCACTGCTAATTATATCCCTTTGAGACAGAATCTTTTTGGTCTTTTGGATAAGTGGAAGGGGTATGGTTTATCTTGGTTAGGGAAAATTGCGGCTATTAAAATGTCCTGTTTGCCTAAATTTTTATATTTAGCAAGAACACTACCTGTTACTATTCCCCGTAGCTACCTATTGGCGTTACAAAAGAGAATGTTCGAGTTTATTTGGGGTGCCAAGCGGCCGAGGGTAGCTAGAAATATTATGCTACGTTCTAGGGAGCAAGGGGGATTAGGGGTGCCTAACCTCGTTAAGTATTATCAGTCTGCTCAATTAGTTCAGGTCATGTCGTATTATGCTACTGTTGATGTTATGGGTACAGATTGAGTCGGAGCTGTGTCATCCGTTATCTTGCACTGCTATTCTACGGGTCCCCCGTAGGGTTAGGGGTAAAGTTAGTAACCCGATTATCTCTCATACACTTGAACTCTGGGATAGCCTTAAGGACGCCCATGGTTTGGCTTCCCCTCATTTGCCTTTAATGAGTCTATGGGGTAATCCAATGTTTCCTCCGGCACTTATAGATTCGACTAGGTTTGAGAATTGGAAAAAAGCGGGGGTAACCTGTTTATTAGATTGTATTGAAGGGCATCGGGTGGCTGAATTTGGGGTTTTACGGTGCAAGCTCCAGTTGCAGCCTAAAGATCTTTTTAGTTATTTCCAGATAAGACATTTCTTTAGTTCCATGATGAGGGGGTCAGTGTCGGTGTCTCATCCTCCCTTTTTTGAGAAAAGGTGTAGATTGGCCCCTAGGGGGAGGGGTTTGGTTTCTGAGTTGTATGGAGAATTGAATGGGGTTGATGAAGTGGTAGAGTTGCCATATAGGCAGAATTGGGAGAGAGACCTGGGCGAGGTTAGAGAGGTGACAGATGTGGCTGACTTCATTTGGCCCAGCGGCCTCGGTTTGGGCGATTGAGGTTAACGTTAAGGTTGCCATGCGATGGTATTTGGTTCCTAAACAGGTGGGGAGGTTTGGTAGGGGGACTTCTAGCTTGTGCTTTAGAGGTTGTGATGAGGAGGGATCATATCATCATATTTGGTGGAGTTGTCCTAGGGTTAGGAGTTTTTGGAGGAAAGTTTTCGCTGCTCTTAGTAGCGTGTTGGGTAAGCGTATTAGTTTGAGTCCCTGGACAGCGCTTCTAAATGGTCCTTTGGGTCCTACCTCAAGAAATCAGAAGCGTTTGGCATACCACATTTTGACGGCTGCCAAGCTGACTATTGCAGGAGCATGGAAAACTCCAGCTCTCTCTTTTAGAGAATTTAAGACTAGAGTACATTATATAATGTCTATGGAAAAAATGTCTGCGATTCAGGACTGGGAGCTGGACAGGTTTCGGGAAATGTGGTCTCTGTGGACACGTGAGTTTATGCATGCTAGTTTTGATGCCGATTTATTGACTCTGTTGTTTGTGTATTTTTCCCTTTTTTTTTTTTTCTTTTCTTTCCCTTTTTCCCTTCCCCCCCCCCCCCCCCCCCCCCATTAGGGATCTCCTGATGTGTATATTATTCTAAGGGGTTTCGTTTTTGTTGATGTGTGCATAAGATTGCTGTGCCCCTTTAATAGATGTTGATATTATGATAGTAGTTTATGAAGCTGTTATATTTGGCTAATCTCGGTTTTGTGGCCGACTAGGCCTTTCTTATTGTTTATATACTGTTTTAGATATAAGAGGTATTAAGCCTTTTATACTTATGATGTCATTTATATCTTATCGTGAATGATTGTTGAGGAGATGTTTATTTTTTTGTATAACTGCTATGATAAAAATAAAAAAATTTTTGGAAAAAAAAAAAAAAAACAGGGTGTGTTTTGTCTGTGGACTCATCATTTGCTAATTTGCCCATACATGAGCTTTGAGAGTCTTTAGGAACACTATTGAGATTAGCAAAGGACTACCTGTTATGTGTTTGTGTGAGTCAATTACATCCAACACTTTATCTGTAGGCCACTTGTGTTGGAGCTGTGCTTTGGTCGGAAAGACTTGATCTGGGGTGCTTGAAAGGTTGTTCTAGAAAGAATGGCAACCAGCATAATCTGATGCAAAATGCTATTTGCAAGCTGAGTGTGGTCCCCTAATGGGCTTTTAGAGATGTGTGAAGCCTCAGAACAGCCAGTGCATGCATGTTTAGTTGGCTTAAGGTGACCAATGTGTATGTACTTGTTGACTAATACAGCTAACAGATAATGGCATTCATAGTCAACGTCAACTTGGTCCGTTGGGGGGAGTTGCCATTCATGCTTGTCCACGTGTTTTAGTGAAGCATATGTTTTATTACACATCAGCAATGCATAGTTGTGTGTTTACATGCCTTTTTTTCAACAATGCAGCCCAGCATCATCCCTCAGCTAGTGGGGAAGCTTTAGCAAGTTTGAGCATGCCGTCAACTTTCGTGCTGCCTCGGACCCAGGATCCGATATATGCAGTAAGTGTCTTTTTCTGATTTTGCTTATGCATGTGACTTGGCGTGTTTCTTTTTGTGGAATTACATTTGTATTGCCCAAACTGAACCTTTTTTATTTACATGTCCCAACAGACCCACACAATGATGGAGGAAATCCAGGAGCTGGAGGAGGATGGAACCTTCATGGGACCTTCTGTACAGCCCCCCCCCAGGACAGAATCTGCAACTGTCCCAACATATTTCTCCAACAAATCCTCAGCAGCAGAGTGAAGCTGGCTGCATGCTGCCAGCCCATCGTGGGCAGCATGCAGAGACTGAGCCTACAGTCCCCAGTGTTAGCTCTGCTGCTGAGGATTTGCCAAGCAGACCTGTGGCTGTTGGTGGACCTAGAGGCCCATCATCTGCACGCCCCACAACCCGGGGAATTGGGAGGAGTAGTCAGCTACGTCGGCCAGTTTCCCAGGGGAGGGGTGGGCCGATGATGGAGTCAGCATGGCACCATGAGAGGCGGTTATTTTGCCTACAAAATCAAAGAAACCACGAGCATCTTCATGGCCAATTAGAGACATTAACACCTTAAACTCCATGCTGACTGAATTTAGGTCCAACAACAGCCACATGGCTACCTTATCGAATTATTACAGTGCCATGCTCGAGGAAGTTAGAAATAGCAACAGCCACATGGCCACCTTATCTAACAATCTTAGTGCCATGATGGCTGAATTTCGAACTTCCAATAGAAACATGTTGGAACAGTGGGCCTATTTGTTTTCATCAAAATCTGGACATGCCAATGCTTGTCACATATGTTTTTGTATTGTAAATTTGTATTAAACTTTGGCAGGGAGTGCCTTTCTTTGAAACTCCTGCCTGTGGACAATTGCTATGTAGCATGATTTGCCAAAAATGACATTTCTTGTTTGACCATTGATTTACATGAACTATGGGAGTGACCATCAACTCCAAGGTTTACTTTTCAAATAAACCCCATACATTTTTACTTAACCTGTTGTTGACTAAGTCGATGCCTTTAGTTTTTTGGGGAATAAAGATTACTTGCTTGCATGTTTGCACTAACAACTTGGGCACAAAAAAGAAATGAGTTTCAAATCAGGTGTGAGGTTTTTAGTAATTATTTCCTGACTCTTTTGTACATAAAAAAAAAACACCACAAAGGGCAAAAAACTAAATTAACAATCAATAAAGTGACAAAACAAACAAAGGGACAACAAATTAGGAAAAATGTGTGGCTATCAAATTAGACCGCACGGCTTGGCCAGACGCACTAGGTGGGCCACGGTAGTCCTCCTCTGGATCATCGGTAGGTGGAGAGGGGGGCAAATCCACATACTGGGGGACACGCTGCAATATGGAAAAATTATGCAACACTGCACACGCCATGGTAATATCTATGACCTTTTTGGGGTCATACTGAAGGGCTACCCTGGTATGGTCCAAGCATCTGAAGCGGGTCTTTAATAGGCCAAACGCCCTCCCCACCATGACCCTGGTCTTCCGGTGTGCTCTATTATATGCATCCTGGGCTCCATTCTGGGGCCGGAGGACGGGCGTCAGTAGCCAGGGAAGGAGTGGATAGCCGGAATCACCTGCAAATATTGTAAGCAAAACACACAAATTACACATTAATCCCTAAATTGAAACCAAAAACAGGCCATCAACATGACTAAGAGGCTAGGTCACATTTGCTAAACAGCATGAGCTTCCATATTGCACAGGGAGAAAAAAAAAAACTAAAAAAAATCTAATAGATGTGGGAACAATTTAAACATCAAAGATGGTGGGTGATGGCCAATCAGCCAGACTGTTAACAGGTATTGTTTTAGGACTGTGCTGCTCAGCATTCTTGGATGTCTTAACTTTTCAGGACCCCGCAGCTGCTTTGAGGCAAAAACAGCTCGAACACGGCCCCTGCACTTTATCCCGCTCTCCTCTACTCAGTAAGTGTAATGCATCTAAGGCTAAGATGGCGCAGACCCTATCATAAAGTCAAGAACATAATTCAGCCGAGTGTGGGGAAGAGTAATGATTAATTTACTATAAATTCAAAGTTTAAAATTTGCAAATGCCACACAAACATTTGGCAAGGCTTTGTTGTTTGAAAAATCTAATGGTTAAGGTCGTGTTTCACATGTAAACAAGGTGTAGGCATAGTTTCATACATGGGACACAAACTAAATTCATAGGCATACATATAAAATAATATGACGTTATTGGCGTCAACTTACCAAGGAGCCATCCACTGGAAAATTCCCCAGACTCAAACCGACCGTACAATCCAGATCTTCTAAGAATGTAGGCATCATGGAATGAGCCTGGGAACCCGGCAAGCACACTAAGGAACCGCATGTCCGGGGCCACCACTGCTTGGACATTCAGTGAGTGGCCCATTTTGCGGTTCCTGGGAAAAAATAAAAACAAAAACATTAGCAAGGCAAGGAAAACTAGTGAAAAACTAACTAATCACATCCTAAGCAAAACCTGTGGGCCAATACAACTAACACTAACCAAGTACATTAGTATTTTGTACCCAAAAAAAGGATATGTATGTTTGACAAAGTAAAGATTAACTTTGAAGTGTCTATTTCAGGTACACATTAAAATGTTTCCCTTTTGAACTCATGTTCAATTTTGGAGAACTGAGCAAAGGGGGTGCCTGAGGGGTTTAGCTCCTCAGAGTGTATGGGGAATGGGTTCTTTGTTAACGGGCTTGGGGGACCTCCTGATGTGGGCTTACTTCCAAAAACTCCAATGAGACCGACTTTATGAAAAGGGCACTTACTTTATTAGCAGGACTTCAGGTACACTTTAGGCTTCACAGCAGGTCGTACAGTCTTTCCACAACAGTTTCCTTAGCAGCTTCCATAGCACAACATTACATCCAAATGTACATCAACAGGTGGTGGTCACTCATTCTGATCCCATGGCAGAATACTGCGGCCTTAAGCTTCCTCCTCAGCATCTTGGGTAGAAAGGTTCACCTTCTCCTGTGAATACTCCATAGGCATGCATGTGGCTCCTCTGCTCTCTGTTTCTCTCTGCGACTGCTACCAGTTGACCCTGCTGGTATCTTCCTCTCACTCCCGGTTACTACAATAGAGGACTACATCTTGTAGATCACTGAGTCATTCTGAGGTAACTCTCCTTCTATAGACTCCCTCTAGTGGCCTCTAGAACCCTCTCTAACTTTCTACTCACCTTAGCCAATAGCAGTTCAGCTGTACTCCCATGTGGTTAGGCTTTACGTTTGGTAGACCTGTAATGTCACAATTCATTTCTCATCCAACAGTGCCATCTTGTGGTGATGTAGTGCAGCTACAGGACAGATATGAACCATTACATTAAAAGACCAACAAAGATAATGGCTGAATACCTTTGGCCGGCTACATCTCTCCCCCCCCCCCCCCCCCCCCCTTGGAAAAATGTCGTCCTCGACATTATGTTCCTGGCCTAAGTCAAGGTTCTATCTCACCCTTGTTGTAGATGATATTCAGACTTCTGGGAGCGTAACTCTGTCAAACACCCTTCATCACCGTAGCAAGATTTACATTGCTCTTTGGTACTTTCGGCTTCCAATATTGCCTTATTCCCTTCCATCCTCCTACACATCCAACAACCTCTCTACACTACTCTCAACCTAATTCCCTTATTTAACTAACGTTGGGGCCTACAATTGCCTATTTGCAGGTGGCTAATAATTCTTATAACCTAGTTATCTCCAGCGTCTTATGGACGTGGGGTGCACTAGTTCAATAATTCCTATACTAACCAGTCTTTTCAAGATACTTACCAGATCCTGGGTCTAGGTGTTCAACTATTCCCATTCCCTGAACCTATCTCTGTCTCTTACCTTACAGCTCTTGATGACTCTGGATCATCCTAGTACTCACCAAGTTCCAGCAATATGTACTAAGTACCACAGTATTTACTGCTTTATGATACAGAATAGTATTTGTGAGTATGGGGCTCAGTACCCATAGCCAGCAAGGGGTTTACCTTGAGACCACCATCTCTTAAACATAATCATATTATTTACTATTTGCATCATATGTTATTAACATTTTTCTTGAACCTTTGGATCTGGTGTATACATCACTCAGACTCCTATATCACATTTCTTTGCTTCTACTACTTCCTCAGGCGAGACACTGTGAACTCCTATACCAGTTAAGTTTATGGGGTATTCCGTGAAATCTCCCTGGTACCTTTGGAACGTTGCATGCATGTCCCAGTTTCTATGGAAACGAGGGCCCACCACCAACTTCCACCATAGGACATGTGCACATCTAGTTCCATAGCTATGGCAATGAAGACAGTTGCACACTCCGCTGAGATTGTGTGTACCATGGCTCTTTCAGAGTTATATCATCACACAATTAATTCACCATTACACTTTACACTCTGGTTATGCACCTGTGTTGTACCCACGATGTGGTTGTTAAAAACACAGTGCCTCTACTTGTGGTGCTCACACAAACTAGGAGAAGGTCTGTTCCCACTGCCATTTAAGTGCTAGCTGGGTACCCACCACTCTTAGCTTGAGCTTCAATGCGTGTCCACTGGTCCTGGCTAAGGTACCATAGCGTACACATAAGCTACTTTTTAGGGAAGGACCCTAGCCCAATTCACCACTTCCAATTTCAGTTCTCTCTGTGAACCCAACTTAAACACTACAATTAAACCAGATCCACTCCTTGTCATTGTTCCAGACAGAAAATTAAATCAGGTTAGACAAGCACCTTCTGAAGACTTTCCTTAGTCTCTTTCCAAAACACACTACACTTAGACCAGATCCATCTCTTGTCATTGTTCCAGACAGAAAACAGAATCAGGTTAAGTGAACCAGTTCAATCTCTTGTTATTCCACACACTTAAACCAGATAAATCTCTTGTCATTGTTCCAGACAGAAAATAAAATCAGGTTAAGCAACCGGTTCAATCTCTTGTCATTTTTCCAGACAGAAAATTAAAGCAGGTTAGGAAAACATTTTAGTGCATTATCAACACAACTGTAAACTATAAACTGATTCTCAGTTCAACTCTTGGCTCCACCAGGCAGTATGGAGCTAATACTCCTGGGAGTCTTTAACTTTCAAGCACCGTAGTAGTCGGGATCAGGCAGCTTGATGGCTTGACCGTCCGGACCTACAGCGTTGATCTACTTAGTAATGTCCAAATGACGTGGACCACAAATCACAACACGATCCATGTAGATGTGCCTTCCCCAGCACCATGTCTCGTAGCAGGACTGGTACCGACGGCGCATGGCTGGGGGCAACTCCGCAATGTCCATCTCCTCTGGGATCAGCAAGTACTCCTTCATAGCTTCTTCAATCCACTGACCTCGCTGAGTCTCAGCAAATTCCATTCCTGTCTTACACAGGTACGGGTACTCCAACTTTAGCTCACGGGCACAGCGTTTTTGCACAATGCGCTGCCAGCGGGCAAATTCAGGAAGTTCTTTAATGTTGCCTCTCCCCGGTCTCACATGGGGACGGGACGTTTGGTCAAACAGTAAATAGAGTCTTTCTCTGCCTCTATGCGGACTGGACTCACAACGGGGGCTGGTTTCAGCTTGTTTGTGCCCCTAGTGGTGAGGCTCGGCACGACATTCTCGCTGATGCGCACCTGGTTCACTGTAGGTAGCGGTCTGAGCACGGGCGCGCTTCCATTGCTAGGGCTCGGCGCACCTGCTTCCTCTGACACAGACTCTGTAGCTGGGTCTAACACTGCTGAAACAGCGGGCCTAACACTTTTCACAGGGCTTGCAGTTATGAACGGCACTCTAGGCTTCAAGTTCATTTCCTCCTGCACTGCTCGCAGGGCTTCTGTCAGCATGTCAACAGTAATTTTACTAGGGGCGACCGACTCAGGGCTGACTGCAGCGATCGCCTTAACAGCTGATGGGTAAAACGGTGGGCGATGGGGTGGGCACTCCTTCCAAGTTACTCCAGTTAAGGGGTTGTAACAAAGGTTTCTTCCTTTCCCCATGGCGCTACTGGCGTGGAACAGTTCCCAACCGCAGTCGGCACATGCGTCGGGGGCTCGGCGTCCCACAGCCACTTTAGAACAGTTCAGACACACAGGCTGCATGGTCACTTCTTCCCCCCACACACACTCAGCAAGGGGTCCCGCAGTCACAAACCTGCGTCCGGTGTCAACCAAGCGAACGACTCCAGTTGAGTCTTTTGCTCCATAAGCAGATGGGCAAGTTTCCCCAACAGGTCTGATTACTCTTCTTCCGCTTCCGTGGTTTCTACTGCTGCCTCGCAGCTGCGCTGGCTGCTCCAGCTCGTCACGGTGCTTGTGGCGGTAATGCGTAATGATAGTCTCCCAGGGTACTGGAGACTCCTCTGCATCACTGCTAGGGGCAGGGGTGGCGTTCCCGCTGCTCTCACTCTTACCGGACTTGCGAGTGGCTGTTCTGCACATGGTCTCTCACGAAAATGGCGCTTAGCTCCGCCTCCTTCTTCCCACAAGGCACTGCTTCCCGCCCCAGCGTTCCCTGCTCTTCGCGCTTTTGCTGTTTCGGCGCGAAAAGGGCTGGGGGCGTTCCCACTGTGGGAAGAGAGGAGAGTGAGGGCACAGTTAACCCTTCCCCAGCCACACAGGAATGAACTACGCACTTTGAATTACTGACACTTAGCGATTCCCAATGTGCGGCGGCATCTCCAAAAACTCTCTCAGGTGTCTCACAACACTTTTTGCAGCAAAAACAGTTCAAGGCAATTTTCTGTGACCAAGCTGATCTTTGGCACCGATGACAACTAAGCACAGTCCAAATAAATACAGCAGCATTCAGTTCCTTAAAGCGATCCTCTGTTTCCACCGACAAGCAGACTTCAAGACTTTCAATAAAGCATAACTAGATCCACAGGCCTTTGCAATCCAGTTTAAGCACAGTCTCACACACATCATGCATTTTTCATTGCAAAACTTCTCTTCACCAGGGGAACATTTTCCAAAGCTTCAACAGTCACTAGCTGGGATCCACTTCGAGCCCAGCCGTTGGGCGCCTATTGTAGCATACGGATCCCTGAGGGGTTTAGCTCCTCAGGGTGTATGGGGAGTGGGTTCTTTGTTAACGAGCTTGGGGGACCGCCTGACGTGGGCTTACTTCCAAAAACTCCAATGAGACTGACTTTATGAAAAGGGCACTTACTTTATTAGCAGGACTTCAGGTACACTTTAGGCTTCACAGCAGGTCATACAGTCTTTCCACAACAGTTTCCTTAGCAGCTTCCATAGCACAACATTACATCCAAATGTACTCCAACAGGTGGTGGTCACTCATTCTGATCCCATAGCAGAATACTGCGGCCTTAAGCTTCCTCCTCAGCATCTTGGGTAGAAAGGTTCACCTTCTCCTGTGAATACTCCATAGGCATGCATGTGGCTCCTCTGCTCTCTCCTTCTCTCTGCGACTGCTACCAGTTGACCCTGCTGGTATCTTCCTCTCACTCCCAGGTACTACAATAGAGGACTACATCTTGTAGATCACTGACTCATTCTGAGGTAACTCTCCTTCTATAGACTCCCTCTAGTGGCCACTAGAACCTTCTCTAACTTTCTACTCACCTTAGCTAATAGCAGTTCAGCTGTAATCCTATGTGGTTAGGCTTTACGTTTGGTAGACCTGTAATGTCACAATTCTTTTTTTTATCCAACAGTGCCATCTTGTGGTGATGTAGTGCAGCTGCAGGACAGATATGAACCATTATATTAAAAGACCAACAAAGATAATGACTGAATACCTTCCGCCGGCTACATTATTTATACAAAATCATCAACATTATTAATCAGGGCCTGGGAACCAATTTACCGCCCAGTTTAACCCTCTCATAATCTAAGTATTAAGCACCAAACATGTCTAGCTATGTGGAAAGACAGAGATTTGGTTGCACATATCTGCAGATACATGTGGAAGCCACACTGCCCCGGCAAGGCACTCTGTGTTTAGTGCGGTCCCTACTCTTATTTTTGAGTCCCCAAAGTTGGGCCATGCCATGCAGGGAGAGATCCATGGTAGCTGAATCCCCCCCTGTGTGTGTTCATGGCAATTCAAACTGAGCAAAGGGGGTGGGAGCAGCTCCATCAATATTATTTATACAAAATTATCTACATTATTTATCAGGGCCTGGGAACCAATTTACCGCCCAGTTTAACCCTCTCATCATCTAAGTATTAAGCACCAAACATGTCTAGCTATGTGGAAAGACAGAGATTTGGTTGCACATATCTGCAGATACCTTGTCGGGGCGGTGTGGCTTCCACATGTATCTGCAGATATGTGCAACCAAATCTCTGTCTTTCCACACAGCTAGACATGTTTGTTGCTTGATATTTAGATGATGAGAGGGTTAAACTGGGTGGTAAATTAGTTCCCAGGCCCTGAATAATAATAATAATTTTGTATAAATAATAGTGATTGAGCTGCTCCCACCCCCCTCTATTCATTTGAATTGCCATGAGCACAAGCAGGGAGGAATTCGGTCAATATGGATTTCTCCCTGTGAAGTGTTCTAAAGGGAGGCTGGCAGCTTCCCAGGGGAGTAGCTCTCAAATATTTGTCTGTATTGCATGTCCCAATGTTGGGGACTCAACATTAAGAGTAGGGACCACACTAAACACAGAGTGCCTTGTCAGGGCAGTGTGGCTTCCACATGTATCTGCAGATATGTGCAACCAAATCTCTGTCTTTCCACATAGCTAGACATGTTTGTTGCTTGATATTTAGATGATGAGAGGGTTAAACTGGGCGGTAAATTAGTTCCCAGGCCTTGAATAATAATAATAATTTTCTATAAATAATAGTGATTGAGCTGCTCCCACCCCCTTTATTTAATTTTGGAGAAACTAAATACGGTCCATTGTTTCACAGGGAATCTTTACAAGGAGGGAATAATTACAAGGAGATAATTATTACAAGGAGGTAATTATTACAAGGAGGGACTTTTTACAAGGAGGGACTTTTTACAAGTTGGGCTTATAAAAAATTATAAAAAAAAATTAGGTTAAGAAATTGTAAAAATGACAGATTGAACTTGCCTGTAGATATACTCGTCGGCTGCCGGAGGCACCAGGGCAACGTGGGTGCAGTCAATGGCACCCATGACGTTGGGCATGTCAGCGATGTTATACAATGCCAGCTTAATCGCGTTTCTGGCTACCATGTCGTCAGGAAAACAAATATATTTCCGAGTAATGGTAGCCATGCCTTCCAAAAACTTGGATAGCGCGCGGCTAGAGGGCACCCAGCCTCTGGAACGAGCCGTTCGCCAAAAATTGCAGGCAGCCAAGCATCTTGGTCAAACCTGAAACTGCTTGCCCCTTCCCTGTGGTGCGGGCTAACCATGGCCGCAGCTCACTATACAACTTATGGAGGGAAGCGCGATTAAGTCTGGTGAGCTCGAACAGCTCAACGTCATGCATGCCATCGATGTGCATACGTCGCCAGTGCAATCTGGTCTCAGCCCTCCGGACAATTTCAATGCCCATTAGCTGCAGATCCTCATGCTCCTCAAATACACTAGAGTCATCCATAGCTGCTAGTCTCGAGGTCAAAATGGTCCCTTAAGCGGATCGCAAAGGAAATGGGTTTATAGGGTGGTGGTCTGTCGGCAATCAGCTCTCTGAATGAGACGCAAGCCCATAGCAATAACGTAAGTTATCTGAACGAACTAAAAATATCAGATTTTGTTGGGAAAATGATCCAAACTAACGCAAATGATCCGATTTGCTTTCGTTCTTCGAAAGCGCATAAACACATTTGCCCGAACGTTCGTACGAATGAAAAATGAATGAAAAAAAAACAAAAAATGACAAACACACACAAAAACTTTCACAGACAGCTACAGAAGTCCAGACGAATGTGCCTCTGAATCGAGCCTTATGTCCGCAAACCAACTCCTTCTCGGCCAGCGAGGAGCCACCAGGATGGTTGGTACCCCCTCCTGGGCTATCTTGTGCAGCACTCTGCCCAGGAGTGGGAATGGAGGGAATGCATACAGAAAATTTAACTCTGTCCAGGGAATCGCCAGAGCGTCTGTGGCAATGGCCAGAGGATCTCTTGAGAGGGAGATGAACCTTGGAAGTTTGTGATTGTGTCTTGATGCAAACAGATCCATGTCCGGCTAACCCCAGCGGGGAGACAGAGTGTGAAAGGTCTCGCTGCTGAGAGACCTTTCCATCAGGCGTGAGGCGCTCCTGCTCAGGGAGTCTGCCTCCAGGTTTTCTACCCCGGGAATGTAGACCGCTGAGATACAGGGAACATTCTCCTTTGCCCAAGACAGAATATGGGTCACCTCCTTGAGAGCACTCTTGCCCTGGTGATTGATGTAGGTGACAGCCGTCTGATTGTCCAAGCGAACCTGGATCGCACAACCCCTTAAATGGGGAGTCAAGCAAAGAAGCACCAGGCGGATCGCTCTCTGCTCCAGGAGATTGATGGGTAAGCGGATCTCTTGCGGACCCCACTGACCCTGGATTTTCTGCATCTGCCAAACAACTCCCCAGCCTGTCAGACTGGCATCCATGGTAACTATCTCCCAATGGGTAGTCAGAAAGGACTTGCCCACCAGCAGGTTGCGGGAGTCCAACCACCACAAGAGGGACTGCCTGGCCAGGGGGGACAGCGAAAATTCCTGTTCCAGAGATTCCTGCATCCGATTACAGCTGGTCAGCAGGTACAATTGAAGAGGTCTCATGTGAAATTGGGCGAAAGGCACTGCCTCAAAGCATGATACCATTAGGCCCACCAATCTCATCCCCAGATGAATTGATGGCCGCTGACAAGACAGCAAGGCCTGCACCTGCGTCTGGAGACCCAAAACCTTCTGCTGTGGCAGAAACATCTTGACCCTGAGCGGTGTCTATTGTAATTCCCAGGAAGGATCTCACTGTTGAGGGGATGATAAATGACTTTGGGTAATTGAGTACCCAGCCAAAAGCCTCCAGGGTTGACAGCACCATCCGAGTATCGTTCTCGGCCTGCTGAAGGGACTGGGCCGCAATCAGCAGGTCATCCAGATAAGGCAGCACACAAATGCCCTGGTTCCTCAAGATAGCCATGATGCCCACCAGCACCTTGGTGAAGACGCGGGGGGCTGAGGAAATCCCGAATGGAAGTGCCACAAACTGGTAATGCTGATCCCCAGAGCAAACCTCAGGAACTTCTGATGCCCCTGGAAAATTGGGACGTACAGATAAGCATCCCTGATATCCACCGTGGTCATAAAGTTGCTGAGACGAAGCGATCTCACCACCGACCGTAAGGTTTCCATGCGGAAATGTCTGACTCTTACAAACCTGTTGAGACCCTTCAGGTCCAGGATTGATCTTAACGTTCCATCCTTCTTGGGAATCGTGAACAGGTTGGAGTAAAAACCTTGCCCCTGTTCCTGCCGAGGTACAGGGCAAATCACACCTAACCGCAGAAAGTGTTGCACGGCCATTCTCAAACCCTGTGCTTTTAGTGGGTTTCGGGATATTCGTGAACGGAGAAATTTTGTGGGCGGTCTGACTGCCAGCTCTATCTTGTAACCGGAGGACACTACCTCCACCTCCATCGATCCTAGACGTGCCGCCTCCAGATCTGAGCAAACAGCAGAAGCTGTCCCCCCCCCCACCCGGATGGGTGAGGGCGCCCCTTCATGCCTGAGGGGACTTGGCAGGGGGCTTGGACTTGGTTCCCCAGAAGGGATTTGGTTGGCCACGGAACCTAGCTCTACCCCAGGTATCTCTGCGACCACCTGGATGAAGAGCCTCCTCCTTCCCAAAAGGAGCAATAGGCAGAGGGATTCCGAAAGGGCCGAGCAGGCTTCCGTCTGAGGGAGTCTACCATCCTTGACCAAAAGGTCCAGGTGTTCCCCAAACAGCCTGTGCGCCACAAAGGGGATAC
Source organism: Gastrophryne carolinensis (assembly GCA_027917425.1). Taxonomy (NCBI): domain Eukaryota; kingdom Metazoa; phylum Chordata; class Amphibia; order Anura; family Microhylidae; genus Gastrophryne; species Gastrophryne carolinensis. Next base: position 24,936,514 of record CM051237.1, read on the forward strand.
TCGTAAATGACCACAGCCAGAGCAAGCGGCGGAGGGCAACAAGCAGGGCCAAAATCTTGTCACTGAGCCGGACCCCATCGTCCATGGCAGAAGCAACAAAGCCAATGAAATCCAAGCAGGCCTTGAGTTCTTTATACTCCTCCGCCCGCTTGTGAGCCTTAGCTCTATCCACAAGGTGTCTCACCTTCTTTCTGATTGCTAGAGAGACAATCACTGAGGCACACACAGGGCGAAAAAGGTCACCAGCAGAGGTGAACGCATGACAGACCAGCTGATCCATGCACTTGTCAGCTGGGTCACGTAAGGAAGCAGTGTCAGGTGACGGCATAACAGTAGTGTTGGACAACCCCGACACAGGGGGATGCACTTCGAGAGGGCGAGACCATAGCCGAACCAGCTCATCAGGGAAGGGGTACCGCCTGTCCAGGCCTTTAGGAACCGACGGTAACTGGTTAGGCCTCTCCCATTCCTTGAAAATCATGTTGGAAAAATGGGCCTGCTCCAGGAAGACCTGCCTTTGCCGCCCTGGGAGGGACAATGTGTAGAGTCTCAAACACTGAGGTAAGCAATTTCTCCGCATCATCTCACGCATCCTCGTCCAAGGAAGAACCAGACATAATGTCATCGCCAGCAGAATAATCCACAGTGGAACGTGAATCATCTGGCAACTCACCTTACTCCACAGAGCCCAGATCATCAAAAAGATTGTCATTATTTGAGTAAACGGGCTCGAGGTGCCGTTTCTTACTCGTGGCTTTCTTGGGAGCCGTCCGCGAGATCTGTCTCTCGAGATTGGCCAGCCTATGCGCCAAGTCAGCATGAGACCCCCTGCTGGCTCCCCCCTCACTGGGGGCTGAGTGCAGCAGCGGAGGGTCCGGAGAGGCCGCAGGTAGCGAAGGGCTAGGAGCAGGCACGCCCGCCCGTTCATGGTCCAAAATGATGCCTCTGGCGCAAGTGGTACAAACAGTGCTGAATCTGCCCAAAGGATTCCTACTGCACAAGGGGCAGAGCCTTTCCTGCCCAAATGGGGCCCCCAGCTCACTATCCCCTGATTATGGTGATTTAAAAAGGTCAAAATCAGTAAGGTTACAAGACACTAATGGCCCAAACCTAAAGGTGATCCCTCTTAATAAAAAGGTGAACCACAACCATCCACCTCAAGCCCACGGCCTATACAAGAGATGGGGAGAAAACCATGATCAGGATAACCAAGATGCAATTGGTCATAATATCCAGCCAGAAAAAAAGAGGGACTCACAACACCGACAGAGTGACAGCGCAGCCTCCGATGACGAGCGTGATCAAGCAGCAAGAACAAGGCCAGGCCCGCGAGATCCAGCAGGCCCCAGCAACAGGCCCCAGCAGCACCAGCAGCAGCACACAGGCTTGCTCTAGAAGGTTCCTCGAGGGGGGTGCTGCTCCGATCAGACGTGATGATGCAACGTCAACGTCAGGCTCTGCCCCCTCCAACGGCACGCGGGAAGACGTGCCTGCCTCCTTCCAAAATGCTGCCCAGAAGGAGCAATGGCCTTGGAGACAACGTGGCCCGCCGTGCTCCACAGCGCCGCACTAGTGGTGAGAATCTCCCCCCGCTACAGACAGCGCGGCAGCAGCGCCAAGTCTCCAATAAAGCTTGTGGGCAGGGAGGGTACATTACAAGACAGAATAAAGGGGTTCCCCCCCCTAGGCTCACCATAAGCCTGCGGCCAACTACCCTTTAGTATAGGGTCTGCGGCCCAGAGCCAAGCTCTGCCGAACGCCAACCGACGTTCACCCTACCATCCCGATCCCGTAGCAGCCAGAGGCTGGGAGGCAGGAGTGCGTCAGAAGAGATCCGTGGAAATAGGGCCTGCAGCGGCCAATGGGCTAGGTGGCCTCGCTCTGCTGCCATTATCTGAGAGAGTGTCAAATGATCTTCTGCAGCCAAGACTGCAAGATGAACAACTGGAGAATGATAGAGGGACACCTGCCTTTATAGGGGGTCGGGAGGAGCTACATCTTTGATCTTGCAGTCAAGCGCCCCTTAGGGGTGGAATACCACATGTCATCACTAAGACGACTTGGACTGGATATAAGGAAAAACACACCCTGGAGTTGGCAGCAGCATGAGGAGCCCATATATTGCCCGAAAGACACACTGGAGTTGGCAGCAGCAGGAGGAGCCCATATATTGCCCTGAAAAACACACCCCAGAGTTGGCAGCAGCATGAGAAGCCCATATATTGACAGAAGGACACACCCTGGAGTTGACAGCAGCATGAGGAGCCCATATATTCCTTAAAAGACACACTGGAGTTGGCATTAGCATAAAGAACCCATATATTGCCTGAAAAAAAAACACCCTGGAGTTGGCAGCAGCATAAGGAGCCCATATATTGCCTGAAAGACATGCCATGGAGTTGGCAGCAACATGAAGAGAACATATACAAATTTTGGGAACATATATCTTATCCTAAGAATATAATTAACAATTAAGATTAACATAAAGCATTTCTTCAATTATTACTTTTGGTCTGATGCAGAGGAATGTCTGTAACTGGAGAGCAATGCCTTAAATCTGTTTTGCACTATCCATATTTCTGAAGTGTTGGTCTGACACCATGATCAATCTATTCTGATGCATCAGCCATTGGTGGGTGGAAATCTTGGCTGATCCATGCCTGATTCATCTTCACACAGGTCACTCTCTCCATAGTTACACACCTGCTGCTGTTGTACAAACAAAACATTTTTCAAGCATACTGGAGCACATTGAGCTGCCCTCATCTCTGCATCACATACACACATCTAAGAGTTTTACCACTTTGTTCCTGTTAAAAGTCTTCAGGGCCTAGTTACTACTTAGTGAAAGCCCATACATAGTTACACACCTGCTGCTGTTATCTACAAATCCTGTTTTAAGTGCAGTGTAGCATTTTGTCATCCCCTCATATACGCATATACATACACACGAGTATGTCAGGCAGAGAAGTGCAAGGTTGGGCACAGAGGAGTGGCAGAGGCCTAAATTCATCAAGCAGAGGTCGCAGCAGACTAGGGGTGAGTGGCAGCAGGAGTCTCAGTAAGAGGCCTGATCTCCTAGTATCAGCTAGCGGTCGTGTCTCAACCAGCAACCCATCTACGGTCATCGATTGGTTATGCAGTCATCCACTTCATCACAAGTGACATCTGACACCCCCAGTCAACTGTCGGTTGCATCTTATGCTTTGGTTTCAGCTCCACTATTCAGTGAGGACAATCGGAGAAAAATCAGCAGCTACTGCCCAGCCAAGAAGTGGAGGAGACACTCGACACTTCCACCACTAGGCGAGCAAATAGTGATGAGAGTGGCGTGGGAGGTGGTGTTGCAAAGGTTCTGCCATCTGAAGCAGACGCTGTTGAGGAACCTGAGGAGGACATCGGTGATGTGCAGACACGACTGGATGATGATGATGATTATTATTATTAGTTTTTTTTTTTATTTTTATATAGCGCCATCATCTTCTGTAGCACTTAACAAGGTGTGATTACAAACAAAGTAAAACATATAGTACAGAGAATAGAAAACTCAAAACTATGAAATTCAAACCAAGTGTTGTGAGCACAGGAGACAATATGAAAGAGAGCCCTGCCCTTGTGAGCTTACAGTCTAAAGGATGGGGGTGGAGACAAAAGGTAGGGATCAAAAGTGGTAGAGCTTGGGTTGGGCTGCATGTGCCGTTTGAAGGTTATAGGAGTTGCTTAAGCCAGGTTATATGCCCTGTCTGAATAAGTGAGTTCTGAGGGCACTTTTAAAGGCTTGGAGTGATAGAGAGTGACGGATTTAGCGGTCAGCATGGTGGCAGAAGGGGAAAGTCTGGAGACAAATGTGCCCGGGGTAGACCACTTGCTGCGCGGCAGGCTACCTTCCCGGGAGGAAGTGGAAGAGGGGTTCCCGGAGTCGGCGGCAGCAGCAATGAATTAGTGCGGACTGTTGCTGGGAAAATCAGCTACTCACATGGCTACATGCAAGATGTGTAGGCAGAAGGTGAATCGTGGCCAGGGTCCCAATGTTGGCCCCACAGCCCTGCGTCAACATATGCAGTGTCACCATAAAGCGGCCTGGGAGAGCTGGCTCCAAAGTGGTGGTCCAGCCTGCTACATTACCCAGTGGCACGACGCTCCCTGTTCCAGCCAGCCAAGGCTCCACCACCTCCTTTGTGTCATACCCATCCTCTGTCACTCCAGATGCTCCTCCTCCTCTTAATCCGAGTCAGTCATTCCGCCAGCAATCCATTGGCGAAGCCATGGCCAGGAGACAACAGTATGCGCCCACTCATCCAACGTGCAGGAGCTAAATGTGCTCCTGTATAAGTTGCTGGTGCTGCAGTCCCTCCCATTTCAGGTGGTGGACACCTTTCAGAGAACTGATGGCTTATGCCGAGCCGAGGTGGAGAGTCCCAAGCTGTCATTTGTTTGCCAAGAAAACAGTACCAGCCCTGTACAATTTTGTTAAACAGAAGGTGGGCCAGTCCTTGAGCCTGTCGGTGTGTACCAAAGTGCATGGCAGCACCTACGTCTGGAGCTGTAACTACGGTCAGGGACAATACATGTCCTTTAAGGCCCACTGGGTGAATGTGGTTCGGTGCACAACCACAACAGCAATTTGGATTGGTCACGCCGCTGTAGCCTCCATGCTCCTAGGCTGTTGTGCCTGTGACAGTGCGCGACTCCATCTCCTCATCCTCCACCATCTCCGCAGCCTCCACTGCACGGACAAGTCTCAGTGCCCCTCCAGCCTACCATGTGTGCAGGACACAGCAGTGTCACGCTGTTCTTCACATGGTTTGCCTTGGCGAACGGAGTCACACATGGGAGGAACTGCTAAAAATCAAGAATTCAAATCATGGCTTACTCCACGAAAACTGCACATGGGAACCATGGTGACCAACAATGGGAAGATGTAAGATGTTGGTTCCTTGTGTTAACTTTAACAAGGACTATTGGGCCATCCATATATAATCTCAGCTATGATAAATCCAGGAACAAGTATTGGGCCTAAACCAACAATCGATAAGTGGATTTAATTAAAATAGAGCCGGTTAGATTACAGAAAAAGTAATCATATGAACGGTGTAAATATGATGTAAAGTTGAAATTTCCATCCAAAAAAGGCAGCAATCTCTCTCAAGTTAATTCAGCCAGAGCCTTTTGTCCTTTGCCCAGCCCCCGCCATACTGCCTGCGTGGCAGTATGTCTCCTGCATTGCCATAAGGGAAGCACATTCCCTGCTTTAATATAATTCTCAAACTTTAATTTCTCCTCCACCCAACTGCCCCTTAGACCTGTTACAAAAAGAGGCTGTCATGAAATACAATCCTTCAGCCTAAAAACAGAAGCTGTTTACAGTTAAATAGTTGAAAATGCACATCAAGTAATTACTGGGAGGGAACTCAAACATACCCAGACATTCTTTACATCTGCATATGAACTGCTTCCCTGAGGTCTGAAAGCAAAGTCAATTAACAGAAATAACCTTTATATTATATGGACATGTACATATGTTAAATGTGTATGATTTCCTTTGAATCAGCCACATGCAGATCAGAATCATAATAAAGGGCAGGTAAACATCCACAGCTTTCACATTCATCCAAGGTACCTATATACATCAATAATATTAGTGATTTAATAATAATGCATTAATAATTGAGATCAGTTTATTCCTCCTGAACCTTCTTACAGAAGAACATCTTGTTTGCGCTGCAACAAGGAGGCCTGAGACATGTGCCTTGTATGGCACACATGTTCAATCTAGTTGCCATCTGCAAGACACCCTAACAACGGGAAGGAAGCTTTGCATGCACTTCAACCACTCCTACACCGCCAAGCACACCCTTTTTGAGCTACAGTGTCAGAACGGTATCCCCCAACATAGTCTGATTTGCAATGTTTCCACTCATTGGAATTCCACTCTCCATATGTTGGATCGACAATACGAACAGAGAAAAGCCATCACCGATTTCTTGATGATCCAAGCGGATAGGGGGACTCCCCCGTGTAACTTCAATGTAAACCAGTGGCAGCTCATACGTGACACCTGCCATTTGCTCAGGCCCTTTGAGGAAGCCACTTTATTAGTCAGTTGCCAGGACTACGGGATGAACAATGTGATTCCACTGCTTCATGTACTACAAAACATGTTGGAAACCAGGGCTGATCAGGGCATTAGAGACGTAGCGCCTACATCTCACGGCCACATGAACCCTATGGGGGCTGAACTGGAGGAGGAAGAGGAGGGGGTGGGGCACAGTGAAGTACAGGTTATGTTTGACTAAATGGCTGGTTTTTCTAGTCATCTGACAGGAGAGGAGGAGCAGGAGCAGCCAGAGGAGCTAGACAGAGGACCCAGACACACCATGGTGGTATGCAATGGAGATGGAGACAGGTAGTCCCTGCAAGTCACTTGCACAAATGGCCCTATGCATGCTCATGTGCTTGCATAGTGACCACCGAATTGTCACCATTCGGCAGCGGGACTTCTGGCTCTCCACCTTATTTGACCCTCGCTACCGGCACAAAATACTGTTTTAGGCCTACTGGATGTCATGCCTGGAGTTCCTCCTTAGCCTTCGCCTGTTTCTCTGTAGTATGCAGCTTGGCAACCAGGTGGTGCTGTCTTGCCGAGATCAGCCAGCACCTGTGTTAATTAGCTGCTGGCCTTTATATGCTGAGTCTGGCATGTAGTCAGTGCTCAGCATTTTACCTGAACTCTGTACCAGAGCCTTTGAATCTGATTTCTGAAACCTGAACTCTGAACCCAGGACTTCCTTGTCTGCCATTGCTTTCCCTCCTGTTTGCTTTTTGGACTACCTTGGACTGGACTTCATGCATGTATGTCTTTCCTCATTGCACTGTATGTATAGCAATTTCAGTGTGAATGTTTGCTTGTTTCTTACAATAAACACAGTTTGCTGCATAATCTCAGTCTCTCTGCCTTGCAGTACTAAAATTATTGGTAATTGTTTATTAGTGGATTTCTCCCTTGAGAGATCCATGACAGAATGCTGAGCCACATATAAAAGACCATAAGAGACTGTAAGGCTGAGTTGGCTTTGGTCTGCTGAGGATATGCAGGGTCCTAGTGCCAGCCTTAGATTTTTCTTTGGGTTTGCATTTGCCTTCTAGCTTTAGTTTGCCATAGCCTGTATTGGGGCCCAACCTTTTTTTAGTAGTTTGGGGCCTAGTTCTTGTCTGTCTAGTATTTGTCTCTCCTGTGTTTCCCCTTTCCCAAGTCTGCGACCACCACAGGATTACCCGGGGCCTGTGCCTCTTCACCTTCAGAAGCTCTGCTGAAGAAGTAGGTGGATTACGGGCTCCTTGAGTTCCAGGTTCCCCTACGCCTCTGGGTAATCGTCAGTTTGCCTCCCTGGTGGCGCAGGCGGGTTGTCTGTCTGTTTGCGTGTGTAGTCAGCTTTAGCCCCAAGATATTCATAAGGGCATTCGTTGCTATGGACCCACAGACTGATATATCTTTGTGCCTCCACCTCGCTTTAAAGAGCTCACCCTGGTCACTTACCCCCAGTTCCTCCAGGCTGTCGTAAAGTTACTGCTGGAGCCTTATATTCGGCAGTCTCCCATGACAACCTTGAGTCCTCAGGTGGCTTACTTCCTGTTTGAGGATGAGCTGTTTTTCTGGGCTAAGGCCTGGTTAAATCATAGCAAAAATCTCAGTGAAAATGTGATTGAATTCCTGCTATTCATAACTACTTCCTACTTCAGTTATTCCTGAGACAGTGTTTGCTGGCCATGACCTGACTACAGTTTTTGCAGCCCAGAAATTGAAAATTCCAGCTGAGTCTGACCTGTCTGTCCAATCTGACCTGTCTGTGCAGTCTGTCCAATCTGACCTGTCTGTGCACTCAGTCCAATCTGACCTGTCTGTGCAGTCTGTCCAATCTGACCTGTCTGTGCAGTCTGTCCAATCTGACCTGTCTGCGCAGTCTGTCCAATCTGACCTGTCTGTCCAATCTGACCTGTTGGTCCAATCTGATCGCCCTGCCGGGTCTGCCGAGTTTGATCGCCCTGCCGGGTCTGCCAATTTTGATCGCCCGTCTGCCGAGTTTGATAGCCCGTCTCCCGAGTTTTATCGCCCTGCCAGGTTTGCCGGGTTGGATCACCCTGCCCAAAGTTCCCTGCCGGCCGGGTTTGATCGTCCGCCGGCCGAGTCTGCAGGGTTTGATCACCCGTTTGCAGAGTCTGCCGAGTTTGATCGCCCATCTGCCGGGTTTGATCGCCCATGCCATTATTTTGTGAACTTTGATCCTGGGGGGACTTCTATGTCCGGCCAAGTCTTCGCCTGCTTTGGGCTATATCCCTATCCTGCGGAGCAGTTATTTGAAGGCGTTCGGTGCCCGCCTGGTCGGGGGGAGGATACTGTCATGCCTGGAGTTCCTCCTTAGCCTTCGCCTGTTTCTCTGCAGTATGCAGCTTGGCCACCAGGTGGTATATAAAGCTGCTGGCCTTTATATGCTGAGTCTGGCATGTAGTCAGTGCTCAGCATTTTACTCTTTCATCGGGAACCTGAACTCTGTACTAGAGCCTTTGAATCTGATTTCTGAAACCTGAACTCCAAACTCTGAACCCTGAACCCAGGACTTCCTTGTCTGCCATTGCTTTCCCTCCTGCTTGCTTTTTGGACTACCTTGGACTGGACTTCATGCCTGTATGTTTTTCCTCACTGCACTGTATGTATAGTAATTTGAGTGTGAATGTTTGCTTGTTTCTCACAATAAACACAGTTTGCTGCATAATCCCAGTCTCTCTGCCTTGCAGTACTAAAATTATTGGTCATTGTTTATTAGTGGATTTTTCCCTTGAGAGATCCGTTACACTGGAGAGCACTGAACTGCCCTTATCAGTACACACCACGTACATCTGAGAGTTCCATTTTTTCCTCTTAAAGTCTTCAGGGCCTAGTTACTGTAAAAGAATAGGGCCATTGCAACTAATAGGGAACACCTTTCTGGGAAATAGATCAAGTTGTCTAAGCAAAACAATACATTTGGAGGAGAGGGACTACTGCTCCCAGCAACCATTTACCTAAGACACTCACTGGCACAGTCAAGTTTACCAATACTATGTACTTTATGTGGTAAAAGTTAACTTGCCAATAAAAACGAATCATACACTGTATAACAAAATGGAAGGCCCAGCTGGGGCTTTAGTTAGTCTGTGCACATATACCCGGGTATATATAGTCTATAGATAAATACCTGCAGGAGAAAGTTGCCACAAGATGAAAGCTGCATGGGCCCCTGATCTTGACTCAAAGAGATGATCTGCTCTTGACATGCAGAAGTCGATCAGACATGCAGTGCAGTCGAAACTCTCCACAGGGCACACAGCAGCTGGACACACAAGTCAGCAGGCAGAAGGCATTTAGGAAGATCCCCCACATGGCACCATCAGCTGGACATACAGGTGAATGGAGTAGTAGTCTGTGAAGTGATCCAGGCTCCACTTTGAGTCTGTGTATGCTGGTGGCAGCAGCACAGGCCCTGGCAGCAAGCCATGTGCTCAGTTCTCTTAGCATACAGGAATCCTGTCCTGTATTTATCTATCTATTTATCTGTCTTTGATACATCTAGAAAGGGCTGCAAACATCAGAAAGTAGGGTGAGAAACCTGTACTCTTGTGTCTTGTGCTGTTGTAAGCATGTACCATAGCTTCAACCTTGCTGCTCCAGGACTGCTTGTCTTGGACTTCCAGAGTACCCAGCATATCAAGCAAGGTCCTGTAAAATCTCTCAGGAAGAGCATCACCCTCTGGGTAATAAGGCGTGGTTCGACTTTTGCGAATGTTTAGCAGCTGGAGTAGTTTTTTGATTAACTTGCTCTCAAAGTCTCTGCCTTGGTCTGAATGTCTGTGAGGTTGACCATAAAGCACTCAAGCGACGGTGACTGTTCTTTAATCTTTAGTAGGGAAAGCTTGAGCATAGCAAATAAAGTGGTCGGTCACCATTAATACATTTCTAATCCCTCTTGAGTCATTGTCAATGCAGATAAAATCCATACAGACTAAATACATGGGACCCGAACTCTGTAAGTGCTCCATTGGGGCAGCTCGAGCTAGCAGGGTTTTCCTCTGTAGACATCTGAGACATCGTCTGCACAAACTGGTCAGAGTATCTCTCATCTTGGGCCAGTAGAATCTATTTTGCACCAGGCCATATGTTTTCTCAGGCCCCAGGTTACCATGGTAATCATGTAGACTTCTGAAGACCATACTCCGTAAACAATAGGGGAGAACCAGTTGACACCTTCCAGGATGATCATGAAACAAAACCTCACGATAGCATAGGCCTTTGTCCATCTCAAACTTCTCCCAATCTCTTAAGAACTGACCGCACTCATTACGTAAATACTTTATCAACAGTGTAGAGTCTTTGGCATGTACTGCTTGGTATAGAGGTCCAATTACCGGGTCAGCCTTCTGACTTCTGATTATTGGCTTTGGGGGTATGGACCAGTTCTCAAATTACCCCAGTGCAGCAGGATAGGCAAACATGTCCGGCACAGCCTCTGGTCCACACCCCATGAATCAATACGTTGCATCCCAGAGAAAGCCACTCGATCTTCAGTTAATGCAGTCATGGCACATAGGGCTCTAATGCCAGGACCAGGAACTTCTTCTCATTCAGTCTCTTCAGTAGCAGGAGTTAATCCTGGCCACCTAGACGGGGCATCTGCTCCAATGTTTTTTGGACCTGCTTTGTACTTCAGAGTGAACTGCTAATTGGATAAAGCTGCCAACCAGCGATATCCTGTGGCATCTAACTTAGCTGTAGTGAGAACATAGGTCAAGGGTTTTTTTTCTATTCATACTCCGCGTTTGCTGGGGGCGAGGCTTCGGCTGATAAAAGTAACAGATCGAAGGCCTGATGAATATTTCTGGTCTAACACCCAATCCTTCAAAGCTTGCATCCACATGGAACACATATGGCTTCTGGGCATCAGCATACGCTAGCACGGGTGCTTCTGTCACCTTCTTCTTCAACTGAGTGACAGCCTCTTGACAAGCAGGAGTCCAACTGTCCCCAAAGGGAGACTTCTTAGCTTCTCTGAACTTACATCACTCTTCAGCAGGTCATGGAATAACCTTCTACAAACAGGCGATAGTATACACAAAATCCAAGGAAAGAATGTAGCTCTATAATATTCTGAGGTTGGGGCCAGTTCACCATGGCTTCAACTTTGGCTGGGTCGGTGGCCACTCCTTCAGCAGAAATGATGTGACCTACATAGGTAACTGATGACCGACCAATCTCTTGAGCCATTCCTCGTGCTCTTCTAAAGTAGCCCCGAACACAATAATGTCATCAATGTACACAAGACATTCCCGGGGCACTAGAGCACCTATCAGTCTTTGGAATGTTGCTGGGGCACCTCTGATGCTTTGTGGCATGCGAGTGAACTGAAAAAAACCCAAGGGACATATAAAGGCTGTCATCTCCTGATCTTCAGGTGCCTTGGAAACTTGGTAGTACCCAGATCGCAGATCCAACACAGTGAATCAACAGTTTCCATTCAAAGCCTCCAGAGCCTCTTCAATCCTGGGCAAGGTATACTGATCAGGTATGGTTCTCCAATTCAGAGTTCACTAGTCTACACATAGACGGATTGATCCACACTTTTTCCTCACCATCACAAAGGGAGAAGCGTAGGGGCTCTTGCTATCCACAATAATCCCTTGATTTTTCATCTGATGTAGGGTCTGTCTTAATTCATCCACGTCTTTTGGGGCTATCTGTCGGGGACGCTCTTGAAATGGTGTAGCATAACTTAGACGGAAGATATGTTGAGCACTTTTAGCGCAGCCGACATCCATATTATCTGTGTAGAACACTTCAGGTACTCGATAACTGCTTTGTCAATTTCTGGTTCCAGGTTTTTGGTAGATTTGGATCTCTCAAAGCAAACTTTGAGAGTAGATTGATTTTCTTTCACTTCATCTCAACACACTTCAGCATAGGAGTTGACACTAAACACAGGATATACATTGGCTATGTGTTGATGATGACCGATTATGATTATGGGTGGGGAGAGCAGTTTTTGACAGTCAGACTCATCACCGTAGATAATTCCACTCTGGTCCTCCAATCCTTTCTTTCAGGAGTCAGCATCCAGCCCTTCTTGGTAATCATTTCTTCAGGGGTTTCCATAAGGACATAACTCCCATCTCCAGCTAGTTCATTGGCAATGCGGGAGGCCACTCTGAGGACTCTTTCTCCCCCTGGTGGAATCTCCACTGGACGCTCACCGATGTGATATACCACCCCATGGCGGTAACCGACAGACAGTACATCACAGAGCTCTTTAAAGTGGACCAACACCCAGGATTTTGACTATCCTGGGTGTTGGTCCACTTAGGTGGGGCACCCCGATCGGGGGTGCCCCGCTGTGTGAAACCCCCCCGATCGCCGCAAAAACTCACCTCTCCCCGCTCCCACGTGACCTCGTCCGGCCAATGACAGCGCTCAGAGCCGCTCTGGTATGCGCGTCCAAAGCCGCTTGGGCGCGTATACCAGAGCGCTGTCATTGGCTGCGTCTCTCGCTTCCCTCTAACAGGGAGCGCACCTGCGCCGGCCATTCACAAAACGGCCGGCGCGGGAGCGCGCCCTGCTAGAGGGAAGCGAGAGACGCAGCCACGCGGCCGCGTCTCGCGCATGCACCGTTGGATCGCCGGTAAGGTAAGGATTGTGGGCCTCCTTGGGGGTTCCTCCCCGCGGGACATCCCGATTTCGGATGCCCCGCGGGAAGGGATCTGATCGGTCCGGGAATCTTATAGATTCCCGGGCCGATCCCCCCTGGGTGTTGGTCCACTTTAAGGTTGGGTGGCATGTCAGCTTCATCAGAAGGTGTAATCCCGTCTCCTTCAAGAAATTTCTGGAAAGCGCTGTACACTGCTTTACAATCAGACCAAACCATTTATATGCAGAGCACTACAAGGCAAGTCTTTCTTAATCTGTATTAACTATTTAAGTCAGTTCATTATCTGAGCTCAGGTGTATTGGCCTCAGGTGACGTCAGCTTTCAGTGCAGGACTGGAGTATCACAACAGCAACAAATCATATCGCACAGCCTTATTAATTAATAATCCGGGGCACAAACCCTTAATTTACAACCACAAAGGGCAAGTAAACAAGAGCTTATTACCTGCTACAGAGAATGCACAGCCAAAGGCTTCTAAAAAAATCAGTTTATGGTTACAAAATCACCAAAAAATAAAACACATGAAAATAACAATGACCGACATACACATTAATATCAAGGCTAGACGTTCTCCCGACAACAACTGGACCAATTAATCTGATCTCTAGCTGATCACTAGTTTGGGAGTGGACATGGAAAAAACCACACCTTCCTCCCTTAGGGAGCACCAAAAAATATTCGCAAACCTATATCCTCAAAAATATATCACTTTTATTTACACATGAAATTTCATAAAAACACTTACATACAAATACACAAAGCACAAAACATTTAAAATCAGTAATGCTAATCCCCTATCATATCATCAAAGTATCTCAAAACTCCCACTAATGGGATATCTTATTTATATACATAGTATGTGTCTCTGTTCTAATGCTGTAAACTAATCAAATTCTATTAAAATACACGTCTGTATTGTGCAGGGAGAAACAATCTCTCTACATATAAATACTGAAGTATTTGTGCCGGCACTTAAAGAGGACCTGAACCATATCCCCCTATTATACAAATCCTTATCACATGTTATCGCCAATAAAAAACAACTCTATTGTAAATACCCCCCATGAATGATCCAAAAAACACCCCTTAAACAATGAATATTATACCAATGAATGTACAAAAAAAATTTTTTTATGCTCAAAAAGTGCTTAAAGTGGACCAACACCCAGGATTTTGACTATCCTGGGTGTTGGTCCACTTAGGTGGGGCACCCCGATCGGGGGTGCCCCGCTGTCTGAAACCCCCCCGATCGCCGCAAAAACTCACCTCTCCCCGCTCCCACGTGACCTCGTCCGGCCAATGACAGCGCTCAGAGCAGCTCTGGTATGCGCGTCCAAAGCCGCTTGGACGCGCATACCAGAGCGCTGTCATTGGCTGCGTCTCTCGCTTCCCTCTAACAGGGAGCGCGCCTGCGCCGACCATTCACAAAACGGCCGGCGCGGGAGCGCGCCCTGCTAGAGGGAAGCGAGAGACGCGGCCGTGTCTTGCGCATGCGCCGTTGGATCGCCGGTAAGGTAAGGATTGTGGGCCTCCTGGGGGGTTCCTCCCCGCGGGACATCCCGATTTCGGATGCCCCGCGGGGAGGGATCTGATCGGTCCGGGAATCTTATAGATTTCCGGGCCGATCCCCCCTGGGTGTTGGTCCACTTTAAAGAGGACCTAAACCATGCCCCCCTATTATGCAAAACCTTATCACATATTATCACCAATAAGAAACAACTATATTGTGAATACCCCACATGAATGATACCAAAAAACACCCCTTAAAACAATGAATATTATACCAATGAATGTACAAAAAAAAAAAATGTTTATGCTCAAAAGGTGCTTAGTGCTGAAAAATGTGTACTACTGTAAACATGTTGAACGATCACCAAACTCTGCAATAATGATACCTACTGACTATAAATCCCACCCCATAATAACTATTCGATATAAGAACCGATATAACAAGAAATACAGGAACCCAAAAACCGCAATATACAAGTGCCAGCACAATAACAATCAAATACTACCAGTGCCCAGGGTTTAGCACATCAGAATAACAGCATGTCAGAAACACTCATCAACAAGGGGGATCGCAACCGGGACACCCGCGCCCGCCGCTATTCATGCGGCTTCCAAGGGTGAAGGTCAGTTTTACAAATGTCCACCTTGCTTTTTAAAATGTAATCCTACCAATCACTCACCTCCACACTATGCCCACCAAACCGCCATCACAAGCAGGTGCGTGCCAGTATTAAGTTGAATCCGGACGTGAGTGAAAGCCTGATGACGTCCATCCCCTCCTGCGGCCCCGTGACCAAGTCACATGACCCAGCATAACAGGTCCTACCTCACAGCTCTCATAGCTCCATCACATGACCATCATCTATGCTAATAATATTGCGAGCGTCAAGCGCTCACAGCAACAGACATTGCGCTGTCATCTTGCGCAACATTAAAAATGTGCATATAAATATTTTGCAAGATGGCAAGTAACCAGGGTGGAAAAAAAACAGCAAACATGAAGGAGGGAGAGGGGAGGGGGGGAAGAAGAGGGGGCGGAGTTACTATCGAGCTGAGTGACAAGTGGAGACCAAAACCATTACTGCTATCATAATACTACTATATCCTGTCTATTCATGTTTTGTATCCACATTAAATCAAAACTTAACTATATGGCTCTCTTAGTCTCACAAGCCCAACTATGCTTAGTCCCAATTATTATTTACAAGTTATTTACAAATTCAATTACATATAGACAGTGGAAATAACAATTTAGTCACAGACTCTTTCTGGATGTTATCCTTCCACATACATGAACCACACAAGACTAATACCAGAATACCAGACTAACAGAACAATGTATAGGAGAAAGCAAAGACTGGATATGTTTTACAATATATCACAATCTCAAACACAGTGTGATGCTGGGAACAAAATTAAAGGCACATAACACGGTCAATGTTGGTCAACGATCCCAACTGATCTTATCCATAATAATGCCGCCTCTTCTTGATCCCTAGGACTGTATATCAAAAGCGGACTCCTAAGTACCCAAACGGGATGCCCCTCCTTATAGGGTGTATTCCTTGAGGATTGTGAAGATCTTAAACATGGGTCTGACTGTTCTTATAAATGGTCCCCTTGGTAACTCTGTGCATTGAATGCCAGCTCCGTGGACATCACCAAACAGGATGCCCCTCCTTATAGGGTGTATTTCTCAAAGATTGCGAAGATCCCAAACGTGGGCCACCTGTCACCTGGCCGATCCCATAAATGGTCCCCTTGGTAACTCCGTGCATTAGATGTTGACGCCGTGGACACCACCAAACGGGATGCCCCTCCTTATGAGTGTATTCCTTGAAGATTGTGAAGATCTTAAACGTGGGTCTGACTGATCCTATAAATGGTCCCTTTGGTAACTCTGTGCATTGAATGTTGGCTCCGTGGACATTACCAAACGGGATTCCCCTCCTTATAGGGTGTATTTCTCGAAGATTGTGAAAATCTTAAAAGTTGGTTATCTGTCACCTGGCCGATCTTATAAATGGTCCCTTTGGTAACTCTGTGCATTAGATGTGGCGCCGTGGACATTACTAAAATAAAACAAGAATAAAAAACCTGTGTGAATATATATATATATATATATATATATATATATATATATATATATATATATATAAACATGTGATGTATCACTACCTTAAAACTTACCATATCAGTGCATCCTAAAAATAAAAATTATTATTGTGCTACACTCCATCTATTGATTAAACTATAATGTGAACAAGCCTAAATCATAGCTCTATACAAGCTATATAGACTATATAAAATATGTAACAATACATATATGTGAAAAAACTCTAATGTGCACCCCCACCATGAACTCGCCCCCCCATGTGAAAAAACACACAATACCCCCCCAAGGGGGTCAAAGTAACAGATATCCTCCCCACTCAGATATACAATCCAAGAGTGGTCATGCTCGATCAGTGTGACCAATCACACACTCTCTCTGGTTAACACTCCTATTAAACTATGGATAGGCCATCCCACACCGAATACAGACCTCGTAAATTTCATAAATCCTATCCCAAGAAAGGGGCAAAGGACCAGTCCTAATTAAGACCAACCGGTGATCTAGTGTTGAGTTCAAAAATCCACCGTAACTCTCGCTGCAATAAGCGACGTTTTAAATCCCCCCCTCGGGGTCCAAGGCGGACCCTTTCTAATCCAACCACTTTAAGCGAAGAAGGGTCCCCTCCATGAACCTCCAAGAAATGTCTGGCCACTGGAGAGATGGGCTTACCTGCATTTATGTCCCGCCTTGCCAATCTGATATTCGACAAATGTCCTTGTATGCGTGTCCTCAACATATTCTGGGTTTCTCCTATATACCTCTTGGGGCAATCACAACAGATTGAATAAATCACGGAGCAGGTTCTGCAGTTGATAAAAGATGAAATCCTGTAACCTTTATTATTTTGATCATTCCTGATCTCAGTGGTTCTCGTCATATACTGACAAATAGAACATTTACCACAGGCAAAAGACCCTTTCGCTCCAATATCCGTCAGCCAGGTATTTTTTGCTGATAGATGGCTCTTACTCAATCTGTCCCTAAGGTTAGGGGCCCTCCGGGCTGTCATCTTGATCTGTCTGCCCACAAATGGAGAAATCAACGGATCCGAAGTCAATACATGCCAGTGTTTTGACACGAGACGTTTAATTGATTGCCATTGTGAATTATAATCCATAATGAACCTTACCTCCTTCTCCGTTTCCTTTTTCTTACTGGTGGTAATCCTGGGGCACAAAAGATCAGATCTCCCAGTTTCCCGTGCCCTCACATAGGCTTTGTGTATCACCCTTGGTGGGTATCCACGTTCCAAAAACCTCTCTTTCAGAATCTCAGCTTGTTCCTCAAAATTGGCTCCCTGGGTACAGTTCCGTCGAGCTCTCAAGAACTGCCCATATGGAATTCCATCTTCCTGATGTGTAATATGCGAGCTATTGTATTCCAAGAAACTGTTCACAACCGTGGGTTTTCTGTATAAGTTTGTACTTATCAACCCATCTGGCTCCAAAGTGAGTTTCACATCCGGAAACGTAGCCACACTAGAAGAAAAGTCTGCTGTTAGTGTCATGTTCACATCATTGTTATTAAGATGTTTTATAAACTCCCGTCCAGTCCCTTCTGTTCCTTGCCAAATGATCAATATATCATCTATGAAACGGTACCACCCCACAATATGGGGGTGGTACCGTTCACAATCCAAGTTGAAGATGAAATTTTCTTCCCACCAGCCCAAAAATAAATTTGCGATGGACGGCGCACATTTGGCGCCCATTGCAACGCCAGAGACCTGTCTGTAATAATTCCCATTAAAGGTGAAGACTGTCACGCTCTGGTAACTCCAGCCCTCTAGGTAAGCCCTCAACCCCCAATCTCCGCAGCCAGCTTCACCTGTAGGAGCCCCCGCTTGCCGGGACGCAGAATACGCCTGCCCGGGATCGGTTGCCCCCAGGACTTCAATGGCTCAAAGGATGAGAGCTTACAGGTATAGAGGTCTGAAGAACCAATGGCTAAGAGCGAGTGTAGCGGAAGTCCAGAGACAGGCCAGAGGTTAACACGGGGAGTCAGAGTTCGCAGCGGTACAGAGGGGTGAGACAGCTCGAGGTCTAGGTACAAGGCAGAGGTCGGCAACAGAGATCAGATCGAGATTGGTCGGTTCAAGCAGAGGTCGGCAACGGAGATCAGAATAGTCGGTTCAGGCAGAGGTCGGCAACGGAGATCAGATCAATGAATAACACGAGTCAAAGCAAGGTACAAGGCGCTATAACAGGCAATGACACACTGCAGTGGAAATCCCTTTATAGTGGGAAAACCGGCAGGATTGGACAGGGAGACAGTGGCTGGGATTGGTGCACTTAGGATCTGGCGGCAGATTGGAGCACTGGCCCTGTGGTCTGATTGGTGAGCTCTGGGCTGATTGCTCCAGCTGAGCTTCCCAGGCAAACTGCTCAGAGCTGCACCTTCTAGACTTCGTTCTTTTAGACAGCCTCCGGTGGCCATTCTGAGTATTGCACCACCGGAGGACATGAGCTGATTGTATAGGCCAGCAAGCACAAGCTGAGTGACAATGGGCAAGGGGGGAGGACTTACTCGGCGGCACACGCGCCGCTGGGGATGGCACCCGAGGCAGAAGCGGCTGCTGGGCAGGAGGAACCCGAACCCATTGCCTAGGGACACCACGGGCACGGGTAGAAGGCAAGTCATTCATGACATTACCCCCCCCTTCACGAGGGGCCTCCGGACCCTCACCAGACTCAACAGGGCAAACGCCCCGAATTGTTCTGACAGACTTCAACGAAGATACACGAGGTCCCCTCCTGGATGGAGAGGCAGGCGGACAAACAAATTCTGAGACCAGGGTTGTCCCAACAGTGATGCTAGAGCAGTGATCTTCACAGTGTGGGCCCCATCCTGACAATTCCCCAGTTTTCCAATTAAGGGTAGGGTTGTGCATCTTCAACCAAGGGAACCCTAAGACAACCGGGGTTTCAGGGCAGTCAAAAACAAAAAATTCAAGATTCTCAGAATGGGAGGGTCCCACAACTAGGCTGATAAAAGGGGTTTTGGAGGTTACAGTTCCCCCATGAACAGGAGTATTATTTACAGCCAAAATCTGGAGGGGCTTCCCAAGGGGTATTAATGGAATGCCTAAGGCGGTCACTATGGATTTATCCAAAAAGTTGCCCACTGCTCCGCTATCGACTAGAGCGAGGATGGATTTCCTGGACAACTCCCAACCCACAGTAGCAGGTAACAACATCTTATTTCTATGAAGGGAAGTTACCTGACCGTCCTGACAAACTTTCTCAGTCTTGTCAGGACGTTGCAATCCCGCCAAAGGTTTTTTATTGGGGCAGGTCCTAACCAGGTGACCAGAAGTCCCACAGTACATGCATAGGCCTAAGGTGCGACGTCTACTCTTTTCATCTGGGGAAAGGTGAGTAGCACCAAGTTGCATAGGCTCATCAGGGGGCGAAGATGAGACAACTCCTTCAGTGGATGACTCCCGGTGGGAAGATTCCCGGAAGTAAGAGTGATTCTTCTCCATGTGTCTCTCCCGTAGCCGTCTGTCAATTTTAATGGCCATAGGCATGAGTTCATCCAGGCTTCTGGGGTAGGGAAAATTCGTTAGAACATCCTTAACACTCTCTGAGAGACCAATTCGATACTGACTACAGAGAGCAGGATCATTCCAATGGGATTCAATCGCCCAGCGGCGGAATTCAGCACTATATTCCTCTGCTGAACGCTTCCCCTGTTTCAGGCTTCGAAGCCTGGCATCGGCGGTCGAAGTCTTGTCTGGGTCTGAATACAGAATCTCCATAGAGGAGAAAAAAGCTGAGACAGTTTGCAAGGCCTCATCAGTGGGCGCTAAGCCAAACGCCCAGGACTGTGGATCACCCTGGAGCAGAGAGATAACCAGACCGACCCTCTGCAATTCGGTGCCCGAGGAGCAGGGCCGTAGTCTGAAATAAAGTTCACAGGAGTTCCTGAAGTTGGAAAATCTTCTACGATCCCCATCAAATTTTTCAGGAAGGGGAACCTTCGGCTCGACAGGAGGTAAGGATGAAGGTGGTGCAGCCGGCTGGCGATTTTCTTGATTTGCCACACGTTGGGCCAGGTGGTCTATGGCGGTAGCCATGCCATGCACTTGTTGTACAAGTCCCTTCATATCAAAATGTTCCTGAGTGGCCACTCTTTGAGTGAGTTGGTTGATCGCTGTGGCCATAGCTTGCACCTGCTGTACCAGGTCATCCATTTTTTGGGGCCTGTTATAATGTCACGCTCTGGTAACTCCAGCCCTCTAGGTAAGCCCTCAACCCCCAATCTCCGCAGCCAGCTTCACCTGTAGGAGCCCCCACTTGCCGGGACGCAGAATACGCCTGCCCGGGATCGGTTGCCCCCAGGACTTCAATGGCTCAAAGGATGAGAGCTTACAGGTATAGAGGTCTGAAGAACCAATGGCTAAGAGCGAGTGTAGCGGAAGTCCAGAGACAGGCCAGAGGTTAACACGGGGAGTCAGAGTTTGCAGCGGTACAGAGGGGTGAGACAGCTCGAGGTCTAGGTACAAGGCAGAGGTCGGCAACAGAGATCAGATCGAGATTGGTCGGTTCAAGCAGAGGTCGGCAACGGAGATCAGAATAGTCGGTTCAGGCAGAGGTCGGCAACAGAGATCAGATCAATGAATAACACGAGTCAAAGCAAGGTACAAGGCGCTATAACAGGCAATGACACACTGCAGTGGAAATCCCTTTATAGTGGGAAAACCGGCAGGATTGGACAGGGAGACAGTGGCTGGGATTGGTGCACTTAGGATCTGGCGGCAGATTGGAGCACTGGCCCTGTGGTCTGATTGGTGAGCTCTGGGCTGATTGCTCCAGCTGAGCTTCCCAGGCAAACTGCTCAGAGCTGCACCTTCTAGACTTCGTTCTTTTAAACAGCCTCCGGTGGCCATTCTGAGTATTGCACCACCGGAGGACATGAGCTGATTGTATAGGCCAGCAAGCACAAGCTGAGTGACAATGGGCAAGGGGGGAGGACTTACTCGGCGGCACACGCGCCGCTGGGGATGGCACCCGAGGCAGAAGCGGCTGCTGGGCAGGAGGAACCCGAACCCATTGCCTAGGGACACCACGGGCACGGGTAGAAGGCAAGTCATTCATGACAAAATGAAGTCTACCAAGGAAAGAATAAATTGATGTAATTGTTTCCTTTCTTGTGATTCTTTGGCAAGATACAATTTTACCGCCTCTATTGCCAAATGATGTGGTATTGTCGTATATAGGGCTTCAACATCACACGTGATAAACATTGTTTCTAAGGGTAATTGGATATGTTCCAATTTTGACAAAAGGTCTGTGGTGTCTCTAATATAAGAACTGAGGCTCAAAACATGAGCTTGTAGGAAGGAATCCACAAAAGTGCAGGCAGGCTCTAAGAGACTGCCAATTCCCGATACTATCGGGCGGCCTGGTGGGGAGGCCAAGTTCTTGTGTGTCTTGGGTAGAAGGTAAAAGGTGGGAGTCACTGGGTGCTGTACTTGTAAGAAACGGGTTTCTTTATTACTAATGACTCCTTCTTCTTGTGCTATTTGGACCAATAGATCTAATTCTTCCTTGTAATTAATCGTGGGGTTATTCGGTAACTTTATGTAATGTAAGTCGTTACTCAATTGCCTATTTGCTTCTTCAGTATATTTAATTCTGGACCAAACAACCATGTTCCCCCCCCCCTTATCAACTTCCCTAATGACCACTGAGTCATTGTTCTGTAGAGATTTTAAGGCATAACGTTCTTCCTTAGTAAGATTATCTCTTCCAAAGCCTATAGGCATGTCCATATCTTTGACAACTAGATCAAAAAATACTTGAACCGATGGTGTGCCTGATAAGGGTGGACAGTATGAAGAAGGACATTTAAGGCCGCTACTAGCTCTTACCAAACATCCATCAAGAGGGATTCCTGGGTCCTGTTCTTGTAATAATCCTTGTAGGTTAAGCAGGGCATCCCGATCTTCTGGTCCCAAAGAAATCATCGGTTCTCCTACAGCCGTAGAATGGAGCTGTTTTTTAGGAGTGTCCTCCTGCAGAAAAAAAATACGTCCTTGATTAAGCTGAACTTATCTGGTCTATGTACTGGTGAGAAAGAAAGTCCCTTAGATAACACTGACTGTTCTGCCGAAGTGAGGACATGCTCCGAAATATTAATCACTTGGAGTGATCTGTTGTTGCTCGATTCGAGCGGGGTGCCAGTCGCTTGTAACCCCATCGGTCCCTGCTCCTTAATGACCTTGGGCCGTCTCCTGCCCCCCCTCCTGGTTCGTCCTCCAGTTCGCTGCCCGACGATAAAAAATGAAAGGCATCACTTTTTGAGTTGTTTTGTGAACTGGAAGAGGGTCCTGTATTAGTCTGGGACGTATATCTGGTTTTCATACGGCGTGAGTTGCCCACATGCTGCCACCTATATGCTCTCTTTTGTGAAAAATCCAACGTATCTCTTTGTAATTTACGTTTCTTGGTTTCCATGACCACTTGTTCATATCGGTTCATGTCTACCATTAAAGAATCCAGAAATGGCTTCACTTGATCCTGTTGATCATACTGTTCAAGTTTAACCTTCAACTCAGAGAGTTGGGATTTAGTGTCTTTTAATAATTCACTATCATGTTGGATCAGCATCTTTAGAATAATATGGGATGCCTCTAAGAGGCCTTTCTCCCAAATTTCTCTAAACGGTGCATCAGCCTCCCAAGCGGGAAATAACTGGATTCTTAAACCCCTTGGACATATATTGTGTGCCACATAAGTTAAAAAGATAAAATATATAAATAAGATAAAAAACAAGATAAAAAATGTACACCTCTGCTTCCCTGCCTCCATTGTATGTACACCTCTGCTTCCCTGCCTCCATTGTATGTACACCTCTGCTTCCCTGCCTCCATTGTGTGTACACCTCTGCTTCCCTGCCTCCATTGTGTGTACACCTCTGCTTCCCTGCCTCCATTGTGTGTACACCTCTGCTTCCCTGCTTCTATTGTATGTACACCTCTGCTTCCCTGCCTTCATTGTATGTACACCTCTGCTTCCCTGCCTCTATTGTATGTACACCTCTGCTTCCCTGCCTCCATTGTATGTACACCTCTGCTTCCCTGCCTCCATTGTATGTACACCTCTGCTTCCCTGCCGCCATTGTATGTACGCCTCTGCTTCCCTGCCGCCATTGTATGTACACCTCTGCTTCGAGGAGTGGCACTTTCTTATTTGCGATTTGCTGTTGTAGCAGCAGCGACATCTTTCCCTCTCAGGATCTCCCTCCCTCCTTTGTGAGGGCAGGTCCTAGCTCTGCCATTAGGGTGTGCTTTCCCTCTGATCACTATGTCATGTGACAGAGCACTTCCTGTGTGTGAGGGGGAGGAGGAGGTCATTGTGTTTCCGGCCATTGAAGCAGCATCTGGTGTGAGCTGTATATCCGCTCTGGGAAGCTGCAGTCGCCCGGGAGGCAGCGAGGGATCTCGTGTGACATTTGCAGCCGGCAGCATTATCTCTCTATCATTCCTCGGAGGTAATGATGTATAGAATGTGTCACTAGTCACTGGATATTTAGTTGTTGTGTTAGCATTATAATATACATTGGGATGTAGCGTTAGCAGTGAGCTTAGGCTGCGCTCACACTGTGCGGTTGCTGTTCAGCTGTGTTTAAAACAGTGTTTGTTTGCAGTTCTATAGACTAGAATTGGAATCGATTTGCCCACCGCTACTGCCCACTGACCTACTTCCTGGCTCAGCCAGGAAAAAAACAATTGCACAGCTAATTATGATGCTGAGTTTAAAAAAAAATCATGAGAAAAAGTGTGTAAAAAATGTGCACAATGCTAATAATCTATATAAATATGCTGGATGGCAGGAGGAGGGTCACTTATTCACCCAGCATCAAGAAATATCCAGCCAGGCATTTTTTTTTTATTTAAATGGAACGAAGAGGAAATCATGGGGGACAGGTTCTGTCACCCCGGATATACTAAACCCATCACCACTGGGTTTTATTCCTTCAGGTGTTACATTTCGCTCAGTGTCGCTCTCCCATACATTTCAATAGCAGTTCATTTGCTTATGTTTAAACAGCACATTTGACTTTTTTTATTTTATTTTGTTTTGCTCAAATCATTGTGTGACCTCTCCTGGCAGCGTCTAAATGTGGTTTTGCGTACAGTGCCCAGCGTTCACCATACGCTACCGGCTGCTATCCATTGATGAATAACCCCCCAAAGAGAATTATTATTCGATAAAGTGATCGCATTAAGATGCTGACTGATCCATGGAAATGCTTCCTGCAATCAATCGACCAATCAATTAACTCGTTGGTTGAGCATCATTTCGTTTTGGCGGCATATCATTTCTTGCTTAAAGTGGACCAACACCCATGGCTGATCATCACGGGAATCTATAAGATTCCGGGGCCGATCAGCTCCCTCCCCGCGGGGCATCCGAAATCGGGATGCCCCGCTGTGTGAAACCCCCCAGGACACCCACAAACCTTACCTTCTCCCTGTTCCAACAGCGCATGCGCGGGCCGCGGCCGCCTCTCACACTTCCCTCTAGCAGGGTGCGCACCCGCGCCGGACGTTTGTGAATGGCCGGCGCGGGCGCGCTCCCTGTTAGAAGGAAGCGCGAGAGGCGGCCTCCAGCGCGCTCAGAGCCGCTGTGGTTGTCCGTCACTTGTCCGTACATACCACAGCGGCTCTGAGCGCTCTGATTGGACGAGCGGTCACGTAGGTGCGGGGTGAGGTGAGTTTTTTGGGTCGTTCTGGGGGGTTTCACACAGCGATCGGGGTGCCCCGCAGAAGTGGACCAAGACCCAGGATAGTGAAAATCCTGGGTGTTGGTCCACTTTAATGTGGAAACAGCCTCTGCCACCCCTGATACACTAAACCTGTCAGCACTAGATTTTATTGCTACCATGAGAAAGTAAGCCACAAGCTTGGTGGGAGTTCTATTCAGTTGGGGTGTATAAGTGACCCCTCCTCTCATTAGCCCAAGTGTTTCTATGGACTTTTCATATCGTGCTCCTTTAATCAACCCTAAAGAGGGACAAAAATAACTAATCCTCAAGACTAAAAGTAGAAGTGTAACATCTTGTGCGAGGTGCAATGATTCCCAAGATGATTTAGAGCCTCTGTTCTCTGGGTCCAGGGGGGATAGAAACTTACCGGAGGTGGCGCTTGAAAGAGGAGAACCTCAGTTATGCACCTCTGCAAGGACATGTGGATCCAAACGGCAGTACTGCAAAGTCCCAGTACTGTTGCTCCCTAGAGCTGGGGTCTAAATATCTGTGAAGGGGCTTTAAAGTGGACAAAAACCTAAAAATAAAAACTCTACCACTTGTGATCCCTACCTTTCATCTCCACCCCCATCCTTTAGACTATAAGCTCGGAGGGGCAGGGCTCTGTTTCCTATTGTCTCCTGCGCTCACAACACTTGGTTTAAACCTTGTGGCATCTAATTTTGTATTGCTCCCTGTACTATATGTTTTACCTTGTCTGTAATCATACCTTGTAAAGCGCTACGGAAGATGATGGCGCTATATAAATACATGCTTATGAACTTGACTCCTTTCCCATAGGAAAGGGTCAAGTAATAGATGCGCTGGAGATGGAAAAGGAAAAAAAATTTTTCTATATATAGGTTGACGTCACTGGATTTACTTCTCTCCCTTGATCAGTTTAAGTTAATAATTGTAGGTCTGCTTTATAGTGCTCAAAAATTAAAATTTAAAAGTATCTTTGGTTAAGAAAATGGAGGACTAATGCCTTTATTTCTAGGGTACACAAAAAGACCCCTTTATGTTAAAAAACGTCCAATGAGGGTCCGCTTTAAGTGCTTTAAAATTATTGCTTAAGGGAATGCTCAAGTCCGATTGTAAGTTTCTTTAGAAATTACAATTATGCTGTATGCTTTCAACAATGTTGTTTGCAATTTTATAAAAAGACAATTGTGATAATAAACTTAAAAATAGTCCTACTTTTTGCAATTGTTAAGGACTTTTATATTTTATGCTGGTTGTGGCCAAAATGCTGTGGGCCAAAAAATGTAGCGTGGTCGGCAGGCTTATCCTCCTGCGCTCTGGTTAAGCTGATGTTTGCAGATTGCAATTTCCTGTGTCCTTGTAGCGTGGCCGGCAGGCCAACCTATTTTTCAACAACTCTTCTTTTGCTATGTGCCGTCTCCTGGGGCAACAGGAGGTTATAGTGTGTCCGGCAAGCTCAAAAAACTCAGATGGCCACAATTATGGTATAACACGGTTTTCTATAACCTTCCCAGGTGCGGTTTATGATGAAAACAATTTTTTTGTGAGGCTGCTCCTTTAAGAGAAGTGTAGCGTTGCCGAGGGAGGCTTAGATTGTTGTTATATTGTCTCTCTTATCAGCTGTTTATGGCCGCTCTGCGGCTCTGAAATGTAGCGTGGCTGGCGGGGCCAGCGGTTTAAAGACCACAATGTCAGTTTCTTCAATAAAACCGTATATTGTGGTATATGCGTTTGAAAATTAAAACCGCTCCTGCGGTATATTCAAAATGTAGCAAGGCCGAGGGAGGCTCAGCTGAGAAGTTCCCTCTGTTAACTGTGGCCGCTTGGCGGCTCTGGAATGTAGCGTGGCCGGCAAGGCCGAGAAATAAAGACCGCAATGGCGGTTTGCTTAATGAAGCTGTCTGTAAGTCCAAAAAACCGCTCCTGCGGCAAGAAGGCAATGTAGCAATGCCGAGGGAGGCTTTAACTAAAAGATTTCCCCTCTGACATATAGCGTGGCCGGCGGGGCCGGGGAATAAAGACCGCAATGGCGGTTTGCTTAATGAAGCTGTCTGTAAATCCAAAAAGCCGCTCCTGCGGCAAGAGGAAAATGTAGCAAGGCCGAGGGAGGCTTTGACTAACCGCAGGAGCGGTTTTTTGGACTTACAGACAGCTTCATTAAGCAAACCGCCATTGCGGTCTTTATTTCTCGGCCTTGCCGGCCACGCTACATTCCAGAGCCGCCAAGCGGCCACAGTTAACAGAGGGAACTTCTCAGCTGAGCCTCCCTCGGCCTTGCTACATTTTGAATATACCGCAGGAGCGGTTTTAATTTTCAAACGCATATACCACAATATACGGTTTTATTGAAGAAACTGACATTGTGTTCTTTAAACCGCTGGCCCCGCCAGCCACGCTACATTTCAGAGCCGCAGAGCGGCCATAAACAGCTGATAAGAGAGACAATATAACAACAATCTAAGCCTCCCTCGGCAACGCTACACTTCTCTTAAAGGAGCAGCCTCACAAAAAAATTGTTTTCATCATAAACCGCACCTGGGAAGGTTATAGAAAACCGTGTTATACCATAATTGTGGCCATCTGAGTTTTTTGAGCTTGCCGGACACACTATAACCTCCTGTTGCCCCAGGAGACGGCACATAGCAAAAGAAGAGTTGTTGAAAAATAGGTTGGCCTGCCGGCCACGCTACAAGGACACAGGAAATTGCAATCTGCAAACATCAGCTTAACCAGAGCGCAGGAGGATAAGCCTGCCGACCACGCTACATTTTTTGGCCCACAGCATTTTGGCCACAACCAGCATAAAATATAAAAGTCCTTAACAATTGCAAAAAGTAGGACTATTTTTAAGTTTATTATCACAATTGTCTTTTTATAAAATTGCAAACAACATTGTTGAAAGCATACAGCATAATTGTAATTTCTAAAGAAACTTACAATCGGACTTGAGCATTCCCTTAAGCAATAATTTTAAAGCACTTAAAGCGGACCCTCATTGGACGTTTTTTAACATAAAGGGGTCTTTTTGTGTACCCTAGAAATAAAGGCATTAGTCCTCCATTTTCTTAACCAAAGATACTTTTAAATTTTAATTTTTGAGCACTATAAAGCAGACCTACAATTATTAACTTAAACTGATCAAGGGAGAGAAGTAAATCCAGTGACGTCAACCTATATATAAAAAAATTTTTTTTCCTTTTCCATCTCCAGCGCATCTATTACTTGACCCTTTCCTATGGGAAAGGAGTCAAGTTCATAAGCATTTCCAAACAAAAAGGACCGGTTCGCCTTACACTAGGTGCAGCTACTAGGTTTTTGCGCTGAAGTAAAACACAAACGGCTATATAAATACATATTTATAATAATAAAAACCCAGCGGGATCGGCCTGGGAATCTCTAAGATTCCAGGGCCAATTGAATCCCTCCCCCCGGGGCATCCAAAATCGGGATGCCCAACAGGTCACCGGCTATACTTAACTAACTTTGCGGTCCAACAGCGCATGCATGGGTCGCATCCCAGCCATTTGTGATGGCCGGTGCGGGCACGCTCCCTGTTAGAGGAAAGTGGGGGATGCGTCCGCCAGCACGCTCGGAGCCGCTCTGCTAAGACGTCGCTTAGATGTGTATAGCTCAGTGGCTTGGAGTGCGCTGATTGGACGGGGGGGGGGGGGCGCATGCGCCATAGGACCGGGTCGAGGTGAGTTTCCTCGGGTGATCTGGGGGGTTTCACGTAGTGGGGCATCCCTGATTGGGGTGCCCTGGGGGAAAGGACCAAAATCCTGGGTTTTGGTCCACTTTAATATTTCAGCTACATTCCCTGTAATTTTGGGCCTCCTTGCCCCCATGGTCCCGGAGAACCATCCCTGCAGCTGTGCATGCTCCTGCGTCCAGCTATTTAGATAAGCCGGGAGCGCGCATTCTGCAGGGAAACGCCGCCAATCACTCTTCCTAAGCCAACACTGAGTGCTAAACAATGGCTTTATGTCGTGCATTAAAGAGGCTAAAAGACTCCATGGCCTTGCAAGTTCCAGTCTGTGTGGAAAGACAGAGATTTGGTTGCATATATCTGCAGATACATGTGGAAGCCACACTGCCCCGGCAAGGCACTCTGTGTTTAGTGTGGTCCCTACTCTTAATTTTGAGTCCCCAAAGTTGGGACATGCAATGCAGACAAATATCTGAGAGCTACTCACCTGGGAAGCAGCCAGCCTCCCTTTAGAACACTTCACAGGGAGAAATCCATATTGACTGAATTCCTCCCTGCTTGTGCTCATGGCAATTCAAATGAATAAAGGGGGGGGGGGAGCAGCTCAATCACTACTCAATCTCTGTCTTTCCACATAGCTAGACATGTTTGTTGCTTGATATTTAGTTGATGAGAGGGTTAAACTGGGCGGTAAATTAGTTCCCAGGACCTGAATAATAATAATAATAATTTTGTATAAATAATAGTGATTGAGCTGCTCCCACCCCCCTTTATGCAACCTGAATGTGAAACCCCCTTGGAACACTCACCTTCTCCAATGGCCCTCACTGCATTTCTGCGCTGCGTCCGCATCCCCGCTCACCTCTAGCCATGCTCGTGCCTGCACCCGGGCTTTCTGTATCGGTGCAGTGGGCACGCCACGGCTAGGAGCAGGGCCGTATTTGGCACAAGGCAAACCTAGGCCTGTGCCTAGGGGCGCTTGCTTGGGACGGGGCAGCCTGTCCGTGACCACAGCAACATAAATGTTTTTTTTTACAGTGTGGCAGCGGGAGCCTGTTCGCACCCTGCGACCAACCGATAGATCCGTCTGGGTCCCCAACAAGCAGGCTGGACCTTGATTGGCTGCCAGGCCCCACCCCGCCATCTGGCCAACCGCCCTCCGGGCCATTGGTAATGCTGCAGTGCAGACGCGGGACATAGGAGCGGGTCGCCGGGCTCCATCCGTATGAGTCACCGTCCCTGTTTGGGATGCCCCCGGGGGAGGGAGTAAGCCTGCCCTGGGGTCTGATAGATTCCAGGGTGGGTTATGGTCCACTTTAAGTGCTGATTGGCCAAGAGCCTGCACAAGCACTGTGGAAACAGTGGAAAGGTGAGTTCTGGGAGGGGCGATGTGGGGGGTTTCACACAGCAGGGCATCCCAAACTGGGATGCCTTAGTTAAACAGACCCAACTCCAGGATAGTGAGAATCCCAGTGGTATGTCCACTTCAAGAATTGGGGCGGGGGGGGGGGGAGGCGCGTGACCAAAAAGTGCCTAGGGCATCTCCACTTCTAAGTACAACACTGGCAGATGCCTGGGGTGGAGCTAAGGCAGGGGCAGGGACAGGGGTACAAGCCAGCAGCAATTTAATTAAAAAAAAAAAAAAAACAATCTGCCAGCAGTGAGGCAGCCGCCATCATAGGTGCTCACAGGCAGGGGCAAGCATTGGGATCTCAGACGGTTTATAAACAATTAAAGCGGACCTTCACCCTGAATAAGAGCCTAGCTTGTATGTTTCCCCCACCCTGTACATACAGATTGTCCACATTAATCCGGACCTTCACCCTGAATAAGAGTCTATCTTATATGTTTCCCACACCCTGTACATACAGATTGCCCACATTAATCCGGACCTTCACCCTGAATAAGAGCCTATCTTATATGTTTCCCACACCCTGTACATACAGATTGCTCACATTAAAAATCATCCTACCTGCATCTACTGCATGTTATGAGCCTTTAAACATCCAAGATGGCGGCTCATGGAGCATCAGGCAGCCTGCAAACAGGAAGTGTCCTCTGACTGTGTCGCTCTGCATTCTGAGATTGCTGACCTTTTCCTGACCCCAGCTCTGCTCTGTAAATGCAAAGCAAAGCTAAAATCCCACCCTGAGTACTGTGTAAAACCCACCTGGGCCAGCCATGGAGATGATCGCTGGCCTTACCCCGGAAGATCCCCATCTGGATGCCCCGCTGTGTGATGCCCCCCAGGGCGCCTGTAAACACTCACTTTTCTAATCCAGAATTGCTGAAGCCCCCCTGTGCATAGCCCCCCCTCACAGAACACCCCCAATTCTTACCTTCCTTGACCCTCAGCCTGCGACCAGTCAAGGGGCTGCATTCCTGGCTGAGGATAAGGTAAGTATTATGGGCATCCTGGAGGGGGCCATGCACGAGGAGGCTCCAGCATTCTGGATGCCCCCCCAGCCTGTCTAAATGCGGCTAAACCCACGCCCATTATCTGTAAACAGGTGTTGGTCTGCTTTGAAATTGTCATGGCATCCCTGGCTGCACAGTATAGTGTTATCCCCCCCCCCCCCCCCCCCCAAAGGATAAACTCATATTGTCCTGGTTTCTCTAAAGTGGACCAAAACCCTCAGAGATCAGCCCAGGAATCTATAAGACTCCTGCGCCAATTGATTCCCTCCCCCGAGGCATCCAGAATCAGGTTGCCCCACTGTGTGAAAACCCCCAGGTCGCCCATATACTCACCATCTTTCTCAGTCTAATGGCTGCTACCACATCCCCGCTATGCCTCCAGCATTGTGCGTGCCCACACCAGGCATTTGTGAATGGCCGGCGCGGGCACGCTCTGTTAGAGGGAAGCGGGGGATGTGGCCGCCAGCGCGCTCCCATCCACTGGTATTAGACAAGCTCCTGAATGAAGGGGCTCGAGCAGATCCGAGCGCGCTGATTGAATGAGAGGGCTGCACGCGCCTCGTAGGACCGGGAAGAGGTGAGCTTGTTTGGGCGACCTGGGGGGTTTCACACAGCGGGAGGGGAGTTCCCCAGGTGCAAGGTTTAAACCCAGGATAGTGAAAATCCTGGGGTTTGGTCTGCTTTAACCAAGTAGACTGAAAGGCATAGCACACATTGCAGAAGACGTTGTGTGTGCGCTCATTTCCGGTCCCCCTGAGGCCTAGTCAGGCATTATGCTAAATGGCCAGTGCAAGGGCTGGGAAAATAACAAGGGCGCATATCTCTCAGCCAGAAGGCTTGATCTCATAGCAGCACCGCTCCAGTTTCTGACCAGTCGGTTCTAGTAAGCGGACCATTTTTTCAGAGGGACATATTTGGGGCACTTATGACAGCTGAAAGCAGACCTTCACCCTGAATAAGAGTCTATCTTATATGTTTCCCACACCCTGTACATACAGATTGCCCACATTAATCCGGACCTTCACCCTGAATAAGAGTCTATCTTATGTCCCCCCCCCCCCCCCGTACATACAGATTGCTCACATTAATTTGGACCCTCACCCTGAATAAGAGCCTATCTTATATGTTTCCCACACCCTGTACATATAGATTGCCCACATTAATCCGGACCTTCACCCTGAATAAGAGCCTATCTTATATGTTTCCCACACCCTGTACATACAGATTGCCCACATTAATCCGGACCTTCAACCTGAATAAGAGCCTATCTTGTATGTTTCCGCACCCTGTACATACAGATTGCCACATTAATCCGGCCCTTCACCCTGAATAAGAGCCTATCTTATATGTTTCACACACCCTCACATTTAAAATCATTCTACCTGCATCTACTGCATTTTATGACCCTTTAAATATCCAAGATGGCGGCCCATGGAGTCTCAGGCTGCCTGCAAACAGGAAGTGTTTTCTGACTGTGCCGCTCTGCATTCTGGGATTGCTGTCCCTTTCCTGACTCCAGTCAATTGCAGTTTTCTCTCCTAAAAACAGGAGTGAGAATTTTCACCTGACTCTGAATTGACCCCATGGTTTCCTTCTGCCGTCAGTCTTCTATGTTTCTATTATTATTATTTATTTATATAGCACCATCCTCTTCTGTAGCGCTGTACAAAGCAGTAACTACAGACAGGGTAGAAACATACAGTACATAGACTATTACAAATGCAGTGTTATATAGATCACAATGAATATTCTGAATACAAGATACAATATGAGAGAGAGAGCCCGGGCTTTGCGATTAAAGGATGAATCAGAAGAGACTTAGGTGGTTATTCATCAAGGGATAGCGCCAGGTAGCGCCTCATAGCGGCAGGCAGCATCTGGTGAACACCGGGCGCTGTATGCAAAACCACATTTATGAAAGCGAATCTGGTGAGCGCCTCTAACAGCTCCATGTAGCGTCACATGTATTATTACAGGCGGCTCAGTGTATAGCGCCGGCGCTCTAGTTTCCAGAGCCAGGTATTACCTTTCGCTCAGTTTTTATATATATATATATATATATATATATATATATATATATATTCATTCATTCTAAGTATACAGTACGTCCTGCTCCAGATATAATACTTACACTTGGGTATCCTCCGCCAGATGGCGCTGTGCACTGCAGACATGCAAAAACAGGCTCCTCCCGGCCCTTCATATACCCAGGAACCTCCCACAAATCCCCAGATTTCTCTGCAGTGCTGACTGCGAAGACATGAAGTATCACTCTCTCGCAGGTGAGCGGGGCTTTTACAGCCTGCGGCCCTGTTGGACTATTCTCACCCGTCCTCCCTGTGATATGCCTCCCAGCCTGGGCTGCGCTGGTCGGGTGAAGGTAGGCAGCACCATGTGTGCTCACGGAGCCATGCTCCACCGCAGTCCCCCACCAAAGGGTAGGCGGTATAGGCTGATGGTGAGCCTTTAGGGGATGCCTCTCCCGCATCATTGCCCCACGCCCCGTGTAGCGGTGGACCCTGTGTAAAGGGTCGCCATCCTCCCTCGTTCCCCCCTTAGCCCAGGAGGAAAGAAAGGGGGGAGGGGTTTGTGAGTATGGCGGCCTCAGTGTACCCTATTACACGCTTATGGCCTTAGTATCGCGTTTGACTGGGAATGGGTGTCAGAGCCGCACTGTTTACATTTATCTTGTATTGGTCGCCACCGAGTCTTCCCTGTATGGTTGTACTGCATGGGCGGCGGCTTTGCAGACGTTGCGGCGTCTCTTTTTTAACTTGTAGTGGCTCTTCTGAGGTAATCCACTCGATCAATCCCCTTTTCAGGCGTCACTGCCCTTCTGTCTATATTGACTACGCATTTTTTTGGGAGCTTCGCGCTCTCCGGGGGGGGCGGGGTCCTGGCTTGGCGCGCTCCGCGGCACGGCCAGCTCTGGCCGGGCCTTCGAGGTTCGCTTGGCGCCATTTTTACTCGCGCGTGGTGAAGACTGTCCTCCCCCCTCTGTCTGTAAGTGCCCTCGCGGCCGACTTTTTATTACTTCTCTTCCTTGCGCTTGGCTCTGACATTCTTGTTCCCTTTATGTCTTTCAGACCGTGGATTCCGGTGGCTTCTCCCGGCCCGGTGTAGCTCCCGGTTGAGACTATTAAATTTAATCCCACTTTCCCACGGGTTATTGGGGCATCCAGGGTAGCTTACAGCGTCAATCCCTACTGGCCTATTGTGCCGATTAAATCACCATATGGAGGCATCCCAAGATAATGTGAATGGGGTTCCTTCGGGACAAGCCTGGCTGTGTGTAGCTTGTGGGGTCTTACCTAGCAGCGGTGACAATGCACGGGTCTGTGTTCCTTGTGCACAGCAGGCGCTATCGGTTCTTCCCGCCTCTTCCGTGGCTGGGCCTGCACCTCGCCTCGCTTCACCTACTCCCCCAAGCCTGAGTCTAACCCCCAATACAAGCGGGGATTCTCATCCTGATGTGGCTACTAGACTGGCCAGTGTTGAAAGATTGCTTCCTAGCTCGTTAGCGCGTAAAGCCACCGCAAAGAGGCGCCATTTAACCCCTGAATGTGCTCCTTTCCCTATGGAATCTGATGAGTTGTTGCATCCTTACGTCCATACCCCTTCGGACGAAGGGGAGCTGTTCTCTGACTCAGGGTCATACGACGAGGAGTCAAGGGGTCATGACGAGTCTGGCTCCGAGCACTGGACCCCGGATGATATTGACAGACTGCTGGTTCAGATTTTTGAGGTTTTGTCCATCTTTCCCCCTGTTGCGGCTCCCAGGCAAAGGGATGAGCTTTTTCATACTGCTAAGGCTCGTCTGGAATTTCCCGAGCAAACCCATTTCAATAGCCTCGTGCTTAAAGAATGGGAACATCCCAGTAGACTTCCTGGGATCCCTAAGAGTGTGGATAGGAAGTATCCCTTGGTTAAGTGCTGGTCATCGCCCCCCCGAGGTCGATGCTCCTATTCTAGGGTTGTCCAACACCTCTATTATGCACTCCCCTGACACTACTATGATGCGGGACTCTGAGGACCGGCGTATTGACCAATTGGCATGCCATGCCTTTGCTTTTGGGGGAGCGACTCTGCGCCCGGTTTGCGCCTTGGCCATTACGGCGGTAGCGCTCAGGTCCATGGTCAGGAATGCACTCGATGGCACAGATGAGTTGCCACCTGATACTGTCAATGCACTGTCTAACTGTGATGTGTTTGTGAACTTTATCCTGTCTGCATCGGACAATGCTATTAGGATGTGTGCCAGATCTTCTGCCCTGGCGGTAGATATATGCCGCGCGGTTTGGTTGCGCCAGTGGGCTGCTGACAATGCCGCTAAGAAAGCCCTTACCGGGCTTCCATTTAAGGGGCTGCGCCTGTTTGGGGACCGTCTTGACCTCTTCGCCAAGGGAAGCAAGTTACCCCAGCGCAGACGACAGATTCGGCCCTTTCGAGGTCAGGGCACCCTTTCAATCCCCTACCGTGGGGCGAAACAGGGAAAAGGGGTGTCCTTCGCTGGGTCCCGCGCAGATTCCTGGCACAGAACAGAGGACGCCGTCCTGGTTCCTCCTGGGGGTCCAAGCCCAAAGCCCCTCCCAAGACCCCTCAGGCATGAAGGGTCGCCCTCGCCCGTCAGGGTGGGGGGACGTCTGCAGCACTTCGAGCATGTCTGGAGGTGCCACGTCTCAGACCGGTGGATTCAGGAGGTAGTGTCCTCCGGCTACAAGATAGAATTTGCTGTACGGCCCCCCACCAGATTCATTGGGTCTCGGATCCCACAGGACCCTGCTTCAGCTCAGGTCTTGTTGCTGGCCGTGCAGGGTCTCCTGGATCTAGGGGTCATTTGCAAGGTCCCCTTAGGAGACAAGGGCATGGGGTTCTATTCCAACCTTTTCACAGTACCCAAGAAGGATGGGTCAGTCAGGCCCATTCTGGATTTAAAAATCCTCAACAAATTTGTCAAGAACAGGCACTTTCGCATGGAAACTCAGGGGACTTTATGACGTCTGTGGACATCAAAGATGCTTACCTTCACGTTCCGGTGTTTCCAGGGCACCAAGGGTTTCTCAGATTTGGACTGAAAGATCAGCATTACCAATGTGGCCTTGCCATTCGGCCTCACGTCGGCTCCCAGGGTGTTCACCAAGGTGCTGGCAAGGGTGATGTCCCTGATAAGGTTGAGGGGCATACGCGTGCTACCCTACCTGGACGATATACCCATCACCTCTCGGTCTCTGCGGCAGGCAGAGTTGGACACTCGGCTGGTAGTGTCCACCCTGGAGTCCTTCGTCTGGGTGATCAATTACCCCAAGTCCTCTCTGTCCCCCTCCTCGGTGACTCAGTTCCTGGGAATGATTCTGGATACGGTTCAGTCAAGGATATTCCTTCCTCAACAGAAGGTGGAAGCTCTGACTGCGCAGGTGAGGTTCCTGCTCTCGTGCCCCCAGCCCTCCATCAGGCAGGGAATGCAGCTGGTGGGTCTGATGGTGGCGAGCTTCGAGGCGGTGCCCTTTGCCCAGTTCCATTTCAGGCCTCTGCAGCTTCACCTTCTGTCAGTGTGGGACAAGAACCCAGCTTCCTTGGACGGGGTCTGTGTGCTTCCCCCTTCGGTCAGGCAGTCCCTTGCATGGTGGCTGGACCACAGGAACTTGACAGGGGGCAGGTCTTTTCTGACCCCCTCCTGGGAGACGGTCACAACGGATGCCAGTCTGTCAGGTTGGGGGGGATTCTGGAAGTCCCTGCACTTCCAGGGGAGGTGGGGCCCTCAGGAGGCCCATTTACCCATCAACATTCTGGAATTACGGGCAATCAGGTTAGTACTGGAGCGGTTGACCCAACACCTGAAGGGTCTGTCTGTGCAGGTACGCTCAGACAACAGGACGGCGGTTGCCTACATCAACCATCAGGGAGGGACCCGGAGCAAGGGTGCCCTCCAGGAGGTGTCTCAGATTCTGACATGGGCGGAGGCCAATGTCCAATGCATTTCGGCTGTGTACATTCCAGGGGCGGAGAATCTGCTAGCAGACGCTCTGAGCAGGGGGACGTCCCGTCAGGGGGAGTGGTCCCTCTGCAACAGGGTATTCCAGTCCCTGTGTCACCGTTGGGGTCAACCGGATGTGGACCTGTTTGCATCCCGTCACAATCACAAGCTCCCGGCCTTCGTATCCCTGTCTCAGGATCCTCTGGCCTTGGCCATGGATGCCCTGTCCATGTCATGGAAGGAGTTTCGGCTCCTGTATGCATTTCCTCCATTCCCCCTTCTGGGCAGGGTTCTGCACAAGATTGCTCTGGAAGGGGTGCCTGTGATTCTAGTGGCCCCCAGGTGGCCAAGAAGAGTGTGGTTCGCAGACGTGGTTTAAATGGCAGCAGACCAGTACGACCTGCCAGGGGCACCAGATCTGCTCTCTCAGGGCTCCTTACGCCATCCCAATTTACAAACGCTGGCTTTGATGGCCTGGCTGCTGAAACCTCCATCTTGATGGAGAAAGGTTTGTCTGCCTCTGTGGTAGGTACTATGGTGCAGGCTAGGAAGAAGACCTCTTCTGCTATCTATTATAGAGTATGGCGTACCTACATTGACTGGTGTGAGTCTAAGTCTCTTCCCTGTAGGGAATTCTCAGTCCCTAGGGTTCTGGAGTTCCTACAGCATGGTTTGGAGTTAGGTCTAAAACTCAGTACTCTGAAGGGCCAGGTTTCTGACCTGTCCGTCTTCTTTCAGAAGTCTTTTGCTCAGCATCACTTGGTTAAGACCTTCTTTCAGGGGGTCACTCATGCGCGTCCCCCTCGTAAACCTATGGTCCCCGTTTGGGATTTAAATTTGGTTTTATCCGCCTTGCAGGGTGCTCCCTTTGAGCCTATTCATGATGCTGCTCTTGCTGTTCTTACCCTCAAGGTTGTCTTTTTGGTGGCCATAACTTCGGTTAGGCAGGTGTCTGAGCTGGCTGTTCTATCTATTCAGCCTCCGTACTATGAGAGGCACCAGGACAAGTTGGTGTTCCGTTTCAAGCCGGATTTTCTGCCTAAGGTTGTGTCTGCCTTTCATTTGAATCAGGATATTGTTCTTCCTTCATTGTGTCCCAATCCTAGCAAGGGTTCTGCATTCCTTGGACGTGGTCAGGTGTTTGAAGTATTACCTGGTAGTCACTGCGGCTTTCAGGAAGACTGATGCTCTCTTCGTTGTGCCTTCCGGGCCTAGGAAGGGTTTGGCTCCTGCCAAGTCTACTATTAGCAAATGGATCCGTCAGGCTGTGATTCAGGCCTATTCTGCTAAGGGGAAGAGTCCTCCCTTCCGCCTTACGGCTCATTCTACTCGTGCTATCGGGGCCTCCTGGGCCTTCTAGCACCAGCCTTCTGTTGAACAAGTTTGCAAGGCCGCTACTTGGTCTTCTGTTCATACCTTTTCCAAGTTTTACAAGGTTGATGTTAGGGCCTCAACAGATGCTGTTTTTGGCCGCAAGGTTTTGCAGGCGGCAGTGGTTTAAACTGCCTGCTGTTGCCTTTTTGTTGGGGATCCCACCCTACTGTATGGACACTGCTATTGGATGTCCCAAGTGTAAGTATTATATCTGGAGCAGGACGTACTGTATACTTAGAATAATACAATTCTGTGAAATACTCACCTGTAGAATTGGTATTATACGTATACAGTACGTCCTGCTCCACCCCACCCTGGTTTTTGCATTTTTCTGGGTCCCCTGTATGGTGATTGTTATCATTGTTATAGTTACCAGTGTTGGTGGTTGGTGGTCCCCAGGTATATGAAGGGCCGGGAGGAGCCTGTTTTTGCATGTCTGCAGTGCACAGCGCCATCTGGCGGAGGATACCCAAGTGTAAGTATTATATCTGGAGCAGGACGTACTGTATACTTATAATACCAATTCTACAGGTGAGTATTTCACAGAATTGTATTTTTTTTTCTCTCCAATCATTGTGTGACGTCTCCTGGCCTAGAAAGAGTCATTTCTGAAAACTTTTTTTGATTTTTTTTATATATTTATGCAGAATTGTCATTACAGGTCTGGCACTAAAGTGTTAATGTCACAGTGTTATAACAATGTCATTCTATGTGTTTTCGCTTTGTTACTGGTGGATATGTGATCAAAAACAGACTTTAATCACACAGCGTCTGGCACTCTATGCTATAGCGCCCAGCTTTAGAGCGCTGACGCTGTGTGTGTGTCCTTTTTTTTTTTTTTTTAAGTATGGTGTGAAGGGCCGAGTGACGGACGCACTGAGCTGGCGCTACCTCTCGCTCGCTGCAGTGCTGTACTGGTGTTACAGTGCCCAACACACATTACATTCATCAATGCCGGCCAGGTTACTACAGCGACCACAGCGCTAGGTTACAGTCCCCGATACTCGCTTACAGCGTCCACTAGTGGTCGCTCTAAGCACCGCTATACAGACGCTCATCTGCCGTTACCTGGCATCAGTAGTGATTCAGCCTCTATATTTATGTCCTCATAGAAAGAGCTGCTCTGTCCTCCATTTATACTCTACTGACACACCAAACTGACACACACACACACACACACACACACACACACACACACACACACACACACATACACACACATACACACACATACACACACACACACACACACACACACACACACATATATACACATACCTACAAAACACACATACACACACACACACACACACACACACACACACACACACACATACACACACGCACATATACATACACACATATATATACATACACGCACATACATACACACACACACACACACACACACACACACACACACACACACACACACTCAATCAAATGCTTAAAACATCTCAGTGCATGTATGTCACCCTTATCTTTTTTTTATAGACCCTAAAGACACTATAATGACAAATGTAAAAACTGAGGAGGAAATATTTATGAAGAAAGAAGAGGAGGAAATTCCTCTACAGATCAGCACAGGTGAGTAATAAACTCTGTATAGAAAAGATTATCTTGTATGTCCTGCTCAGTCACCCCACACACTCTGGCCTGTGTTATACAGCTCAGTACAGGGGCCTGACTCTCATCTTTATTCACAGACCCTGGAGGAGCTATAATGAAAACTGAGGAGGAGGAAGGATGTGTGAAGAATGAAGAGAAGGAAATCCCTCTACAGATCAACACAGGTGAGTAATAAAACTTCTATAGAAAAGATTTATCTGTGTCTCCTGCTCAGTCACTCCACACACTGCTTTGTCTTATACGACTCAATATAGGGACATAACTTTCATCTTTATTCACAGACCCTGGAGGAGCTATAGTGAAAACTGAGGAGGAGGAGGAAGTATTAGTGAAGAATGAAGAGGAGGAAATCCCTCTACAGATCAGCTCAGGTGAGTAATAAACCTTCTATAGAAGAGAGGTATGTTATACTGCTCAGTCACTCCACAAAGGGCCATACTTACCACAAGGTAGGGGCAGACTGGCCATAGGGAGACCCAGGACGGTGCCCGGTGGGCCGCACTGCTTTAGGGCCAGTTGGGCTGTTGCTTTTAACACCCACATTCAATCCCTGCCCCCCTTAGTCTTCTCACCCCCTGTACCCGGCCCCACTGTACCCACAAGCCAAGGAACCCCCAGCCGTGGACTGGCCATAGGTAGACATGGGACCATGCCCGGTGGGCCGCACTGTTTTGGGGCCAGCTGGGCCGCACTGTTTTGGGGCCAGCTGGGCCGCACTGTTTTGGGGCCAGCTGGGTCGCACTGTTTTGGGGCCAGCTGGGCCGCACTGTTTTGGGGCCAGCTGGGCCGCACTGTTTTGGGGCCAGCTGGGCCGCACTGTTTTGGGGCCAGCTGGGCCGCACTGTTTTGGGGCCAGCTGGGCCGCACTGTTTTGGGGCCAGCTGGGCCGCACTGTTTTGGGGCCAGCTGGGCCGCACTGTTTTGGGGCCAGCTGGGCCGCACTGTTTTGGGGCCAGCTGGGCCGCACTGTTTTGGGGCCAGTTGGGCCGCACTGTTTTGGGGCCAGTTGGGCGGCACTGTTTTGGGGCCAGTTGGGCCGCACTGTTTTGGGGCCAGTTGGGCGGCACTGTTTTGGGGCCAGTTGGCATACACTACTTTGGGGCCAAGTGGGTCGCACTGCTTTGGGGCCATCTGGATGTCTTTTTTTTTTTTTTAACAATGACCCAAAGGGATTCTCCATAGTTCGAGCACTCATGCCTAAATCAACTGACTGTCCCCCACTTGTAGGCTGTGTCATTAAAGGCCCAGCAAGTGCTTCTCTTGCTCTTCCCCGAACTACCTGCCCCCCTCAAGGAAAGAGTTGACTGAAAGGGTGGCTGACTCCCACTCAACGCATAAACTCCACCCTTGGAATTCATAATCCACATCCATATCCCAATATCCCTGTGGTCCCAGCCCAATTCAGGGGCGGCACTGACATTCGCTGTCAAAATTGTTTTATCATACCGCAGCCAGACGGTACCAACTTAAATGGTCTTTAACCTAAACTAGTGGTTTTGAGGCCCTGACCAGACTTTGCTAAAGGTGGTGTCTATAAAGTAATAGCCCCTGACGCCTGTCCAGAACTCCCAGAAAAGTCGGGAGGGGGGGGGCATGGAAACCATCATGGAAGGCAGTAATTGTAGAGGGGAACATGCTTAGAATCCTGTAGCTTGCTGCTCTCTGCACTGGACATGGGGGGGCATCCCAGCAACAAAGTCGTTAGTGTGCCGTGCAGTCACAACAGCTGCTCCAGCCCACCCTCACTGGCTTCTCTGTTTCCCCTGGCCCCAGACTGAGTGCTGGGAGGAAAAAAGGCTTAGAGCTCCACACAGACTTCAGGGGGGAGGGCACAACCGAGCCTGATGGGGACGGACAGCGACCAGCAGGGGGAGGTAAGCTCACCATCAGTTTGCAAAACCAATCCTCCCCTCGTCTAGTCACTCCACACACATGGTCTGTCTTATATGGCTCAGTGCAGGGGCCTGACTCTCATGTTTATTCACAGACCCTGGAGGAGCTATAGTGAAAACTGAGGAGGAAGAAGTATTTGTGAAGAATAAAGAGGAGGAAATCCCTCAACAGATCATCACAGGTGAGTAATAAACCTTCTATAGAAAACATCTGCCTGTATCTCCTGCTCAGTCAGCACAGGTGATTAATAACCCATATGCAGAAGGTTTTGCATATTATCTATGTTCAGTCACTTAACCTTAATGCTGTGCTTCATCTTACGAACTTGATGCGGCTTATTTTAACTGGAAAACATCCCTTCCACACCTCAATGAATGACATGACTTTACTGCACAGAACAGATTAAGCCATACTCACAAGGCAGTCAGACATGTACCTGAAAGTTAAATAATGAACTCCACCCTGTAACTTTCTAGTTTTAAAGCAGATCAAAACCCATGTGGCCCTGGAATCTAAAAGACTACGACCCCCCACAGTGTGAAGCCCCAAGAGTTACTGGTATACTCATCTTTACTGCTAGCTCCCATTATGCTGCAAATCCCAGGCCAGGCTTTTCTAAGTGGCTGGGAGTGGGTGCACCCAACATGAAAGCCAGGGATGCAGCCAGCCGGCTGGTGCGTGTCACCTTGCACCTCAATTCAACACGTCCCTCGGCACATTGAAATCAGCCAATTGGTGATCTGAACAGGGCCGAGTGGCATCGCCCAGCCGCTCGTGCAGGGAGGCGGAACGGAGTGGAGCACCCAGGATTGGTTTTGCTTTGCTTTAAAGCAGACCTTCAGCGTCATTTGATGAAAATCCCAAACCCTTAAAAAATGATTCCTCAGCATCTAAAATTAATATATTTAATGTTTTTAATCACTTACTTTTTATTCTTTTCCCCACTGGGCTGCAACTCTGTTCACACTTTTTTTTTAATACTTTTTATTTAAAGATTTAGCATTTTTATACATTACATACATTTAGACATACAATACAGGGTAAAAGGGTGTGGGTGAGGAAATCGGGAACACTATTCGCTAAAGCGCAAGCATCATTATCATTGTGGGCCAGTTTCTGCCACCGTAACAACAGCACCCGAACCGGGAGGCGAGGCTCCCATATAATTAGATCCTGATCTCCACTGATCAGTGTCGCACTGTTCTGATCCACCCGGAGTGGGCAATGTCCGCCCCTCCTAAAGCAGATGTTTTTTGCCACACTGTCTACCCGATGGGGCAGCTCTTTCGGTGCCCAGTGTTTCCGAGAAGAGGGACAAACATTAGGGGGATGGGCAGATTGGGAAATGGGAAGGGGGGGGAGTGAAGGGTGTATGGCGTGTGGGACATAACACCTGAGCTGACGTACACCTCCGCGTGTCTACAATTGGAGGCGTGGCAGTTACACACCAATTTCTACTTGGACTATAATGATTGGGGCAGGCCAGAGGCGTGGATCCGGCCCCAGGTCTACTGCTCGAACAGGCTCTTAAATTCTGCCGATTCCTCATAAATTAGCCAGTGCAACCAGGTAATTCGGTACTGCTCGTCTCTGTCATGCAATGACAATGTTAGGACTTCCATTTCCCTAACACTCATGACCTCCCTTGCCCAATCCCTTACAGAGGGAGCTTTTTTTGCTTCCAAAA
This sequence comes from Gastrophryne carolinensis, assembly GCA_027917425.1. Classification (NCBI taxonomy): domain Eukaryota; kingdom Metazoa; phylum Chordata; class Amphibia; order Anura; family Microhylidae; genus Gastrophryne; species Gastrophryne carolinensis. The sequence goes on from CM051237.1 coordinate 24,980,290, forward strand.
CCTAGGTATTGTCTGTTTAGCCGCATTCAGCAGGTGGACCAGCAAGGATTTTTTGTACTTCCCTGTCGGGACCTTTGTGGAGTGGAGCAGGATCCGGGCCGGGTCCCCCTCCCCCCCCAATTGTGTCCCAGTAAGCTGCATAACAATGGGCAGGACCACTGCCCAGTAATCCTGGATCCCAGGACATGTCCAGAGAATGTGAAACAATGTCCCTCTCCCATCACCACACCTCCAACAGCTTGAGTCAGCTTGGCCAAACATCTTACCTAGTCGATCAGGGGTAAAGTACCAACGCGTCAGCAGTTTGTAGTTGGCCTCTTGAGTTCTCGTGGCAACTGAGGATTTGTGGGCTAGAGTCGCTATTTTGTTCCTCTCCTTTTCCCCTATTGTTCTACCCAGGTCAGCCTCCCAATCTCTCCAGAATGTTGGGGAGATATCCTGTTCGCCTATAAGGAGTGAATATAATTTAGAGATCAGGTGTGGGTATGGTTGCCCCTCTATACAAATCCTTTCGAACTCTGTATGCCCCCTGATATATTCCTTCCGGTAACCCATTTGGGACAAAATTGACTGGAAACGAAGAAGTATCCAGGGATCAAGGTCACTGCTTTCTAGTTTAGTCCTTACCTCCCCTATGGGGACCCACCCTGTTCCTGTTATCAGGTCACCACCCCTCAGCTGGCTCACCCCTCCCCACCCCCTGTGGGCCGCCCTAGGGCAGTCCAGGAGCGGAGGATTGTCTAGGAGTGCAATCATGGGAGAGGGCCAAGGAGAAATTTCCAGGTGCCTCCTATGATACCGGAAGGCCTCCAAAGTGGCCACTACTGTTGGGTGAGAATTCAGCCTGGCCTGTATGTTTCCCTGTTCCAGGCTGTAGTGTCTAGAGGGACTTGAGCCAAGGCGTGTTCCAATTGGACCCACCTTTTCATACTCTTACATGTGTGCCACTCACAAATTCTTTGGAGGTGGGAGACTAACCAGTAGGAGCGGACATCTGGCAACGCCATGCCTCCCATATGCTTGGGCTTGCACAGTAACTGCCATCTGAGCCTAGGTCTTTTTTTCTGCCAGACGAACCCCATCAGGATCCTATCCAGAGCCTTAAAGGGATGTTAATCGGGAGAGCCTGGAATAGGAACAGGAGCTTTGATAAAATCGACATTTTGATTATATTTACCCTGCCCATCCATGAGAAGGGGGAGTCCCATCTGCCCAGATCCGCTTTTATCCTCTGAGACAAGGGCAGGAAGTTCAACTCCAGGATCTTCGACAACCGGGATGGCAACTGAGTGCCTAGGTATGTTATCGAGGTCCTAGCCCACTTAAAGGAAAATGTCAGTTGAAAGTTCCTGGCCACGTCCCCCGGGAGTGACACGTTCAGCGCCTCTGATTTTTCAAAGTTGATTTTAAAAAAGGACAGCCTCCCAAAAACGTCAAATTCCTTCATTAGGACTGGTACCGTGATCGTGGGGTTTGTGACAAAAAACAGGAGGTCGTCTGCATATGCAGCGGCCTTGTGGGTGGCATCCCCAATTACTAGTCCCCCTACATCTACATTTCCTCAAATTCTACACAAAAATGGTTCTAGGGTCAGGGCGAATAGCAGGGGTGAAAGGGGGCAGCCCTGGCGGGTTCCATTGCGAATAGGAACCGGAGCTGAAAAATGGCCATTCACCTTGACCCTGCCTGAGGGCACTGTATAAAGGGTAGAGTCTCCTCATATTATCCCCAAGGCCTATATGTCTGAGGGTCTCCTTTAGAAACGGACAACTCACCCTGTCAAAGGCCTTCTCCGCATCTGTGGACAAGAGCATCATAGGAACATTGGTATTCTGCGCCACATGCACTGCACTAAGCGCCCTTACCACGTTGTCCCTGGCCTCCCTCCCCAGCACGAAGCCCGTTTGGTCTAAGTGGACCACTTGAGCCACCACCGGCTCCAGTCTATTGCCCAGAATTTTGGCGTATAATTTCAGGTCCGCATTGAGGAGGGAGATGGGACGATAGCTCTTACATGACAGGGCGTCCTTTCCCGGTTTGTGGAGAACAAATATGTGGGCCTCCAGCTCTCTACCTGAGAATGAACCCGGCGCCTTTAGGTCTAATATCGAGTTCCATGCTTTTATCATGCGTGGGCCCAATATTGGGGCAAAGGTTTTATAATATTTAATATAATATAATATTTAGTATCCATCAGGTCCCGGGGCTTTCCCTACGGGGGTCTGTTTAATTGCTTCTGACAGTTCCTCTAACCCGATCGGGTCTTCCAGCAGTGCCGCGATCTCCTCCGTGACCGCTGGCATACCGGAGCTCCCTATATATTCCTATATTTTGCCCAGGCGCGTCCGCGCCGCCACTCCCCCAGCTAGATTGTATAAGTCAGAGTAGTAGGACCTTAACGTGTCCGCTATCCCTTCAGTGGTATGTTGCCTCTGCTGAGTGTCGTCCAGAATCTCCGCAATGAAGTTCTGGGAGTGCTGCTGTCCAAGAGCCCTAGCCAATAGTGTGCTGCTTTTTTTTGCCATGTTCATAGTATGTGCGTTTGCATCTCCTAATTATATGTTTGACCTTTTGTCTCAGTATAGCGTTGAGGGCTTCCCTTGCTTGGGTCAGTTCACTAAGTACCTTCACTGCTTCAGATTGCTTATGGGACAACTCTAGGCCCCGGACCCTTTCAGTGAGCTTCACTATTTGGGCTAATCTTTCTTTTTTGAGCCTTGCCCCGTGACTGATCAAAGTTCCCCTTATCACACTTTTGTGTGCTTCCCAAAGTGTTAGCGGCGAGACCTCCCCATTGTCATTGGCTCTAAAGTAGAATCTAGGCCCTCCCTTATGTCTTGCACTACCACTGCATTCTGGAGGAGTGACTCATTTAGTCTCCACATCGAGGGGGGTGGGGCTCTATCTATAAGGTCGAGATCGAGGTAAACCGGGGCATGGTCTGAAAAAGAGATCGGGTATATCCCGTCCCCTGTGGCCTGACTCAGTAGTCTGTGCGAGATCCAAATATAGTCTAGCCTGAAGTATGTCCCATGAACATTGGAGTAAAAGGAGTAATCTCGTGTCCCTGGGTTTCTAACGCGCCATGCGTCCACCAGCTGCAAGCTATGACGTTTTTTCTTCAGAGATCTCAAAGCCAATTGGGAGACCGCAGATCTGCCCGCTGATGAATCCAACAGGGGCTCTATAGATAAATTGAAGTCACCCCCCAATATTACATCTCCTTCCATGAACTTTTCTATCCTTTCCAGCGTGCTCTTTAGAAATTGGATCTGACCCTGATTGGGCACATATATAGAGGCCAGCGTATACATTCTTTGATCAATAAGCCCTTTGACTAACGCCACCCTTCCCGATTCATTGCTCCAGACCTCTTTTGAGACAAAGGGCACGTCTCTAGCCAGCATAATCGCTACTCCCTTCTTTTTGGCTTCTGCCGCGCAGCTGGTGAACACATGTGGGAGCTGCTTGTTACTAAGTCTTGGAGCCGCACTTCTTTTGAAGTGGGTCTCCTGTGGAAGAACGATCTTTGCTTTACATCTGTTTAACTCCTGCCCCAGAATGGTTCTCTTTTTTGGTGTGTTGAGACCCTTTACATTCAGGGTGACTATTTTTATTGGGCCCATGTTGGCTTGCAAACGTAGCGGGGGCGGAGATAACTGAGTACTGCCGAGCGGCAGTGCAGCTTATCCCGTTGCTGTTCCCACACGCCAAGGGGGAGGGGGGGTGAGCGGGTAGGGGTTAGTGGGGGAAGGTAGGCGTCGAGGGGGATACCGTGTTCTGAGTAACGGTAAGTGGGGGCTTGACGAGGGCACCGCGCGGCGGACGAAAAACACTAAACCTCACCTTCCGCTGCCCCTCCCGCCTCATCTATCCCCTTTGGGGCCTCCACCCAGGCGCTGCGGTAGCTGCCTGTTGTATATGGCCAGATCAGGAACCGTCCAATCCGGGACGTCTACGTTCTCAGCCTCTAAAAATTGAAACAGGTCAGGGAGTTGGGCAGGTGATTTAAGGGCAAACAGGTTCCCGCCCCTGCGCTCCCTTGAATCTGACCGCACCTTTCTCCCAGGCCCGCCGGAGTATATCTTCTTTTATTTTGAAAAAGTGCACTTGGCAGATAATGTCTCTGGGCCTGTTAGGATCTTGAGACCGGGGGCCCAGGGCCCTGAGCACCCGGTCGATTTCTATGTGATTGGAACTGGGCAGGACGAGGAGCTCATTGAAGATAGAGGTGACTGCTTCCATCAGGTCTCGCGGCTCCACAGACTCGGGAAGCCCCGGAGACGCAAGTTATTCCTGCTGTTCCTGTTCTCTATGTCGTCATGGGCCAAGGAAAGATCAGCTAGGAGGCGTATATTCCAATCTTGCTGCTGCTCCAGGTCTGCCACTCGTGTCACCAAGGCTCTGTGTGAGGCCTCCACCCCATCCATTCTCTCCGTTACTTCCGCCACTGAGCCTTGTAGAGCCGCCAATTCTCTCTTGATGGTGCCCTCCATCCTGGACACATATCCGTCAAAGTCCCCACGTGTTGGGAGCCCTTGCAGGGCCTCCTTGATATTTTAACCGCCTCGGCGATGGAATGCGATAAGAGATCTATTGGTACAGCCACAGGTGAGTTATGCGAAGGAGGATGCTCAATGCTGTGAATGGCCTGTAGAGGTGGGCCCAGGATGGGCACTCTCATTAATTCTCTCCCCAGCAGGGCCGGCCCTGGAGCTGGATGTGGGCACAGCTGGACATTCCCTATCTGGGCCACTTGTACCAGGGTGTCGGCATCTTCTCCCCAGAGTCCGCCCGGGGTAGGGGCATACCTCATTATTATTGGTTCCCCTGCGGGACTGCCCGGTCTGGACTGACAAACTGGCTGTGGGCTCAGTGGTGGTGTGGCGGGGAGTCCGGGCTGTAGGGGACACTATGTCTGAAATCACTGCTGGGCATCCTGGTTGCAGTTGTGGGGGGCACTGCAGTAGGGGGCATCATGTTGCCTCCTGTTCCAACCCCCTCCCGGCCCGGAATGGCGTGGGATGGGGCCCCCACCATGCTGCTGCAGGGGCCGGGCAGGGGGGCCGGGGTAAACCACTGACCTGAGGCCCGCCGGGTGCTCTCCTCCGCCCGTCCGCCTCGCAATGGATCTCCGCTGCCACTGGCAAATCCATGCTGCGCCGCCTGGCCGCCTCCGCGCTCCGCCTCCGCGCTCCGCTGGGGACAAAGGACGCTGCCTCTCCTTCACAGCCCCCTCGTTGTGCAGGCTGCTCCCCCGCCAGGGACGGTGTGCGGTCGGGAGCTCCTGCTCGCCACGCTGCAGCCTCGCGCGCATGTTCACATTTCTTAAAAGCCCCTCAAACTATTTTCCCACAATGGATGTTAAGATTAAAGGGCTGTAATTATCCAGATATAGAACCCTATTTAAAATTGGGCACCCACTTTATTTACCTTGGGTCAAGGCATAACCAGTAGGTAGGTTGTGCTGTCGCTGTACAGATCTCTGGTGAGGCCATATCTGGAATGCTTAATGTGTACAGCGTAGAGGAAAAAAGTATAGATGAGACATGATTGAAATCTTTCAAGGGGAAAGGATTGAATAAGGTTCAGAATGGACGTGTTTTTATGAAAAAACTTGGAATGATGGAACGGGGGGGCAGAACAACAGAAATTAACAGAAAAGTCAAAAATCAGCAGTAAGATAAATTATACATGCATGGGATAAGCATACATCTATGCTAAGATAAGGAGAACATGGACACATAAGGAGAAACTAGATAGACCTTGTAGTCTCCTGTTACCTGTGTTCACAACAAACTCACCTCCTGTCCAGTCCCGCAGCGTCCGCGGATGACTCCTACCACCCGGCAGCAGGCTCGAGCGGTGTCTGCTTGCCCACCTCCTCGCTGCTTCTCCAGCTCCTCTGCCCATGGTTTTCTTATGCCCTCCGATGGCACTGCTATCAGCATGGCCACCAGAGGTTAGTTTAATGAGCCAAAAGGTTGTTCTGGGCAATTAGCCCATATGTTGTTAACACACCAATCCGATCCATTCCCCTCTATCCAATCCCCCCACACTGTCTCATTGCCCTTGATAGCGTGCTGCTGGGTGCTATTGATCCTATGTTCGTTGTTTGTTATACCACTGCCGAACTAGCTTGCCCGAACATTCCATGACCGCCACCTGAACCGTCCTCTGCTTATATTCCAACAACGTCCCTGCCTCATCTCTTATACTGCGAACTCTCTGATTACCTGGTTTTGACCCTTGACTTGACCTTTCTCACACTTCTCCCTTGGCGCTGTGGATTGAGGACTGATCTTTCTGTGTATGACCCCATCTTTGCGCTATCAAGTCCTGGGGCAACCATATCGGGTGAGGCATTTAATGTGTCCCGGCGAACGGGGGCTTGACTATAGGTGAAGCTAGCTGTGGAGATTGGGGGTTGTCCCAAGAGGTTTGACACCTGCATTCTATGAATGTATACTGTCACGGAAAACTCATCTGTGTCGCGAGCACGCTCTTCATATGCCCTCTGGTGGCGCTGCCGGGGCTGATTAAAGGGACCAATCCCAGTTAGGGTTTTTTTGGACTCACACCCCTCGAGTTAGGCTATTGGGCATCCAGCCCAGATTGTTCAAGTGCACCAATCACAACACACACACACGGTATGCTCAGCCCTATAAAAGGTTTACCCCTCCAGTACACCAGTGCCCGTGATTGCGTTTGCTGAGGTGCCTGGGATTGTCATTACGCCCATTTAATATTGTTGCCAACCTTGCTCCATTTGACCAATCTTGATTGCCACCTGGATCGACCGTCTCACCTTCTGAACTGCGAACCTGTGACCTTCTGGATTGACCTTTGGCCTGACTTTGACCCTTCTGTTGCCTGTCCCTTTGTTGCTGTGATATTGTTGGACTGCCTTTCCCGTGTATAACCCTGTCAGGCCCTTGGTTCATCTGCCTTCACTCTCCCGTAAGCTGACATCCTTTGTGCTATCAAGTCCTGTGGGCAACCGTGTCCGGCGAAGCGTATAAAGCGTCCCGGCAAACGGGGGATTGTCTAAAGGTGAAGTTAGCAGCAGAGATTGGGGGTTGTGGGCTGTGGATGCCCAATAGCCTAACTCGAGGGGTGTGAGTCCAAAAAAACCCTAACTTATTATCACGTGCCACTTAAATGGAAGAACTTGTGCAGCAAGTGCAGGCCATGGCTACCGCCATCAACCAACTGGCTCAATGCTTGGCGGTCCAGGAAAACCGTCAACTGCCTCCATCACCAGCATCCTCACCTTCTGTTGAACCGAAGGTTCCCCTTCCTGAAAAGTTTGATGGGGATCGCACAAGATTCCCTAATTTCAGAAACTCTTGTGAGTTATATTTCCAGTTATGCCCAAACTCCTCTGGTTCTGAAACACAAAGAGTGGGCCTGGTCATTTCCCTGTTACAGGGAGATCCGCAGACATGGGCTTTCGGGTTAGCACCCACCGATGAGGCTCTGCAGACAGTTGCTGCCTTTTTGTCAGCCATGGAGGTCTTGTATGCAGACCCTGACAAGGCTTCGACCACTGACGCCAAGCTGCGTAACCTTAGACAAGGGAAGCGTTCTGCTAAGGAATACAGCACAGAATTTCGCCGCTGGGCCATTGTTTCTCGGTGGAATGATCCAGCCCTTACTAGCCAATATAGAATTGGCCTATCGGAGTATCAAAGATGTCCTGGTAAACTTCCCTCGACCAAAGAATCTGGATGAGTCCATGCAGATGGCGATCCGCATCGATAGGTGGCTTCGGGAGCGACGAGTGGAGAGGGGTAAAACTCCCTCTAGGAACTCCCCCCCCCACTTAGAGTCCTCACCCATGGGTGCCACTCCTTCATCCTGTGCAGAAGAACCCATGCAGATTGGGTCTACACATCTTTCCCAGGCAGAGAAATCAAGACGCCGCACCTTGGGTCTGTATCTATACTGCGGTAATCCGGGTCATCTGGTCAAGTCGTGCCCCAACAAATGACCACAGGTGGAAAATTTCAGCGCCTAGACACCACCGAGGGAAGGTGCCTAGGCGATCAGGTATTTTCCCCTCACCTTATTATTGTTGCCTGCCATTTTGTTTTGGGGGTCTTCCGGAAAGACTGCCACTGCCTTCGTGGATAGTGGGGTGGCCGGCAACTTTCTGGATAAATCCATAATTTCTGCCTTAAGCATTCCGTTAATATCCCTTGAGAGTCCCCTTCAGGTTCTAGCTATCAATAATGAGCCTATTAGAGGAGGAACAGTCACCTCCAATTGGTCGTGGGTATTCTGAGGAAATTGAATTTTTTGTTTTAGATTGCCCTGATACCCCAATAATCCTAGGGTTCCCTTGGTTGAAGATTCATAATCCCACCTTCAATTGGGGAACTGGGGATCTGACAAGATGGGGGACTTATTGTCTGCACCATTGTTTTAGCATTTCCCTTAGAGCGACTCAGGTTTCGCTGGAAGGGTTACCTGAACCCTATATAGATTGGGCGGATGTATTTTCCCGAGAAATTGTCTGATTCGCTTCGTCCCCATAGATCCTACGACTGCCCCGTTGACCTGTTACCAGGTACTATGCCTCCTAGAGGTAAAATTTACAATCTCACCCGTCCTGAGGGGCAAGCGATGAAAGACTATGGGCCTGATGCAGAGCCTCCCCCGGTCTGAGCTTAAAACCTTCCGATTGTCCGGGGCTCCCGTTTGAATCGTGGCTCAAATGTGATGCAGAGCCTCCGTCGGCATGGCTCCCTAACTGATCCGTCAATTTCACTTTACTCGGAAAGCTTTTTTTGCTCTCTCGGGTGCCTTCAATTTGATCGGGGCTCCCGTTCACGTTCACACGGGCGGCCTGTTTTTCCCTGATTTTTCCTGCCTTTTTGAACGTACCTGCTTGGTTTCCGTCGTATTTGACCTTCCATTTTGGTGTTTTTTCCAAGTATACTTACATCTCCATGGCTCTTCAGTTGCCAATCTGGCTACACGCAAGCGCACATCCCTAAACCTCCATTGGAATATGCATATGGCACCAACTGCCAATTTGACACATATATATATTGTCAAATTTATTTTTGGGCGTTCCTTCTTTCTTGCCATTAATGCATACCTTAATCTCTTTGGTGTTCCTTATTCCTTGCCTTTAATGTTTACCGTAATTGGTTTTCAGTTTTTCTGATTTTTTTTCCCATATCTAAACCTTTTGTGTCATGTAAATGTGTGATGATGTTGTGTGATTGTACATTTGCAGGAAAGACAACTCACAAAATCTGTTTATGTTTTTTTTAATCACACTTTTTTTTTGCTTTTGTGGTTTTGACATTATTTTTTTGATAAAACAAAAGTAAAAAACAATTTAAATTTGAATTAAACATGTTAAAAATTAGGCCTCGGGGTCTTGTGGCTGTGTTTTTCTTTGATCTGTGAATGAAAAACAACCTTAGTTTAGCATTGTTTTTATGGTTTGGTTGGGTGTGTTTTTTTTTGGGGCCCTTTTTAAACCGGACCTTCAGCGTGCTTTAATGAAAAGCCCAAACTCTAAAAAAACGATTCCGCAGCATCATCTGTAAAAAAAAGATACAAGGACCCACCATTAATCCACAAAATACATTAACAAGTTTCCTGGCCTAACTAAAGTCACTTTATTAACCTCTTGCTGCCTCACATTGCCCTAGTTCTTCTATCTGCATGTAGCCTAGTTTGTAGCTGCGTACATGGGTTAAACTAAGGTGGGCTTGTATTTAACGTGACAAACTAAGTTGTTTCAGACTATTCTTGCGCTTTGTTTTTTTTTTATTATAAGGAATGTGTGCGCGCACATAAACGCACGCTCGCATACTCACATCCATGATGATGTCGTCCTGCTACTGTGTAAAGATGGCATAGCTCCTGGTATAGCTCTGACGTTCCCCCGCAGTGATGTGCAGGACATCCAAAATTGGAATGCCCCAGAGACATGATGCCTGTAACCCAGCCCTGGATTTCTTCACACTCCAAAGGGCTGGGTTACATGGGTTTTGGCCTGCTTTAAAACATCATGACCAAATCAGGTTAGGATGGAATAACCCACCTCCTTTACATTATTCTTAAAGTAACACAGGTTCCCTCACATAAAGCAGAACAAAACCCAGAGAGGCCACTGGTCTTCCCCCTGGAAATCCCAGATCGGGATGCCCCACTGTGTGAAACCCTTTTTAATAAGACTTTACTCAGAAATGGCAGACTCCCTCTCTTAAAGCGGAACAAGCCATGATTAGTTTAATTACCTTTGCAGGCGTATATTGTAGTGCCCCACCAGTCTGATCAAGACAACGGAACCTTATCTTCAAAAGACCAAAGGCTCGCTCCACCACAGAGCGAGTCCTCCTGGGGGCAGTATTGTAGGGCTCCTCTGCCTGTGAAGATGGGTGCAGGATTGGGGTCCGCAGCCAGGGGAGCAAAGGATAGCCAGAGTCTCCTGCCCCCCAAAAAAAAGAAACAAAAAAAAAACAATAAAAATAAAAAAAGGTATGCATTGCAAGAATAGAAAAGAGGGACAAATAGGTGAGCGGGGTAGGGTTGGAGGAAAGGACATTTGTAATGAGCCTACATGCACATCCAACCTGTACACTCATTAAAAAAGTCTGGGGAATACTACTTACATAAGAGGGCAAGAACATGACGCAATAGGGTTCTATCACTTAACCCATTTAATTTAAAGATAAAAAATTAGGCTAAAAAGATACTAACAAAAAAATTAACAAATAGTGTGTTAAGAAAAAAAACAAAGTCAGACAGGGTGGGCAAACAATACAAGTTTCATACATATACCCAGTAAGGCGGGTGAGCTCAAATAGGTGCAGCCTGGTTTCTGCCATACTCAGCAGGACAAGACCGCGGAGCTGGCGCCGCTGATGTGCTCCAACAGAGGACTGCATATTATTGCCCGAGTGCAAATACGGCTGCTCTGACTTGCTGTAAGTGAAGGCTCGGCGGCCCCGTTTCATTAGGCTGATTTCAATCGGAAAACAAGGCTCTGCATCACTGAAAAAACGGAACAATGAACGAGGCGTCCGTTTTGCCGGGAAACAGCCTCGTACGAGCCGACAATCGGAAAGGCAGCTGAGCGCACACCTGAGCGCATAAACGCACACTAAAATCAACGTAGCACCCTTTCCTGACCCGATCAAAGCCCAAAACCAACGGGAAAACGCACGGGAGAACTGAACGGGGAGGCTCTGCATCAAGCCATATATCTCTGAAAACCTACAGAAGGGATTCAGTCGGCCCTCTACTTCCCCAGCCGGAGCGGAGAGAGGAGAGGAGCTTATAATTTAATCCGCATTCGTCAAGGGGACCAATGGAAGACCGCCTTTTATGTCAAGGACGGACATTACGAATCCCTAGTCATGCCATTTGGGTTCAGTGACGGAACAACTGAGTCCAACTGAGTGACAGGACTTGATTTGCTTGCACTATGATGCAGATGCTTGTCTATCCAAGTGGCACCTTATTCAGTACCACTGAGTCAACCTTCACAGCTACTATCCTAGATCCAGGGACCACTATCCATGAGTGTTTTCATGAGGAAACCAGATATGAAACTGGTTTGTCGTACAAAGTAAATATATATGGAACGGCATAAGGAGGCTATGGATTTCTCTGTTGAAGAATTTTTCCTTTGGTCGTCACTGGAGAACACAGAAGCTTTTTCATAGTCCGTCTTAGTTTGGCTGTTTTCTGGGCGGCATCTTATAGGCTATTTAGAAATCCAGCTGGTTCAAAAACATTTACATTGGGTCTTTTGAATATACATAATTTGTATGTATACATCATTTGTAGAAGGGATGGGGCGAAGGCTTTTCTTTTGTCAGTCACTTCTGTAAAAAGCTGTCCTCAGGTACAATCCACAAGATAAGGAATTCTGGGTTTTCCCTGCATAACTCCTTAACTCATAAGTATGACACAAATATCAAAATGGTGCACATGTGTGATTCCAGCCCATTATACCCCTGACCACAACCGGAGTATGCAGAAGGATATAAAGGATCTTTTTTACCTTTTCAAGAATGAATTATTTTGTATAAAAATTAACATGTTGAAAATGACCACATACAAAGCTTGTGCATAGCTCGAGGCATCACCAGTGGGAAGAGGGAGGGTGTGATGCCACTATAAAGAGCCCTGGTGAGGCCACAGCTAGAATACTGTGTGCAGTTCTGGAGACCTTACCTGCAAAAATACATTATTCAAAAAGAACGGGTCCAAAGGCCAGCAACAAAAATAGTGGAAGGACTTAAACTTAAAACTTGTCAGGAGAGACTTAAAGAACTTAATTTGTACAGTCTGGAGGAAAGAAGGGAAAGAGGGGACATGATGGAGAAGAAAGGCAATGATCGAACAAGGGGGCCGAACCTGAAGCTAGTCAGAGGGAAGATCAGGAGCAATGTTAGAATATTTGATTTTACAGAAAGATTAGTAGATGCTTGGAGCAAACTTCCAACAAATGTTAAAAACGACAGTCAGTGAATTTAAACATGTCTGGGATAAGCCTCTATCTATCCTAAGGTAAAGAGAACATACTGTATACACATAAGGGCAGACTAGATGGACCGTATGGTCTCCTTCTGCTGTCACCCTTCTATGTTTCTCAAATAAGTTAAATACATATAAAGTGTCTGGAGTGGAGAGGAAGAATCATCTCAATCAAGCAGATTCCACCCTCAAGGGCAGCAGATTTGACTGCTTTCCTGAAACCTGCCCATACCTCAAAACCTTGTCCTGGCTGTTAGTTGGTTTACTGTCAGCAGAGAGGAGAAGCTTGATGTTGCTGTGGCTTTTAATCCTCTGTAATAATTGGTTTCATGATTTTGAAAAGCCTTGTTTAATATCCAGTTTGTGAAATAAAGTGGTGTCTCTCTCTAACTTTTTTCCCATTTATTTCTTGCAGATGGTGAATGTATCCAGAACAATAAGAAAAGATTTGATGCTATATCTCCAGGAATCGCAACTACTTTAAATATTGTGGCTTCAACATCTGATAATTTCCTACGACCAGGGTATCATGATGTTTTTCCTACCGATGGTACTAATCAAGGATTTCCCACACCGAGAACATATTCATGTTCTCAGTGTGAGAAAAGTTTTAGATATGCTACAGATCTTATCCAGCATGAAAGAGATCACGCAAGAGAGAAGCCATATTTTTGTTCTATATGTGGAGAGCGTTTTTTTCATGAATCAGGACTTAAAGATCATGATATAGTTCATTCAAAGAAGCCATATTCTTGCTCTAAATGTGGGATGCGATTTTCCCTCCATGCCATGCTTCTCAAGCATGAAAGATGGCATGAAAATGCCAAACATTTGTGTAACAAATGTGGAAAAACATTTCCTAATAAATCAGCCCTTATAACACACGAAAGAGTTCATATAGAGAAGCCATATTCTTGTTTTGAATGTGGGAAAGCTTTTTCTCAGAAATCACAACTTATCACACATGAAAGAAATCACACAAGGAAGGAGACCTATTCTTGTTCTGAATGTGGAAAAAAGTTTTTTGAGAAATCATACCTTATAGCACATAAAAGAAATCACACACGGGAGAAGCCATATATATGTTCTGAATGTGGGAAATGTTATTCTCAGAAATCAAAACTTATCGCACATAAAAGAACTCATACAGGAGAGAAGCCACATTCTTGTTCTGAATGTGGGAAATGTTTTTATGAGAAATCAGTCCTTAATAAACATGAAATGATTCATACAGGGGAGAAGCCATATTCTTGTTCTGAATGTGGGAAAGGTTTTAGACAGAAAGCAGCCCTTACTGCGCATGAAAGAATTCATACAGGAGAGAAGCCATATTTTTGTTCTGATTGTGGGAAAAGCTTTATTCATAAAGGAAGCCTTAACAAACATGAAAGAATTCATACAGGGAAAGAACTGTATCCTTGTTCTGTATGTAGGAAAGTTTTTATTCATAAACTGCACCTAAGCAGACATGAAAGTATTCATACAGGGGCGAAGCCATATTCTTGTTCTAAATGTGGGAAATGTTTTACTCAGAAAGCAGGCCTTAAAGCACATGAAAGAATTTATACAAGATAATTCATATACTGGTCCTCATTTAAATGTTATTATTAGAAGTCTCTTTTTGTCAGACATGAAAGGGTTTATACAGGGTAGTAGCTATGCTTATGTAATTGCCAAAAATCTAGTTAAGTGATTAAGTCATTTTACTTTTTTGCCCTCTGTGGAGGGTCCAAATCTCCCCTAATTACTATCCATACATTTATGGGTCTTGAAGTGCCTTTAACCAGGAGAGAGACACCCCATAAAGACCCGTCCTTTTCATCATTTACATAAGAACACGCCAAGATGAGCCTTAAATTGGTGTCTTATTAGATTTATACTCACTCACACTCGGGAGCCCTCAGATTGCAATTATTTTACAAAGTGTATTTTTAATAAGTTTAAATGGGGGAGTCAGCATTTAATCTTCGTATGTCTAGCACCGACCTAAAATGAAAAATAATTGAAAGGAAATGCTTCTCTGGGACCAACCATCCTTGTCAGGCAGGGCCAGCTCCAGGTTTGTGGGGGACCTTGGGCAAGAGAGTCTTTGTGGGCCACAAAGTAGTGAGTCACATGATGTCACCTTTCAGCTCCACTGCCACAAATGGGTCATCTCCTGCTGCTGATCGCCCTCCAGTCCTTGTCAGTTGTCACATGGTTCTCGCCAGGTTCTGAGCTTCCATCAATTGCCCTCCATTCCATGCTACCTTCTCCATTGTTTCTGAACAGTCCCTGTTGCTGAGGCCAGCAATGAATAGGTCTGGACGCAATACCTGGCATTTGGAGGTTCGGGTCCGCTGTAAAATAATACCATGGCCAGGTGTGAGCCTGAGTGGGCCCCTGAAGATGCCAGGAGCCCTGGCAATTGCACAGGTTTGCCCTGTGCTGGCGCCAACCCTGATGTCAGGGAAACTCCTTCCCACTCTCAGAAGGCATGCTTCTTCTCTATTCTACTTTATTTCTTTCTATTCTCCCCTCTCCTTTCACTTGGTCTGTCCAGGTAGAGTTTTGGGGCTCATAGCTTCAATGTCGGTAAGTCATCTGCTGGTGACATTGTAAATTCCTTTTAATTAAGCTATGCTTGTTGGTGCTCTCCCTCCTGGATAATCAGCTGCATATAATAATAATTTAAGTTAAATTAAATCCACACCCAAGCCCTCTCTTCTCCAGTATTTCATCACTTTTGCCAAGATAAGCTGCTACTCACCTTGCTCATACCTTTCATCTGTAGTCCTGATTCCCCATCATTTGCATCTACTTCCCTGCTCAAATCCACTCTCTGCTTCTGTTACCCTCCTGTCATCTCCGTCTTCTCTACTAGTATCCAGATTCCATAACTGTTCCAGTCCTGTTACCCTGTCATTTCAGTCCTCCAGCTCCCCACCTATATCCAGTCACTGGTATAACCCCCATTCTGTTTACTCATCCATGTACACAGGAATCTCTTGTGTGTGGAGCAATCCCAATAAATACCATGAATTGGTGCGCTGAGTTTAGTTATAGATTGATCTCCTGTTTTGGTGTATAGAGCATGTTGCTGGGTGCCATGGCAGGGTTTAGTGCTATACTATTTACTTATATATGTAGGGTTGTTGTGTTCGCTGTGCTTACATGTGCAATAAAGTTATTTTCACGTGATCTGTATGTGTGTGTGTCATATATTAGCTGGCTATACTTAAAAGTTGTGACAATTTTGTTGTATAGTGAGTGATGTGACTGCTGCCGAGTCTTAATGTCGATTTCCGAACTGTGTGGATGCATCACAACTGACCTGGCTAATCTATTAAGGAATCGTATATACCAGAACTCAGTGAATAATTTCCCTGCAGAGAGAAAGGAATGTATCCCAAATTAGGACCTAAAGGCTTTTACTAGGTCTTCTTTGCTGTAAACAAAGCATTGTTATACAAGCTAAGAACTCAAACAGAAATATAAGGGTTAGTTCCACACCAAATTGTTTTTACTAATTTTTTTTTCTCCAAACTTAATTTTTTATCTCAGTAAAATTCAGTACTATAATGCTGTGCATTATTTAATTGCACAGCTAAATATATATAATATATATATATACAGAGCTAAAAAAAAAAAATGTGAGAAAAGGTGTTTTCTCTCAAAAAAAATGTGAGTACACTTCAAGCCCTCCACAGGAGCAGCAGGAGTCAAGGAAAAGGATGTACTAGATCTGAATCATTTACTCTATTTCTAAAGGTGACCTAAATGAGGTTTGAATTGTTTCTTTCCAGCCTGGATTTAACAGACGCAACCCACAATGCATATCAGCAGGAAACACATTAGGACTTTTTTTCTTTGCCTGCAGCCCACTATGCATATTCGCAGGAAAGCCAGCATCACTTCCTGTTTGCAGGCTACCTGCAGCTACATAGGAAGCCATTTTGAGGGTAAAATCACCTATGGCAAGAGTTACAAAAAGATAATTTTTATGTGCAGCAATCTGAATTGCCCTGGGGAGGAATGCATATGGAAACTGTTAATTAAAAAAGTGTTGGTCCAGTTTAAGGAATAGGATAGGGTCGCCGTCCCTCAAGGTGTGTAGGAGCACCAGTAAAGTGGAGAGGTAGAATCTTTAGAGCAAGGGCCAGAAAAGTGTGGGTGTGGCCATGGTATAAAATAAGAGCAGGCTCCTAAAAGAAAGGTAAGTAGTGCAAAGTCGATTTATAAGGAGCAGGAAGGGAGGGGAAATGAAGCGACTGAGAGCGGCCCACCCTAGGGGAAAAAGGGAATTGCAATCTCCAGAAGGGATACTGCTGAAGTTAACTTGCTTTCAACCTTCTGTCTAACCTCTGAATAGTGTTAAGTAAAATCTGCCCTGACCGCAGCTTCCCCTTAGAGGTTGATATCTATCCTACCAAGCCCATGAGAATGTCCCCAACTAGGCTGACTAAGCCTACCTCCAAGGAAGTCAGACAGGGCTGGTGCTCGCCTGCAGCTCATACCATCTGTGTCATGGGTGACAGCTGGCCCCATGGAGGGAGGTAGTTAGCTGTGAAGCACCATTGAAGTTGAGGACACATTGCGTTGCCCTTAAGTGCGGTGGCTGGGGACCCATTTGTCTCTCTATTTGATGCCAAACTGTATTGGACAGGGCAGGGACATGACCTCTGTCTTCCTTAAAGAAACTGGCTTGTCTGCATTCATGTCCCTGCCCTGGGACTTTTCTGCCCACTGCAGTTTGGCATCACGAACAGGATATGACCATAAATCCAATGGCTACAATTAAAGATGAGCGAATTTTTGAAAAATTATATTCGGCCGATTATTTATTTGCGGTGAATCGCTATTAAAAATGGCTATTTTTGGCCTTCCGAGAGCCTCAATAGGGTTGTAGAACATTTGCCTTGCTGTAACACGCATAGGATGCGTGCTGGGTTAGTGAATTAATACTGTAAAGAAGTATGACATGTAGATCAGAGGCATCACTATTGCTGAATTGCTGTCACAAAGCGGCACAATTACAGAGCCTTGAGGTGGCATCAGCATGAGGAGCCCATTGTCATGAATGACTTGCCTTCAGTCCGTGCCCGTGGTGTCCCTAGGCAACTGGCCAGGGTTTCTCCTGCCCAGCAGCCGCCTCTGCCTCCGGTGCCATCCCCAGCGGCGCGTGTGTTGCCGAGTAAGTCCTCCCCCCTTGCCCATTGTCACTCAGCTTGTGCTTGCTGGCCTATACAATCAGCTCATGTCCTCCGGTGGTGCAATACTCAGAATGGCCACCGGAGGCTGTTTAAAAGAACGAAGTCTAGAAGGTGCAGCTCTGAGCAGTTTGCCTGGGAAGCTCAGCTGGAGCAATCAGCCCAGAGCTCACCAATCAGACCACAGGGCCAGTGCTCCAATCTGCCGTCAGATCCTAAGTGCACCAATCCCAGCCACTGTCTCCCTGTCCAATCCTGCCGGTTTTCCCACTATAAAGGGATTTCCACTGCAGTGTGTCATTGCCTGTTATAGCGCCTAGTACTTAGTTGTCTAGCTTGTCTCTAGTGATTGAACCGACCTTTTGCCTGCCTGACCACGATTCCGCCTGACCCCTCTGAAACCTCGCACTGTGACCTTCTGGATTTGACCTCGGCTTGTTTGACTACTCTCTGTACCTCCCATTGGATACCTCGCCCCGTGACCTCCCGGCTCCGACCTCGGCTTGTAATCGGACTTCCGGCATCCTCACTTGGGACTCCCTGCCGTTCATCGGTCTCCATCTTAAGCTGGTAATCTTTGCGCCCTATAAGTCCTGGGGGTAACCGAGTAGGAGAGGCATAACCCGCGTCTCCTACAAGCGGGGACTTGTCTATAGGCAGAAGAGGCGGTGGAGATTGGGGATTATCAGCTCAAGACAGACTGGTGTCCGGTACAGTCCTCACACCCATATATTACATGAAAGACACACCTTGGACTTGGCAGCAGCATGGGGAGCCCATCTATTGCCCGAAAGACACATCCTGGAGTTTGCAGCAGCATGGGGAGACCATATATTTCCTGAAAGACACACTGGAGTTGGCAGCATCATAAGGAGCCCATATATTGCCTGAAAGACACACCCTGGAGTTGGCAGCAGCATGAGGAGCCCATATATTGCCTGAAAGACACACTGGAGTTGGCAGTAGCATAGAGAGCCCATATATTGCCTGAAAAACACACCCTTGAGTTGGCAGCAGCATGAATAGCCCATATATTGCCTGAAAAACACACCTTGGAGTTGACAGCAGCATGAGGAGCCCATATATTGCCTGAAAGACACACTGGAGTTGGCAGCAGCACAAGGAGCCCACATATTGCCTAAAAAATACAATCCTGTGAAACTCACCTGTAGAATTGTTTTTGATAATATCCAGTCCTGGTCGTCCCAGTGATGACGTGGTATTCCGCCCCTAGGGGGCGCTTGACTGCAAGATCAAAGATGTAGCTCCTCCCGGCCCCCTATAAAGGCAGGTCTATCATTCTCCAGTGGTTAAAAAGCAGTAGACAAAAGAGGACAGGCCGGGAGGCCCAAGAAACCATGTTACTTCACATAGCTTCAGCTTGTACTGTCTCTAACAAGACTTATGAAAACATAAAAAGTCCAATGAATAAAAATGGTGATCACCATAAAAGGCAAACAGGAGACAATGAACAACAAGGGCGGGGTGGGACGACCTGGACTGGATATAATCAAAAACAATTCTACAGGTGAGTTTCACAGAATTGTATTTTTCCCTATATCCAGTCCAGGTCGTCCCAGTGATGACATCCAAAAGCAGTGTCCATTTGGGCGGGATCCCCAGTGCGGAACAGCATGTAGTTCATCTCACTACCGCCTGAAGCACCTTTCGGCCAAAAACGGCGTCAGCTGAGGCCCTAACATCCACCCTGTACAACTTTGTAAAAGTATAAACTGAAGACCAAGTGGTGGCCTTACAAACTTGTTCAACGATCCCTGGTGCTGAAAAGCCCAAGAGGCACCAATAGCTCTGGTAGAATGAGCTGTGATCCGAAAAGGGGGTTCCTTCCCCTTGGCAGAATATGCTTACACCACCGCCTGTCTGATCCACTTACTGAGAGTGGACTTGGCTGGTGGCAAGCCTTTCCTAGAGCCCTCTGTTAGGACAAAGAGCAAATCCAATTTCCTGAAGGATTCAGTCGCAGCCAGGTAATACTTTATGTCTCTGACCACATCCAAGGCATGGAGGGTCCTTTTCTTGGAATTAGTCGGTGCTGGACACAAGGAAGGTAAGACAACTTCCTCATTAAGGTGAAAGGGAGAAACGACGCACCGAGGTGATCGCTACCAAAAAGACCACTTAGAGAGTCAAAATAGATAATGCAGCATCGCACAATGGTTCGAAGGGAGGACTCTGAAGAGCAGAAAGTAATAAATTCAAGTCCCACACCGGTAATACTGACTTACGCAGTGGCCAGACATGGGTGACTCCCTGAAAAAAGGTCTTGATCAACCTATGGTTGGCAATGGATCTCTGGAAAAAGATGGCTAAGGCTGAGACCTGACCCTTAAGGGTGCTCAGCTGGAGACCCAAGTCTAAGCCGTGTTGCAAAAACTTCAGAATCCTAGAAATAGAAAATATGCGGCAAGGGAGACTCTTGGTCTCGCACCAAGCAATATAAGCGTGCCAAACTCTGTAGTATATCATGGAAGAAGACTTCTTCCGTGCCTGAATTATGGTATGCACAACCGTGGCCGACAGCCCCTTTTCTGTCAGGATTGAGGTTTCAATAACCAGGCCGTCAAAGCCAGCGTCCGTAAATTGGGGTGCCGCAGCGGCCCCTGTGTGAGAAGCCCTGGGTCGTCGGGTATGATGTGGCGATCTACTGACATCAACTATAGGCTCGATTCAGAGAGACGATCTGTGCCGATCTGTTTTTTTTTTTTTAAATGTTCCCCCTCTCGTATGAGTGTGCGAGCGCTTCTATACATGCATTGCTATCCTTCTGTAAAGTTTTCGTCTGTTCGTACGGCAGAGTACGAGTACAAGGATGTCATTTTCCAGCGTGACTTTTCCGTTTCATTTTCTCATGTTACAACGTAGCCTTTCATTTCTGCCCTTATCCCATCGTCTCCTTCCACGAATCCTTTACCTTTCCCGTTAGATTCTGTTTTCCTTTTTCACTAAATTATCGTCCGGACGTAAATCCTGACGATCTAGAGCCTGCGCACTACAAACTTAACTCATTAAAGTGCTCGCCTACATATTTGCCACCCTCACTTCTACTACAATGTTTAGCTAAATCACTTAGCACTATCCTCCATCTTTCCTTTTGGACCCTTAAAGCTCACCCCAACCACTTAGTACTATCCTCCATCTTCCCTTTTGGACCCTTAAAGCTCACCCCAACCACTTAGCACTATCCTCCATCTTCCCTTTTGGACCCCAAAGCTCACCCCAACCACTTAGCACTATCCTCCATCTTCCTTTTTGGACCCTTAAAGCTCACCCCAACCACTTAGCACTATCCTCCATCTTCCTTTTTGGACCCTTAAAGCTCACCCCAACCACTTAGCACTATCTTCCATCTTTCCTTTTGGACCCTTAAAGCTCACCCCAACCACTTAGCACTATCCTCCATCTTCCCTTTTGGACCCCAAAGCTCACCCCAACCACTTAGCACTATCCTCCATCTTCCCTTTTGGACCCTTAAAACTTACCCCAACCACTTAGCACTATCCTCCCTCTTCCCTTTTGGACCCTTAAAGCTCACCCCAACCACTTAGCACTATCCTCCATCTTCCCTTTTGGACCCTTAAAGCTCACCCCAACCACTTCCTGGTTAGGTTCTTCTTCCATTTTAGGCCCCTAAAACTTACCCCAACCACTTACCGGTTAGGTTCTTCTTCCATTTTAGGCCCCTAAAACTTACCGCAACTTCCCAGTTAGGTTCTTCTTCCATTTTAGGCCCCTAAAACTTACCCCAACCACTTCCCGGTTAGGTTCTTCTTCCATTTTAGGCCCCTAAAACTTACCCAAACCACTTCCCGGTCATCTGAATCTTCATCTCTAAATATTTATTTCACCCTTCATTTGGTGTTAATGTATTTGTGTAAAAAAATGACACTGAAACTTTTATTTTGTTTTTTGTTTTTTTTATTAAAACGCAATTTTTTGGGGCCTTTTTAAAAAAAATGTTGGGTCTAAATTGTAGAAAATTTTTAAGATTTTAAAAACGTTAAAATGTATAAAAATTAAAAATTGAAGAAACTATTTACAAAAAAACACACAGTGACAGGACCCAGAACACTATTCTTCTTCTGTTGTCCCCAACGAGTCAACCAGCTGCTGTATATCGGCCACCAACTCAAGGACCCTTCTATTCATTTCTTCAACTCTTGCCCGTGTGGTCCCTGTATCAAATTTTTAAAAATACATTATTTGGCGACAAATACATGTTTCTCACCTGTGGCTGGAATGTTTGTTAGTTGCCAACCTAAATCATGACGACATATGTCAGTCTGCTAAGTCATTAATCTAAGGAAGTGGGCAGAGGTCATTCTGCTCAGTCATTAATCTAAGGAAGTGGGCAGAGGTCATTCTGCTCAGTCATTAATCTAAGGAAGTGGGCAGAGGTCATTCTGCTCAGTCATTAATCTAAGGAAGTGGGCAGAGGTCATTCTGCTCAGTCATTAATCTAAGGAAGTGGGTAGAGGTCATTCTGCTCTGTCAATAATCTAAGGAAGTGGGTAGAGGTCATTCTGCTCAGTCATTAATCTAAGGAAGTGGACAGAGGTCATTCTGTTAATGCCATTGACTATATCTTGATGTATCTAGGTGATCATGTCAAATACCACATACTGCAAAGAATGACATTACAACTTACTTGGTTGGTGGCCCACGGATGCCTCGTTGGGGACAACCCTAGGTCCTGGGCCCTGCCACTGCTGTGAAGTAGTGGCTGTCGAGACATGGCAAATAGGGTCACTTATAATGTCTTAGTCAACAGTAATCTAATGTCTATTTCAATGTGTGTGTCACATCACTCACCTTCTCCATGTGCCTCCTGGGCAAGATCTGCTGCAGACTGCACATCTTCACCCGCTCCAGATGCATCTAGAAAAACAGATTAAGGGGATCAGCTTTGTAGTAAATAGCATGTATATGTGTTTGCGGTTACATGAAGATTCACATACCAGAGGCTCCCGCCTGCGTCGCTGGGCACGACTGCCTGCCCACGCCGTGCCGCCCCTCCTCTGTGGAAAGGTCCAGGGGCTGAACGGAGGACCCAACAGAGGAGGGGTAGGACCGTCGCCCTGGAGAAACACCACCTTCACTTCCAGCTGCAGATTCATGCAGCACTGGTCGGCTGTGCGCCTCCGGGTGCGGCGGATTCGGTAATCCATTTCCAACACTAGAAAAGAAAAGCAATTATAACTAAATGCCTACCTTCTGTATTAGTTACATCTTGCATGGATTCGCTATGTACTTACTAGGGAAATGGAGTCCGAAAAACCGCCACACCCGGGGCATGTGCAGCCGTTTCAGGTCCGACCAATGCTGCATAATCTGAGTGTGGGTGAAGGTGGTGTCCGTCTCATGTTGGATTCTGGAAACTATCTCCAGGGCGACGGTCCGCTTCTCAAATGAGTTGGGCAGGTAGTCGTACCTGCGCTCCAGCATCGTCTACAAAACAAAAAATAAACATAGGATTTAGATCAAACTGCATACAAATATCTATCACAAATTGATCATTTGACTAAATGACATTAACAGACACATTTGTAGCCTAATACAATCCTTGTAGCTGCCATAAGTCTTTGTTCGCATGTGTGGGCCCTAACTTCTGTTTGGCACGCAGTTTTAGACTCTTATAAAACAAACCCCTTATTCCTGCGTTTCCTAAAGGGCTAGGCATGCATTTAGATGGCAAATCTAAGGCATTAAAAGACACTTACAAGCGTGATGATCTCTTCTTGTTGGCGGGTGAAGATTGTGGGCGCCATCTTGCCTCTTGTCTGCAGCAGATAAGTAATGCCCCAGCGGTTTCCGGGTTCCGCACGGCTGGACGAATGGCCGTACGCATGCGTACGCGAACGCGTGAGCGTCAGACCCCGGCATTAGTATTTAATATCAAGGCTAGACGTCCTCCCGACAGCAACTGGACCAATTAATCTGATCTCTAGCTGACTGTGAGGTCGGTACAATGATATATATAATGCACAGCCAGCAGACCAATACATCAAAAAGGAGAAACAATGAGTTCTGCTGGGTGTGCATTATATATATATATACCTTTGTGGGTGTGCATTATATATATACCTTTGTGGGTGTGCACTATATATATATATATATATATATATATATATATATATATATACACACCTTTGTGGGTGTGCATAAGATATATATATATACCTTTGTGGGTGTGCATAATAATAATATATATATATATACCTTTGTGGGTGTGCATTTTATATATATATAAATATATATACACACATTTGTGGGTGTGCATTATATATATACATATACACCTTTGTGGGTGTGCATGATATATACATGTGGGTGTGCATGATATGTATATACCTTTTGTGGGTGTGCATTATATAAATATATATATACACTTTTGTGAGCGTGCATTATATATATATATCTTTCTGGGTGTGCATTATATATATATATATACCTTTCTGGGTGTGCATTATATATATATATATATACCTTTCTGGGTGTGCATTATATGTATCTTTCTGGATGTGCATTATATATATAATCTTTGTGGGTGTGCCTTCAGCTCTTGTTTCCTTGGGGTATTTATCTCTGAACTTTCTTATTTGCCATTTGCTGTTGGAGCAGCAGCGACATCTTTCCCTCTCAGAATCTCCCTCCCTCCCTTGTGAGGACATGTCCTAGCTCTGCCATTAGGGTGTGCTTTCCCTCTGATCACATGACCCACACTGTGTCATGTGACAAGGCTCTTCCTGTGAGGGGGAGGTGGGGGGGAAGGACGTGCTTGCAGCCATTGAAGCAGCATCTGGTGTGAGCTGTATATCCGCTCTGGGAAGCTGCAGTCGCCCGGGAGGCAGCGAGGGATCTCGTGTGACATTTGCAGCCGGCAGCATTGTCTCTCTATCATTCCTCGGAGGTAATGATGTACAGAATGTGTCACTAGTCACTGGATATTTAGTTGTTGTGTTAGCATTATAATATACATTGGGATGTAGCGTTAGCAGTGAGCTTAGGCTGCGCTCACACTGTGCGGTTGCTGTTTAGGTGCATTTTTTTTTTGTAGTTCCATAGACTAGAATTGGAATCAGTTTGAGGTGCAGTGCAGTAGGGACACAGCAAACAGGACCTTTTTTTGCTATGTTCCAGCTTCATTGTATGGATAGGTCTGAGAGCCCATATGCATACCTCCCAACTTTTTAGGGTGGGAAAGAGGTACAATTGTTAAATTAAGCCACGCCTCCTTATTTTGGGGACAATACTGAAGTTGGTTTCTTATTCGGACAGTTTAAGAAACCAACTTAAGCCCGAATAAGAAACCAACTTCAGCATCGTATTGATTGATGGTTAGGAGATGGGGTGTAACAGTTACAACAATATAAACACTTCAACTTCAGCATCATATTGATTGGTGGATAGGAGTTACAACAATAGAAACACTTTGAATAGGCAAATGAATCATTTATTGATGCAGATCTGCATGTTACACATCAAAGAGGGACAAATGAGAACAATGAGGGACAGGGGGACTCAGACACAAAGGAGGGACAGTTCCTCTAAATAGGGGACAGTTGGGAGGAATGCATATGGGATCCATGACATCAATTATTCTGCAGATCTGTCAAAAACAGAAACGTAGATAAATTCAAAAAGGTGTGAATGTAGCTTTATTCATGGATTTATTACACATATATTACTTTTAAAGAGGAACATTATAGGTCTTGGGGAGTCAATAAAAACTCCCCAAACCTGGCTTGCCCAGCCCCCACCCGTCCCTCCGGTTTAGCACTTAATTATTAAAAACATTCCTCTCCAGTCACATCGCACTTAGCAACCCTCCGCTCCCTCGCCATCATCTGTACGGCAGAGCCATCTAGGAAGCTGAAGGCTTCACGACAGACACTGCGCCGCCCTTCAGATGTCACGCAAGCTGTGCGCCATTGCTGCAATGACATTGGATGAAGATGCACATGAGATTTGAGGAGCAGAACGAAGGATTCAAACAGAAGCTGGCAAAGAGGTGATTACGCTGCCATCATTCAATGATGGTTAAGGGATGAAGGGGGTGGAATTCTGCAGGATGTCAGCGTTTAAGATAACGCTGACATCTAAAACGCAGTGCGGGAGGGTGGAGGGATTATCTGAGGAACATCAGAAAAGGTCTAAGGCACTGATATCTGAGGAACATCAGAAAAGGTCTAAGGCACTGATATTAAATGCGTTTAGCTTTTTTGTAGTACATATACTTCCTCGTAGGGACCATGTTATTTATTATGACTTTACTGAGTTGATTCAGTCTAATTATATTCTATTATAATTATATTCTTGTCGGGGCAGTGTGGGTTCCACATGTGTCTGCAGATATATGCAACCAGGTCTCTGTCTTTCCACGTAGCTAGACATGTTTGGTGCTGATTAATCAGATGAGATTGATGACGAGAGGGTTAAACTGGGCGAGTTCCCAGGCCCTGAATTATATCAATGATAATTTTGTATGATAAGAGGATATATAATAATAATAATTTTGTATGATAAGAGGATATATAATAATTTGGGATGATAAGAGGATATATAATAAGAATAATCTTGTATGAAGTAACAATCTCATATAAATAAGAGGGATGGAGCTGCTCCCACCCCCTTTGCTCAGTTTGAATTGCCATGAACACACACAGGGAGGGGTTCAATCAATATGGATCTCTCCCTTTGGAGTGTTCTAAAGGGAGGCTGGCAGCTTCCCAGGTGAGTAGCTCTCAGATGTTTGGCTGCATTGCATGTCCCAATTTTGGGGACTCAGAAATAAGAGTAGGGACCACACTAAATACAGAGTGCCTTGTCGGGGCAGTGTGGCTTCCACATGTGTCTGCAGATATATGCAACCAGGTCTCTGTCTTTCCACATAGCTAGACATGTTTGGTGCTGATTAATTCAGATGAGATTGATGATGAGAGGGTTAAACTGGGCGAGTTCCCAGGCCCTGAATTATATCAATGATAATTTTGTATAATAAGAGGATATATAATAATAATTTTGGATGATAAGAGGATATATAATAAGAATAATCTTGTATGAAGTAACAATCTCGTATAAATAAGAGGGATGGAGCTGCTCCCACCCCCTTTGCCTAATTATATTCTAACCTAGAGGCCTGCTGCCACTTTATTGCAAGGGAGGATTGTCATGCAAATTAAGCATTAGGAGGCGTGTGATAGACTGGTTACTATAGACTGGACTCCATTTTAACCCATTGCTGTGAGATATGACTAGTACCATATAGTCACCAGATAGGGAAGGTTTCTCGAAGTGTAAACATACATACACACAAGGAATGAATTCATACATCATCCTGGATCTTCCTTGCAGCTCAGCGGGTTCCGAAGGTGGGGCTGGAGCACTGAGCTCCTAATGTGGAAGCCAGTGAAAAGCAGGGACAATGTGAATTTTTTGTTTATCTGCTCCACTCAAAGTGGACCAAAACCCATGCCGATCGGCCCAGGAATCTATAAGATCACAGGTTGACCCAACCTCTGTTTCTGAACCCCCATTAGTTCTTTTCCCTTTAGTTCCTGAATTGGGATCCCCTCCACGTGGCACATAGATTGTAATGGCTGACTGTATAGGGTGTTCCTAGTTTACCTCTACTGGCTACTCTTTTTTTCATTTCCTGGCCTGGGACCCTCCATGTGGTGTATCAGAACTGGCTGCCTGGACTGGAAAATTTCTTTTTCTTTTTCAGCTCTGTTCCTGTACTCCCCTATTATTCAGATTATGCTGGAATTATTATATGTTCAGTGCCCTATGTTCAGTCCTCCTGAATCGGAGGAGACTTTATTATGTCTTCAGAAATAGGATTTCTGTGTCCCCTTTATTCTCCTCTGAAACACCATACTAACCCATTCCCCGCCATGCATAAACAAACACAAATAATCTCTCAAATTCTTAAAGATTCTCGGGTATAGAGCTGTTACCTTTTTCCTTCAGACACTAGAGGCACTATGGTGACAAATGTGAAAACTGAGGAGGAGGAAACATCTGTGAAGAGTGAAGAGGAGGAAATTCCTCTACAGATCAGCACAGGTGAGTATTGAAAACATTTCCCTGTATCCTTCTAAGTCACTCCACACACCCTGGTCTGTGTTATGCAGCTCAGTGCAGGGACATGACTTTCATCTTTATTCACAGACCCTGGAGGAGCTATAGTGAAAACTGAGGAGGAGGAAGGATTTGTGAAGAATAAAGAGGAGGAAATTCCTCTACAGATCAGCTCAGGTGAGTAATAAACCCTATATATTACATAGTTACATAGTTTATACGGTTGAAAAAAGACCATCAAGTTCAACCAAGGGTGTTGGGGTAGGGGAAGTTATCTTTTATTTGATTTTATAGGGGTAGCTATGTATTTTATTTTTTGTTTTTTTTTTACTGATAACCGCTAATAGTAACTGTTAATGTTATTTTCTTCTAAAAAAGCATCTAATCCTTTTTTGAAGCTGTCAGCGGTTGATGCTGTAACAAGCTTCTGTGGGAGGCTATTCCATAGATTTATAGTTCTTATGGTAAAAAATGATTGTCGCCTCCAAAGACTAAATTTCTTTTTTTTCCAATCGAAGGGAGTGCGCCCTTGTCTTTAGAGAGAATTTTACCTGAAATAGTGTTCACCCATATTTTTTGTATGGGCCATTTATATATTTATACAAGTTAATCATGTCCCCCCCCTCAGCCGTCTCCTCTCAAGACTAAACAGATTTAATTCTCGTAATCTTTCCTCATAACTAAGATCCTTCATTCCCCTTATTAGTTTGGTGGCCCAGAACTGGACAGCATTTTCCAGGTGAGGGCTGTCAGGACCAGAGAGTACTTTAAGTGCACTCTCTGCCCGGGGGGGGGGGGGGGGGGGTAAAAGGTTTGGCCAGAACAATGACACGGAGACATAAGATATGCTTAAAGGTTTTATTAATGGCAAGGATAACAAAAAACTCTTATATTCAGATACAGGGAAAAAACTAACTAACAAAAAATACCAGATAACAGAAAACCGAACCCCTAAGGTGCTGGAGCACTCACCCAGGGTCCTAGGGCAGATGCAGGCAGTCTTCAGACTCCTGACAGGAACAGACTGAAGATCAGAACTCCAGATACAAGGCACATGGATCCACGGACAAAGAGGAAGAAACAACAAAATCCTGCTGCACCTGGTGGAGGGAAAATCTCCCTTAAATAGCACACACACCAGGTGCAGCAGATGAGGAGAGAGCAACAAGCGCTTTGCTGCCACTCTCTGGAGGTTGGAGGGACTGCCGCTGGGGTGAGCAGCCGGAGCTCCGCTGACACCCGCTGGTGGCTGAAGGAACTGCAGATGGGAAAACAGCTCCCAGCCACCAGTCGGGCGCCAGCTGAACCCGGGGACCTTACACTACCCCCCCTTTCAGGAGCGGGCTCCTGAACGCTCCCCTGAAAGAAAACACTCTCCCCTGAGAACAGTACCAACAAATCAAAATCAAGTCCAAAAAAAAAAAAATGTCCAAAACTTGTGTACAGATCCCACCTCCGGGATCCACAGAGGAGCCAGAGTCCATCGGAGTAGACATCCAAATAATTGGCAAAGTTTCACTGGGCCCGGATGCAGGTTCCAGACAGGGCCTGGGTGACGGTTCAAGGCAGGGCCCGGGTGACGGTTCAAGGCAGGGCCCGGGTGACGGTTCAAGGCAGGGCCCGGGTGACGGTTCAAGGCAGGGCCCGGGTGACGGTTCAAGGCAGGGTTCGGGTGCAAGGCAGGGCCCGGGTGCAAGGCCAGGGAGTCCAGGGGCAGGCTGAAAGCAGAGCCAGGAAGTCCAGGGGCAGGCTGAAAGCAGAGCCCGGGTGCAGAGCCAGGAAGTCCAGGGGCAGGCTGGAAGCAGGGCCCGGGTGCCGAACCAGGGACAGGCTGGAAGCAGGGCCCGGGTGCCGAACCAGGGACAGGCTAGAAGCAGGGCCCGGCTGCAGGCTCGCTGAGGGACCCGGCTGCAGGCTCGCTGAGGGACCCGGCTGCAGGCTCGCTGAGGGACCCGGCTGCAGGCTCGCTGAGGGACCCGGCTGCAGGCTCAAAGGCTGGGGGCCCGGCTGCAGGCTCAAAGGCTGGGGGCCCGGCTGCAGGCTCAAAGGCTGGGGGCCCGGCAGAGGGCTCAAAGGCTGGGGGCCCGGCAGAGGGCTCAAAGGCTGGGGGCCCGGCAGAGGGCTCAAAGGCTGGGGGCCCGGCAGAGGGCTCAAAGGCTGGGGGCCCGGCAGAGGGCTCAAAGGCTGGGGGCCCGGCAGAGGGCTCAAAGGCTGGGGGCCCGGCAGAGGGCTCAAAGGCTGGGGGCCCGGCAGAGGGCTCAAAGGCTGGGGGCCCGGCAGAGGGCTCAAAGGCTGGGGGCCCGGCAGAGGGCTCAAAGGCTGGGGGCCCGGCAGAGGGCTCAAAGGCTGGGGGCCCGGCAGAGGGCTCAAAGGCTGGGGGCCCGGCAGAGGGCTCAAAGGCTGGGGGCCCGGCAGAGGGCTCAAAGGCTGGGGGCCCGGCAGAGGGCTCAAAGGCTGGGGGCCCGGCAGAGGGCTCAAAGGCTGGGGGCCCGGCAGAGGGCTCAAAGGCTGGGGGCCCGGCAGAGGGCTCAAAGGCTGGGGGCCCGGCAGAGGGCTCAATGGCTGGGGGCCCGGCGGCGGCTGACTCGCGGTGGCGCCCAGCGGCGGCTGACTCGCGGTGGCGCCCAGCGGCGGCTGACTCGCGGTGGCGCCCAGCGGCGGCTGACTCGCGGTGGCGCCCAGCGGCGGCTGACTCGCGGTGGCGCCCAGCGGCGGCTGACTCGCGGTGGCGCCCAGCGGCGGCTGACTCGCGGTGGCGCCCAGCGGCGGCTGACTCTACCATGGGACGCTCTGGAGGCGCGACGGCTGACTCTACCATGGGACGCTCTGGAGGCAGGCTGGCATCGACCATGGGACGCTCTGGAGGCAGGCTGGCATCGACCTCAAAGACCGGATCATCGTCGTCAGAATCTTCGTAGAACCAGGCATCAGGGTCCTGGTTACTAGTAGTAGCCACCGGTTGGTTCCAAGATGAAGCAGGAGACCCCTGATCCAAGGCCCCAGGTGAAGCACACAGCACCTCAGAAATCCCCTTAGAATCTACAGATCTGGCTAAAGGGACGGTAGATGGGGGAATCTGGACAGGAACACTGGGTTTAATTAGACAGGGCTGCTTAACCTGTGGCAAAAGGGGATTTATATCAAAGGCTACATCCACCAAGATCCTAACTAGGGGTTGAGCCGCTGGGAAGACAAAATCTCCCCGATCAACCAAAGAGTGAATAAAGTTGATAAGGTCTAAACACATGGGTTTAGAGTACCCAACAAATAATGCCTGCACCTCATCAGCATGAGTCTTAGCTAAAGGCAGTAACTTTCTGATCACAGCAGGATCCATAGTGGGGGCTAGGAACGGCAAAAGCTAGAGGGACTACAAATCCCAGGATGTGTAATGCTCTGGCCAGGTGGGTATAGGGGCAGCAGGATTATGTCAGGACCAGAGAGTACTTTAAGTGCACTCTCTGCCCGGGGGGGGTAAAAGGTTTGGCCAGAGCAATAACACGGAGACATAAGATATGCTTAAAGGTTTTATTAATGGCAAGGATAACAAAAAACTCTTATATTCAGATACAGGGAAAAAACTAACTAACAAAAAATACCAGATAACAGAAAACCGAACCCCTAAGGTGCTGGAGCACTCACCCAGGGTCCTAGGGCAGATGCAGGCAGTCTCCAGACTCCTGACAGGAACAGACTGAAGATCAGAACTCCAGATACAAGGCACATGGATCCATGGACAAAGAGGAAGAAACAACAAAATTCTGCTGCACCTGGTGGAGGGAAAATCTCCCTTAAATAGCACACACACCAGGTGCAGCAGATGAGGAGAGAGCAACAAGCGCTTTGCTGCCACTCTCTGGAGGTTGGAGGGACTGCCGCTGGGGTGAGCAGCCGGAGCTCCGCTGACACCCGCTGGTGGCTGAAGGAACTGCAGATGGGAAAACAGCTCCCAGCCACCAGTCGGGCGCCAGCTGAACCCGGGGACCTTACAAGGGCGCACCAGTGCCTTGTAAAGAGGCAAAATTACATCCCTATCCCGTGATTCCATGCCTCTTTTAATACATGATAGTATCTTGGTGGCCTTGGAAGCAGCTGCTTGGCATTGCATGCTGTTATTTAGCTGTTATCTACCAGTACCCCCAGATCCTTCTCAACAAGTGACTCTCCCAGTTTTACTTCCCCGAGGATATATGTGGCCTTCAGGTTATTAAACCCCAAGTGCTTGATTTTACATTTTTCCACACTGAACTTCATTTGCCAAGTGGGTGTCCAAGACAGCCTGAAGCTTGTGAACATCTTCCATAGACTGCACTTTGCTACATATCCTTGTGCCATCTGCAAAAATAGAGACAGTGCTTTTAATTCCATCTTCTATGTCGTTTATGAAAAAGTTGAATAATAGTGGGCCCAGCACTGAACCCTGGGATACACCGCTTACACTCGGTAACCATTCAGAGAAGCTATCATTAACCACAACTCGCTGCACACGATACTTACAAGGAGTTTATAGCCTGGACTTATCATTTGTGGAACCAGCCGTAACAAGAATGGCGAGATGGCAGATGACAATACTGCATTGCACACTTGGAGCAGTTGATGAGCGTCCTACGCTGCCCTGATGAAAAAGTTCCCTGCATGCCTATATTGGTCCCCCATAGGAAACGCAAGTATTTTGATGTGAGAGTGCCTTGGTATAAGCACTCAGCAGCTTTGTGCAATTGTTGGCATCTTAGCCCCCTGAGAGGGCATGGACCTCTAGGTGGAAGGGGCTGGCGTTCTCAGTTATATGCTAAACATGCATTCATGTATGAAGGATTGTCTCCATAGTGCTTGATGCATTCAGCCCTGACAACAATCTATGTACTTCTCCATTACAGACCGGAGTTATTTGAATACGCTGGACTATACGCTAAATTAGAAGCCATGTGCTCTTATTTTTGAGCCTTTATGCAATTAGCCTCATATATCTTTATCATCAACATTCATTGTCTTGGAGTTGGAGGACAGTATACAGGCCTGATGTTTTCGTTGCCATGATGCCAAATGAGTTATGCCACAGGCTTTACTCCCAGTGAGGATAGTGTTCTGTCCCTCTAGTACATGCTGGCCAGCATTGTTTAGTGTGAGTGGAGTATTTGTGGGTGTGTGTGTGGAGTCCAGGTTCACCTGGCAGGGGCCTCCATTTAACTGTACATGTTTTCACGCATTGCGTTTTTATTTGTATGTGTCCACAAGTCTTGTCATATGTGTTGTGAGTCCTTTTTCAACATTAAAGCCAGTTCATTATTATTATTATTTTTTTTTGCCAATTATGGCGGTGTATTTATTGGCCAGCCTAGCATATAACCACATGTCTTTTTTGGTGTGAGCTATTCACACGATCCTTCAGCCAGTTTTCAATCCAGTTACAAACTGTGTTTTCTAATCCTGAAGATCTCAATTTCCACAATAAGCGTCTATTGGGGACAGTGCCAAATGCTTTTGCAAAATCCAGAAAAAACTATCTACAGCTGCCCTTTGTCTAGGCTTCTACTCACCTCCTCATAGAAGCCAATAAGGTTAGTCTGGCAGCTTCTGTCCTTAGTAAAACCGTGTTGGTTGTATGGATAG
This sequence comes from Gastrophryne carolinensis, assembly GCA_027917425.1. Lineage (NCBI taxonomy): Eukaryota > Metazoa > Chordata > Amphibia > Anura > Microhylidae > Gastrophryne > Gastrophryne carolinensis. The sequence goes on from CM051237.1 coordinate 25,013,700, forward strand.
TTACATATTCATGTATATAGTCCCGTAAAAGCCCCTCAAGCAACTTCCCCACAATGGATGTTAAGCTAACAGGTCTGTAATTGCCCGGAGAAGAACTTGGACACCACATTTGCCTTGTGCCAGTCCCTTGGCACTATACCAGTTGCTAGTGAGTCTTTAAATATCAACAAAAAAGGTGATGAGATAACGGAACTGAGTTCTTTGAGAACTCTTGGGTGAAGTCCATCTGGTCCTGCAGTCTTATTAACATTTAAATTATTTAGTTTTTCTTGGATGGTATCCATGTTTAGCTTGTTAGTTATTATACTTGGGCTATTGAAATCAGCGGCATCTCCTGTGTTGGCTCCTTGCTCCTCTCTTGTGTACACAGAGCTAAAGAATCCATTTAACAGCTCCGACTTATCTTCATCCCCAGTGACCATTTCCACATTATCATTAAGGCACCTACCTGTTCTGATTTTAGTTTTCTTTGAATTAATATATTTAATGATAATGAAGTCCCCCATCACCACCACTGTACCAGCCTGTGACGCCCACTCTGTTTATGCATTTTTCCTCAGTTATATTTGGGGGCCTATAGATTACCCCAAACTGTATTTTAACATTGTTTACATTGGCCCCCACTTCTACCCACAAGGATTCTACATCCTCACAATCTTTTGCTAGTATCCCCTCATTAAAATATGCTTTGAATTCTTGCTTTACATAAAGGCACACGCCGCCCCCTTTCCTTTTAGCTCTGTCTTTCCGAAAAAGAGCAAAACCTTGTAGATTGACAGTCCAGTCATGTATGGAATCCAGCCATGTTTCAGCCACACCAACAACATCAATATTCTCTGCCAGCACCAGAGCCTCAAGCTCCTCCACTTTACTTGCCAGACTTCTGACATTTGTGAACATACACTTTATGTTCATATCTAGTTTGATACATTGAGGTACAGTATTAGCATCTGCAGTAATGCATCCGCCTAATATTTCACTGCTGGTTTGCAACACATGGATTTCCATTTCCTTCATAGCAGTCCTCCCCCCTTCTAATTCTCCACCCACCATCATGTGCTGTCCCCTACATAACCTGTCTTCACTTTTGACTTCCCTCTTGCCCTCAACTCTAGTTTAAATACCTCTCCACCCCCTCTAGTATCCTCTTACCCAGCACAGCAGCCTCCCTTCCATTCAGGTGCAAATTATCTGTGGAATACAGTTTGTACCCCAATGAAAAGTCAGCCCAGTGCTCTAGGAGTCCATATCCCTCTGCCCTGCACCAGGACTTGAGCCATGCGATTAACTCTCTAAGCTCCCGCTGTCTTTCATGTGTAGCGCATGGCACTGACAGTATTCCAGAGAATACAACCTTGGAGGTCCTTCCCTTCAACTTGGTGCCTAATTCCTTAAATGTATTCTTAAGAATCCTCCATTTTCCATTAATTCTGTCATTGGTCCCCACATGGACCATGACAGGTGGGTCATTCCCAGTCCCTCCCAGTAATTTATCCACCCTTTCCACCACATGCTGAACCCTCGCACCAGGGAGACAGCAAACCATTCGGTTGAGGCGGTCTTGGTGACAAATTATTCTATCAGTCCACCTGATAATAGTATCCCCTATGACCACTGTCTAGTCCTACCTGCAGTCCCAACCATCTGCTCACTAGCTGGGCTGTTCTCCCGGCTGTTAGGGAGAGCAGTATCCGCTAGGGCTGCCATTTCTGAGACTGACACTCTTGCATCATTACCCAACTTGGCAATTTTGCTAGGGTGCGCAGACACAGGTATGGCCTTCCTTTTCAGTGCACCCTTTCTACTCCCTCTATCTACATTTACCCAGCTACTTATCCGCTCCTCCTGACCCATTCCTCCACCCTCTGTATCTACCCCATTTATTGCCTGCTCAGTGAGCAGCATGCCCTTTTCCATATTGTCAATCTCCCTCGGTGTTGCATTTTGCTTCTCCAGATCTCTAACCCGAGCTTCCAGGTTTGCAATTTGCTCATATTTACCACAGCGGTATTCACCCTGGAACTGCTGTTCCTGAAGTGTATACATATGACAAACTGTGCACTGAAGTAGACCTCCAATATTGCTAGCCATTATCCTAGTTATACAAAGCAATACTTCCCTTCCAAATGGCAGTCTGTCTGGCAATATAGAAAATATTTCTCTGAATCTCCTGCTCAGTCACCCCCACACAATCTGATCTGCCTTATACGGCTTAGTACAGGGACCTGTACACGACACTCTTCCAGCCCAATCAGGAACATAACCGTGAACAGGATACATCAGCAACATATCTCAACATGGCACAAAGGAAACTGCTCCTTTCTGTTAGAAAGTTCAACACAATATACATACAGTCACTTGGTCTACCTAAGACTTCCTTTATCAACAGCTTGGCAAGCAGACAGTTATTTACAGTATGTAGTTGTTGCATTAAAGGTTTTCCAACACCCCCACTCTTACCAGCCACTACTTATCCTGTTAGTTCCATTGTGGTTCCGAATTCCTCAAACATGGCTCTTGATAGTGGCTTTGTCATGTCATCAGCTATCATCTTGTCACTCACTGTTCTGGCTCACCCAAATGGCAGTAAATGGAATCCTGTAGACAGCTCCACATTCCTCCTGTGTGTGTCTGTGATGGATGTTTTCTTTACTCCATAAGGCTTGGCAGATAGCTTACTCAGTTGTTCTTGGATCACATAGTTGGATTTAAAAAGCTTTATATCAGTACAGAATCTTGTTACAGCAGACATGTACATACAATACAGCAGGAAACTTGTGGTGTAATCTATACAGCAACAGGTAAAAGGACTGTAGCTGCAGAAGGGAGCAGCAGGTGTGCAGTGCTTGGATGCCAGATTAGAAATGGCAGAAAGGGAGGGGAAGCAGGGAGGAGTTACTTGCATCAGAGCAAGACTAAGGGAGCCTGGAAGGGACAAGGGGGATTAAAGGCAAACTGCTCAGCCTATGTAAATAAACATATATTAAACTGTTGCCACAGGTAAAATAAAATGCGCGTTGTGGGACATGACACACTAAAAAAACAAACTCAAGTATCCCACGTGCCACTAAATCATGCAGCTGGTGATGTGTGTGTGGAATGTGCTTGGTCCTTGCACTGATCTTCTCACTGCTGGCAAGTTTAATACATCCCTGGTTGTCCTCGTAGATAATGGTTGGCTGAGTTAGAGGTTTAATGAAATCTTCCATAAGTTGTTTCAAACAAATTACTTATTGACTTGCATGAGTAGCAGACATGTACTCTTCTTCTGTTGAAGATAACCCAAATGACATCTGTTTTCTGCTGGACCAAGAAACCGAAGATGTGCTTAACTTCAAAAAGTAACCACGTGTTGATTTCCAATCACTTGAACCTTCAGCCCAATCTGTGTCTACATAACCTCTGAGAGTCAGATGTTCTGGTGCTGATATCTTAAGATTTAGCATTTGAGTTTCTGTAAGATATTGTAGCAGTCTCTAAATTGCATTCCAGTCTCTTTGGCATGGCTTGCCTACTGATAGCTAGCCGAGTAGTATTTGTTATGTACAAAAGTGCTCCCACTGCTTGTCATTAACTCTCATTGTTGAGTACCAGATCTTCTTTTCCTTATAACTTCTTCAAGTAGATTGGATCCATTGGTGCTGATGTACCATTGGCTTCTAACATTACAACTGGTTTAGTACTGAGGAGATTAGGTTGAGAAGAAAATTCACATATTTATCTCTCTGGATTTGGATTCCCAAATAATCTCACATTTCCTCCTTCTTGCTACACATTTTGTGTTTAAACATGGATACGCTTGAGATCTTTGAAATCCTTCATCAATCAAGACTTTGTTCATTTTGGAGTTCCATGCTGCATGTTACATGTCTTACTGTCATCTGTTGAAAAGCAGCTGCAGTCATTAAAGTTCTGGATGTGGTTTGCTTTGCAAATGGACAAAATGTAGCATCATAATCTGCAAGTATCTTTTGGTGACTAATCTTGCCTTGAACCGGTACATTTTACCTTCAGAATCCTATTTGTTCTTGAAGACCCATTTACATCCTATTGCTTTCTTGCCTTGTGGCAGCTCAGTAAGTTTATATGTCTGGGGTTGGTGAAGAGACTCCATCTCTTCATTTGCTGCTTTAATCCACTTCTTCTTGTGGACGCGTAGTTGTTGCATCTGCTGCCAAGACTGTGGCTCTGGTTCTGGAAGTGTTCTAACCTTATAAGGATGGCCTGGGATTCCTTTGTTTGGCCTCTCTGATCTCCTGACTGGAGGTTGACTTGGTTCTTCTGCATGTTCCTTGGTGGTTTCAGAGCTTATCCAGACTTCAGTGCTTTTCTATTCAGTTTCTGGAACGCTGTCACTACATCTCTACCACTGTGTTGGTCTCTGGGTGCACAATCCTGTATCATTTTGAGTTTCACTATAACCAACCAGGACCCCTTCTTTTGCATGAGATTCCCACATTGGCTTATTATGGTTTCATAGTTTTGGTTATAGCTCTACCTGGCAGTCTGTTTTGAAGATGGCACACTGTCATAATGGCTTCTCCCCAAATTGTTTTAGGTAGATTTGCATCAAACGGCATAGTTCTTGCACTTTCACAGAGTGAGCGGTTCTTTATCTCTGCATCACCATTTTGTTTTAGGTTGTCTGGAACACATTTTTAAAATGGTTTGCACCTTGCCACTTGTATATTTTGTTCCATTATCTGTACACAGGGCTTTTTGCAATCTTCCAAATGTGTCAAACAATAATGCAAGATATTCTTTAGGTTCTATGACACTTCATCTTTGCTGTGCAGCAGGTAGACAATTGTGTGTCTGGAATAATCATCAATAAACTTGAGAAAATATCTCTTTGTGACGGGGATTTGAACACTCATTGAACCACATTCATCTGTCTCTATCAAATCCAGTAGCTGTGCAGATCTAGTGCTGCTTTTTTTACGAAAGGATTTTCTGGACATTTGCAACTGGTGCCTTTCATCACTTGACTGCATTGGTATATTGCAACTCCATCTGCAAGCTGGTGTTGAGCTAGCTTCCTTACTGCTTCTGGGTGTCTATGCCCAAGATGTCTGTGCCATACATGGATACAGCTTTCATGCAGATCTTTTATAGCACTGTACACACTTTCATTGCAGTTGATAAAGTTCACCTTTAATTGTCCCTTCGGTGACCCTCCCTTTAAAATGATGCAGCTGTCATCCTTAAAGGTATCTACATTCCCCTGTTTAGTGAGCTTTTTCATTGACAAAAGATTGCTTTCAAGACTGGGAACATATAACACATCCTTTACTGGGATCTTTCTGGCTTGCAATGGGAAACGGGACATTGTATATAACCATTCCCCACACCTAGTCACATATAACCACTCCCCACAAATATAGTGACTATTAGCTAAGACTTGCTTTTATGGATGTTAGAGAAAAAGTTTTTGTTGTTTGTAATATGGCCACATGGAAAGTCAGGGTTATCTAACAACGAAATTAGCAGGGATGACCAGGGGGATATCTCCTCCCTTGACCTCACCCTGTCCCACACATCAAGGGTCTCCTTAACCATAGGGTGGGTTCCTGCCCACTTAATTGATTCTTTGGACGCCCATGGTAGTTCCTTCTGTGCGGTCTCCGCACAGTCTCTATGGCGACTCACTTTTTCCTGCACTCTCCCCTTGTCCAGTCCATGATTCTCTGTAGGTGGGTCACCTGCCAGTATCTCATCAGATTCGGCATTGCCAGACCTCCCTCACCTCTAGGAGGGTAATCTTTAGCCTATGTTTCTTGTTCCCCCATATAAACTGTCTAAAGACCAAGTCCCAACCACGTGAATGTAGGAACATTCCAATTTGCCAAATCATACTTAGTCCTATTTAACATTGGTACAAAGTTGTGTCAGAAGACTTCATCAATATTACTTCACCCCTAGGTAAGTTAATGTAGGAGAGACCCATCTGAATGTGAATGAGGCCTTGAGGTTCGAGGTAGTGCTGTCCGGAAGTTCCACACTAAGTGCCTCAGATTTATCAAGGTTGATCTTGAAGATGGAAAGATTCCCGAACTTCTCAAATTCTTTCATAAGGACTGGGAGCCCCATCACTGGATTGGATACGAAGAACAAGAGGTCGTACACGTATGCATCTACTTTGTGCTCCATTCCACCAGCATGGAGACCCCGATATCTCCCTTCCCCCTTATATGTCTCAGGAAGGGTTCCACCACCAGTGCGAAAATAAGCGGCGATAGGGGGCATCCCTGTGTGGTGCCATTCGAGATTGGGAAGAGGGAGGAGAGATTGTCATTGACTTTCACCCTAGCTTGGGGCCTGGAGTATAACTCTGTGATGTATCTAAATGCTCTGGTCCCAAGCCCTGTATGTCTCAGCACCTCAAACACGAATTCCCAATCTATGCGGTCAAACGCTTTTTTCAGCGTCTGTTGACAACAGCATAATCGGGATTCTATCCATGCATGAGTGGTGTATAAGATTTAGGGTCTTGTCCGTGTTATCTTTTGCCTCTCTGCCAGGGATAAAGCCACACAGGTATCCTCTATTAGGTCTGGTAGGTATGCTGCTAGCTGGAAGGCAGGACCTTAGTGAACAACTTGAGATTGACATTCAGGAGGGATATTGGGCAGTAGCTTTTGCAACATAGTGGATCTTTACCTGCTTTATGAATGACCGTGATATGGGCTTCAAGTGCTTCTCCGGGAAGTCGCCCGGGTCACCCTCTTCACCTATTGTATTGAAGGCACGGAGAAAGTAGGTAGGAATTCCTTGTAATACGTGATAGTCAGACCATCAGGGCTTGGTGACTTACCAGAAGGCGTCTGCTTGACCGCCTGCTGTAGCTCAGCCTTGGATAGCGGCTCCTCTAACCTGCTGATCGCCTCCTCACTCAGTTGGGGCATGCCTGACAATGTGATGTACCGCCTTTTCCTCTCCAGGTCCCCCTGAGGGTCCCCTGCTCCTTGTGGATGTAGGTTGTAGAGTGAGTAGTAGTACTCCTACTCCTACTTAGCGATGTCTGGAGTCCTATGCCATATCTTTTTGCTGGCCATTCTTGATTGCTTCAATAAAGTTCAGGGAATGTTGCTTCCTCTGGGCCCTCGCTAAGAGCCTACCGCTTTTGTTACCCCACTCGTAGTAGAAGCGTTTGCATTTCTTTATGGAAAACACTGCCTTTTGTAGCAAGATGGAATTCAGCTCCTCCCTGCAAGTCGTCAGCTCTTTCCGAGTATCCTTTAGCTGGGTCTCCTCATGTTTTTTTTCCAGGTCCTGAATCTGGGCCAGCAAATGGTATCGCTTAGCGATGCTCAGCCTAAAGGCATGTTGAATATTTACTCCCCTTATTACGGCTTTATGAGCCTGCCAGAGAGTCATTGCTCCTATCTCCTCTGAGTTATTTAGTGCAAAGTACTCAGCGAAGGGCCTCCTGCACAGCTCTATTCGTCACCAAGTCCTTCAGTAGAGTCTCATTTAGCCGCAACGTCCAGGCTCTGTTGCTTCTCTCGTGGGTAACTAACGATACAATCACAGAAAGAAGGCCACCTGGCTAGAGTTGGGCACATAGACCGAAGCTAGGGTATACATCTCTCCTGACATTGTTCCCTTGACCATAACATATTTGCCCTCCCCATCTGCGACCAAGTCGAGGGACTGAAAAGTTATGGACTTGGACAGGAGTATCGCTACCCATTTAGTTTTGGAGCCAGGAGATTAGCTCTTAAACACCTGGAGATAAAACCTGGGGGAGATCCTCGGGCGATTGCACTTTTTAAAATGGGTCTCTTGAAGGAATACTATCTGGGCTCTCCGCCTTTTCAGCTCCACAGTCACAGCAGCGCACTTCTCCAGTATGTTGAGCCCCCTGCAATTCATGGAGACTATCTTCACGAAAGCGTTCAGCAAGCCCAGCACCCCGTCAGCTGCCGCCACCATCCCCGTTCTCCAACTTTCAACCCCCCACCAGGCACCTGGACCCCGGCTCCAAAAATGCGAGTAGGCGGGCAAGAGAAGAAGAAGGGAAAGGGGAAAAGAATGGGTAAAGCGTGAGTGGATAGAGGTGAGGCTAGACAAGATAGTGTTAAAGATCGAAACAGAGAGTAGAAATTCTGAAACTTTTAATTTCCGGAGAAAACCTGAAGGAGCTTTGGGTAGAATTAGGATAATTATATTGACTCTCCTAATATAGGGGAGTCTAGTCCCGTGTCTCTTGTGAGAGTCTCCGGCAGCTTCTCCCCAGAGAGCACTTAGACCACTGGGGGGAAATGGAAGCCAGGCAAAGAGAAGCCAAAACTTAACAAACAACTATAAAGACTGATCTTGATTCATCAATCAAGGCATCCCCCACCAATCCCATAACACACAATCAATTAGGCAGCAACATGTGTTTATCGGTTATCAAAGACATCCGAGCAATCAGTAAGATTACGAATAATTTGTTGATTGAGTGATTGCCGGGTGGTCGAACAACCTTGGTCTCCCCCCCCCCCCCCCTCCGTCCCCACGAGACACCCCCATCTTAGCAAGTTTTGTGTATCCCAACTCGTGGTTGAGCTCAGGGGTACTCTCTCCTAGGGCCGGGCGGGAGGGGACCCCCCTCAAAAACCAGGGCGATGTCTAGGGGTTGCATTCCCCCCTCTTTAATCCTCATATCATCCCTGTTGGTCATCCAGGGGCCCGCCCCAGCTGAGCCGGCCCCCACGTCCACCCACCGCCTGTTTCCATCCTGGGCCACCTCGACAGGTGTGGTATTTCACGGCCTGAAACCCACCACTCTCTGGGCAGGGGGGTAGGTCACTTGCTATACCAGCTGCATCCTGGGCAGCGGGGCCTCAGTTCCAGGAACTGCCCCAAACCTGAGGCGGGGAAGCATCCCTCAAGTGGATGGCCCAGAACAGGAGGCAGGCCAAATTCTGGACGAGCCAAGGGCATCTCCTCTCCGTAAACCACCCATATCCCAGAGGGGCTTTCAATACTAGTGATTCGTTAAGCCGTGACCGGCAGGGGCATTCTGTCAGGGAGCGCACCGCCTCCCAGGAGGGAGAGGGGGAGGATCCCCCAAATCAGGAAGCCAACTAAACCCAGGGCAGTGGGAGGCAGCCTCTGACAAGAAAGAACACACCATATCCCAATCGGGAGCCACCTCAAGTCCAGCGGCAAGCTGGAGCTGGCCCGCTGCCCCGGTTCATCTCTAGTGCCAGCCAGTCCGGGATTGCGATTGGTGCAGTCTCCAGGAACTCCACCAGCTGTGACGGCGCCCTCAAGATGTAAGATCTTCGATCTTTTCACACAATTAACTGGAACGGGTGTCCCCATCAATATGTTGCTCCCTGACGTTGTATCCGCTCCAGAAGGGGATTCAGTAGTCTTTTCATATGGAGGGTCCTGCGTGAAAGGTTCGGTAACAGAGTGACCTGCGCCCCCTCTAGGTTTATCAGACCCCTGTTCCAGGCCCTTTGCATTATAGCCTCTTTAATTTGGTAAAATGCACTCTGCAGAGTACATTTCTTAGCCCTGTGACGTCAGTCCGTGCAGGACCTTGGACTCGATGTATTCGGTCAATCTCATTGCTGTCCGAGGGTGGGCAGTCCAGCAATGAATTAAATAGTCCGCAGACTCTCGACTTTAACTCTGATGGGGTTATCGATACCCCATAGCCGGATATTGTTGTGCCGATGTCTGTTTTCATGATCGTCCTGCTGTAGTTGGAAATCGGAGAGCATCCGCCTGGTGGCATCGTGCTCGCGTTTTAGTGTTTCCACTCTAGCTTGAATGTCCACCTGTGTGGAATTAATGGCATCCACTCTGTTTGATAGGGCCGCCATAGAGTTCTGCACGGATCTTATTTCTCTGCGGAATGTCCCTGCCATCCTAGTTATGTAAGTTTCAAAACCTGCTCTAGATGGCAGCGATTTGAGGGCATCTGCAATATTAAGCCTGACCGACTCCGCGATAGCTGAGATTAAGGTTCGGCGTAAAGTCGTCTCCGGATATGCCATAACCACAAACTCTGTTGGCCTCTCTCCTATCCTGGGTGACCACGCTCTCCTCTGGTCTCCCAGTGGTTCCGCAGAGCGATATCTATGAGGGGACACATCAGGCATTCATCTCTCCACAGTCCCGGCGACCCCCACATTGTTTGTTGCATTTGGTCCAGGGGGCGATCCCCACTCCCCGCTCTCACATGCCCACTGCTGTTCATCCCTTCCGTTGGTTCCCGGATGCTGGCCATAAATCTGTTGCACTGGGGACTCCGACCCCCCATGTGGGGGTTCTCGCTCTGTGATCCCCCTTAGGTCTGGCATGCCCCCCCCCCCCCCGGCTCTCCCAGTTATCGAGCCGTGGTGCACCCCTGCTGCTGCCATGACTCGCTCATCTATATCAGGTGTCCTGCCCATCATCTCTCCACCATCCCCTGCTGCACACATGGTAGGGACCAAAACATCCATTGCTGGTCTCCTACCCCCCCCCCCAATCCCAGGGCTGCTGGCACACACCTGTTTTGAGTTTCCAGTACTGCTGCTGAGATTGTAGTTGTGATTGTCAGGCCTTTTCTTCTCTGGGTTCCGCTGCTGACGCTGTCAGTAATGCTGCATCCGCAGTGCCCGCTCTCTCCCCTTCACTCCACCGCTGTAGCGGTGCGCATTCTCCTCCGCTCCTCCTCCTTCCTGTCGGGGAGGCAGCCGGCCGATAGCCGAGCACGACCTGTGACGCGGCAGGGTCCCGTCCTCGCTCTTGCTGTTGTCTGTCTCCTTTCCACACGCAGGCTGGCGTGGTGGCGGGGGCCCGTGCTCCTTCGACTGAACATGCGATTCACAGCCGGCAGCAGGTGGGTCCGTGATTTCTGTGGTGAGGAGAAGAGAGTCCTCCACTTTCTCCCTCTCCATGCACAATGCCGCCATCTTGACAGGCGAGGGTCTGGGACTTCCAGGAGTGTTTGCTCTGAAATATGCTGTTATGGGGGCTCCCCTGCGGGACCATGGTGTGCTCTTTGTCTTCCTGCGTTTGGGCATTTGTTTAGGTTGCTGCCAGTATGCTAGATTGCAGGTATTAATGGGGTAAAGGGGGGAGCCACGTGTCTCGGCACCCTACTCCTCCATTTGCAAGCCACGCCCCCCTGTGCACATTTTTTTAACAGCTAAATACGGCGCCGAATTGCACAGAAGAAACTAAAATAATTCGGAAAGTTTTTTTTCACACAAAAACAAATGCTCACAATGTTGAATCTGCACTTTTATCTTATGCCTAATTTAGCCCCTCATCGCCCATCACACACACACACACACTCTACAGGATCTGGAATCCCCCCACTCATCTTGGCACAGGGACATCACTTTATTTATTCATGCATTTGCAAACAAAATACAAGCTTTTGGCATTTAATACAGACACACATTTCTAATATCACTCTCATGGGTACAAACAAATATACGCCGCTCTGTCAACTTGCCAGACAAAAGGAGCGGTGCCCATGAACCCAGCCGAGCCCATGGCTTGTGCCCATCGGGTCCCAACACCCATGGGGAGGAACTGCCCACTAGATTCAGCTTCTATACCAACAGGAAGCTTTGCCCTAGTCGTCACTTGGGCCCCGGTGGTTCGGGACATCTAATTGCTCTTCCAGCCTGTCGGGGAACCCAGGGTACCCCCTGGCCGCATTCCTTCACTTCCAACTTCCTGCTCTGGACTCCAATTCCATGGAGGGGCAGGGGGGGAGTGGCGATTTGGGGAACGACCTCTAGGTCTCATGTAATAGAGCTTTAAACTCATTCGACTCCATTTATACCACATCCCCACAAATTTCTCGTACCTATTATATCTTGAGAACATGAGGTTCTCAAAATGCATAACCTCATTCACCTTTGGCACCCACACTGCCGGTGTGTCCTTTTCCACATTTGAGCGGTGCAGGTCTTTGCTGCATTTAAAAGATGGCACAGTAGGGAACCCTGATTTCTCTTCACTGGGATTCTCGACACATGGAGAAGGCATAGGGCTGGGTCCTCTGACACCACCTCATCTATTAATCTACCCGCCACTCTTTGAGCCTCGGGCACGCCCCCCGGAATGTGCAGCAAGTCTCCCCTTTGTTCCCCACATCTCTGCCGCCAACCCAGGACACCACTTGTTAATGACAGCCGCCACCCTGTACCACTGCGTAAGGACCTTGTAATTACATTCCTGATACCTGGTGCATACTGAGGTTTTGTGTGGCATTTCCAGGATCCCTTTCCACTGTTCAGGTGCGAATGTGACCCCCAGGCCCCTTTCCCATTTCTTTATAAAGGGAGGCTCTTCCATGTAGGGGGGGGTTATCAAGATTCTATGAATATACGTGAGAGTAAGGACATTACTTTGTTTTCTCTCCCACAGTCTCCAGAGACACTATTGAAACTAAAGTCAAAACTGAGGAGGAAGTATTTGTAAAGAATGAAGAGGAGGAAATCCCTCTGCAGATCAGCACAGGTGAGTAATAAACCCTCCTGCTCAGTAACCCCAAAACTGCCGTTGTATACAGCTCAGTACCGGGCCTGACTTTCATCTTTATTCTCAAACTTAAACAATGCTATATCCCTGGCATCATGGTAGAGGAGCCTTAGCAAGGATGTCTCAGGCTGGCCAGGAGCTGGTAAATTCCAAGCTGAATTTTGGCCCCAGTCCGCACTCTCTTAGCCCCCTGTATCCAGCCCCACTGTACCCACAAGCCAAGGAACCCTAGCCTCCAATGCTATAGCCTTGGCATCATGGTGGAGGAGCTTTTGTCTCAGGCTGGCCAGGAGCTGGTAAGTTCCAGGGCTGAATTTTGGTCCCTGTCTGCATTCTCTTAGCCCCCTGTATCCAGCCCCACTGTACCCACAAGCCAAGGAACTCCAGCCTCCAATGCTATAGCCCTGACATCATGGTCAGAGGGCCTCAGCAGGGATTTCTCCAGCTGGCCAGGGGCTGGTAAAATCCAGGGCTGATTTTTGGCCCCAGTTGACCACTGCCACAAGGCAACCCTAGAGCATTTGTCTGGTGGGGGGTCTGCTACAAATAATTTTTTGGGGCGATTTAGCGGACACCACACAAGCTGCCCAGCTGACCCACCCCCTCCCGATCCTACGCACTCTGTCCTGACCGGCTCCCTTCTGTCACTCCCGACCCCTCCATTTTGGGTAGCCGGGTGCCGCTGCAATTAATGGGAAACAGCAATTGAAGGAATCATCAACCACTAAGCTGTCGCTGGGTGTGAGTGCTGCGTGCAGCAGATAGTCAGAATCCAGATAGACATTAGTGGTATAACAGCCACTGGCTTTACTGGAACATGAATGCAGTAAGAGACTGTCACCTTGCATGGTACAGGTAAAAAGGAAGTACCATAGAGCAACTGGAAATGCGGGAAATAACAACACAATGGTAAAAATGCAAAGACTTTACAGTTGAGCATTGGTCACAGCGCCATCTAGTGTCATAACTTTTCATAGCTGTAAACTTCAGTACATCTTTCAGACTACCGGGTAGGAACCCTGATTGTGAAGACTGAGAACTGGCTCACCTCTCGACCGGGAAGCCTGGAATCTAAGGCCCAATTGGTTTTCACTAGAGCCTCTAAAGGTGAGGATAGGATGGGCTGCAGGACGGCCCCAGGTGAGGCAACCTAGGAGTGGGTATTGGTAAGTTCTGGGTAGAGGACAGACCAGAGCTGGACTGGAGACGTAGGGCAAGCTGAAGTCATGGTCAGGCAGAACTGGATCGAGGTCGTAAACAAGCCAAGGTTGTGGGCAGGCAGAACTGGATTGTTGGTCGTAAACAAGTCGAGGTCGTGGGCAGGCAGAATTGGATTGAGGTCGTAAACAAGCCGAGGTCGTGGTCAGGCAGAACTGAATCGAGCTCGTAGCAAGGCGAGGTCGAGGACAGGAAGAACTGGATTGAGGTCGTAGCAAGCTGAGATTGTGGGCAGGCAGAACTGGATCCAGGTCGTGGGCAGGCAGAACTGGATCGAAGTCGTAGCAAGCCGAGATAGTGGCCAGGCAGAACTGGATCAAGGTCATAGACAAGCAGAGGTTGTGGGCAGGCAGAACTGGATTGAGGTCATAGCAAGCCGAGGTCGTGGGCAGGCAGAACTGGATTGAGGTTGTGGGCAGGCAGAACTTAATCGAAGTCGTAGCAAGCCGAGGTTGTGGGCAGACAGACCTGGATCGAGGTCGTGGGCAGACAGACCTGGATCGAGGTCGTGGGCAGACAGACCTGGATCGAGGTCGTGGGCAGACAGACCTGGATCGAGGTCGTGGGCAGACAGACCTGGATCGAGGTCGTGGGCAGACAGACCTGGATCGAGGTCGTGGGCAGACAGACCTGGATCGAGGTCGTGGGCAGACAGACCTGGATCGAGGTCGTGGGCAGACAGACCTGGATCGAGGTCGTGGGCAGACAGACCTGGATCGAGGTCGTGGGCAGACAGACCTGGATCGAGGTCGTGGGCAGACAGACCTGGATCGAGGTCGTGGGCAGACAGACCTGGATCGAGGTCGTGGGCAGACAGACCTGGATCGAGGTCATAGACAAGCAGAGGTTGTGGGCAAGCAGAACTGGATTGAGGTTGTGGGCAGGCAGAACTGGATTGAGGTTGTGGGCAGGCAGAACTGAATTGAAGTCGTAGCAAGCCGAGGTCGTGGGCAAACAGACCTGGGCCGAGGTCGTGGGCAGACAGACCTGGATCAAGGTCGTGGGCAGACAGACCTGGATCAAGGTTGTGGGCAGACAGACCTGGATCAAGGTTGTGGGCAGACAGACCTGGATCAAGGTTGTGGGCAGACAGACCTGGATCAAGGTTGTGGGCAGACAGACCTGGATCAAGGTTGTGGGCAGACGGACCTGGATCAAGGTTGTGGGCAGACGGACCTGGATCAAGGTTGTGGGCAGACAGACCTGGATCAAGGTCGTGGGCAGACAGACCAAGATCAAGGTCGTGGACAAGCAGAGGTCGTAGGCAGACAGACCTGGATCGAAGTCGGAGCAAGCTGAGGTCGTGGGCAGACAGACCTGGATCGAGGTCGTGGGCAGACAGACCTGGATCGAGGTCGTGGGCAGACAGACCTGGATCGAGGTCGTGGGCAGACAGACCTGGATCGAGGTCATAGACAAGCAGAGGTTGTGGGCAGGCAGAACTGGATCGAGGTCATAGCAAGCCGAGGTCGTGGGCAAGCAGAACTGGATTGAGGTTGTGGCCAGGCAGAACTGAATTGAAGTCGTAGCAAGCCGAGGTCGTGGGCAGACAGACCTGGGCCGAGGTCGTGGGCAGACAGACCTGGATCAAGGTTGTGGGCAGACAGACCTGGATCAAGGTCGTGAGCAGACAGACCAAGATCAAGGTCGTGGACAAGCAGAGGTCGTAGGCAGACAGACCTGGATCGAAGTCGGAGCAAGCTGAGGTCGTGGGCAGGCAGAACTGGATCAAAGTCGTAGCAAGCTGAGGTTGTGGGCAGGCAGACCTGGATCGCGGTTGTGGGCAGGCAGACCTGGATCGCGGTTGTGGGCAGGCAGACCTGGATCGCGGTTGTGGGCAGGCAGACCTGGATCGCGGTTGTGGGCAGGCAGACCTGGATCGCGGTTGTGGGCAGGCAGACCTGGATCGCGGTTGTGGGCAGGCAGACCTGGATCGCGGTTGTGGGCAGGCAGACCTGGATCGCGGTTGTGGGCAGGCAGACCTGGATCGCGGTTGTGGGCAGGCAGACCTGGATTGAGGTTGTAAACAAGCAGAAGTCGTAGGCAGGCAGAACTGGATCGAGGTCGCCGGCAGGCAGAACTTGATCGAGGTTGTAAACAAGCCGAGGTTGTGGGCAGGCAGAACTGGATTGAGGTTGTAAACAAGCCGAGGTTGTAGGCAGGCCGAACTGGATCGAGGTCGCCGGCAGGCAGAACTTGATTGAGGTTGTAAACAAGCCAAGGTTGTGGGCAGGCAGAACTGGATTGAGGTTGTAAACAAGCCGAGGTTGTAGGCAGGCAGAACTGGATCAAGGTCGTGGGCAGGCAGAATTGGATCGAGGTTGTAAAGCCGAGGTTGTTGGCAGGCAGAACTGGATCGAAGTTGTAAACAAGGTGAGGCCACCGGCAGGCAGAACTGGATCACATTCGTAGCAAGCCGAGTTCGTGGGCAGGCAGAACTGGATCGAGGTCATAAACAAGCCGAGGTTATTAGGAGAGCAGGAGCGTAGTCAGAATCAAGCCGGGTCGGTACACAGGAATGGAGGACTGCAACACAGGAACAGGCAGGAGAGAAGACCAAGTGCCAATGCAGGTCAGGGTTCGACAGTATTTAAAGGCCCCTGCGCATGTGCATAATCAAGCTCAGTTTCGCGCATTTGCAATGCGCATAATCGCACATGCGCACAATCTGTTGAATAGTACGCTGCAAATATCCGCGCGCATAATTGCCCGCAGCAACAGATTGTGCTGCTACGGCCGACAGCACATGCTTACTGGCCCTACTATGTCTAGTGTACAAATAGTAGAGCCAGTAAGCATGCACACTAAACTTGATGCCCTCTGCTGGGGAACAAGAGGAACAGTCCTGTTTCTATGACAATAGCAAATAGTAGAAGTCACTAATCACATTTAAAGACAAGCTGGAAGCTGTTGCAAAGTATTAAATCTATATAATCCTTATACATTATATATATATATATATATTTATTAAGAGCCACCAATGAGTTCAGTAAGTTCCGATGGAAGTGTTTACAGGCCATGGGGTAGGGTTTAGTGTGTATGTGTTATCTATCTCTTTATCTTGCTGTCTGTTTATCTAACTTTCTATCCTTCTTTCAATCATCTATAAATTTTGCTGTCTGCCTATTTATCTGTCTAACCACCCATCTATCTATTTCTCTGTCTATTTCATATATCTATCTCTCCATCCTTTGTTCCAATATTTCTTTTTCCTTTTTAGTTTTCCTTTTATTTGTTTCTTTCCTGTTCTCCCCATGTACACTATTTTATCTATCCTCCCCATCGGTATCTTTTTTATGTAATTTTATTTTCTTTATTCCCATTTCCTCCTCTTCCTTTATCCTTTCATCTCTACCTCACTCCATTTGTCCCTCTTCATGGCTTGATTTTACGCCTTCCACTTGGCAGCCTCATGCTTACTACCTACAGAAACTCTGCCACCGACTTATTTCCTTTAAAGCGGACCAAAACCAGTTGAACTTGGGAAATACATTTGGACAAAGCCTCTGCTCAGAGCTCCGCGCAAACTTTGGAGCAACGCTGTGGCGAGCCTAGTGGGGAAGGGGGGACACCGTCAAACTGCTAAACCAATCCTCCCCTCGTTGAGTCGCCTCCTTGCGGACTCTGTCCATGCTGGCCATCCGTGATCGAGCAAGAAGTCAGTATTGACCTTTTGCTCCTCCACGTCCAAGTGGGAAAGACAAGAAACACAAGGCCGCCCAGCCATATGTTCCCCCCTTCTCCCAGTTGCACTTCCATACCCATACCTCTAAATTCCCCTTTCACCCTTCTGTACTCTCCCTCCTAACTGAGAAGTTTCATGCTACCCTGCACCAAAGCTCTGGGCGCACCCAGCTGCTCGGGCAGGTGGATCGGAGCACCCAGGAATAGGTTTTGCTCTGCGTTAAGTAATACATGAAGACACAGCAGCTTTTCTTGCAGTGAAGCTTTCAGGTTTTTTTTCTTTCCCCTGAAGAACACCAGGCCCAAGCTGAGAGGCATCAGGCTCTTCTACAACCCCCTGACCAGTGGGGTTGCAGGTAATAGGGCAGGAGGTATAGGCAAGCCACCCGACAGCATGTCGGGCAAGTGGTTTGCCGCACTTTGAACTGGTCTAGGTAGCCCATTGACCTCCTACCAGTTTACAAGGAGTATGGTAAAAAAACAAACTGAATTTCATCTTACTCCACCTACTCCTAGTTCCTACGCCGTCCCCTCTGATGCTGACAACAGTTACTGCAAGTGCAGCCATCCTGCCATCCTACCACCATCTCGAATGAATGGAAACACAGGTCCCACCACCCTCTGTCTTGGTGTCCAGCCAAGGGTAATTTCTGACCATTTCCCTAATATGAGTATATAGCCAAATCCAAAAAGAATATATCTAAAGCCACCCCTCTGTCCAGGCTTTTACTCCTCTCTTCATAGAAGTCAATATGGTTAGTCTGGCCACCTCTGTCCTGACCGTGCTTGACTGTCACTGATAATGTTATGCACAGTAAAGTTATCCTGTCTGCAACCTTTTTAAAAGCCCTCAAGCTATTTTTCCACAACGGATGTTAAGATTACAGGTCTGCAATTATCCAGATCTAGAAAACTTTTTAAACTTGGGCACCCACCATATTAAGCTTGGGCCAAGGCATTTCCAGTAGGTAGGTTGTGCTGTCGCTGTATAGATCTCTGGTGAGGCCATATCTAGAATACTGTGTACAATTCTCAAGCAGCGTCGGCTTGCCCACCTCCTTCTCTCCTCGCTGCTTCTCTAGCTCCTCTGCACATGGCTGTCTTATGCCGTTAGTTTAAAGGGGCCATTGAGCCCAAGTTTACTGTGGGCGAAACGCCCTAAAGGTTGTTCTGGGCAATCAGCCCATTTGTTATAAACACACCAGTCTGATCCATTCCCCTTTATCCAATCCTGTCCAATAAAGGTTTTTCCCCCACTCTCATTGCATGTGATAGGGTGCTGCTGGGTGCTATTGATCCTGTGTTCGTTGTTTGCTATACCGTTGCCGACCTAGCTTACCCGAACATTCCATGACCGCCACCTGAACCGACCTCTGCTTAGATTCCAACTACATCCCTGCCTCATCCCTTGTACCGCGAACTCTCTGATTACCTAGTTTTGACAATTGGCTTGACTTTTCTCGTGCTTCTCCCTTGGCGCTGTGTATTGAGGACTGATCTTTCTGTGTATGACCCCGACTTGCCCGATAACACCTCCACCCCTGTAAGTTCACAATCTTTGCGCTATCAAGTCCTGGGGGCAACTGTGTCCGGTGAGGCATTTAATGTGTCCCGGCGAATGGGGGCTTGACTATAGGTGAAGCTAGCTGTGGAGATTGGGGGTTGTGAACTCACTAAGAAGGCGGGTGTCCCACGGGGTTTGACACCTGCATTCTATGAATGTATACATTTAAATGTTTAGGGTTGGTGTTGCTTGCTTT
The DNA here is from genome assembly GCA_027917425.1 of Gastrophryne carolinensis. Lineage (NCBI taxonomy): Eukaryota > Metazoa > Chordata > Amphibia > Anura > Microhylidae > Gastrophryne > Gastrophryne carolinensis. The sequence goes on from CM051237.1 coordinate 25,032,848, forward strand.
GGTCACATGTCTTTCATTTTGTGATTTTGTGAGTTTTACTTCTTTCTTACAGGCTTTATTAACAACACGGGGCTTTTAAATGCTCTTTTCTTGTCCTTTATTGCCTTTTTAACTGCAGTTTTCAACAATTTTGTTGAACTGGTACATCTGGGGTAGTAACTGGGTGATCCACTTGATTGTCTGACATGAAGGGGTACTGCTATATAACCCTTGAGAACTTTTCTCCAAATTCAAGTCCTCCTGAGTGACAGGACTTGATTTGCTTGCCCTGTGATGCAGATGCTTATCTGTCAGAGTGGCACCTAATTCAGTACCACTCAGTCAACCTTCCCAGCTACTATCCTAGATCCAGGGACCATTATCCATGAGTGTTTTAATGAGGAAACAGATATGAAACTGGTTTGTCATACAAAGTAAATATATATGGTACGGGCATAAGGAGGCTATGGATTTCTCTGTTGAAGAGTTTTTCCTTTGGTTGTCACTGGAGAACACAGAAGCTTTTTCATAGTCCTTCTTAGTTTGGCTGTGTCTTTGAGAGGCCATTTCTGGAAATCTAGAATTTTAGAAATCCAGCTGGTTCAAAAACATGTACATTGGGTCTTTTGCATATACATAATATGTATGTATTGTAAGGAGTTAGGTAGCGGGTTAGTCGTCTCCTGGGTAGACGGGCACACTTTCAGCAGGCACAAAGTCCACAGAACAAGGAAGAATCATTTAACTGACCTCAGCCAGTTTTATTGCCAGATTGTGGTATAAAGTAAAACAAAACTAAACAAAAGAAATCCTATGCCTGTCCGGCTCTAACTAAACATTAGGTGCTCCTGACTAACCCAGTGCCGGCCTAGTACTGGGCACCACAACATATCAGATCATGACATACCACTGGTAATGCTCCCACAGGCTCCTAGCAGATGTCCTGCTCCCAGGATGAGAGAGCCAGAGTGTGTGTGAACTCCCTCTTTCTATCAGGCAAGCACACCTTGGACTAATCAGACAGCCCAAAACCCGGACTGTCCGGGTGGAGTGGGGCCCACCCTCTCTTCCCCACTCCAGCAACACAGGCCCTGTAAACGGGTTTTTTTTTACAAACCCTAAACTAGAGATCCTAGAGCTCTAGTTTCTAACTTCCTGGTTGCTTTTACCTGACAGATACAAGAAATCTTGGGCAGATATACACACCCTCTATGACTTGTCCAGACACTCTGTCACACATCCTCCCCCCCCTGTTTCAGACCCGGGGCTGGAACACAACTGGACATCATACAATGGACCCGAGATAAGGCATCAGCATTTTTCATTTGGGTCCCTGGCCTGTGTTTTACTGTAAACCTGTATTCCTGTAAGGCTAAGAACCATCTTGTAACCCTCCTATTCTTTTCCTTATTTTCACACATCCATTTGAGGGGAGCGTGGTCCGTAACCAATTCAAACTGACGGCCAAGCAGGTAATAATGGAGGGCTTCTAGGGCCCATTTAATGGCTAGGCATTCTTTTTCTACAATGGCATACTTTGTCTCATGATCATTTAATTTTCTATTTAGGTACAGCACCGGGTGTTCCTCACCATTCCGCACCTGTGACAGTACTGCCCCCAGTCCCACATCAGATGCATCCGTTTGAAGGACAAACTCTCTCGTAAAGTCTGGCGTTATCAGCACCGGCTGAGCACACAGTAGGCTTTTAAGGGTCTGAAATGATTTTTCCGCCTGTGGCGTCCACTTAACCATGACAGAGTCTTTGCCTTTCGTCAGGTCAGTCAAAGGGGCCGCAAGGGAGGCAAAATTAGGTATAAACCTTCTATAATAGCCTGTAATTCCCAAGAAAGCATGGACTTGCTTCTTGTTAACAGGCTGAGGCCATCTTTGTATGGCTTCAATCTTGTTTAGTTGGGGTTTTATCAAGCCACGGCCTATGTTGTAACCGAGGTACTTGGCCTCCTCCAGTCCCATGGCACATTTTTTTGGATTGGCTGTAAATCCTGCCTCACGCAGAGAATTGATAACAGCCTGTACTCTAGGTAAATGGGAATCCCAATCTGGACTTTGGATGATTATATCATCCAGATAGGCTGCTGCATACTGTCTGTGAGGTCTCAAAATTCTATCCATAACCCTCTGGAAGGTGGCAGGTGCCCCATGCAACCCAAACGGCAAAACAACATAATGAAACAACCCGTCCGGAGTGGCAAAGGCAGTTTTCTCTTTGGCCTCATCTGTTAATGGTATCTGCCAGTACCCTTTGGTTAGATCTAGGGTTGTTATATAACGGGCATTTCCAAGTCTATCAATGAGCTCATCCACAGCCGTCTGGCTTGGGGATCAGAACTATGGGGCTGGACCATTGGCTATGGGACTCTTCTATTACCCCAAGTTCTAACATCTTCCTCACCTCTGCAGAGATAATCTCTCTCCTGGCCTCTGGTATTCTGTAGGGCCTCAGCTTAACCTTTTCACCTGGTTCAGTCAGAATGTCATGTTTAATGAGAGAGGTACGACCTGGGGTATCAGAGAAAAAAACCCTGTTCTTAAAGAGGAACCCCTGCACTTCTACTTTCTGTGTATCTGCAAGGGAGTCGGGTACTGTTACTTCTGGTAACAATGGCTTTGCAGAGGCCAACTGCTTTGGTTGGGATGAGGTGTCTGCAGCAAGTGACAGTCGGTCTTTCCACGGTTTTATAAGATTGACGTGGTACACTTGCTCCGGCTTCCGTTTACCTGGCTGGAGGATTTTATAGTTCACCTCATTTATTCTTTCTAATACCTCAAAGGGCCCTTGCCATTTAGCCAGAAATTTACTTTCTACTGTAGGGATCAGCACTAAAACCCGGTCACCGGGTGCAAAGGTACGTATTCTGGCACTGCGGTTATATACTCTTTGTTGTGCCTCCTGAGCATGGGCCATATGTTCTCGCACAATAGGCAACACTGCCGCGATTCGATCCTGCATTTGGGCCACGTGTTCAATGACACTCCTATAGGGGGTAGCTTCTTCTTCCCAGGTTTCGTTTGCTATATCTAGAAGGCCCCTCGGGTGACGGCCATATAGTAACTCAAATGGAGAATACCCTGTAGAGGACTGAGGGACCTCACGGATGGAAAACATGAGGTAAAAACATGAGGTAAGGGAGAAGGAAGTCCCAATTTTTCCCACCTTCCTTAACATGGCTTTTAGGGTTTTATTGAATCTTTCTACCAGCCCATCGGTCTGGGGATGGTAGACAGAAGTACGCAGCTGTTTCACCTGGAATAATTTACACAGCTCTTTCATGACCTGGGACATAAAGGGGGTACCCTGATCTGTAAGGATCTCTTTTGGTAGTCCTACCTGGCTAAACACGTGCACCAACTCTTTAGCTATAACCTTGGATGACGCATTGCGCAGGGGTATAGCTTCCGGGTAACGGGTGGCATAATCCATAATTACAAGAATATGCTGGTGGCCGCGGGCAGATTTTACAACAGGCCCCACCAAATCCATTGCTATTCTCTCAAACGGCACCTCAATAATTGGTAGAGGAACCAGGGGACTACGGTAGTGTGGCTGAGGAGCTGAAACCTGGCACTCTGGGCAGGAGTCACAATAATCTTTTACGTCTTTGTAAACCCCAGGCCAGAAGAACCTTTGAAGGACTCTATCTATAGTTTTCTCTGTCCCCAAATGCCCCCCCATAAGGTGGCCATGTGCCAGATCTAGCACAGTCCTTCTATATGCCTTAGGAACCACTAGTTGCTCCACCAGATCCTCTCCCCTTTTTACGACTTGGTACAGCAAGTCATGTTTTACCGCCATGTATGGATAGGACAGTCTGGTGTCAGGCTCCACCAGGTTACCATCAATCATTTTAACATTTTCCCGGGCTCGGGTAAGAGTGGGAACTTTCAACTGTTCAGCACCAAACTGATCCTTCCGCACCTCAAGATCAGGCATACTGTCACTAGGGGGCTCTAGACTGCTATGACCCTCTGGGGACACCGCATTGTGGGGTTCAGCTTCTTCCCCAGCCATAACCGAAAAGGGGAAAGTTTCCTCCTCAATTAGGGCCCCACTTACTGGCAGTGTATTTGAGACCCTCTGTTCCCACATCTTCCAGAAATGTGGGAAGTCCCGCCCCATGATGACATCATGCATTAATAATGGCACTATCCCCACCATGAATTTTACTGCACCAAACTGTGTATGTATGTCCACTACAGCCGTGGGGTAATGTCGAGTATCCCCGTGAATACAAGTAACCCCAATAGTTTTCACCCGACGGGTTATTGGAGGCACCAAATCTGCGTTTACCAGGGTCACTAGACTACCTGAGTCTAACAGTGCATTTACAACTTTACCTTCGACCGTAATAGGACACATGTGTTTCTCATCCCCAGCATTTGGTAACGCTACACACGCAAGCTGAGTATACAGTGATAAGCGGCGGTTTATGTAGGAGACATCACATTGCATGGCATCATCATACATTGGGCAATTGGCAATAATATGACCTGGCATTTGACATCGAAAACACTTTATAACATCCTTACTGAGTCTCTTATAGGCCCCCAACTTCCCTGGCATGGCTTGCCAGCTTCTAGAGCCTGGGCCTTCAGTCTCTCCACTTGCATGCACCAACCCATCAGATCTACCAGCCCCCTTTTCCTTTAGAACAGTCTTACCAGGAAGCCCTGGAGATCTCCGCTGTGGGACCAGGGGGCGCTGTGGCAGACTCATCAGTTCCTCAGCGGCTTTGTACCTCTCCACCATCTCCACCATTTGGTCAGCATCTTTAGGGTCTCCATGGCTCACCCACTTGCGCAAGGTAACGGGGAGGGATCTTAAGTACTGGTCCATCACAACCGGTTCCACCATCTGGGGACCTGTCAGGATCTCTGGCTGCAACCACTTCTTGGTTAGGTGAATGAGGTCATGCATTTGAGAGCGTGGAGGTTTGTCCATGCTGTAGAGCCAGGTGTGCACGCGCTGTGCACGGACAGAAACTGTGACTCCAAGGCGTGTTAAAATTTCCTTTTTTAGCTTGCCATAGTCCATAGCATCCCGGGTTTCCAGTTCAAAATAGGCCTTTTGAGGTTCTCCTGAAAGGAAGGGTGCCAAAAGACCCGCCCATTGTTCCTTTGGCCAACACTCTCGCTCGGCATTCCTTTCAAAGGTTGTCAAATAGGCTTCCACATCATCAGCGGCGGTCATTTTTTGTAGGAAATGACTAGCTCTTATGGAGGCTTGAGTAGCGTCTGCAACACCTGGGGCCCGCTCAGTGACACTGGCTAGCTGCTGTAGAACAACTTTTAAGGTCTCCCGGTCTTTTCTTTGAGGAAGAAAATAAAAAAGAGATAAAGAACACTCAGTATCCCATATTAGACAAGATGATGAGTCTCCCCCATAAATCCAAAATTCATAGTTTGAATAGTATGACTTCATTATATGATGAAATGTGTAGGCTGTGTGTATTAGAGCCAAGGCATTTGCAGCTCACTCTGAATATCATTAACACATTGACAAAAGATATAAATCCTAAACTCCAAACCAACTAAAATTTATTATTCTAAGTATGTCACACACCCCGCTTCAAGATATCCATAACATGTGGGTATTACCGACCTGAAGAGGGCGTTCCTGCAGAGATGATAGCAAAAAGAAAGCCCCTCCCTGATCCATAAATACCTGGGACCTCCCACTCATCACCCAGTTTTCCATCTCTGCAGACGGCGAGCAAGTCAGAAGATGATGGCTCCTCCTTGCACAGGGGGAATTTCAGGTAGCCGGGATGACTCCCGGCCCGCTTCTTTTTTATTTCCGTTTGGACCCCTTTTTTTCCAGAAATCCATATGCCTCCCAGCTTTGGCTGAGGGTCCAGGCGAGGGTATTTCAGCACCTTAGGTGCTCAGGAGCAATGCTCCACCGTGAGACCCTATATGAGAGGGTAGGCGGTTACACCGGGTTGGTGACCCCGGTTTGGGATGCCCTGTCCCTAAATTAACATTCAATGGCCCTCCCAGGATCCCTTTTCCACAGGTGGGGTTGGGGAGTATGGGTCCCTTCTTTATTCAGTCCCTAACTCTTTCGTTCTGGGTGTTGTGTCCTTCTCTCTGAGGTCAGTGTGTGTCTCTTTAAATGTATTCACCGCCGCAGCCGTTTTACAGGGGGCCTGTGCGGTGCTGGTCCTGTCCCTTATCCCCCCATCTTGACTCAGGTGGTGTTTTCACATTCATCAATGGCGGAGGTATTTACCTCACGCCATGTAATTCTGTCCTGCTGGTGGGGGGGGGCGGGGCCGGACCGTTGGCGCAGGGCCGGGGCCCGTCCCTCCTGTTTGGCATGTTTGAGGTGCTTGTGTGTGCTGTTTCTGGTCACGGGGCCGGGCGCGGCGGCCGCACTTCACACTGCGGCGCCGGCCGGTTCTTGGCGTCTTTTTCTTCTGAGGAGATTTCTCCTCACGTTTGACCTGGGGGCGGGGCCGGTGTGGCGGCGCGTCACAGCTGCCCGCCCCCATCTTTTCCTGGCGCCGCTGCGGAGCTCTGCCTTGCGTAGGAGAGGGGGGGGGCGGTGCTCGGCGTCACGCGCGTCCCGCGCTGACCACGCCCCCCTTCTCCTCTTCTGTCAGCAAGCTCAGGAGGATCTCTCTCACGGTCGCCATTGCATGCTCCCGCGGTTCTGTAAGTGGCCTATGGCCACCCCCTCTTTCTCATCCTCTGTGCTGTATGAGTGCCTGTTGCCTTCATTAGCCTTATTAGCCTTTTCTGTGTTTTTCAGGTGGTGTTTTTCAGGAGGATCTCCAGTAGCTCTTAGGGGGTCTCTCCCGATCCTTGATCTCTGGGTTCACTATTGTTCATAAATCCTCCCACTCGGGACATTAAAGGGGCATCCCGGGTTGTCTAGTGGCGTAATTCCCTGGGTCATAGCGACTATTCTTAAAAGTTCACCTTATGGAGGCATCCCCGGATACTGGGCTCGGGGTCCCTTCGGGGCATCCCCGGAAGTGTATGTTGTGTGGGGTATCCATTTCTGGGGACGATGTACTTCTGTGTATACCATGTGCACAGCAAACTATTACGCGGCAGTCCGAACCCCAGGCGTCTGGGTCAGCACCGCCGGTCGCTTCATCTCCTCCTCCCACCTTGACACGCACCCCGTGTGACGTTGTCATGGGCAGGGAGCTGCAATCTGAGATGTGCGCCAGATTGGCTAACCTTGAAAAAATTATCTCCAGCTCGGTCACCCGTAAGGCTCCGACTAAGAGCAAGCATTTGTCGCCGGCTCCGCTGGTGGAGGACCATGAGGATGTAAATAATCTGGATTGGTCTGATTATTCCCCGCTAGAGGAAGGGGAGGTTTATGAGGATTCTGATATTTCGGACGATGAGCAGTCCTTTGGCGCTGATGCTGAGCTTGGTGAATTGGGGAGATCCTCGGATACTCCTCACGCTCTGGCTCTGATGTTGGAGGTTCTGAATATTTCTCCTCCCGAGGAGGTGTCACAGCGGAAGGGTGAATTGTTTGAGGAATCCAGGCCGCGCTTGGAATTCCCTACACAAAGGCATTTTGACAAAATTATTGCTAAGGAATGGGACAGGCCGGCTCGGCTCCCTGGCATCCCTCAGGGGTGGGATAGGAAATATCCCTTCCCTTCGGAGGCGATTAAGCGCTGGGCGTCTCCCCCCGAGGTGGATGCACTGGTTTTGGGGTTGTCCAATTCCTCGGTTTTAAATAGACCTGATTGTTCCACTCTCAAAGATGGAGAGGATAAACGTATTGACCAGATGGCTTGTCATGGTTTTGCTAGCGTTGGGTCAGCCATGCGGCCCGTTTGCGCTTCGGCACTAATGGTCTTGGCTGCCAGGTCCGTGGTCAGAGACCTGTTGACTTCTTCCGGGCTGCGTCCTGGTAGTGCTGAGTTCCTTAACCTTAAGCGGTGCGAGTTGTTTTTATCCTTTGTGTTAACTGCCTTGGATGACACTTTGATGATGTGTGGTAGAACGTCGGCGCTGCTGGTCACTATTCGGCGGTCGGTGTGGCTGCGCCAGTGGGCGGCCGATTTTATGTCCAAGAAGTCACTGACGGCCCTACCTTTTGTTGGTTTACGGCTTTTTGGAGAGACATTGGACTCTGTCACCAAGGGTGGTAGGTTACCTCAACGCAAGAAACAACGCCGTCCCTTTCGAGGGGCGCCTTCTTTTACTCCCTCCTTTCGTGGGGCCAGATCTGGCAGGGGATTTGCATTCCCCTCTTCCAGGGGAGATTCTGGGAGCAGGGGCAGAGGACGTGCCCGTCCAGGATACAGTTGGGGCTCTAAGCCCAAGCCGGCTACTAAGCCGGCTCAGCAATGAGGGGGGACGGCTGCGACACTTCTCCCACATCTGGGATCAAGAGGTCTCGGACAGATGGATCCGGGAAGTGGTGTCTTCCGGTTACAAGCTGGAGTTCGAGCTCCGCCCCCCTTCCAGATTTTTCAGGTCTCGGATGCCTTCGGAACCTCTGGCGGCGCAGGGCCTCCTGTTGGCAGTACAGAATCTTCTGGACATGGATGTCATTTGCCCAGTGCCCCCTTCGGATCAGGGCAGGGGTTTTTATTCCAATCTGTTCACAGTACCCAAGAAGGCCGGATCGGTCCGACCCATCTTGGATCTGAAGTTTCTCAACAGGTTCATCCGGCCACGGAAATTCCGCATGGAAACGCTGCGTTCGGCCATTCACTCTCTTCGTCAGGGAGACTTTCTGACGTCCATAGACATCAAGGATGCTTATCTACACGTTCCGATTTTTCCAGCACACCAGAGGTTTCTCAGGTTCGTGGTGGAGGATCGGCATTTTCAGTTTGTGGCACTCCCTTTCGGTCTCACCTCGGCTCCTCGGGTGTTCACCAAGGTGCTAGCGGGGGTGATGGCTCTGCTAAGGGTTCATCGTATCCGCATTGTGCCCTATTTGGACGATCTTCTGATCATGGCCTCTTCTTTCGACCAAGCGGAGTTGGACACCAGGGTGGCGGTGTCCACTCTGGAGAGGTTCGGTTGGGTGGTCAACCACCCCAAGTCTTCTCTTTCTCCGTCCAGAGTAGTGACCTTTCTGGGAATGTCTCTGGACACTGCGCAGGCCAGGGTGTTTCTGCCCCAGGCCAAAATTCTTTTGATTCAGGAGTTAGTTCGGCTTCTCTTGTCGGCCCCTTGTCCAGCCATCCGTCTAGGGATGAGGCTGGTGGGGTTAATGGTGGCCTCATTCGAGGCGGTTCCCTTTGCACAGTTTCATACAAGGACGCTTCAGCTTCATCTGTTGAAGGTTTGGGACAAGTCTCCTCTATCGTTGGATCAGTCCTTCCTGATGACTCCCCGAGTTCGTCGATCCCTGCTATGGTGGCTGGGGTCAGTCAATCTGTTGAAGGGCAGATCTTTTCTGGCTCCGCGTTGGGAAACAGTCACCACGGATGCCAGTCTGTCAGGTTGGGGGGGTGTTTGGAAGGACCTCCAGTTTCAGGGTCTGTGGGGCCCGCAGGAGGCTCACGAGCCCATCAATGTTCTGGAGTTGAGAGCCATCAGGTTGGTTCTGTTTCGCTTGACTCATCAGTTGCGGGGCCTGCCTGTTCAGGTCCGGTCGGACAACCGGACGGCGGTGGCTTACATCAATCACCAGGGGGGGACTCGCAGCAGGAGCGCCCTCAGGGAAGTGTCTTTGATTCTGGACTGGGCGGAGAGCCACGTCCCGTGCATTTCAGCAGTCTACATTCCGGGAGTGGAGAACACGGAGGCGGACTCTCTGAGCAGGGCCTCGTCTCGTCAGGGGGAGTGGTCTCTCAGTCCCAAGGTGATTCGTTCGATCTGTCTCAGGTGGGGGTTCCCAGCGGTGGACCTCTTTGCCTCTCGTCACAATCACAAGCTTCCGGTCTTTGTGTCTCTCTCGCAGGATCCTCTGGCTCTGGCGGTGGATGCCATGTCTCTGAACTGGAGGGATCTGGGGTTTCTTTACCTGTTCCCTCCGTTTCCAATGGTAGCCAGAGTGGTGCGCAATCTGGCCCTGGAGGGCACGTCGGCGATTCTGGTGGCACCAAGGTGGCCAAGGCAGGTTTGGTTCGCAGACCTCGTAAGACTGGCAGAGGATCAGTTCGTTCTGCCTCTACTGCCGGACCTGCTCACCCAGGGTCGGCTGCGCTATCCCAATTTACCTTCGCTGGCTTTGACGGCGTGGCTGCTGAAACCGCCATCTTGAAGGAGGAAGGTCTTTCTGACGCGGTGGTTCAGACTCTTATTAGCGCCAGGAAGCGCTCTTCCTCTACTATTTACTATAGGACTTGGAGGTCCTATATTGACTGGTGTGAAAGTAGGTCTTTCTCTTGTCGGGAGTTTTCCATTTCCAGAATCCTGGAGTTTCTTCAACATGGTCTGGATCTGGGGCTTCAACTTAGTACCTTGAAGGGGCAGGTTTCTGCCCTGGCGGTGTTCTTTCAAAGGTCCTTTGCACTTCATCCCTTACTCAAGACCTTTTTCCAAGGGGTTACGCATGTACGGCCTCCTAGGAAGCCCTTTGTTCCAGTTTGGGATTTGAACCTGGTTCTTTCTGCTCTTCAGGGTTCTCCGTTTGAGCCCTTGAATGAGGTTGCTTTGTCTTCACTTACTCAAAGGGTGGCCTTTTTGGTGGCTATCACTTCGGTTAGGCGTGTTTCTGAGTTGGCAGCTTTATCCATTAAAGCTCCGTACTTCGAAAGGCACCAGGACAAGGTTGTCTTTCGTTTCAAGCCGGATTTTCTTCCTAAGGTGGTCTCTGCCTTTCATCTGAATCAGGACATTGTTCTGCCTTCTCTTTGTCCTAATCCCAGCAACGACAAGGAAAGGGCGCTGCATTCCTTGGATGTAGTCCGTGTTGTGAAATATTATCTGGTGGTTACGTCTTCCTTTCATAAGACTGATGCCTTTTTTGTGGTGCCCTTTGGGCCTAGGAAAGGTTTGGCTCCTGCCAAATCTTCCATTAGTAAATGGATTCGTCAGGCCATCATTGGGGCCTATTCTGCCAAGGGGAGGAGTCCCCCTTTTCGTGTTACTGCTCATTCTACTCGTGCGGTTGGAGCGTCCTGGGCTTTCCAGCACCAGGCCTCTGTTGAGCAAGTTTGTAAGGCCGCTACTTGGTCCTCTGTTCACACTTTTTCCAAGTTTTACAAGGTTGATGTTCGGGTCTCAGCGGATGCTGTTTTTGGCCGCAAAGTTCTGCAAGCTGTTGGGGTTTAAGTTGTGCATTGTTGCCTTGTTTTGGATCCCCGCCCTTTTTATGGACACTGCTATTGGATGTCCCACATGTTATGGATATCTTGAAGCGGGGTGTGTGACATACTTAGAATAATACCATTTTGTGAAATACTCACCTGTAAAATGGGTATTATAAGTATGTCACACACCCCGCTTCACCCGCCCTTCTTGTATTCTGGATCCTTTATTTTGTGAACTTTGCGTGGTTATGACTTATTTTTGCCTCTTCCTGGTCCCTTACCTTACTGCTTCTATATACTGGGTGATGAGTGGGAGGTCCCAGGTATTTATGGATCAGGGAGGGGCTTTCTTTTTGCTATCATCTCTGCAGGAACGCCCTCTTCAGGTCGGTAATACCCACGTTATGGATATCTTGAAGCGGGGTGTGTGACATACTTATAATACCCATTTTACAGGTGAGTATTTCACAAAATGGTATTTTTAAAATCACTCTGCCTAACACATTTATCAATGAATGCTCAATGAATTATTGTGTATGCTGACGTGCTGGCTCTAATACATAGAGCCAAATGTATTGCCAACCTGTCCTCATGGCTACATATATTGATATCATGGACATTTTATTAAGACTTAATGCATTATAGCCTTGTTAAACTTCAAATGGATTAGATATAGCGCTTATGTTTAATAATTGTTAAGGTGTAATTGTCCTCCTTTGTTTTGTATTGAACCCCACTCACCTTACATTGTCCAGCGATGTGCTGTCAGCTGTCTTCACTGACAGCATTCCATCCCGTGTTGGCGGAGGTGATGCGCTGCGCGTGCGGGGCGGCGCGACGTCAGTGCATGCGTGCGCCTCCTACTGCAGGGGAGTGCGCCCGCATGACCCGGTGCCGTGCGCGCGCGCGGGCCGCGCGTCACTTCCGGCAGCGTGCAGTCCACCTGGCGGAAAGCGGAAACCCGCGCGGCCTTTCCCCTACGAGTATTCGGGCGGGTATGGCGGCGGGGGCGGACGCCGACACCGGATGCTGGATGCACGTGGCACATATAAGGTGAGTGAAGGGGACCCCAAATCACACCCTGATGAAGTAGTTGGATTGCCACTACGCAACATGTCAGTGGGATGGTTGGATGCTGGCCCCATAACATTTGGTGATATTATTTAATGATTTTGACTTTATTAGTTCCTATGTTACCAGGCTTCACTTGGCACATATTAATTTGCTGTCATATAGACATTATTCACATTGCATGAGTTGTTTCAGGTTTTTTTCTTATGTTGTTTAATTTGGGTTAATAGATTGTAGTTATTAGGTTGTTGATTGGTCCCTTGGGGACCTGCACTTTATGTCCTTTTATATGAAGTATTGCACTAATCACTTTATTGCACTGGTCACTTTGTGTGCTTACAGCACAACAATAGCACTTTATATTGAAGTTTTTGTATAATAATTTTTTACTGGTATAGGGAACATGATATATTGAGATATTGACCTAGAGAAATTTCCACTATCATTATTAGGGGTCTTTCACATCCAATTTTTAATCATGTTTTTAAATGTATGTGTCTTATGTACTAGTATGTGCTAATTAGAATAAAGTATAAATATTCTTTTGATTTATAGTGTGCGGCCTGTATATTTAGGGTGTGCTTTGGTTCTTCTGGAAACCAATTTTTGCGTGCAACACAGGCCCTGTAAACGGGTTTTTTTTCCAAACCCTAAACTAGAGATCCTAGAGCTCTAGTTTCTAACTTCCTGGTTGCTTTTACCTGACAGATACAAGAAATCTTGGGCAGATATACACACCCTCTATGACTTGTCCAGACACTCTGTCACAGTATATATATATATATATATATATATATATATAAGGGATGGGGAGAAGGCTTTTCTTTTCAGTCAAGTCTGTAACTTTTCAAGAATGCATTATTTTGTATATAAATTAACATGTTGAAAATGACCACATGCAAAGCATGTGCATAGCTCGAGGCATCACCAGAAGAGGGAGGTTGTGATGCCACTGTATAGAGCCCTGGTGAGGCCACAGATAGAATACTGTGTGCAGTTCTGGAGACCTTACCTGCAAAAAGGCATTATTCAAATAGAATGGATCCAAAGGCCAACAACAAAAATAGAAGAACTTAAACTGGAGGAAAGAAGAGCGTGAGGGGACATGATGGAGACCTTTATATATGTGAAAGGATTCAATAAGGAGGGAAGTGTTTTTAAAAAGAAACTTAATGATAGAACAAGGGGGCCCAACCTGAAGCTAGTCGGAGGGAAGATCAGGAGCAATGTTAGAATATCTGATTTTACAGAAAGCGTACAGAGGTAAAAATCGACAGTCAGTGAATTTAAACATGTCTGGGATAAGCCTCCATCTATCCTAAGATAAAGAGAACATACAGTATACACATAAGGGCAGACTAGATGGACCGTATGGTCTCCTTCTGCCGTCAACCTTCTATGTTTCTCAAATAAGTTAAATACATGTAAAGTGTCTGGAGTGGAGAGGAAGAATCATCTCAATCAAGTAGATTCCACCCTCAAGGGTAGCAGATTTGACTTCTTTCCTTAAACCTGCCCATACCGCAAAACCTTGTCCTGGCTGTTAGTTTGTTTACTGTCAGCAGAAAGGAGAAGCTTGATGTTGCTGTAGCTTTTAATTCTCTGTAATAATTGGTTTCATGATTGTTTATTGTCCAGTTTGTGAAATAAAGTGGTGTCTCTCTCTATTTTTTTTTCCCCATTTATTTCTTGCAGATGGTGAATGTATCCAGAAGAATAAGGAAAGATTTGATGGTATATCTCCAGGAATCACAACTACTTTAAAACTTGTGGCTTCAACATCTGATAATTTAATACGATCAGGGTATCATGATGTTTTTCCTACCGATGGTACTAATCAAGGATTTCCCACACCGAGAACATATTCATGTTCTCAGTGTGAGAAAAGTTTTAAATATACTACAGATCTTCTCCAACATGAAAGAGATCACGCAAGAGAAAAGCCGTATTTTTGTTCTATATGTGGAGAGCGTTTTTTTCATCAATCAGGACTTAAAGATCATGATATAGTTCATTCAAAGAAGCCATATTCTTGTTCTAAATGTGGGATGCGCTTTTCCCTCCACGCCATGCTTCTCAAGCATGAAAGATGGCACGAAACAGGGGAGAAGTCATATATTTGTTCAGAATGTGGGAAATGTTGTTCTGAGAAATCAAAACTTATCTCACATAAAAGAACTCATACAGGAGAGAAGCCACATTCTTGTTCTGAATGTGGTAGATGTTTTTCTGAGAAATCAGCCCTTAATAAACATGAAATGATTCATACAGGCGAGAAGCCATATTCTTGTTCTGAATGTGGGAAAGGTTTTATACAGAAATCAGCCCTTACTGCGCATGAAAGAATTCATACAGGAGAGAAGCCATATGTTTGTTCTGATTGTGGGAAAAGTTTTATTTATAAAACAAGCCTTATCACACATGAAAGAATTCATACAGGGAAAGGACTGTATTCTTGTTCTGAATGTATGAAAGCTTTTATTCATAAACCGCACCTAATCACACATGAAAGAATTCATACAGGGGTGAAGCCATATTCTTGTTCTGAATGTGGGAAATGTTTTACTCAGAAATCAGGCCTTAAAGCACATGAAAAAATTCATACAAGATAATTCATATTTTGATCCTCATTGGAATGTTATTATTAGAAGTCTCTTTTTGTCAGACATTAAAGGGTTTACACAGGGTAGTATAAAGATGCTTATGTAAATGCAAAAAATCTAGTTAAGTGATTAAGTCATTTTAATTTTTGCCCTCTGTGGAGGGTCCAGATCTCCCCTAATTACTATCCATACATTTATGGGTCTTGAAGTGCCTTTAACCAGGAGAGAGACACCACATAAAGACCCACCCTTTTCATCATTTACATAAGAAGATGCCCAGAGGAGCCTTAGATTTGTGTCTTATTAGATTCACACTCACTCACACTCGGGGCCCAGATTGCAATTCTTCTACAAAGTATATTTTCAATAAGTGTAAGTGGGGGAGTCAGCATTTAATCTTCATATGTCTAGCGCCAACCTAAAAATAATTGAAAGGAAATGCTTCTCTGGGACCAACCATCCATGTCAGGCAGGGCCAGCTCCAGGCTTGTGGGGGCTCTTGGGCAAGAGAGTCTTTGTGGGCCACAAAGTAGTGAGTCACATGAGGTCACTTTTCAGCTCTACTGCCACAAATGGGTCATCTCCTGCTGCTGATTGCCCTCCAGTCCTTGTCAGTTGTCACCTGGTTCTCGCCACCTTCTGAGCTTCCATCAATTGCCCTCCACTCTATGCCACCTTCTCCATTGTTGAATATTTCCTGTTGCTGAGGCCAGCAATGAGTAGGTCTGCACACAATACCTGGCATTCTGAGGTTTGGGTCCACTGTAAAATAATACCATGGCCAGGTGTCAGCCTGAGTGGGCCCCTGAAGATGCCAGGGGCTCTGGCAATTGCACAGGTTTGCCCTGATGTCAGGGAAAACCCTTCCCACTCTCAGATGGCATGCTTCTTCTCTATTCTACTTTATCAGCTGCATATAATAATACTTTAAGTTAAATTAAATCCACACCCAAGCCCTCTCTGCTACAGTATTTAACCACTTTTGCCAAGATCAGCTGCTACTCACCTTGCTCATACCTTGCATCTGTAGTCCCATTTCCCCATCATTTGCATACTTCTACTTTCCTGCTCAAATCCACTCTCTGCTTCTGTTACCCTGACATCTCTGTCTTCTCTGCTAGTATCCAGATTCCATACCTGCTACCCCGTCATCTCAATCCTCCAGCTCCCCACCAATATCCAGTCTGTGGAGCAATTCCTATAAATATCTTGAGTTGGTGCGCTGAGTTTAGTGCTAAATTAATCTCCTGTTTTGGTGTACAGAGCATGTTGCTGGGTGCCATGGCAGGGTTTAGTGCTATACTGTTTACTTATATATGTAGTGTTGTTGCTTGCTGTGCTTACATGTGCAATAAAGATATTTTCATTTGATCTTTATATGTGTGTGTGTGTTTGTGATATATTAGTTGGCTATTCCCTAAAGTTGTGACAACTTTGTTGTATAGTGAGTGATGTTACTGCTGCCGAGTCTTAATGTCGTTCTTCGAACTGTGTGGATGCACCACGACAGGCCTGGCTCGTCTATTTAGGAATATGAAACAGAAAGAAACAGAGTACAGGGAAAACACTGAGGGTTTGAGTCAGAAATATAAGGGTTAATTCCGCACCAGATTATATATATACTGAATTGTGCAGGGCTAAAAAAAATGTGAGAAAGTGTTTTCTCTCAAAACATGTGAGTAAAAAATACGGTGATAGATCAACCCTATAGTCTTTGAAACCCAAGTTCCAGTTTTGGTCCACTTCAAGCCAGCAAGCGCATACTCCTACAAGAAGAGGTGAGTAGCACGAAATAGAGTTATAAGGAGCAAGAAGGGAGGGAAACACCCTGGAGGAGACAGGGAATTGCAATCTCCAGAAGCGATACTGCTGAAGTTACCTTGCTTTCAACCTTCTGGATAACCTTTTAATTGCATTGTGAAATCTGTCCTGACCGCAGCTTCCCCTTAGAGGTTGATATTTATCCTACTAAGCCCATGAGGATGCCCCCCAACTAGGCTGACTAAGCCTACCCCCAAGGAAGTCGGACAGGGCTGGTGCTCACCTGCTTGGTTTAGACCATCTTGGATATGCCCCCATCTCCCCCGTGTCATGGGTGACAGCTGGCCCCATGGAGGGAGGTAGTTAGCTGTGAGGCACCATTGAAGTTGAGGACACATTGTGCTGCCCTTATGTGGGGTGGCTGGGGACCCATTTGTCTCCTCTTGCCTGATTTGTTAGACTACATGCAGAAATCCTAAGATAAAGAGAACATACAGTATACACATAAGGGCAGACTAGATGGACCGTATGGTCTCCTTCTGCCGTCAACCTTCTATGTTTCTCAAATAAGTTAAATACATGTAAAGTGTCTGGAGTGGAGAGGAAGAATCATCTCAATCAAGTAGATTCCACCCTCAAGGGTAGCAGATTTGACTTCTTTCCTTAAACCTGCCCATACCGCAAAACCTTGTCCTGGCTGTTAGTTTGTTTACTGTCAGCAGAAAGGAGAAGCTTGATGTTGCTGTAGCTTTTAATTCTCTGTAATAATTGGTTTCATGATTGTTTATTGTCCAGTTTGTGAAATAAAGTGGTGTCTCTCTCTATTTTTTTTTCCCCATTTATTTCTTGCAGATGGTGAATGTATCCAGAAGAATAAGGAAAGATTTGATGGTATATCTCCAGGAATCACAACTACTTTAAAACTTGTGGCTTCAACATCTGATAATTTAATACGATCAGGGTATCATGATGTTTTTCCTACCGATGGTACTAATCAAGGATTTCCCACACCGAGAACATATTCATGTTCTCAGTGTGAGAAAAGTTTTAAATATACTACAGATCTTCTCCAACATGAAAGAGATCACGCAAGAGAAAAGCCGTATTTTTGTTCTATATGTGGAGAGCGTTTTTTTCATCAATCAGGACTTAAAGATCATGATATAGTTCATTCAAAGAAGCCATATTCTTGTTCTAAATGTGGGATGCGCTTTTCCCTCCACGCCATGCTTCTCAAGCATGAAAGATGGCACGAAACAGGGGAGAAGTCATATATTTGTTCAGAATGTGGGAAATGTTGTTCTGAGAAATCAAAACTTATCTCACATAAAAGAACTCATACAGGAGAGAAGCCACATTCTTGTTCTGAATGTGGTAGATGTTTTTCTGAGAAATCAGCCCTTAATAAACATGAAATGATTCATACAGGCGAGAAGCCATATTCTTGTTCTGAATGTGGGAAAGGTTTTATACAGAAATCAGCCCTTACTGCGCATGAAAGAATTCATACAGGAGAGAAGCCATATGTTTGTTCTGATTGTGGGAAAAGTTTTATTTATAAAACAAGCCTTATCACACATGAAAGAATTCATACAGGGAAAGGACTGTATTCTTGTTCTGAATGTATGAAAGCTTTTATTCATAAACCGCACCTAATCACACATGAAAGAATTCATACAGGGGTGAAGCCATATTCTTGTTCTGAATGTGGGAAATGTTTTACTCAGAAATCAGGCCTTAAAGCACATGAAAAAATTCATACAAGATAATTCATATTTTGATCCTCATTGGAATGTTATTATTAGAAGTCTCTTTTTGTCAGACATTAAAGGGTTTACACAGGGTAGTATAAAGATGCTTATGTAAATGCAAAAAATCTAGTTAAGTGATTAAGTCATTTTAATTTTTGCCCTCTGTGGAGGGTCCAGATCTCCCCTAATTACTATCCATACATTTATGGGTCTTGAAGTGCCTTTAACCAGGAGAGAGACACCACATAAAGACCCACCCTTTTCATCATTTACATAAGAAGATGCCCAGAGGAGCCTTAGATTTGTGTCTTATTAGATTCACACTCACTCACACTCGGGGCCCAGATTGCAATTCTTCTACAAAGTATATTTTCAATAAGTGTAAGTGGGGGAGTCAGCATTTAATCTTCATATGTCTAGCGCCAACCTAAAAATAATTGAAAGGAAATGCTTCTCTGGGACCAACCATCCATGTCAGGCAGGGCCAGCTCCAGGCTTGTGGGGGCTCTTGGGCAAGAGAGTCTTTGTGGGCCACAAAGTAGTGAGTCACATGAGGTCACTTTTCAGCTCTACTGCCACAAATGGGTCATCTCCTGCTGCTGATTGCCCTCCAGTCCTTGTCAGTTGTCACCTGGTTCTCGCCACCTTCTGAGCTTCCATCAATTGCCCTCCACTCTATGCCACCTTCTCCATTGTTGAATATTTCCTGTTGCTGAGGCCAGCAATGAGTAGGTCTGCACACAATACCTGGCATTCTGAGGTTTGGGTCCACTGTAAAATAATACCATGGCCAGGTGTCAGCCTGAGTGGGCCCCTGAAGATGCCAGGGGCTCTGGCAATTGCACAGGTTTGCCCTGATGTCAGGGAAAACCCTTCCCACTCTCAGATGGCATGCTTCTTCTCTATTCTACTTTATCAGCTGCATATAATAATACTTTAAGTTAAATTAAATCCACACCCAAGCCCTCTCTGCTACAGTATTTAACCACTTTTGCCAAGATCAGCTGCTACTCACCTTGCTCATACCTTGCATCTGTAGTCCCATTTCCCCATCATTTGCATACTTCTACTTTCCTGCTCAAATCCACTCTCTGCTTCTGTTACCCTGACATCTCTGTCTTCTCTGCTAGTATCCAGATTCCATACCTGCTACCCCGTCATCTCAATCCTCCAGCTCCCCACCAATATCCAGTCTGTGGAGCAATTCCTATAAATATCTTGAGTTGGTGCGCTGAGTTTAGTGCTAAATTAATCTCCTGTTTTGGTGTACAGAGCATGTTGCTGGGTGCCATGGCAGGGTTTAGTGCTATACTGTTTACTTATATATGTAGTGTTGTTGCTTGCTGTGCTTACATGTGCAATAAAGATATTTTCATTTGATCTTTATATGTGTGTGTGTGTTTGTGATATATTAGTTGGCTATTCCCTAAAGTTGTGACAACTTTGTTGTATAGTGAGTGATGTTACTGCTGCCGAGTCTTAATGTCGTTCTTCGAACTGTGTGGATGCACCACGACAGGCCTGGCTCGTCTATTTAGGAATATGAAACAGAAAGAAACAGAGTACAGGGAAAACACTGAGGGTTTGAGTCAGAAATATAAGGGTTAATTCCGCACCAGATTATATATATACTGAATTGTGCAGGGCTAAAAAAAATGTGAGAAAGTGTTTTCTCTCAAAACATGTGAGTAAAAAATACGGTGATAGATCAACCCTATAGTCTTTGAAACCCAAGTTCCAGTTTTGGTCCACTTCAAGCCAGCAAGCGCATACTCCTACAAGAAGAGGTGAGTAGCACGAAATAGAGTTATAAGGAGCAAGAAGGGAGGGAAACACCCTGGAGGAGACAGGGAATTGCAATCTCCAGAAGCGATACTGCTGAAGTTACCTTGCTTTCAACCTTCTGGATAACCTTTTAATTGCATTGTGAAATCTGTCCTGACCGCAGCTTCCCCTTAGAGGTTGATATTTATCCTACTAAGCCCATGAGGATGCCCCCCAACTAGGCTGACTAAGCCTACCCCCAAGGAAGTCGGACAGGGCTGGTGCTCACCTGCTTGGTTTAGACCATCTTGGATATGCCCCCATCTCCCCCGTGTCATGGGTGACAGCTGGCCCCATGGAGGGAGGTAGTTAGCTGTGAGGCACCATTGAAGTTGAGGACACATTGTGCTGCCCTTATGTGGGGTGGCTGGGGACCCATTTGTCTCCTCTTGCCTGATTTGTTAGACTACATGCAGAATTTATATTGTAAAACTGTGATTTATCTGGTAATAAATATGACAACATTAGTGGCATCCGGTCCCAACCTCTGTCTTTCTTAAAGAAACTGGCTTGGCTGCATTCGTGTCCATGTCCCTGCCCTGGGACCTAGAGTTTTCTGTCCACTACGACTATAAATCCCAGCTAAACCAAAGTAGGACGGAAGTAATACGACTGTCAACAACGTGTGTTTTATATTACCCGGGATGACTGTTTAATATAATGTTTGTTTACATAGGTTGAGCAGTGTGCCATCAATTCCCTTTATCCCTTCCTGGCTCCCTTAGTCTTGCTGTGATGCAAGTAGCTCCTCCCTTCTTCCCCTCTCCCTCAGCCATTTCTAGTTTGGCATCCAAGCAGTGCAGACCTGCTGCTCCCTTCTGCAGCTACAGTCTTTCTACCTGCTGTTGCTGTATGGGTTACATCACAAGTTGCCTGCTTTATTGAACGTACATGTCAAGATTCCTGCTATAAAAAGTATTTGCTACAAGATTTTGTACTGAAATAAAGCTTTTGAAATGTATCCTATGTGATCCACGAACAGCCGAGTAAGCTATCTGCCAAGCCTTAAGGAGTAAAGAAAATATCCATCACAGACACACACAGAGAATGTGGAGCTGTCTACAGGATTCACATTACTGCCATCTGGCAAGTCAGAATAATGACTCTGTTGGGCTGGAACAAGAGGGTGAGGGGCATGGGCTATGATCATCTGGATATGAGTGGTGGCTCTAAATGCATTGAAGGAAAATGCATGCATGCATATATCTGCAGGCATGGCATGCCAAAAGGCATGGGAAGTGTGCAAGGGCTTTCGAGCTGCACAAGCATGTCCAAGCAGTGATGCCTATGGATGGTATAGGGCCTTTTCAACACCATACAAATATATATTATTTGCCCGTATGCATGTTCGCACTTGATTCCCCTCCCAAAATAGTGCTGAATCTCAAAACTGAAAATGTTGTTGAATCTGCCATTTTGTGTTACATGCCGCTACTTCTGAGAGCGACAACTTGTCTGATTATGCAAATGTTTTGTAGGATATCTAGGTTGATATCCAGGAAAAGGAAC
Source organism: Gastrophryne carolinensis (assembly GCA_027917425.1). Classification (NCBI taxonomy): domain Eukaryota; kingdom Metazoa; phylum Chordata; class Amphibia; order Anura; family Microhylidae; genus Gastrophryne; species Gastrophryne carolinensis. The sequence goes on from CM051237.1 coordinate 25,054,555, forward strand.
CTCCGGATAGCGTTACAATGAAACAACTGAGAAAAAATAAGTATTTGTGAAGAATGAAGAGGAGGAAATCCCTCTACAGAACAGCACAGGTGAGTAATAAACCTTCTATAGAAAAGATTTCCTTGTTATCCTAGGACAGATTTTAGGCTAACTAACAAAGGGGACAAAATTTCACACCCACTCACACTATCCCCCTCACTATCCCAGTAATTATTAAAGTGGACCGACCACCTAAAATATCAGCCATCTGAGTTCCCCTGGAACATCCCAAGATTTGGAATACCCCACTCTGTAAACCCCCCGGGGGCTGATTTTTAAGATATCAAAGATACAAAGATACAGGGTGGCCAGGTACCCCCCCACACTTGCATAGAAAACCACAGTGTAAGAAGCTTCCGGAGGAATAAAATGTTTATGATCTCAATAATTAATTAATTATTATTTAATCACTAATATTATTGATGTATATAGGTAACTTGGATGAATGTGGAATCTGTGGATGTTTATCTGCTGCTTATGCTGTTTATTATGATTCTGATCCGGGGCTGGCTAATTCAGAGGAAATAATGCACATATAATATAATAAAAGGTTTATTTGCAGAATTGCATCAATACTCATTTTGTATTGTTAAAGAATTAATGGAATTAATATGGATTGCTGTATCTTTGATATTCATAGAATGATGTCGTTTTTTTCTGTAAGGTATATTTTGCTGCGCTCAGGAACTTTTCTGCTTTCTAAAGTTACAAGTTATCTGATCAATATGTTCTTTACGTGCTTGGAGTGCAGACCTCCGCCCTGCTCATCAAGATATGGATTTTGGACATTGTTGGACATTGTCTTCTGTCGTCTAAAGATAATTTACTCTGTTACATAAAGAATTTGGACTCTGCTATTGGCTGAAACTGCGTCCTCCACCCCAGTTCAATCAGCATAAAGAGATGTGGCTGAGGCAGCCATTTTGAGCGCGCTCCCAGAATTGCATGAGAGTGAATTGCTGTCTGTCACTCTGTTGTAATCTCTTGTAATCATCTAATAATAATACCTTTCATTTGGACCAGCTGTTATCACGTTGATTTTATTTCCTCAACAGTATATATTGTGATGATTAGCTCTGGTAGACAGCAGGATGTTTGCAGTATAGAGGCTCAGAGGCGAAAAGTTAAACTTAAAGTCCGTGTTTATTCACACCAAAATCCATAAAAGCATATGCCCTTTCGGGTTACATCACCTTTTCAGGGAAATGCAGCATAAGTCAATCAGACAGGCAAACTGCGTTTTTAGTCCTTGGGCAAAGTTGCTGCTTTGCAACCGAATCCACCTTGGGTCCACATGAAAACAGCCTGCATAGGAGTTTTCAGCCAGGCTCACAGAGTCTCACTCCACAAGTGAGCTCCAGTCACAGACAGTGCACAGCTGATTCCCCAGGCTATTTATGCGGCCTGTAAAACCCGGACCTGGGTAGTGGGATGGAGTCCCACCCTGCTCTACTCCATCCCAGTAAAACCGTCCCGGGTTAGCCTTTCAGCTATACTAACACTTCAGCACCAGACTGCCATTAGCAGCTAATGCTGGGAAACAAAACACACGGTTTTACTGCACCAAGGCCAGGTACCTTGGTGCCACATACCTTCCGTCAATGACGGCCCCTTGCACCTTACCACAATATATATATATATATATACATATATACACACAGACTCAGATCAGTTCTTTCTTAGTAATTACTTTAACTTCGACTATTTAACTGGCACCATATGCTTTATATGACTGCTCCCCCTTGGGGAGGGGGAAAAAGTTTGACCAGAGAAACGATATTTAAGAAGGAAGTGGGGGAATGTCGTGTTCTTCTCTCTGCTTTGGCTTTCTGAATGGACAGCATGGAGGAGACATGAAAAGATTGGCACACAGGCAGTATGGTGGGGGCTGGGGGGAAAGACAAAAGGACCTAGTTGAATTAGCCTGGGAGAGAGAGAATTATTGCATTTTGTATGGACACTGCTTACATTTCTGGACATTGTAAGTTTATATCATATTTACACCATTCATATTATTATTTTTCTGTAATGTAACCGGCTCTATTTTAAAGTGGACCAACACCCAGGATTTTACTATCCTGAGTGTTGGTCCACTTCCGCGGGGCACCCTGATCGGTTTCTGTGTGAAACCCCCCAGAAAGTCCCTAAAATCTTACCTTATCGGCGACGGACAAGCGCCAGATAAGGCGCCGACGCCGCGACCACCTCTCGCGCGTCCCTCTTACAGGGCCCGCGCCGGCCGTTTGTGAATGGTGCGCGTCCTGCTAGAGGGAAGCGCGGGAGGCGGCGGCGGCTTATCCGTCGCCGATAAGGTACGTTTTTAGGGGCTTTCTGGAGGGTTTCACACAGCAGGGCATCCCGATTTCGGATGCCCCGCGGGGAGGGAGCTGATCAGGGGTGGGTGTTGGTCCACTTTAATTAAAACCGATTTTTGGTTTCGGGCAATACTTGTTGCTTAAATAAACATAGCTGAGATCATTTCTGAATGGCCCAAATACTTTGTGTTAAAAGTTAGAACACATTTACAAAGACTAAATGAGCTCAGCACCTTTTAGGCCACAAAAATATGCACAATCAAAAGTGGACTTACCCTTTAACTGCCAGCCACGTAAATTTTATGTGGCTGCCTCTCCTCCCAATAAATGCTCTTCCCCGCTGCCATCTTCACCACTAACCCTGCCCCTTTGGGGCAGATGACATCATCCTGCTGATGTCACCCCGTTCCTGTCCTGGAACTTAGGGTAGGAGTGTGGCGGTTACCAATTTCTCCTTGCAGAATTTTCTCAGGCCATGTTGCGCAGTGCTCAATTGAGTGAAGCCGCATGTTCTGGGGGGAGGATAGGTTCAGCCCTGCCTCCTCTGTGTAGACCATGGTAGGGCACCCAGCTGCCCCCCTCCACCTCACAGACCCAAACATTAATATACAGAGCCCCCAGCTGCTCCCTTCCACCCCACAGACCCAAACATTAATATGCAGAACACCCAGCTGCTCCCCTCCACCCCACAGACCCAAACATTAATATACAGAGCCCCAAGCTGCTCCCTTCCACCCCACAGACCCAAAGATTAATATACAGAGCACCCAGCTGCTCCCCTCCACCCCACAGACCCAAACAATATGCAGAACACCAAGCTGCTCCCCTCCACCCCATAGACCCAAACATTAATATGAAGAGCACCCAGCTGCTCCCCTCCAACCAAAAACCCAAACATTAATATACAGAGCACCCAGCTGCTCCCTTTCAACCCACAGATGCAAACATTAATATGCAGAGCACCCAGCTGCTCCCCTTCAACCCACAGATGCAAATATTAATATGCAGAGCACCCAGCTGCTCCCCTCCAACCCACAAACCCAAACATTAATATGCAGAGAACCCAGCTGCTCCCCTCCACCTCACAGACCCAAACATTAATATACAGAGCACCCAGCTGCTCCTCTCCATCCCACAGACCCAAACATTAATATGCAGAGCACCCAGCTGCTCCCCTCCACCCCACACACCCTAACATTAATATGCAGAGCACCCAGCTGCTTTCCTCTGACAATCAGACCAAACCATTTATATGTAGAGCACTACAAGGCAAGTATTTCTTAAAGTGGACCAACACCCAGGATTTTGACTATCCTGGGTTTTGGTCCACTTCGGCGGGGCACCCCGCTGTGTGAAACCCCCCCAGAAACCCCGAAAAACCCACCTCTCCTCGCTCCCACATGACCGTCGCTGCCAATCCCCGCCGACGGACAAGAGAGCGCGCCCGCCGACGCCGCGCCGGCCATTCACAAACGGTGATCGAGGTGCCCCGCAGTCAGGGGTCTGATCGATTCCCGGCCCGATCATGGGAGGGTGTTGGTCCACTTTAATCTGTATTAACTATGTAAATCAGTTCCTTAGCTGAGCTCAGGTGCGTTCAGCTCAGGTGATGTCAGTGGTCAGTGCTAAGTGCAGGACTGGAGAAAAATCACCCTGTAGGAATGGCTCAGATTGACGAGTATCAAAACAGCAACAAATCATATCGCACAGTCTTATTAATTAATAATCCGGTGAGCAAACCCCTAATTAACAACCACAAAGAGCAAGTAAACAAGAGCGTTTTACCTGCTACAGGGAATGCACACCAAAGGCTTCTTAAAACAAATCAGTTTATGGTTACAAAATCACCAAAAACTAAAACACATGAAAATAACAATGACAGACATACACATTAAAAATCAAGGCTAGACGGCCTCCCAACAGCAACTGGATCAATTAATCTGATCTCTAGCGGACTGTGAGGTCGGTAAAATGATATATATAATGCACAGCCAGCAGACCAATACATCAAAAAGGAAAAAAGGAGAACCAATGAGTTCTGCTGGGTGTGCATTATATATATATATATCTTTGTGGCAGTGCATTATATATATACCTTTGTGGGTGTGCATTTTATATATATATATATATATATATATATATATATATATATATATATATATATATACCTTTGTGGGTGTGCATTCCTTTGTGTATTATATATGATATATATATATATCTTTCCCTCTCCCTCCCTTGTGTGGACATGTCCTGTCACAGCTCTGCCATTAGGGTGTGCGTTCTCTCTTTCTGTCTGATCACATGACTCCCACTGTATCATGTGACAAGGCTCTTCCTGTGAGGGGGAGGTGGGGGGGAAGGACGTGCTTGCAGCCATTGAAGCAGCATCTGGTGTGAGCTGTATATCCGCTCTGGGAAGCTGCAGTCGCCCGGGAGGCAGCGAGGGATCTCGTGTGACATTTGCAGCCGGCAGCATTGTCTCTCTATCATTCCTCGGAGGTAATGATGTATAGAATGTGTCACTAGTCACTGGATATTTAGTTGTTGTTCACACTTAGGTGTGTTAGCATTATAATAAACATTGGGATGTAGCGTTAGCAGTGAGCTTAGGCTGCGTTCACACTGTGCGGTTGCAGTTCAGATCCATTTTGTTTGTAGTTTCATAGAATAGAATTGGAATCAGTTTGCAGTGCAGTACAGTAGGGACACTGTAAAAAGAACCTTTTTTTTATGTTCCGACTTCATTGTATGGCTAGGTCTGAGAGCCCATATGCATGCCTCTCAACTTTTTAGGGTGGGAAAGAGGGACAATTGTTAAATTAGGCCACACCCCCTCATTGATTGGACGATACTGAAGTTGGTTTCTTATTCAGCCAATTTAAGAAACCAACTTCAGCCCGAATAAGAAACCAACTTTAGTATGGTAATTGATTGGTGGATAGGAGTTACAACAACAGAAACACTTTGAATAGGCAAATTAATCATTTATTGCTGCAGATCTGCATGTTACACCTCAACGAGGGACAAATGAGAACAACGAGGGACAGGGGGACATGGACACCAAAGAGGGACAGTCCCTCTAAATGAGGGACAGTCGGGAGGCATGCATATGGTATTCAAGACATCAATTATTCTGCAGATCTGTCAAAAACAGAAAAGCAGATGAATTCAAATAGGTGTGAATGTAGCTTTATTCGTGGATCTATTACACATATATTACTTTTAAAGAGGAGCATTACAGGACTTGGGGGGGTAATAAAAACTCGCCAAACCTGGCTTGCCCAGCCCCCCCCCCGCCCCTCTGGTTTAGTACTTAATTATTAAAAACATTCCTCTCCAGTCACATCACGCTTAGCAACCCTCCGCTCCCTCGCCATCCTCTGTACGGCAGAGCCATCTTGGAAGCCGAAAGCTTCCCGACAGAGACTGCGCCGCCCTTCAGATGTCAAGCATGCAGCGCGTCATTGCTGCAATGACACTGGATGAAGAGGCACACGAGATTTGAGGAGCAGAACGTGGGATTCAAACAGAAGCTGCCAAAGAGGTGATTACGCTGCCATTATTCAATGATGGGTAAGGGACGGCTAAGGGATGAAGGGGGTGGAATTTGGAATTCTGCAGGATGTCAGTGTTTAAGATAACGCTGACATCCAAAACGCAGTGCGGGAGGGTGGAGGGATTATCTGAGAGGAACGTCAGAAAAGGTCTGATGTTCCTCTTTAAGGGTTAGGGCACTGATATTAAATGCATTTAGCTATTTTGTAGTACATATACTTCCTCGTAAGGACCATGTTATTTATTATGTCGTTACCTGCTGCCACTTTATTGCAAGGGAGGATTGTCATGCAAATGAAGCATTAGGAGGCGCGTGATAGACTGGTTACTATAGACCGAACTCCATTTTAACCCATTGCTGTGAGATATGACTAGTGCCATATAGTCACCAGATAGGGAAGGTTTCTCGAAGTGTAAACATACATACACACAAGGAATGAATTCATACATCATCCTGGATCTTCCTTGCAGCTCAGCGGGTTCCGAAGGTGGGGCTGGAGCACTGAGCTCCTAATGTGGAAGCCAGTGAAAAGCAGGGACAATGTGAGTTTTTTGTTTATCTGCTCCACTCAAAGTGGACCAAAACCCATGCCGATCGGCCCGGGAATCTATAAGATCACAGGTTGACCCAACCTCTGTTTCTGAACCAACATTAGTTCTTTTCTCTTTAGTTCCTGAATTGGGATCCCCTCCATGTGGCACATAGATTGTAATGGCTGACTGTATAGGGTGTTCCTAGTTTACCTCTACTGGCTACTCTTTTTTTATTTCCTGGCCTGGGATACCCTCCATGTGGTGTATCAGAACTGGCGGCCTGGACTGGAAAATTTCTCCCCCTGATCCTCAGCTCTGTTCCTGTACTCCTCTATTATTCAGATTATGCTGGAATTATTATATGATCAGTGCCCTACTGGTTGTATCGCTGTAGCCTTCCTGACACAATGAATTCCTAGTCGTACCTGTCGAAAAAAAGCTGAATCTGAATCGGAGGAGACTTTATTATGTCTTCAGAAATAGGACTTCTCTGTCCCCTTTATTCTCCTCTGAAACACCATACTAACCCATCGCCCACCAATCATAAGCACACACAAATAATCTCTCAAATTCTTAAAGATTCTCGGGTATAGAGCTGTTACCTTTTTCCTTCAGACACTAGAGGCACTATGGTGACAAATGTGAAAACTGAGGAGGAGGAAACATCTGTGAAGAGTGAAGAGGAGGAAATTCCTCTACAGATCAGCACAGGTGAGTATTGAAAACATTTCCCTGTATCCTGCTCAGTCACTCCAAACACTCTGGTCTGTGTTATGCAGCTCAGTGCAGGGACATGACTTTCATCTTTATTCACAGACCCTGGAGGAGCTATAGTGAAAACTGAGGAGGAGGAAGGATTTGTGAAAAATAAAGAGGAGGAAATTTCTCTACAGATCAGCTCAGGTGAGTAATAAACCCTATATATTACATAGTTTATACGGTTTAAAAAAAACATATGTCCATCAAGTTCAACCAAGGGTGTTGGGGTAGGGGAAGTTATCTTTTATGTTATTTTATAGGGGAAGCTATGTATTTTATTTTTTTGTTTTTTTTTTTACTGATAACCGCTAATAGTAACTGTTAATGTTATTTTCTTCTAAAAAAGCATCTAATCCTTTTTTGAAGCTGTCAGCGGTTGATGCTGTAACAAGCTTCTGTGGGAGGCTATTCCATAGATTTATAGTTCTTATGGTAAAAAATGATTGTCGCCTCTGGAGACTAAATTTCTTTTTTTCCAATCGAAGGGAGTGCGCCCTTGTCTTTAGAGAGGATTTTAGTGTTCTCCCATATTTTTTGTATGGGCCATTTATATATATTTATACAAGTTAATCATGTCCCCCCTCAGCTGTCTCCTCTCAAGACTAAACAGATTTAATTCTCGAAATCTTTCCTCATAACAAAGATCCTTCATTCCCCTTATTAGTTCGGTGGCTCTCCTCTGTACTCTTTCCAGAGTCCGAGGGTCCTTTCTATGAATGGGTGCCCAGAACTAGACGGCATTTTCCAGGTGAGGGCGCACCAGTGCCTTGTAAAGAGGCAAAATTACATCCCTATCCCGTGATTCCATGTCTCTTTTAATTCATGATAGTATCTTGGTGGCCTTGGAAGCAGCTGCTTGGCATTGCATGCTGGTATTTAGCCTGTTATCTACCAGTACCCCCAGATCCTTCTCAACAAGTGACTCTCCCAGCTTTACTTCCCCGAGCATATATGTGGCCTTCAGGATATTAAACCCCAAGTGCATGACTTTACATTTTTCCACATTGAACTTGATTTGCCAAGTGGATGCCCAGACACTCAATGTGTCCAAGTTAGCCTGACGCTTGTGAACATCTTCCATAGACTGCACTGTGCTACAGATCTTTGTTTCATCTGCAAAAATAGAGACATTGCTTTTAATTCCATCTTCTGTGTTGTTTATAAAAAAGTTGAATAATAGTGGGCCCAGCACTGAACCCTGGGGTACACCACTTACAACTGGTAACCTCTTTCATTTTGTGCTTTTGCCAACCTTATTTCTTTCTTACACATTTTATTTACTAGTTTATACTTTTCAAGTGTTACAGCTGGGAGTTCAGCCTTATAATGTTTAAATGCCCTTTTTTTGTTCTTTATTGCCCTTTTAACCGCAGGTGCCAGCCATGAGGGGTTTAATTTTAGCCGCTTATATTTGTTACCTGTAGGAATACATTTTGCAACGTTTCTACTCACAATTGATTTAAAGCACTCCCATTTGGCCTCTGTATACTTATTCCTAAACAGATGCTCCCAGTCAATGTCCTGGAGTGCAGCTCTGAGCCTGGGGAAGTTGGCCTTCCTAAAATTTTGTGTTTTTGCCCTCCCCGGCAGAAAATCTATCTTACAGTTTATGTTAAATACAACTATATTGTGGTCACTGTTACCAAGATTTTCACTGACTGTTACTGTCTCCATCAGGTCGTCATTATTTGATATTACCAGATCTAAAAGAGCATCACCCCTAGTAGGTGCCTCCACGAACTGATTCATATAATTATCTTGTAGCAAGTTGAGGAATGCTCTCCCCCTTGTAGTGGAAGCAGAACTGTGTCTCCAGTCGATTCCTGGGTAGTTGAAGTCCCCCATCACCACCACTGTACCAGCCTGTGAAGCCCACTCTATCTGTTTATGCATTTGACCCTCTATTTACTCAGTTATATTTGGGGGCCTATAGATTACCCTTACCTGTATTTTAACATTATTTACATTGGCCCCACCACTTCTACCCACAAGGATTCTACATCCTCAAAATCTTCTGCTAGTATCCCCTCATTAATATATGTTTTGAATTCTTGCGTTACATAAAGGCACACACTGCCCCCTTTCCTTTTTGCTCTGTCTTTTCTGAAAAATAGCAAAAATACAATTCTGTGAAATACTCACCTGTAGAATTGGTATTATACGTATACAGTACGTCCTGCTCCAGATATAATACTTACAATTGGGTTATCCTCCGCCAGAGGGCGCTGTGCACTGCAGACATGCAAAAACAGGCTCCTCCCGGCCCCTCATATACCCAGGGACCTCCCACAAATCCCCAGCATTGAAAAGCAGTGAACCAGAAGCCGGGAGAATCCAACCACCAAAAACAACTGGTAATGGTAACAATAACAACAATCATCATACAGGGGATCCAGAATAATGCAAAAACCAGAGTGGGGTGGAGCAGGGCGTACTGTATACGTATAATACCAATTCTACAGGTGAGTATTACAGAGAATTGTATTATTCTTAGTATACAGTACGTCCTGCTCCAGATATAATACTTACAATTGGGACATCCAATAGCAGTGTCCATAGAACAGGGTGGGATCCCCAACAAAAAAGGCAACAGCAGACAGTTGAAAGCACTGTCACCTGCAATACCTCGCTACCAAGAGCGACACGAGCAAAGGCTCTAACTTCAACATCAAAACAACCCTTGAAGGGTACAGACAAGAAAACAAGTAGCGTTCAAGCAAACCTGTTCAACAAGACCTGGTGCTGAAAGGCCCAAAGATACCAATGCACCAGCGTAATCAGAATAGAGTGAGAAGAACTCTTCCCCTTAAGGAATAGGCTTGAGTAAGGCCTAACAAGAGCAAAAACTAAAAGTAGCCCAGGAAGAAGCCGAGCCTTCCCCAGGACCAGAAGGGACATCTTATACAGGTAAAGGCCAGGCCCAAGGCCGCCTAACCCCTAGAGGCAGACGAGATCAGGCACATCCAGATGTAAGTGCCCACAACCCCGAGGAACATCAGTCCCCTAAGGGACAGGAGACAATCCAGGAAAAAAATTCCAGCACCTATTGAGGGAAAATAGATTCCCGTGCCTCAGCATTACAAGGAATAAATCCCAGAAGAAGGATAATGTCTTAATACCTGAGCCTAAGACACCACCATAGGCAGAATAACCGACGTAAGGCGGAACGCCACCTCATCTCGGTGAAGATACAGTAAGAAAAACGAGGGCTAGCTAAACAGATCCGCCCGCTCAGGCGCACGGCCGACTGAGCTAACAGCCCCAGAAGGGCAACCTTATGGATAAGAACAGTCAGACTGCATCCGGAATAGAGCCAAAGGGGAACACCCCGCAAGGCAAACCGAATAGAAATCAATCCCAACAGGGACCCTAGAACTACGTGGGGGATGTCACTGAGCAATCCCTGAAGGAAAGTCAACCCAGGCAAGGAACTGAGTAAGACTGCTGCAGAAGACGGACAGGGCAGAGCCTGAACCACCAGGGCACCGAGTAGGAGAGCCAACTCCAACCCATGCTGTAATAACTATATAACCCTGGGAACAGAGCTCGCCCACAGGGGAGAGACCAAAAACTCAACCCAATCAATATGGGTAAACAATAGACGGAAGAAGAGGCAAAAGAAGCCAATCCTAGGCTTCCAGAAGTCACAGACACCCAGAAGGTACACCCACTTCCATCAAGGTGGATGAACCAACCGTCAGACCATCCAGACCAGAGTCTGTAGATAGGGGTGAAATAGAGAAGGGGGGCCTGAGTGAGCAGGCCAGCACTCCTGACAGGACGTACAGGTTCGCTGTCCACAGAACCACATCTGCAAACCACACTCCACTAGGCCACCCAAGGGCCGTCAGTATCACTGGTTCCCCCTTCCAGAGCAAACTTGCACAGAACCCCGTCAAGCAGGGTGAAAGAAGGTAAGACATATAGAACAGAATGTTCAGCATGAAGTTACGAAGCCTCAAGACCAAGGTCAGAACAATCTGAGACAGGGAAACAAGGGCCTAGGATCCATGATAGGGACGGGCCCAGAAATGATCCACACTAGACGGAACAAGCACATCCTGTCGCAGAAGGACCTCCACAGGAGTGCATATCGTAGATATGCAGGGAACGCTGTCCTCCACCCAGATCAGGATCAGATACCTTCCTGGGGAATCATCCTGCTTCCGAGCCCACACAGATAATTAATACAGGCCACTGTCGTCAGACAGACCAAGGGGTCCCCAAATAGCCTGATCCAGCAAGGGAGAAGTCCAGCGATATAGAGCCAACCTGAAGGCCTGCTGCTTCAAAATTAGACAGGCGGATGAGCCCCTAAAGGTTCCACCTCCCCGGGAACCACAGGGGAATTTAGAAGAAAAAAGTCCCCCCTCCGTCGACCTGATAGATTTGGTATCCAACTGCAGGAAGACGCAAGGAAGGGGGCACCCCCTGACTGGTACCCCTAGTACAACAGTCTCAGGGGAAACCACCGTACCAAGGTGGAAGGGTACACAGACCCAGCTCCAGGGAAGCTGGAACCCAGTCCAGCATTTACAATAAGAGTAGCAGAAGAGCCCAAGGGCTCTGAGAACAAGGGACAACCTTTGAACAGCCACCAACAGGCCCACCAACTACAATCCAGCCTGGTGAAGAGACGGGAACAGCAAGAGGGACCGAGCCCATGCACCCAGATTGTCCAAGTATAGTCAAGGAAGCAGGTTCCTGTCTGAACCGAATCCAGGTTCAACCCTAGGAATAGAGATATCACTAGGGGGAAAAAGAGGAATTGAGGTGATTGAGCACCCATCCAAAGACTCCCAAAGAGATATCACCCCCGTCATCGTCTAGGCGATCACTCAGGGAGCAGAACCAAGGCCAGATAATAAGGCCACAATCAGCAGTGTTGGAGCGCCAACACTAACCTGTAAGGTCCTTGGAGCCCGGAAGGCACAATGGCAATGAATTAAGCGTCTTAGGTCCCTACCGACGGCAAGAGGTCCCTGGACACAGGGCACTGGCGGCCCAACGCAGAGGAACCATGCAGTAAAACCGCCTGTGAATGTAAGTTGCCTCACCTATGGAAGGCCATAATGGACAGAGTGTCTCATCCGTTTGGAGAAATATGGAAAGGTTAGTGTAGAGGCCCCTGCCTCTGTCTGTTAAGGGCAACCAGCAGGTGACCCCAGACCTCGCAGATCGCGCGTGGCCTGCTCCAACACAAGAAGAGAGGCAGGGACCAGAAGCATCCTGAATATCTTGGGAAGGGGCCGCCCAGCAGACACTATCCTGCATCCAGAGGAAACTTCCTCCTGGCTCCATCAGAACGAGGCATGCAGCCTCCTGATAGGGGCAAGGTGCTGCGGCCATCCCCATCATGCTTGGGGGGTTTTGGTAACAGGCTTGGACTTAGTCCTGCCGGAGGGACCAGGGCGTTGTCTGCCACTCCTGGGGGAGGGATCTATACCAAAAAGCTGGAAGGACACCACTGGTTCTGGTTTGACACTAACATAGGGGGGTGGAGGGGTGCCCCTGCCTCGAGAAGGCCGAGGCCGCCTTCTGTAAAGGGGTGTTTTGCCCTTTTTTCCAAACAGGTCCAGACGGGCCCCGAATAGGCGTCGCCCTCTAAAGGGAAGCCCAGTAAGAATATTTTTCGTAGCATCATCAACACCCCACTGTCGCAGCCAGACCAGTCGGCGTATAGCTACAGCAAGGGCGGAAGTTCTAGCGCACATGCTGATGGTGTCATCCAGCGCCAAAAGGATAAGTCTTACAAATACATCACAACTGGAGAGTGCATTAAACACCTCCCAGGGGAGATCCTCAGGTTGATGATCAATCAGCTTTCTGATGAGGGTCCTAGCGGTCACTGCAGTGATGGCCGCAGCACAGACCGGGCGCAGAGTCGTCCCTGCACAAGAAAAGGCGTGGGAAGCCAGCCTATCAATGCGCCGGTCCTCAGCATCCCTAAGGGTACGATAACTAGGGGCCGCAATAAAGGGGGGGGTTAAGAACCCCAATGATCGGTGCATCCACCACGGGAGGTGATGACCAGCAGTTAACCACCTCAGGGGCAAAAAATTTCCAATCCCAGTCCCCTGGAACCCCTGGAAGTTTACTAGGGCATTGCCATTCTTTGAGCACAAGAGCTTGGAAGTGATCCTGCTCCAGAAATTCCAAACGCGGCAGCGCTGTATGGAAACTCTCCCTTCTAGGCCTAGAGGCCTCACCAGGGTTAGAGATAGACAAGACCTTGAAGATCTTTATCAGTAATTCGTCGGTGTCACACAGGCCCCAAGAACCGGGGCCCAGATTATCATGACTCCTCAGCCCCTCGTCCGATGAGCCAGAGTCAGAGAATAGCCGACCTTCATCATAAAGAGCAAAACCCTGCTCAGTAGTGAACTCTTCAGATTCAGAAGGAATGGGCGAAACCGGAGGCGCCAGGGACCGCTTCTTACCAGGGCCCAAGCGCTCTGCCAACCTCGAAATCACCTGCTCGGCCGTAGGCAGTCTGCGCGGCACGACTTGCTGTTCATTCCCGCTCGAGTGCGACTCATCGGGAGTGAGATTTAAGGACGGGGAGAGAGGTGTATTGAAACGAGGCGCAGCCACTGGCAACCCTGATTGCAGGGCCAGTGCTTGTTCAGCACATGGTCCGCAGACCCGTGCTCTGTCCGCATCAGCGTGGGGCAGTCCACACGCTGTACACAGCCGGTCTTGTCCCGGAGGGACCCCGGTCACATAATTCTGAGATGCCTCCATATGGTGATTGTTAATGTAATATACCAGTAGGGATTTACGCAATAGGCCACCCTGGATGTCCCAAAGACCCGCTAGGTTAATGTGGGAGAATTTGTAAGCCCGCTACAATATATGTTAGGCCGGGAGAAGCAACCGGAATCTTCAAGGTCTGAAAGACAGAAGGGGAATAAGGGGTGTCAGGGCCATGCGCCACAGAAAGAGTACTAATAATGAAAACACCCGCGAGGGCACTCACCGACCTGGGGAGGAGAGGGACCGGCAACACGCGCGCGCACACTGGGATAAACAAAATGGCGCCAACCGAACCTCAGAGGGCGGGTCTAAACTGGGCGTGGTTCCTGCCCAAGATGTAGCATAATAACGCAGGACGTGCAGTAGACTATTGCAAGTTAAATTGAGAGGGTCAAACTAGAAAGGCAGCGTGGCTCTGACACCCAGTTGCCGATCAGGGGCAAAAGCACGGCCATAAGCGTGACAATACTGTACACTGAGACCGCCAATGGACACACACACACACCCCCCTTCTTTTCCCCCGAATACGGGGGGAAACGAGGGAGGACGGCGACCCTTTACACAGGGTCCACCTCTACACGGGGCATGGGACAAGAATGTGGGAGGGACATCCACTATGAGGCTCACCATCAGCCTAAACCGCCTACCCTATGGTGGGGGACTGCGGTGGAGCATGGCTCCATTAAGCACACATGGTGCTGCCTACCTTCACCAGACCAGCACAGCCCAGGCTGGGAGGCACATCACCAGGAGGACGGGTGGGAATAGTCCAACAGGGCCGCAGGCTGTAATAGCCCCGCTCACCTGCGAGAGAGTGATACTTCATGTTTTCGTAGTCAGCACTGCAGAGAAATCTGGGGATTTGTGGGAGGTCCCTGGGTATATGAGGGGCCGGGAGGAGCCTGTTTTTGCATGTCTGCAGTGCACAGCGCCCTCTGGCGGAGGATAACCCAATTGTAAGTATTATATCTGGAGCAGGAAGTACTGTATACTTAGAATACCTTGTAGATTGACAGTCCAGTCATGTGTGGAATCCAGCCATGTTTCAGCCACACCAACAACATCAATATTCTCTGCCAGCACCAGAGCACCAAGCTCCCACACTTTACTTGCCAGACTTCTGGCATTTGTGAACATACACTTTATGTTCCCATCTAGTTTGACACATTGAGGTACAGTATTAGCATCTGCAGTAATGCATCCGCCTAATATTTCACTGCTGGTTTGCAACACATGGATCTCATTATCCTTCATAGCAGTCCTCCCCCCTTCTAATTCTTCACCCACCATCATGTGCTGTCCCCTACATAACCTGTCTTCACTTTTTACTTCCCTCCCCCCTCAACTCTAGTTTAAATACCTCTCCACCCCCTCTAGTATCCTCTCACCCAGCACAGCAGCCCCCCTTCCATTCAGGTGCAAATTATCTGTGGAATACAGTTTGCACCCCAATAAAAAGTCAGCCCAGTGCTCTAGGAACCCAAATCCCTCTGCCCTGCACCAGGACTTGAGCCATGCGTTTAACTCTCTAAGCTCCTGCTGTCTTTAATGTGTAGCGCATGGTACTGGCAGTATTCCAGAGAATACAACCTTGGAGGTCCTTCCCTTCAACTTGGTGCCTAATTCCTTAAATGTATTTTTAGAATCCTCCATTTTCCATTAATTCTGTCATTGGTCCCCACGTAGACCATGACAGCTGGGTCATTCCCAGCCCCTCCCAGTAATTTACCCACCCTTTCCACCACATGCCGAACCCTCACACCAGGGAAACAGCAAACCATTCGGTTGAGGCGATCTTGGTGACAAATTATTCTATCAGTCCGCCTGATAATAGTATTCCCTTTGATCACCGTCTAGTCCTACCTGCAGACCCAACCACCCGCTCACTAGCTGGGCTGTTCTCCCGGCTGTTAGGGAGAGCAGTATCCGCTAGGGCTGCCATTTCTGAGACTGACACTCTTGCATCAATACCCAACTTGTCAATTTTGCTAGGGTGCGCAGACACAGGTATGGTCTTCCTTTTCTGTGCACCCTTTCTACTCCCTCTATCTACATTTACCCAGCTACTTATCCGCTCCTCCTGACCCCTTCCACCACCCTCTGTATCTACCCCATTTATTGCCTGCTCAGTGAGCAGAATGCCCTTTTCCATATTGTCAATCTGCATCAGTGTTGCATTTTGCTTCGCCAGATCTCTAACCTGAGCTTCCAGGTTTGCAATATGCTCACATTTACCACAGCGGTATTCACCCTGGAACTGCTGTTCCTGAAGTGTACACATATGACAAACTGTGCACTGAAGTAGACCTCCAATATTGCTAGCCATTATCCTAGTTACAAAACAGCAGTAAAAACAATTTTAGTTCTCACAGTTGCAGCAACTTGGCTATTAACTTCTTATTCTAGCACAGTCCCCCAATCTAAAGTCCCTTAATAAAAAGTCCCCTCAATTACAATACAACCTCACTTGCAAATAAAACAGGAACTCGCGAAAGCTCCTGAACTCGCTTTAAACAATCCTATTTATACAAAGCAATACTTCCCTTCCAAATAGCAGTCTGTCTGGCAATATATAAAATATTTCTCTGAATCTCCTGCTCAGTCACCCTCACACACTCTGGTCTGTCTTATACGGCTTAGTACAGGGGCATGACTATAAAAAATAATTCCTTGTTATCCTAGTCAGTCACTAAGGGTAATGTAACTACTAAGGCATCCTGCCCCCCTGTGAGACCGCACAACTCCCACACCCCAAAGGCCAGCCATGGTACCTGTCAATAGCTGGGAAAGGGGGTAAGGAAGGGCCATGGGTCAGCAGCTGGAGAGTGGGGTTAGGTGAGGGGTTCAGGTCAGCAACTGGGGGGGAGCTTGAATGAGGGGTTCTGGTCAGCAGCTGGGGGATGGCTGGTTTGGTCAGGGCTGTGGGCCGTCAGCTGTGTAGGGTGTTTAGGTCAGGGTTTAAGGTCAGGAACTGAGGATAGGATGTTTGGGGGGTAGGTTCAGGTCAGCAGCCAGGGGGGGGGGGGGGGATTTTGTTGGCAAAAGGTTGTACACAACACTCTTCCAGCCCAATCAGGAACATAAATGTGAACGGGATACATCAGCAACATATCTCAACATGGAACAAAGGAAACAGCTCCTTTCTGTTAGCAAGTTAAACACACTATACATACAGTCACTTGGTCTGTCATGACTTCCTTTATCAACAGCATAACAAGCAGACAGTCATTTACAGTATGTAGTTGTTGCATTAAACAACACCCCCACTCAGCCACTACTTATCCTGTTAGTTCCATTGTGGTTCTGAATTCCTCAAACATGGCTCTTGATAGTGGCAGTAAATGGAATCCTGTAGACAGCTCTACATTCCTTGTGTGTGTCTGTGATGGATGTTTTCTTTATTTTATAAGGCTTGGCAGATAGCTTACTCAGTTGTTCTTGGATCACGTAGTTGGATTTCAAAAGCTTTATTTCGGTACAGAATCTTGTTACAGCAGACATGTACATACAATACAGCAGGAAACTTGTGGTGTAATCTATACAGCAACAGGTAAAAGGACTGTAGCTGCAGAAGGGAGCAGCAGGTGTGCACTGCTTGCATCAGAGCAAGACTAAGGGAGCCTGAAAGGAACAAGGGGGATTAAAGGCAAACTGCTCAGCCTATGTAAATAAACATATATTACCTGTTGCCACAGGTAAAATAAAATACACGTTGTGGGACATGACACACTAAAAAAAAACAAACTCAAGTATCCCACGTACCACTAAATCATGCAGCTGGTGATGTTTCACATCAATGTGCTTGGTCCCTGCACTGATCTTCTCACTGCTGGCAAGTTTAATACCTCCCTGGTTGTCCACGTAGATAATAGTTGGCTGAGTTAGAGGTTTAACGAAATCTTCCATAAGTTGTTTCAAACAAATTACTTATTGACTTGTATGAGTAGCAGACATGTACTCTTCTTCTGTTAAAGATAACACTTGAAAAAGTAACCACTTGTCGATTTCCAATCTGAGTTTACATAACCTCTGAGAGTCAGATGTTCTGGTGCTGATATCTTAAGATTTAGCATTTGAGTTTCTGTAAGATATTATAGCAGTCTCTTAATTGCATTCCAGTCTCTTTGGCATGGCTTGCTTACTGATATCTAGCCGAGTAGTATTTGCTATGTACAAAAGTGCTGCCACTGCTTGTCGTTAACTCTCATTGTTGAGTACCAGATCTTCTTCTCTTTCTTACTTATTCAAGTAGATTGGATCCATTGGTGCTGATGCACCATTGGCTTCTAACATTACAACTTTAGTACTGAGGAGATTTGGTTGAGAAGAAAACTCACAGCTTTATCTCTCTGGATTTGGATTCCCAAATAATCTCACATTTCCTCACATTTCCTCCTTCTTGCTACACATTTTGTATTTAAACATGGATACACTTGAGATCTTTGAAATCCTTTATCAATCAAGACTTTGTTAATTTTGGAGTTCCATGCTGCATGTTCCATGTCTCACTGTCATCTGTTGAAAAGCAGCTACCGTCATTAAAGTTCTGGATGTGGTTTGCTTTGCAAATGGACAAAATGTAGCATCATAATCTGCAAGTATCTTTTGGTGACTAATCTTGCCTTGAACCAGTACATTTTACCTTCAGAATCCTATTTGTTCTTGAAGACCCATTTACATCCTATTGCTTTCTTGCCTTGTGGTAGCTCAGCAAGTTTTTATGTCTGGGGTTGGTGAAGAGACTCCATCTCTTCATTTGCCGCTTTAATCCACTTCTTCTTGTGGACATGTAGTTGTTGCATCTGCTGCCAAGACTGTGGCTCTGGTTCTGGAAATGTTCTAACCTTATAAGGATGGCCTGTGATTCCTTTGTTTAGACTCTCTGATCTCCTGACTGGAGGTTGACTTGGTTCTTCCGCACGTTCCTTGGTGGTTTCAAAGCTTATCCAGACTTCAGTGCTTTCCTATTCAGTTTCTGTCACTACATCTCTGCCACTGTGTCCGTCTCTTTGTGCACAATCCTGTATCATTTTGAGTTTCACTATAACCAACCAGGACCTTCTTTTGCATGAGATTCCCACTTGGAACTTTTTTTGGGGAACATGCACAAATGTTTTGCTTCCAAATATCCTGAGGTGTTTCAGGTCAGGCTTATTACAGTTCCATAGTTTATATAGAGTTTTGGTTATAGCTCTACCTAGCAGTCTGTTTTGAATATAGCACACGATCATAATGGCTTCTCCCCAAATTGTTATAGGTAGATTTGTATCAAACGGCATACTTCTTGCACTTTCACAGAGTGAGCAGTTCTTTATCTCTGCACCACCATTTTGTTTTAGGTTGTATGGAACACATTTTTAAAATGGTTTACGCCTTGCTGCTTGTATATTTTGTTGCATTATCTGTACACATGGCTTTTTTCAATCTTCCAAATGTGTCAAACAATAATGCAAGATATTCTTTAGGTTCTATGACACTTCATCTTTGCTGTGCAGCAGGTAGACAATTGTGTGTCTGGAAAAATCAGCAAGAACTTGAGAACTTCTTGCCTCATTGAACCACATTCATCTGTCTCTATCAAATCCAGTAGCTGCTTTTTTTAGGAAAGGATTTTCTGGACATTTGCAACTGGTGCCTTTCATCACTTGACTGCATTGGTATATTGTAATTCCATCTGCAAGCTGTTGTTGAGCTAGCTTCCTTACTGCTTCTGGGTGTCTATGCCCAAGATGGATACAGCTTTCATGCAGATCTCTTCTAGCACTGTACACACTTTCATTGCAGTTTAGCTGATAAAGTTCAACTTTAATTGTCCCTTCGGCTAGAGTGTGACCCTCCCTTTAAAATGATGCAGCTGTCATCCTTAAAGGTAACTACATTCCCCTGTTTAGTGAGCTTTTTCACTGACAAAAGATTGCTTTCAAGACTGGGAACATATAAAACATCCTTTACTGGGATCTTTCTGGCTTGCAATGGGAAACGGGACATTGTATATAACCATTCCCCACAAATATAGTGACTATTAGCCAAGACTTGCTTTCATAGATGTTAGAGAAAATGTTTTTGTTGTTTGTAATACGGTAAGTCAGGGTTATCTAACAACGGAATTAGCAGGGATGGCCAGGGGGATATCTCCTCCCTCGACCTCACCCTGTCCCACACATCAAGGGTCTCCTTAACCATAGAGTGGGTTCCTGCCACTTGATTCTTTGGACGCCCATGGTAGTTCCTTCTGCGCAGTCTCCACACTCTCTATGGCGACTCACTTTTTCCTGCACTCTCCCCTCGTCCAGTCCACGATTCTCTGCAGGTGGGTCACCTGCCAGTATCTCATCAGATTCGGCACCGCCAGACCTCCCTCACCTCTAGGAGGGTAATCTTTAGCCTAGGTTTCTTGTTCCCCCATATAAACTGTCTAAAGATCGAGTCCCAACCACGTGAATGTAGGAACATTCCAATTTGCCAAATCCGACTTAGTCTTATTTAACATTGGTACAACGTTGTGTCAGAAGACTTCGTCAATATTACTTGGGATCTTCACCCCTAGGTAAGTTAACGTAGGGGAGACCCATCTGAACGGGAATGAGGCCTTGAGATTCGAGGTAGTGCTGTCCGGAAGTCCCACACTAAGTGATTTATCGAGGTTGATCTTGAAGTTGGAAAGCTTCCCGAACTTCTCGAATTCTTTCATAAGGACTGGGAGCCCCACCACTGGATTCGATACGAAGAACAAGAGGTCGTACACGTATGCAGCAACTTTGTGCTCCATTCCACCAGCATGGAGACGCCCGATATCTCCCTTCCCCCTTATATGTCTCAGGAAGGGTTCCACCACCAGTGCGAAAATAAGCGGCCATAGGGGGCATCCCTGTCTGGTGCCATTCGAGATTGGGAAGGGCGAGGAGAGATTGCCATTGACTTTCACCCTAGCTTGGGGCCTGGAGTATAACTCTGTGATGTATCTAAACGCTCTGGTCCCAAGCCATATATGTCTCAGCACCTCGAACGCGAATCCGCAATCTATGCGGTCAAACGCTTTTTTCAGCGTCTGTTGACAACAGCATAATCGGGGTTCTATCCAGGCATGAGCGGTGTATAAGATTTAGGGTCTTGACCGTGTCATCTCTTGCCTCTCTGCCAGGGATAAAGCCACACAAGTACCCTCTATTAGGTCTGGTAGGTGTGCTGCTAGCTGGAAGGCAGGACCTTAGTGAACAACTTGAGATTGACATTCAGGAGGGATATTGGGCGGTAGCTTTTGCAACATAGTGGATCCTTACCCGCTTTATGAATGACCATGATATGGGCTTCAAGTGCTTCTCCGGGAAGTCGCCCCAGGTCATCCTCCTCACCTATTGTATTGAAGGCACGGAGAAAGTGCTTGCTCAGGGTAGGTAGGAATTCCTTGTATTACGCGATAGTCAGACCATCAGGGCCTGGTGACTTCCCAGAAGGCGTCTGCTTGACTGCCTGCTATAGCTCAGCCTCAGATAGCGGCTCCTCTAACCTGCTGATCACCCCCTCACTCAGCTGGGGCATGCCTGACAATGTGATGTACCGCCTTTTCCTCTCCAGGTCCCCCTGAGGGTCCCCTGCTCCTTGTGGATGTAGGTTGTAGAGTGAGTGGTAGTACTCCCGGAACTCCTTAGTGATGTCTGGAGTCCTATGCCATTTCTTTTGCTGGCCATCCTTGATTGCTTCAATAATGTACAGGGAACGTTGTTTCCTCGGGGCCCTCACTAAAAACCAACCGCTTTTGTTACCCCACTCGTAGTAGAAGCTTTTGCATTTCTTTATGGCAAACACTGCCTTTTGTAGCAAGATGGAATTCAGCTCCTCCCTGCAAGTCGTCAGCTCTTTCCGAGTATCCTTTAGCTGGGTCTCCTCATGTTTCTTTTCCAGGTCCTGAATCTGGGCAAGCAAATGGTATCACTTACTGATGCTCAGCTTAGAGGCATGTTGAATATTTACTCCCTTATTACGGTTTTATGAGCCTGCCAGATAGTCATTGGTGCTATATCCTTATATAAATATATACACAGCCCTAGAGCTGTGTATAAGGCTCAGCGAAGCAGTGTTAACACCACAGGTGCTCTTCAAATCAATCCGGTGACTTCACTCCACCACCACCTTCTTATATATAACGTACCAGATATATTCTTGGTAATTTGCACATATGATCTCCCTTTAGTTTAAGAGGCTCCACAATTTCTCCTTTGACCAGAGGAAACCAATTATCTATTTAGGTGCCTGTTTTTCACCTCACTAGGCAAAGCACAAAGGACTCCAATCTCCACACAGGAATAAATCAGCTTGCTCCGGATTTATTGTAACATATTACAAAGACATAAACATAAAATGCTCCAATAGCGTAAGTACGTTCCACACAAAGGGAATCAACTATGTGCTATATCCTTCATCACCGAGTCTTTCAGTAGAGTCTCATTTAGCCCCAACGTCCAGGCTCTGTTGCTTCTCTCGTGGGTAACTAACGATACACTCACTGGGGCATGGTCATACATGGACACCGTGCCTATAGAGGCATCATCATGGGCCCTGGCCAGCAAATTGTGGGACAGGAGCACATAGTCTAACCTAGCATATGTTGCATGGGCTGGCTGTTGGGCTGTTGAAAAGTGGGAGAAATCTCTCCTGGTAGGATTGGAGATCCTCCAAATGTTGCACAACTGCAAGCTGTGGAGTGCCTGCTTCACTTTCCTCAACCCCTTGTAGGGAATGGAGGTTTCCCCGAAGATGAGTCCATGAGGGGTTCCAGTGTGAGGTTCAGATCCCCTACTAGAATCACATTCCCCTCTTGAAATTTCGCCAACCTGGCAAAAAAGTCCAGAAAGAAGGGCACCTGGCCAGAGTTGGGCACATAGACCGAAGATAGGGTATACATCTCTCCTGACATTGTTCCCTTGACAATAACATATCTGCCCTCCCCATCTGCGACCAAGTCGAGGGACTGAAAAGTTATGGACTTGGACAGGAGTATCGCTACCCCTTTCGTTTTGGAGCCAGGGGATGAGCTCATAAAGACCTGGGGATAAAATCGGGGGGAAATCCTAGGGTGATTGCTCTTTTTAAAATGAGTCTCTTGAATGAATACTATCTGAGCTCTCCGCATTTTCAGCTCCCCAGTCACGGCAGCGCACTTCTCCGGTATGTTGAGCCCCCTGCAATTCATGGAGACTCTTCACGAAAGCGTTCGGTAAGCCCAGCACCCCGTCAGCCGCCGCCACCATCCCCACTCTCCTCCTTTTAACCCCCACCAGGCACCTGGACCCCGGCTCCAGAAATGCGAGTAGGCGGGCAAGAGAAGTAGAAGAAGGGAAAGGGGGAAAAGAATGGGTAAAGCGTGAGTGGATAGAGGTGAGGCTAGATAAGACAGTGTTAAAGATCGAAACAGAGAGTAGAAATTCAGAAACTTTTAAATTCCAGAGAAAACCCGAAGGAGCTTTGGGTAGAATTAGGATAATTATATTGACTCTCCTAATATAGGGGAGTCTAGTCCCGTGTGTCTCGTGAGTCTCCGGCAGCTTCTCCCGAGAGAGCACTTAGACCACTGGGGGGGAAATGGAAGCCAGCGAAGAGGAGCCAAAACTTAACAAACAACTATAAAGACTGATCTTGATTCATCTCTCTTTGATAACCAATAAACACGTTGCTGCCTAATTGATTGTGTGTTATGGGGAGGATCCCCCAAATCAGGAAGCCAACTGAACCCTGGGCAGTGGAAGGCAGCCCCCGTCAAGAAAGAACACGCCATATCCCAATCGGGAGCCACCTCAAGTCCAGCGGCAAGCCGCCCCCCGGATCACGGGAGACACCCCACACCTTGACGGGAGCTGGGCCGCCTTCCCCCAATCCCGAAAAACCGGGAGGGGGGCACCCCGGCCAGAAGACAAACTGCACCCAAGGGGGAACCCTCCACCCCCGAATGCAGGCCACCCCCAACCCGGGGAGTCCCCACACCAGGAGACAAGTCGTGCCCCGACACGGCGGAATGAGACCAAAGCCCCGCCCACCAGAGCGAGAGGTGCCCCCCCGTGTGCCCGTCACCAGTCAGGCCACAGCATCTTTATTGCAATCGGGACCCCCACTGGAGCCGGCAACGTCTCATCTCCAGGGGCACAGGCGTCCAACCCAAGGCCCCACGAAATCTCCTCCCAGCAGATCAGCCATCAAACTCAGATCTCTTAATATAGTTAAGGGTCAACAACATCATCATAAATAAAACTGTAAAGGAAGAACATATACATTAACTGTTCTGATTGTAATTCACTGTCTCCCTCATGTCTGTCTGAATTCAGCACCTGCTACTCAGCTCCTGGGCGGGAAAGTTTTCCTTCCCTGCTTCAGGCCAGGCTGGACGCCTTCTTCAGTCTCAGCCTCTCCTTCTCAGGCGCTGAGGGTGCGGGCCCGCCCCCCGGTTCATCTCTAGTGCCAGCCAGTTCGGGATTGCGATTGGTGCAGTCTCCAGGAACTTAAATAACTCCACCAGCTGTGACAGCACCCTCAAGATGTAAGATCTTCGATCCTTTCGCACAATTTCGCACAAACGGGTGTCCCCATCGATATGTTGCTCCATGGCGTTGTATCAGCTCCAGAAGGGGTTTCAGTAGTCTCCTCATCTAGAGGGTCCTGCGTGAAAGGTCCGGTAACAGAGTGACCTGCGCCCCCTCTAGGTTGATCGGACCCAATGTTCCAGGCCCTCTGCATTATAGCCTCTTTAATTTGGTAAAAATGCACTCTGCAGAGTACATTTCTTAGCCCTCTGAGGTCAGTCCGCACAGGACCTTGGGCTTGATGCATTCAGTCAATCTCATCGTGGTCCGAGGGTGGGGGGTCCAGAAACGTATTAAATAGTCCGCAGACTCTCGACTTCAACTCTGATGGGGTTATCGTATCCGGATATTGTTGTGCCGATTTCTGTTTTCATGATCGTCCTGCTGTAGTTGGAAATCGGAGAGCATCCGCCTGGTGGCATCGTGCTCGTGTTCTAGTGCTTCCACTCTAGCTTGAATGTCCACTGTGGCATTAATGGCATCCACTCTGTTTGATAGGTCCGCCATAGAGTTCTGCATGGATTTTATTTCTCTGCGGAAAGTCCCTGCCATCCTAGTTATGTAAGTTTCAAAGTCCGCTCTAGATGGCAGCGATTTGAGGGCATCTGCAATATTAAGCCTGACAACTCCTCGATAACTGAGATTTAGGTTCGGGGTAAAGTCTCCAGATATGCCATAACCGCAAACACTGTTGGCTCCTCTCCTATCCTGGGTGACCACGCTCTCCTCTGGTCTCCCGGTGGTTCCGCAGAGCAATATCCATGAGGGGACACTGCGGGCATTCGTCCCTCCGCGGTCCGGGCGACCCCCGCATTATTTGTTGCCTTTGCTCCAGGGGACGATCCCCGTTCCCCGCTCTCGCATGCCCACTGCTGTTCATCTCTTCCGTTGGTTCCCAGATGCTGGCCATTAATCTGTTGTGCTGGGGACTCCGACCCGCCTTGTGCGAGTTCTCACTCTGTGATCCCCCTTAGGTCTGGCATGGCCCCCCGGCTCTCCCAGTTATCGCGCCGTGGTGCACCCCTGCTGCTGTCATCACTCGCTCATCTCTATCAGGTGTCCTGCCCAGCATCTCTCCACCATCCCCTGCTGCCCACATGGTAGGGACTGAAACATCCATTAAAGGTCTCCCCCCCCCCCATCCCAGGGCTGCTGGCACACACCTGTTTTGAGTTTCCAGTACTTCTGCTGGGACTGTAGTTGTGATTGTCAGCCCATTTCCTCTGGTTCCGCTGCTGACGCTGTCAGTAACGCTGCAGCCGCCGCCTGATGCTATGCGGGAGCCGGTGCCTTTGTGGGCAGCGGCACCCAGTGGCCCACTCTCTCCCCTTCACTCCGCCGATGTAGTAGGTCCAAAGCCGGTCCTCCACTCCTCCTCCCTCCTGTCGGGGCTCGGGGAGGCAGCCGGCCGATAGCCGAGCATGACCTGTGATGTGGCAGGATCCCGTCCTTGCTCTTGCGCATTCAGCGCCATGTTGTCTGTCTCCTTTCCACATGCAGGCTGGCTTGGTTGTGGGGGCCCGTGCTCCTTCGACTGCACATGTGATCCACAGCCGGCTTCATCTCCCCAGATCGGGGCAGCAGGTGGGTCCGTGATTTCTGTGGTGAGGAGAAGAGAGTCCTACACTTTCTCCCTCTCCATGTACGTTGCCGCCATTCTGACAGGCGAGGGTCTAGGACTTCCAGGAGTGTTTGCTCCGAAATATGCTGTTATGGAAGCTCCCCTGCGGGACCGTGGTGTGCTCTTTGTCTTCCTGCGTTTGGGCATTTGTTTAGGTTGCTGCCAGTATGCTAGATTGCAGGTATTAATGCGGTAAAGGGGGGAGCCTTGTGTCTTGGCACCCTACTCCTCCATTTGCAAGCCACGCCCCCCTGTGCACATTTTTTTAACAGCTAAATACGGCGCCGAATTGCACAGAAGAAACAAAAATCATTTGAAAATTATTTTCTCACAAAAACAAATGCTCACAATGCTGAATCGGCACTTTTATTTTATGCCTAATTTAGCCCCTCATTGCCCATCACACACACACCCACTCTACAGGATCTGGAATCCCCCCACTCATCTTGGCACAGGGACATCACTTTATTTATTCATGCATTTGCAAACAAAATACAAGCTTTTGGCATTTAATACAGACACACATTTCTAATATCACTCTCATGGGTACAAACAAATATATGCCGCTCTGTCAACTTACCAGGCAAAAGGAGCGGTGCCCATGAACCCAGCCGAGCCCATGGCTTGTGCCCATCGGGTCCCAGCACCCATGGGGAGGAACTGCCCACTAGTTGCAGCTTCTATACCAATGGGAAGCTTTGCCCTAGTCACCACTTGGGCCCCGGCGGTTTGGGACATCTCATGGCTCTTCCAGTCTGTCGGGATACCCCCTGGCCGCATTCCTTCACTTCCAACTTCCCGCTCTGGGCTCCAATTCCATGGGGGGCGGGGGGGGAGTGGGGATTTGGGGAACGACCTCTAGGTCTCATGTAATAGAGCTTTACACTCATCCGACTCTGTGAATTCTATCCATTTATACCACATCCCCACAAATTTCTTGTACCTATTATATCTTGAGAATATGAGGTTCTCAAAATGCATAACCTCATTCACCTTTGGCACCCACATTGACGGTGAGGGTGGCTCTGTCCTTTTCCACATTTGAGGGGTGCAGGCCTTTGCTGCATTTAAAAGATGGCACAGTAGGGAACCCCGATTTCTCTTCATTGGGATTCTCGACACATGGAGAAGGCATAGGGCTGGGTCCTCTGACACCTCCTCATCTATTAATCTACCCGCCACTGTTTGAGCCTCGGGCAAGTCTCCCCTTTCTTCCCCACATCTCTGCCGCCAACCCAGGACACCACTTGTTAATGACAGCCGCCACCCTGTACCACCTTGTCAGGACCTTGTAATTACATTACTGATACCTGGTGCATACTGAGGTTTTGTGTGGAATTTCCATGATCCTTTTCTGCTGTTCAGGTGCGAATGTGACCCCCAGTCCCCTTTCCCATTTCTTTATAAAGGGAGGGTCTTCCATGTGAGGGGGGTTATCAAGATTCTATGAATATACGTGAGAGTAAGGACATCACTTTGTTTTCTCTCCCACAGTCTCCAGATACACTATGGAAACTAAAGTCAAAACTGAGGAGGAAGAAGTATTTGTAAAGAATGAAGAGGAGGAAATCCCTCTACAGATCAGCATAGGTGAGTAATAAACCCTCCTGCTCAGTAACCCCAAAACTGCCATTGTATACAGCTCAGTACTGGGCCCTGACACTCATCTTTATTCTCAGACTTAAACAATGCTATAGCTCTGGCATCATGGTAGAGGAACCTTAGCAAGGATGTCTCAGGCTGGCCAGGAGCTGGTAAATTTCCAGCTGAATTTTGGCCCCAGTCTGCACTCTCTTAGCCCCCTGTATCCAGCCCCACTGTACGCACAAGCCAAGGAACCCCAGCTCCCAATGCTACAGCTCTGACATCATGGTCGGAGGGCCTCAGCAGGGATTTTTCAAGCTGGCCAGGGGCTGGTAAAATCCAGGGCTGATTTTTGGCCCCTGTCCACCACTGCCACAAGGCAACCCTAGAGCATCTGTCTTGTGGGGGGTCTGCTACAAATTTTTTTTGGGCGATTTAGCGGCCACCACACAAGCTGCCCAGCTGACCCACGCCCTCCCGATCCTACGCACTCTGTCCTGACCGGCTCCCTTCTGTCACTCCCGACCCCTCCATTTTGGGTAGCTGGGTGCCACTGCAATTAATGGGAAACAGCAATTGAAGGAATCATCAACCACTATGCTGTTGCTGGGTGTGAGTGCTGGGTGCAGCAGGTCAGAATCCAGATAGACATTAGTGGTACAACAGGAACTGGCTTTACTGGAACATGTATGCTGTAAGAGAATGTCACCATACATGGTGGCTAAACACAGACAGGTAAAAACGAAGTACCATAGAGCAACTGGAAGTGCGAGAAATCACAACACAACAGTAAGAATGCAAAGACTCTACGGTTGAGCATGGGTCACAGCGCAATCTAGTGTCATAACTTGTCATAGCTGTAATCTCCAGTGAATCTTTCAGACTACCGGGTAGGAACCCTGATTGCAGAGAATAAGAACTGGCTCACCTCTAAACCGGGAAGCCTGGAATCTAAGGACTAATTGGTTTAAACTAGAGGCTCTAAAGGGGAGAATAGGATGGCCTGCAGGAAGGCCCCAGGTCGGGCAACCAAGGAATAGGTATTGGCAAGTTCTGGGTAGAGGACAGACCAGAGCTGGACTGAAGATGTAGGGCAAGCCGAAGTCATGGCCAGGCAGAACTGGATCAGGTCGTAAACAAGCCAAGGTCGTGGGCAGGCAGAACTGGATTGTTGGTCGTAAACAAGCCGAGGCCGTGGGCAGGCAGAACTGGATCGAGGTCATAGCAAGCCGAGGTCATGGACAGGCAGAACTGGATTGAGGTCGTAGCAAGCCAAGGTCGTGGGCAGGCCGAATTGGATTGAGGTCGTAGCAAGCCAAGGTCGTGGGCAGGCAGAACTGGATCCAGGTCGTGGGCAGCCAGAACTGGATAGAAGTCGAAGCATGCCGAGGTAGTGGGCAGGCAGAACTGGATCGAGATCATAGACAAGCAGAGGTTGTAGGCAGGCAGAACTGGATCGAGGTCATAGCAAGCCAAGGTCGTGGGCAGGCAGACCTGGATCGAGGTCGTGGGCAGACAGACCTGGATCGAGGTCGTGGGCAGACAGACCTGGATCGAGGTCGTGGGCAGACCTGGATCGAGGCTCTAAACAAGCAGAGGTCGTGGGCAGGCAGAACTGGATCGAGGCTCTAAACAAGCCGAGGTCGTGGGCAGGCACAACTGGATCGAGGTTCTAAACAAGCCGAGGTCGTGGGCAGGCAGAACTGGATCGAGGTTGTAAACAAGCCGAGGACGTGGACAGGCAGAACTGGGTCGAGGTTGTAAACAAGATGAAGTCGTGGACAGGCAGAACTGGGTCAAAGTCGTAGCAAGCCGAGGTCGTGGGCAGGCAGAACTGGATGAAAGTCATAGCAAGCCGATGTCGTGGGCAGGCAGACCTGGATCAAGGTTGTGGGCAGGCAGACCTGGATCGAGGTTGTGGGCAGGCAGACCTGGATCGAGGTCGTGGACAGGCAGAACTGGATCGAAGTCGTAGACAAGCTGAGGCCACGGGCAGGCAGAACTGGATCGAGATTGTGGGCAGGCAGACCTGGATCGAGGTTGTGGGCAGGCAGAACTGGATCAAGGTTGTAAACAAGCCAAGGTCGTGGACAGGCAAAACTGGATCAGGTCGTAAACAAGCCAAGGTCGTGGCCAGGCAGAACTGGATTGTTGGTCGTAAACAAGCCGAGGTCGTGGGCAGACAGAACTGAATCGAGGTCGTAGCAAGCCGAGGTCGTGGACAGGCAGAACTGGATTGAGGTCGTAGCAAGCCAAGGTCGTGGACAGGCAGAACTGGATCGAGGTTGTAAACAAGCCGAGGACGTGGACAGGCAGAACTGGATCGAGGTTGTAAACAAGATGAAGTCATGGACAGGCAGAACTGGGTCAAAGTCGTGGCAAGCCGAGGTCGTGGGCAGGCAGAACTGGATGAAAGTCATAGCAAGCCGATGTCATGGGCAGGCAGAACTGGATCGAGATTGTTTGCAGGCAGACCTGGATCGAGGTTGTGGGCAGGCAGACCTGGATCGAGGTTGTAAACAAGCCAAGGTCGTGGACAGGCAGAACTGGATCGAAGTCGTAGACAAGCTGAGGCCGCGGGCAGGCAGAACTGGATCGAGATTGTGGGCAGGCAGAACTGGATCGAGGTTGTGGGCAGGCTGAACTGGATCAAGGTTGTAAACAAGCCAAGGTCGTGGACAGGCAGAACTGGATCAGGTCATAAACAAGCCAAGGTCGTGGGCAGGCAGAACTGGATTGTTGGTCGTAAACAAGCCGAGGCCGTGGGCATGCAGAACTGGATCGAGGCCGTAAACAAGCCGAGGTCGTGGGCAGACAGAACTGAATCGAGGTCGTAGCAAGCCGAGGTCGTGGACAGGCAGAACTGGATTGAGGCCGTAGCAAGCCAAGGTCGTGGACAGGCAGAACTGGATTGAGGTCGTAGCAAGCCAAGGTCGTGGGCAGGCAGAACTGGATCCAGGTCGTGGGCATCCAGAACTGGATAGAAGTCGTAGCATGCCGAGGTAGTGGGCAGGCAGAACTGGATCGAGATCATAGACAAGCAGAGGTTGTAGGCAGGCAGAACTGGATCGAGGTCATAGCAAGCCAAGGTCGTGGGCAGGCAGACCTGGATCGAGGTCGTGGGCAGGCAGACCTGGATCGAGGTCGTGGGCAGACAGACCTGGATCGAGGTCGTGGGCAGACAAACCTGGATCGAGGTCGTGGGCAGACAGACCTGGATCGAGGTCGTGGGCAGACAGACCTGGATCGAGGTCGTGGGCAGACAGACCTGGATCGAGGTCGTGGGCAGACAGACCTGGATCGAGGTCGTGGGCAGACAGACCTGGATCGAGGTCGTGGGCAGACAGACCTGGATCGAGGTCGTGGGCAGACAGACCTGGATCGAGGTCGTGGGCAGACAGACCTGGATCGAGGCTCTAAACAAGCCGAGGTCGTGGGCAGGCAGAACTGGATCGAGGTTGTAAACAAGCCGAGGACGTGGACAGGCAGAACTGGATTGAGGTTGTAAACAAGATGAAGTCGTGGACAGGCAGAACTGGGTCAAAGTCGTAGCAAGCCGAGGTCGTGGGCAGGCAGAACTGGATGAAAGTCATAGCAAGCCGATGTCGTGGGCAGGCAGACCTGGATCAAGGTTGTGGGCAGGCAGACCTGGATCGAGGTTGTGGGCAGGCAGACCTGGATCGAGGTCGTGGACAGGCAGAACTGGATCGAAGTCGTAGACAAGCTGAGGCCACGGGCAGGCAGAACTGGATCGAGATTGTGGGCAGGCAGACCTGGATCGAGGTTGTGGGCAGGCAGAACTGGATCAAGGTTGTAAACAAGCCAAGGTCGTGGACAGGCAAAACTGGATCAGGTCGTAAACAAGCCAAGGTCGTGGCCAGGCAGAACTGGATTGTTGGTCGTAAACAAGCCGAGGTCGTGGGCAGACAGAACTGAATCGAGGTCGTAGCAAGCCGAGGTCGTGGACAGGCAGAACTGGATTGAGGTCGTAGCAAGCCAAGGTCGTGGACAGGCAGAACTGGATCGAGGTTGTAAACAAGCCGAGGACGTGGACAGGCAGAACTGGATCGAGGTTGTAAACAAGATGAAGTCGTGGACAGGCAGAACTGGGTCAAAGTCGTGGCAAGCCGAGGTCGTGGGCAGGCAGAACTGGATGAAAGTCATAGCAAGCCGATGTCATGGGCAGGCAGAACTGGATCGAGATTGTTTGCAGGCAGACCTGGATCGAGGTTGTGGGCAGGCAGACCTGGATCGAGGTTGTAAACAAGCCAAGGTCGTGGACAGGCAGAACTGGATCGAAGTCGTAGACAAGCTGAGGCCGCGGGCAGGCAGAACTGGATCGAGATTGTGGGCAGGCAGAACTGGATCGAGGTTGTGGGCAGGCTGAACTGGATCAAGGTTGTAAACAAGCCAAGGTCGTGGACAGGCAGAACTGGATCAGGTCATAAACAAGCCAAGGTCGTGGGCAGGCAGAACTGGATTGTTGGTCGTAAACAAGCCGAGGCCGTGGGCATGCAGAACTGGATCGAGGCCGTAAACAAGCCGAGGTCGTGGGCAGACAGAACTGAATCGAGGTCGTAGCAAGCCGAGGTCGTGGACAGGCAGAACTGGATTGAGGCCGTAGCAAGCCAAGGTCGTGGACAGGCAGAACTGGATTGAGGTCGTAGCAAGCCAAGGTCGTGGGCAGGCAGAACTGGATCCAGGTCGTGGGCATCCAGAACTGGATAGAAGTCGTAGCATGCCGAGGTAGTGGGCAGGCAGAACTGGATCGAGATCATAGACAAGCAGAGGTTGTAGGCAGGCAGAACTGGATCGAGGTCATAGCAAGCCAAGGTCGTGGGCAGGCAGACCTGGATCGAGGTCGTGGGCAGGCAGACCTGGATCGAGGTCGTGGGCAGACAGACCTGGATCGAGGTCGTGGGCAGACAAACCTGGATCGAGGTCGTGGGCAGACAGACCTGGATCGAGGTCGTGGGCAGACAGACCTGGATCGAGGTCGTGGGCAGACAGACCTGGATCGAGGTCGTGGGCAGACAGACCTGGATCGAGGTCGTGGGCAGACAGACCTGGATCGAGGTCGTGGGCAGACAGACCTGGATCGAGGTCGTGGGCAGACAGACCTGGATCGAGGCTCTAAACAAGCCGAGGTCGTGGGCAGGCAGAACTGGATCGAGGTTGTAAACAAGCCGAGGACGTGGACAGGCAGAACTGGATTGAGGTTGTAAACAAGATGAAGTCGTGGACAGGCAGAACTGGGTCAAAGTCGTAGCAAGCCGAGGTCGTGGGCAGGCAGAACTGGATGAAAGTCATAGCAAGCCGATGTCGTGGGCAGGCAGAACTGGATCGAGATTGTGGGCAGGCAGACCTGGATCGAGGTTGTGGGCAGGCAGACCTGGATCGAGGTTGTGGGCAGGCAGACCTGGATCGAGGTTGTGGGCAGACAGACCTGGATCGAGGTTGTAAACAAGCCAAGGTCGTGGACAAGCAGAACTGGATCGAAGTCGTAGACAAGCTGAGGCTGCGGGCAGGCAGAACTGGATCGAGATTGTGGGCAGGCAGACCTGGATCGAGGTTGTGGGCAGGCAGAACTGGATCAGGTCATAAACAAGCCAAGGGGCAGGCAGAACTGGATTGTTGGTCGTAAACAAGCCGAGGCCGTGGGCATGCAGAACTGGATCGAGGTTGTAAACAAGCCGAGGTCGTAGGCAGGCAGAACTGGATAAAGGTCGTGGGCAGGCAGAACTGGATCGAGGTTGTAAACAAGCCGAGGTCGTGGGCAGGCAGAACTGGATCGAGGTCGTGGGCAGGCAGAATTGGATCGAGGTCGTGGGCAGGCAGAATTGGATCGAGGTTGTAAACAAGCCGAGGTCTTAGACAGGCAGAACTGGATCGAAGTTGTAGCAAGCTGAGGTCGCCGGCAGGCAGAACTGGATCGCATTTATAGCAAGCCGAAGTCGTGGGCTGGCAGAACTGGATCGAGGTCATAAACAAGCCAAGGTTATTAGGAGAGCAGGAGCGTAGTCAGAATCAAGCTGGGTCGGTACACAGAAATGGAGGACTGCAACATACGAACAGGCCGGAGAGAAGACCAAGTGGCAATGCAGGTCAGGGTTCGCCAGTATTTAAAGGTCCCTGCATATGCGCATAATCAAGCTCAGTTTCGCGCGTTTGCAATGCGCATAATTGCACGTGCGCACAATCCGTTGAATAGTACGCTGCACATACGCGCGCGCATAGTTGGCCGCAGCAACAGATTGTGCTGCTACGACCGACAGCACATGCTTACTGGCCCTACTATGTCTAGTGTGCACATGCAAGCTCACGGGAAAACTTGATGCCCTCTGCTGGGGAACAAAAGGGACCATCCTGGTTCTATGACAATATCAAATAGCAGAAGTCACTAATCACATTTAAAGTGGACCAACACCCAGGATTTTGACTATCCTGGGTTTTGGTCCACTTCGGTGGGGCACCCCGATCGTGAAACCCCCCAGAACGCCCAGAAACACTCACCTCACCACGCTCCTACGCGGGCGCTCGTCCAGTCAGAGCGCTCAGAGCCGCTGTGGTATGCACGTACAAGCGGCATCCAACCACAGCGGCTCTGAGCGCTGGAGGCCGCGTCTCGCACTTCCCTCTAACAGGGAGCGCGCCCGCGCCGGCCATTCACGAACGGCCGGCACGGGTGCGCGCCCTGCTAGAGGGAAGCGTGAGACGCGGCCCGCGCATGCGCCATTGGAACGGGGTTAAGGTAAGGTTTCTGGGCTTCCTGGGGGGTTTCACCCCGCAGGACAACCCGATTTCGGATGCCCCGCGGAGAGGGATCTGATCTATAAGATTCCCGGGCCAATCCCCCCTGGGTGTTGGTCCACTTTAAAGACAAGCTGGAAGCTGTTGCAAAGTATTATATCTATATAATCCTTATATATACCATATATATATATATATATATATATATTAAATATAAAGAGCCACCGATGAGTTCAGTTCCGATGGAAGTGTTTACAGGCCATGGGGTAGGGTTTAGTGTGTGTGTTATCTTTATCTTGCTGTCTGTTTATCTAACTTTCTATCCTTCTTTCTATCATCTATAAATTTTGCTGTCTGCCTATTCATCTGTCTAACCACCCATCTATCTATTTCTCTGTCTATTTCATATATCTATCTCTCCATCCTTCGTTCCAATATTTCTTTTTCCTTTTTAGTTTTCCTTTTATTTGTTTCTTTCCTGTCCTCCCCATGTACACTTATTATATATTCTTTCCCATTCATTCTTTGCCTCACTTCTCTATTTTATCTATCCTCCCCTTCGGTATCTTTTTATGTAATTTTATTTTCTTTATTCCCATTTCCTCCTCTTCCTTTGTCCTTTCATCTCTACCTCACTCCATTTGTCCCTCTTCATGGCTTGATTTTACGCCTTTCACTTGGCAGCCCCATGCTTATTACCTACAGAAACTCTGCCACTGACTTATTTCCTTTAAAGCGGACCAAAACCAACTGAACTTGGGAAATACATCTGGACAAAGCCTCTGCTCAGAGCTCCACACTGGGGGGGAGGGGCTCAACCGAGCAACGCTGTGGCTAGCCTAGTGGGGGACGGGAGCCTCCGTCAAACTGCGATACCAATCCTCCCCTCGTTGAGTCGCCTCCTTGCGGACTCTGTCCATGCTGGCCATCCGTGATCGAGCAAGAAGTCAGTATTGACCTTTTGCTCCTCCACGTCCAAGTGGGAAAGACAAGAAACACAAGGCCGCCCAGCCATATGTCCCCCCCTCCCTTCTCCCAATTGCACTTCCATACCCATACCTCTATATTTCCCCTTGACCCTTCTGTACTCTCTCTCCTAACTGAGAACAGTTTCATGCTGCCCTGCAGCAAAGCTCTGGGCTCACCCAGCTGCTTGGGCAGGGAGGAGGATCGGAGCACCCAGGAATGGGTTTTGCTCTGCTTTAAGTAATACATGAACACACAGCAGCTTTTCTTGCTTTAACAATGCAGGGCTTTGTAAATGCTCTTTTCTTGCCTTTTTAACTGCAGTTGTCAACAATTTTGTTGAACTGGTACATCTGGGGTAGTAACTGGGTGATCCACTTGATTGTCTGACATTAAGGGGTACTGCCATATAATCCTCGAGAACTTTTCTCCAGATTCAAGTCCTCCTGAGTGACAGGACTTGATTTGCTTGCCCTGTGATGCAGATGCTTATCTGTCAGAGTGGCACCTAATTCAGTACCACTCAGTCAACCTTCCCAGCTACTATCCTAGATCCAGGGACCACTATCCATGAGTGTTTAAATGAGGAAACAAGATATGAAACTGGTTTGTCGTACAAAGTAAATATATATATGGCACGGGCATAAGGAGGCTATGGATTTCTCTATTAAAGAGTTTTTCGTTTGGTCGGCACTGGAGAACACAGAAGCTTTTTCATAGTCCTTCTTAGTTTGGCTGTGTCTTTGAGAGGCCATTTCTGGAAATCTAGAATTTTAGAAATCCAGCTGGTTCAAAAACATGTACATTGGGTCTTCTGCATATACATAATATGTGTGTATATATATATATATATATATATGTAATTTGTAAAAGGGATGGGCAGAAGGCTTTTCGTTTGTCAGTCAAGTCTGTACCTTTTCAAGAATGCATTATTTTGTATATAAATTAACATGTTGAAAATGACCACATGCAAAGCTTGTGCATAGCTTGAGGCATCACCAGAAGAGGGAGGTTGTGATGCCACTGTATAGAGCCCTGGTGAGGCCACAGATAGAATACTGTGTGCGGTTATGGAGACCTTACCTGCAAAGAGGCATTATTTAAATAGAACGGGTCCAAAGGCCAACGACAAAAATGGTAGAAGAACTTAAACTGGAGGAAAGAAGAGAGAGAGGGGACATGATGGAGACCTTTATATATGTGAAAGGATTCAATAAGGAGGGAAGTGTTTTTAAGAAGATACTTAATGATAGAACAAGGGGGGCCAACCTGAAGCTAGTCGGAGGGAAGATCAGGAGCAATGTTAGAATATCTTATTTTACAGAAAGAGTAATAGATGCTTGGAGCAAACTTCCAACAGAGGTATAAATCGACAGTCGGTGAATTTAAACATGTCTGGGATAAGCCTCCATCTATCCTAAGTTAAAGAGAACATACAGTATACACATAAGGGCAGACTAGATGGACCGTATGGTCTCCTTCTGCCGTCAACCTTCTATGTTTCTTTGTTTCTCAAATAAGTTAAATACATATAAAGTGTCTGGAATGGAGAGGAAGAATCATCTCAATCAAGTAGATTCCACCCTCAAGCAGATTTGACTTCTTTCCTTAAACCTGCCCATACCGCAAAACCTTGTCCTGGCTGTTAGTTTGTTTACTGTCAGCAGAAAGGAGAAGCTTGATGTTGCTGTAGCTTTTAATCCTCTGTAATAATTGGTTTCATGATTGTTTATTGTCCAGTTTGTGAAATAAAGTGGTGTCATTCTCTAACTTTTTTTCCAATTTATTCTTGCAGATGCTGAATGTATCCAGAACAATAAGGAAAGATTTGATGCTATATCTCCAGGAATCACAACTACTTTAAAACTTGTGGCTTCAAAATCTGATAATTTAATACGATCAAGGTATCATGATGTTTTTCCTACTGATGGTACTAATCAAGGATTTCCCACACCGAGAACATATTCATGTTCTCAGTGTGAGAAAAGTTTTAAATATGCTACAGATCTTATCCAGCATGAAAGAGATCACGCACGAGAGAAGCCGTATTTTTGTTATATATGTGGAGAGCGTTTTTTTCATCAATCAGGACTTAAAGATCATGATATAGTTCATTCAAAGAAGCCATATTCTTGTTCTAAATGTGGGATGCGCTTTTCCCTCCACGCCATGCTTCTCAAGCATGAAAGATGGCACGAAACAGGAGAGAAATCATATATTTGTTCTGAATGTGGGAAATGTTGTTCTGAGAAATCAAAACTTATCTCACATAAAAGAACTCATACAGGAGAGAAGCCACATTCTTGTTCTGAATGTGGTAGATGTTTTTCTGAGAAATCAGCCCTTAATAAACATGAAATGATTCATACAGGGGAGAAGCCATATTCTTGTTCTGAATGTGGGAAAGGTTTTATACAGAAATCAGCCCTTACTGCGCATGAAAGAATTCATACAGGAGAAAAGCCATATTTTTGTTCTGATTGTGGGAAAAGTTTTATTTATAAAACAAGCCTTATAGCACATCAAAGAGATC
Organism: Gastrophryne carolinensis; assembly: GCA_027917425.1. Lineage (NCBI taxonomy): Eukaryota > Metazoa > Chordata > Amphibia > Anura > Microhylidae > Gastrophryne > Gastrophryne carolinensis. Next base: position 25,092,538 of record CM051237.1, read on the forward strand.
ACACAGGGGAGAAGTCATATATTTGTTCTGAATGTGGGAAATGTTATTCTCAGAAATCAACCCTTATCGCACATAAAAGAACTCATACAGGAGAGAAGCCACATTCTTGTTCAGAATGTGGGAAATGTTTTACTCATAAATCAGGTCTTAAAGCACATGAAAAAATTCATACAAGATAATTCATATTCTGGTCCTCATTGAAAGGTTATTATTAGAAGTCTCTTTTTGTCAGACATGTAAGGGTTTTTACAGGGTAGTAGCTATGCTTATGTAAATGCCAAAAATCTAGTTAAGTGATTAAGTAATTTTAATTTTTGCCCTCTGTGGAGGGTCCAGATCTCCACTAATTACTACCCATACATTTATGTGTCTTGAAGTGCCTTTAACCAGGAGAGAAAAACCACATAAAGACCCACCCATTTCATCATTTACATAAGAAGACGCCCAGATGAGCCTTAAATTGGTGTCTTATTAGATTTACACTCACTCACACTCAGAGCCCTCAGATTGCAATTCTTCTACAAAGTGTATTTTCAATAAGTGTAAGCGGGGAGTCAGCATTTAATCTTCATATGTCTAGTGCCAACTTAAAAATAATTGAAAGGAAATGCTTCTCTGGGACCAACTATCCATGTCAGGCAGGGCCAGCTCCAGGTTTGTGGGGGCTCTTGGGCAAGAGAGTCTTTGTGGGCCACAAAGTAGTGAGTCACATGATGTCACCTTTTAGCTCCGCTGCCACAAATGAGTCATCTCCTGCTGATGATCACCCTCCAGTCCTTGTCAGTTGTCACCTGGTTCTCGCCACCTTCTGAGCTTCCATCAATTGCCCTCCATTCTATGCCGCCTTCTCCATTGTTTCTGAGCAGTCCCTGTTGCTGAGGCCAGCAATGAGTAGGTCTGCACACAATACCTGGCATTCGGGGGGTCCGCTGTAAAATAATACCATGGCCAGGTGTGAGCCTGAGTGGGCCCCTGAAGATGCCAGGGGCGCTGGCAATTGCACAGGTTTGCCCTGTGCTGGCGCCAACCCTGATGTCAGGGAAACCCCTTCCCACTCTCAGATGGCATGCTTCTTCTCTATTCTACTTTATTTATTTCTATTCTCCCCTCTCCTTTCACTTGGTCTGTCCAGCTAGAGCATTTGGGCTCATAGCTGAAATGTCGGTAAGTCATCTGCTGGTGACATTGTAAATTCCTTTAAATTAAGATATGCTTGTTGGTGCTCTCCCTCCTGGATAATCAGCTGCATATAATAATAATTTAAGTTAAATTAAATCCACACCCAAGCCCTCTCTGCTCCAGTATTTCACCACTTTTGCCAAGATCAGTTGCTACTCACCTTGCATCTGAAGTCCCAATTCCTCATCATTTGCATACTTCTACTTCCCTGCTCAAATACACTCTCTGCTTCTGTTACCCTGACATCTCTGTCTTCTCTGCTAGTATCCAGATTCCATACCTGCTACCCCGTCATCTCAATCCTACAGCTCCCCACCAATATCCAGTCAGTGGAGCAATTCCTATAAATACCTTGAGTTGGTGCGCTGAGTTTAGTACTAAATTGATCTCCTGTTTTGGTGTATAGAGCATGTTGCTGGGTGCCATGGCAGGGTTTAGTGCTATACTGTTTACTTATATATGTAGTGTTGTTGCTTGCTGTGCATGTGCAATAAAGATATTTTCATTTGATCTTTATATGTGTGTGTGTTTGTGATATATTAGTTGGCTATTCCCTAAAGTTGTGACATTTTTGTTGTATAGTGAATGTTACTGCTGCCGAGTCTTAATGTCGTTCTTCGAACTGTGTGGATGCAGCACGACAGACCTGGCTCGTCTATTAAGGAATATGAAACAGAGTACAGGGAAAACACTGAGGGCTGGAGTCAGAAATATAAGCGTTAATTCCGCACCAGATTTTCTTTACTAATTCTTTTTTAGAGTTAACGCTTTCCCCAAACTTTATGAATTTTTATCTCAGTAAAATTCAGCACCATAAAGATGTGCATTGTTTTAATTGCACAGCTAAATATATATTATATATACTGAATTATGCAGAGCTAAAAATGTGAGAAAGTGTTTTCTCTCAAAAAATGTGAGTAAAAAATAAGGTGATAGATCAACCCTATAGTCTTTAAAACCCAAGTTCCAGTTTTGGTCCACTTAAAGCCAACAAGAGCAGGCTCCTAAAAGAAGAGGTGAGTAGCACGAAGTCGAGTTATAAGGAGCAAGAAGAGAGGGGAAACAAAGCGTCTGAAATCGGCCCACCCTGGAGGACAAGTTTCCTGCTGTTTTTGCTTTATTGAACATACATGTCAAGATTCCTGCTATAAAAAGTGTTTGCTGCAAGATTTTGTACTGAAATAAAGCTTTTGAAATGTATCCTATGTGATCCACGAACAGCTGAATAAGCTATCTGCCAAGCCGTATGGAGTAAAGAAAACATCCATCACAGATAAGCAGGGGAATGTGGGCTGTCTACAGGATTCACATTACTGCCATCTAGTGAGTCAAATAAATGACCCTGTTGGACAGGAGCAAGAGGGTGAGGGGCATGGGCTATGATCATCTGGATATGAGTGGTGGCTCTAAATGCATTGAAGGAAAATGCATGCATGGCAGATATCTGCAGGCATGGTATGTCAAAAGGCATGGGAAGTGTGCAAGGGCTTTCGAGCTGCACAAGCATGTCCAAGCGGTGATGCCTATGCATGGTATAGTGCCATTTCAACACCATGCAAATATATATTATTTGCCCGTATGCATGTTCGCACTTGATTCCCCTCCCAAAAAATAGTGCTGAATCTCAAAACTGAAAATTCAAATTCTCATGGTGTTGAATCGGTCATTTTGTGTTACATGCCACTACTTCTGAGAGCGACAACTTGTCTGATAATGCAAATGTTTTGTAGGATATCTAGGTTGATATCCAGGAAAAGGAACCTCCGGATAGCGATACAATGAAACAACTGAGAAAAAAGAAGTATTTGTGAAGAATGAAGAGGAGGAAATCCCTCTACAGATCAGCACAGGTGAGTAATAAACCTCCTATAGGAAAGATTTCCTTGTTATCCTAGGGCAGTTTTTAGGCTAACTAACAAAGGGGACAAAATTTCACACACAGTAATATTGCTTCAGAGACCTTCTTGCCTTACACAATCCCCCTCACTATCCCAGTAATTATTAAAGTGGACCGACCACCTAAAATATCAGCCATCTGAGTTCCCCTGGAACATCCCAAGATTTGGAATACCCCACTCTGTAAACCCCCGGGGGCTGATATTTAAGGTGGTTGGTGCCACAAATAAAGTTGGTGGTTGCAGATACAAATAAAGGTTCAGGGTGACCAGGTGCCCCCCCCCCACACTTGCATAGAAAAACCCAGTGTAAGAAGCTTCCGAAAGAATAAAATGTTTATGATCTCAATTATTAATGAATTATTATTAAATCACTCATATTATTGATGTATATAGGTAACTTGGATGAATGTGGAATCTGTGGATGTTTATCTGCTGTTTATTATGATTCTGATCCGGGGCTGGCTGATTCAGAGGAAATAATGCACATATAATATAACATAAGGTTTATGAATTGCACCAATATTCATTATATATATATATATATATATATATATATATACACACACAGACTCAAGTAATGTTATGTCTGGGTCAGTTCTCTCTTAGTAATTACTTTAACTTCGACTACTTAACTGGCACCATATGCTTTATTGTTATATGACTGCTCCCCCCTTGGGGGAGGGGCAAACCAGAGAAACGATATTTAAGAAGAAGGTTGGGGAAGGTCGCGTTCTTCTCTCTGCTTTGGCTCTCTGAACGGACAGTATGGAGAAGACACACAGGCAGTATGGTAGGGGCTGGGGGGAAAGACAAAGGCCCTAGTTGAATTAGCCTGAGAGAGAGAGAGACATTGCATTGCAAATGCCATTGCATTTTGTAGGGACACTGCTTACATTTCTGGACATTGTAACTTTATATCATATTTACACCATCCATATTATTATTTTTCTGTAATGTAACCGGCTCTATTTTAATTAAATCCACTTATCGATTTTTGGTTTCGGACAGTACTTGTTCCTTAAATAAACATAGCTGACATAATTTAAAAGGACTAAATGAGCTCAGCACCTTTTAGCCCACAAAAATATGCACAATCGAAAGTGGACTTACCCTTTAACTGCCAGCCACGTAAAATTTACGTAGCTGCCTCTCCTCCCAATAAGTGCCAGCCATGTAAATTTTACGTGCCTTGATTTCCCCTCTGCTAGTGGCCTAAAAAACTGAGAAAAAATAAATAAAATTAAAATGACATTTACTCACCTCTGTGCACGATCCCTCCCACCAGGCATCCACTTCACCAGGGGGGACACAAATTTTTTGTGATTTAAACCAGCTCTGCCCATTCATTCCTGACCTCCTAGTTCTGCCCACCTATCCCTTCTCCCAGCTCTCTCCATCCCTCCCTGCCCTTCCTGTTCTGTCTATCCACTCCTCTTCCTTACAGCTTTTCTCCCATTCATCCCTCTCCCCCAAGCCCCATCTATCCATCCTTGTTTCCAGACCTTATTGCCAGTAACATTTTGGGCCCTAGTCCAACCCCTGTACACAGCCTGCATAGAATGCAAGGGGGGGGGGGTTAAAGCAGTGTGTCGTGGGCCGGAGCTGTAGATTCTGTGGGCCCAGAAAAAAAAGCTCCTGTTTTTCTGGGGGTGGAGTGGAGGGGCAAGCAGCCTTTTTTAGTTTTGCCTGGAGAATCTATAGCCCCTTCCCCTGTGTGCTAAATTCTAACTATCCACCACCGTGACAGCTCTCCTCCTGGACCTTCACCTCTCACTGGATGCCTTTAAATGGACTTTTACAACAAGTGGTTGAGTGCCCCGGCTCTATGGTATGTATGCCCATACTGGCCAGCACTCCTCCAGTCCAAAGCAAGTGTAGTTCTGAAATGTGCTCACTGTGTCAAAGAAAAAAAGAACCAGCACTCCAAATCGATTCAAATGATCCAGCTTATATTACATCAAAATGGTAAATTTGTTGATGTTTCAGGGGTACGTGTCCTCAGGAAAATACATTAAGGTTAGTGTATTCTAGTGTATTCTCCTGAGTGTTAGTATACCCCTGAAAGGTCGACCAATTTACCATTTTGATGTAATATAAGCTGGATAATTTGAATCTATTTGGAGTGCTGGTTCTTCTTTTTTCTTGGAACTGCGGTGTCTCTGCGGACCGCGAACCCACATATTATTTGCTGAACTTAAGGTAGGAGTGTGGCGGTTACCGATTTCTCCTTGCAGAATTTGCTCAGGCCATGTTGCGCAGTGCTCTTCTCCATGTTCTGGGGAGAGAGGATAGGTTCAGCCCTGCCTCCTCTGTGTAGACCATGGTAGAGCACCCAGCTGCCCCTGTTAGGACCGGAGAGTTATCTAATGTGAACTCCCCACCAGGGAGCAGAAAGTTTGGCCAGAGCAATGGCACAACAACCAAAATGTAATTAAAGGTTTTAATAAAGGAACCAAAAATATCTTAAATTCAGATACAAAAATAAGGCTCACTAACAAAATACCTAATAACAAAAACAGATACCCTAAGGTGCTGGAGCACTCACCCAAGGGCCTTATGACAGATGCCGGCAGTCTCCAGACTCCGGTAGGATCGGGTACAGATCTCCAGACACAAAACACACAAGCAACCAAACAAACAAAATCCTGCTGCACGAGGTGGAGGGCCGATCTTACTTAAATAGCTCCACACACCAGGTGCAGCAGATGATGGGGAGAGCATCCAGGGCTCTGCTGACACCCGCTGGTGGCTGATGGGATTGCAGATGGGGTGAGCAGCCAGAGCTCTGCTGACACTCGCTGGTGGCAGATGGATCTGCAGATGGGGTGAGCAGCCAGAGCTCTGCTGACACCCGCTGGTGGCTACCGATACTGCAGATGGGGTAATAGACCCCAGCCACCATCCGGGCATCAGCCAAACCCGGGGTTCTAACATTACCTCCTCTCTCAGGAGCGGGCTCCTGAACGCTCCTCTGAACGAAAAAATTCTCCCCAGAGAGCAAGACCAACAAAACAAACTCAAGTCCATAAAATAAAATGTCCCAAATCTGGGTATTAATCCCACCTCCGGGATCCACTGTGACGCTAGAGTCCATAGGGGTAGGGATCCAAATGATCGGCCAAGTTTCACCGGTTCTAGACAAGGCCCAGGGCCAAGGCAGGGCCCGGGTTCAAAGCACGGTCCGGGTGCCGGCTGGAAGCAGAGGCCGGGTGCAGAGCCAGGGAGTCCAGGGGCAGGCTGGAAGCAGAGCCCGGGTGCAGAGCCAGAGCCAGGGAGTCCAGGGGCAGGCTGGAAGCAGAGCCCGGGTGCAGAGCCAGAGCGTCCAGGGGCAGGCTGAAGGCGGGGCCGGGTGCAGACTCAAAGCCAGGGGGTCCTGAAGCTGGTTGGAAGCAGGACCCGGGCTCGCTGAGGGACCCGGCTGCAGGCTCGCTGAGGGACCGGGACAAAGTAGATTCTAAAAGGGGCCCAGCGGCGGCCGACTCGCGGTGGGGCCCAGCGGCGGCTGACTCGACCATGGGACGCTCTGGTGGCAGGCTGGCATCGACCATGGGACGCTCTGGTGGCAGGCTGGCATCGACCTCACAATCCTCATCAGAAAAATCAGTCCAAGCATCATCAGAATCAATGGCATGGATCTCAACGACAGGATCATCATCGTCAGATTCTTCATAGAACCAGGAATCAGGGTCCTGGCTTCTAGCAGTAGGCACAGGTTGGCTCCATGAGGAAGCAGCAGACCCCTGAGTCAAGGCCCCAGGTGAAGCACACAGCACCTCAGAGTAACCCCTAGACCCTACAGATTTAGCTAAAGGGACAGGAGATGGGGGGATCTGATCAGAGACACTGGGTTCAATGGAACAGGTCTGCTTAACCTGTGGCAAAGGAGTATTTATTTCGAAAGCTACATCCACCAGAATCATAATGTGGGGTTGAGCAGCTGGGAAATCAAAATCTCCTTGATCAATCAAAGAATGAATAAAATTGATCATGTCTAGACACATGGATTTAGAGTATCCCACAAATAATGCTTGCACAGCATCAGCATGGCTTTCCGTTAATGAAAGCAACTTTTTGATCACTCCAGGATCCATTTTAGGGGGCTAGGAACGGACTTTGGCAAAAGCTAGAGGGACTACAGGTCCCAGGATGTGCAATGCTCTGGCCAGGTGGGGGGCAGCAGGATTATGTCAGGACCGGAGAGTTCTCTAATGTGAACTCCCCGCCAGGGAGCAGAAAGTTTGGTCAGAGCAATGATACAACAACCAAAATGTAATTAAAGGTTTTAATAAAGGAAAAAGGAACAAAAAAATACAATTCTGTGAGATACTCACCTGTAGAATTGGTATTATACGCATACAGCACGTCCTGCTCCATCTATAATACTTACACATGGGTAATCCTCCGCCAGAGGGCGCTGTTCACTGCAGACATGCAAAAACAGGCTCCTTCCGGCCCTTCATATACCTAGGGACCTCCCACAAATCCCCAGTATTGAAAAGCAGTGAGAAAAGAAGCCGGGAGAAACCAACCACCAACTGGTAACAAAAGTAATGATAACAATCACCATACAGGGGATCCAGAAAAATGTAAAACCAGGGTGGGGTGGAGCAGGACGTGCTGTATGCGTATAATACCAATTCTACAGGTGAGTATTTCACAGAATTGTATTATTCTAAGCATACAGCACGTCCTGCTCCATCTATAATACTTACACATGGGACATCCAATAGCAGTGTCCATAAAGTAGGGTGGGATCCCCAAAAACAAGGCACAGCAGACAGTAAAGGCGCTGTCACCTGCAAAACTTTGCAACCAGGTACGACATGAGCAGAACTTATTCAACAGAAAAACCTGGTGCTGAAGGGCCAAAGGTACCCAAACACCAATATAACGGAATAAAATGAGAAAGGGAGATTCTTCCCCCTTAAAGGAATAGGCCAGTGTAACGGCCCAACCAGCCCACAGGCAACAGAAGCCTCATGGAAAACTTGGAACTCTCCCCAAGGGGAATGAGAACTGGTCTCCCGTCAGACAGGCAGGAATACTGACCCCTTCATTAGCAAGAAGCCGAAACCTTTACTCAGGACCAGGAAGGAATCCAAGTAAGATCAATCCAAAGGGCGCAGTGGCCCTGGAAGCAAGCGATATCAGGCGCATACATAAGGAGGCGCCCGCAGACCCCAAGGGCATCAGTCCCCCTTAGGGACAAGAAACCACCAGGAAAAATTGCACACCTGTTGAGGGAATGTAGACCCTTTACTTCAGCATTAATAAGAATAAGGTCCATAGTTAGACTAAAAGGACTTAAACAATGATCATAAAACACCACTTGGACAAAGGGGTCCGGCGTAAGACGGAATACCACCACGTCATGCAGATATATATATATATATATATATATATATATATATATATATCGAGCTAAGGCTAAGTAATCAGATCCACCTTCTCAGGCACACGTCTGACTGAAGCAGGAGCCCCCAGAGAAGCGACTTGGACTACAAGACAGTTCAGACAGCATCCAGCATAAGTCCCAAGGGAACAATCCGCAGGGCAAACAGAATGAAAATGGATCCCAACAGGAACCACAGAACTACTTGGGAGATGCCCTTGAGCAAACCCCAAGAGAGCTCCTCACAAGGAAGACTGAACCAGACTTCTACAGGAAGACAGACAGGACAGAACCTGAACCTTCAGAGTACCGAGATGGGGAGCCAACCCCAACCTATGCTGTAACGACTCTAGAACCCTGGGAACCGAGAACGTCTAACAGGGAAGAGACCAAGACTCATGCCAATCAATATGGGTACACAATAACCCACAATAGACGGAGGAAGAGGAAGCCAAGGAAGATTGCTCCTAGCCCCCCATATACCAGGTCACCCAGAAGATAAGCCCGTCTCCAAGGGGTGAATGAATCAGCTGTCAAGCCCCAGACTAGAGTCTGTAGATTGGGACGACAAAGAAGGGGCCCGACAAGGGCAGAACTGCACTCCTGAGAGAGCGAACAGGTCAGCTGACCTTAGCAGAAGCATCTGCGAACCACAGTTCACTAGGTCACCCGGGGGTCAACAAACTCACGGGTCTCTTAATCGGCACAACCGTGCGCAGAACCCCACATAGTAGGGTGAATGAAGAGAAGGCATATAAGATAGAAAATCCATGCATAATTTTACTAAGCCCCCATGACCACAGTCAGAATATTCTGAGACAGTAAACACAAGGGCGGAGCCCCTGTGGTATAAGCGAGACCCAACAGAGCCACCCTAGTTGGCTCTCAGAGTGACACCAGGATAGCAAAACCTGCCACTGAGAAACATCCATTGGAGCGAATACCGTTGAGGAGCAGGGGGCGTAGACCCCCGCCCAGATCAGGATCAGGAACCCTCCAGAGGGATCATCCTGCTTCAAGCTCCAGACCAGTAATAAAACAGGCCATTGTCTTCCAACAGGCCAAGATTCCCCAAATAGACAGGTCCTAAAATAGGAGAAGTGCAGCCATATAGAGTCAACGGAAGGCTCATGTTTTAACAAACCAGTAGGTAAGATGGACCCTCTAAGGGACCCTACCCAGGAGCCACAGGGGGTTTTTTGGAAAAAATTCCCCCCCCCCCCCCCCCCCGCCAGCCTGCGAGACTTGGTACCCAAGGCGACCATTCACAGGAAGATGCAAGCAAGGAAGGGGGTGCCCCCTGACAGGGTCCTTGGATATAATCAGCTCAAGAGGAACCACCGTACCAAGGGGGAATGAGCACAGACCTAGTTCCAGGGGTGCTGGAACCCCAAGTAGGATCAGTAACCTACTGTGCAAAAGAGCCCAAGGGCTCTGTATATAAGGGACATCATTTGATACGCCACCAACGGGCCCACCAGCTGCAATCCTGCCTGGTGAAAGTAAGATGTCAGTAAAGGGGGGACAGAGCCCCCATGACCAGGAGTCCACTTGTTGCCAAGGGAGAAGGCTCAAGCCTGAACCGAATCCAAGGAATGGAGATAGCGGATAAGGGACCATGAGGGATTGAGGTGACTGAGCACCCATCCAGTAACTCCCAGGGGACACCGCCTGCCAACTAATCCACTCGGCCTGACGTAGAGATTGGGGAGTAAGGAAAAACGACCCGGTAGGTCCTAGTGCGGACGCCCCCCAGGCATGTCCGAGACATCACCCACCTTTGTGCCATGGCGAGCAGCTTGGGAGCAAAATAGAGGCCAAAAACAAAGCCTCCATCCGCAGGGTTGGTCCTGCAACACCGACTAGTAACGGTCTTGGTGTCCAGCAGACACAGGGGGAGCTAATAAGATCTAGAACTGCACAGGAGGCCGGAGGCCCCCCTTGCACAGGGCGCCTGTGTCCCAAGACAGAGATGTCATATAGGGACTACCTGTGAGAGTAGAATTGCCAGGCCTACCATAGGCCAGCATGGTCCAGACTGCCTCATACTGTTGAGGAAAGGAGGAAGGTCAATATAGAGGCCATAGCCCCATTCTGTTAAGGGCAACCTGTAAGTAAGCCCAAACTCCGTAGGCCTAGCACGGCCTGCACCAAATCCTGAGGGGAAAACAGGGACTAGAGGCACCCTGACAACATCTGAGAGGGACCGCCCAGCAAATGCTATCCTGTGTCCAGGGGAACTACCTCCTGGAACCACCAGAAGGAGAAGGTACATTCCTAGATAGGAGTCAGCTGCTGCAGCAGTACCCTCGCCCAGAAGGGCGAGGGCGTCCCTTCATGCTTGGGAGGTCTTGGCAGATTTGGACTTAGTCCTGCCAGAGGGCCCAGGGCGTTGCCTGCCCACCCCATGGTGGAAATCCACACCGAAAAGTTGGAAGCACACCTCAGGTTCGCGTTTGACGCTAACGTAGGGAGGTGGAGGGGTGGCCCTGCCCCGAGGAGGCCGGGACGGCCTTCTGCGTAGGGGTGCCTTACCCTTTTTTCCAAAAAGGTCCAAACGGGCCCCAAATAGTCACCGTCCTCTGAAGGGAAGGCCAGTGAGCGCCTTTTTCGTAGCATCGTCAGCACCCCACTGTCGCAGCCAGACCAGGCGGCGAATAGCTACCACAAGGGCAGAGGTTCTACCACACATCTTAATGGTGTCATCCAGCGCTGAGAGGATGAACCTCACAAACACATCACAGTCTGATCCCCAGGGGAGGTCCTCAGGTCGGTGGTCAAGTACTTTTCTAACGAGAGTCCTGGCGGCCACCGCCGTGATGGCCGCGGCACAGACCGGGCACAGAGCCGTCCCTGCACATAAAAAAGGCGTGGGAAGCCAGTCTGTCAATGCTCAGCATCCCGAAGAGTACGGTAATAAGGAGCGGTCATGAAGGGGGGGTTAGTAACCCCTATAATCATGTGCATCCACCACAAGAGGTGCTGACCAAAAGTTAACAACATCAGGAGGGAAAGGGTACTTCCAATCCCAGACCCCTGGGACCCCTTTAAGTTTACAAGGCAATTCCCATTCTTGGGATATAATAAGCGGAGAGCGTCATGCCAAGTCCCCGCCTCCCCCAAAGAGCGCGAAGCTCTAACCAACGAAAAGTGAAAAACAGTAGTGGATAGTACGCACATACATAATGTTGCTGTCACGCTAGAAAATGATGCTGCCGTCTGGGCAGTACACTCATGTAATGAAAGGACAAACAGGCTCGCAACCATAAACTTATGTGGAGCAAGGAGCGCGACACTGACACCCAAGTACAATGAAAGATCAAAAGCCTTAAAGTGGACCAACACCCAGAGGTGATCGGCCCGGAAATCTATAAGATTCCCGGGCCGATCACCTCCCACCCCGCGGGACATCCGAGATCGGGATGTCCCGCGGGGTGAAACCCCCCAGAAACCCCAAAAAGGTCTTACCTGATCCGCCGCCGCCGCCTCCCGCGCGCCCCTCCAGACGTGCGCGCGCCCGCGCCGGCCCTCTGTGAATGGCCGGCGGGGGCGCGCGCGCGCCGAGAGTGACACGCGGGAGGCGGCGGCGGCGGAAGCGGCTTGGACGTTCCTGTCCCCCGCCTGGACGTTGGCGGGGATTGGCTGCGGCGTTCACGTGGGAGCGTTGAGAGGTGAGTTTTTTGGGGTTTCACACAGCGGGGCCCCGTGATCGGGGTGCCCCGCCGAAGTGGACCAAAACCCAGGATAGTCAAAATCCTGGGTGTTGGTCCACTTTAAACGTGTTACATTACAATAGGACTGCCACACATACCCCCCCCTTTCTTTTCCCCCGAGCTACGGGAGGAAGCGAGGGAGAAGCGGACCTGCATCCAGGGATTAACTCTGTGAGGGGCACGGGCAACAATGCGGGAGGGGCATCCACTAGAGGCTCACCATCAGCCTAACCGCCTACCCTATGGTGGGGGATTGCGTTGGAGCATGGCTCCGTTAAGCACACAAGGTGCTGCCTACCTTCACCCGACCCGCGCTGGGAGGCATATTCTTCATAAAGAGGACGGGTGGAAATAGTCACAGGGCCACGGGCTGTAAAGCCCCGCTCGCCTGCGAGAGCGTGATACTTCATGTCTTCGCAGTTCAGCACTGCAGAGAAATCTGGGGACTTGTGGGAGGTCCCTGGGTATATGAAGGGCCGGAAGGAGCCTGTTTTTGCATGTCTGCAGTGAACAGCGCCCTCTGGCGGAAGATTACCCATGTGTATGTATTATAGATGGAGCAGGACGTGCTGTATGCTTAGAATATATCTTAAATTCAGATACAAAAATAAGGCTCACTAACAAAATACCTAATAACAAAAACAGATACCCTAAGGTGCTGGAGCACTCACCCAAGGGCCTTATGACAGATGCCGGCAGTCTCCAGACTCCGGTAGGATCGGGTACAGACTTTGGTTCAGATCTCCAGACACAAAACACACAAGCAACCAAACAAACAAAATCCTGCTGCACCAGGTGGAGGGCCGATCTTACTTAAATAGCTGCTCACACCAGGTGCAGCAGATGATGGGGAGAGAGCATCCAGGGCTCTGCTGACACCCGCTGGTGGCTGATGGGACTGCACATGGGGTGTGCAGCCAGAGCTCTGCTGACACCCGCTGGTGGCAGATGGATCTGCAGATGGGGTGAGCAGCCAGAGCTCTGCTGACACCCGCTGGTGGCTACCGATAGCGCAGATTGGGTAATAGACCCCAGCCACCAGCCGGGCATCAGCCAAACCTGGGGTTCTGACAGCCCCCCTCCACCCCACAGACCCAAACATTAATATGCAGAGCACCCAGCTGCTCCCCTCCACCCCACAGACCCAAACATTAATATGCAGAGCACCCAGCTGCTCCCCTCCACCCCACAGACCCAAACATTAATATGCAGAGCACCCAGCTGCTCCCTTCCACCCCACAGACCCAAACATTAATATACAGAGCACCCAGCTGCTCCCCTCCACCCTACAGATCCAAACATTAATATGCAGAACATCCAGCTGCTCCCCTCCACCCCACACACCCAAACATTAATATGCAGAGCACCCAGCTGCTCCCCTCCACCCCACAGACCCAAACATTAATATGTGGAGCACCCAGCTGCTCCCCTCCACCCCACAGACCCGAACATTAATATGCAGAACAGCCAGCTGCTCCCCTCCACCCCACACACCCAAACATTAATATACAGAGCACCCAGCTGCTCCCCTCCACCCCACACACCCAAACATTAATATGCAGAGCACCCAGCTGTTCCCCTCCACCCCACAGACCCAAACATTAATATGCAGAGCACCCAGCTGCTCCCCTCCACCCCACACACCCAAACATTAATATACAGAGCACCCAGCTGCCCCCCTCCACCCCACAGACCCAAACATTAAAGTGGACCAACACCCAGGGGGGATTGGCCCGGGAATCTATAAGATTCCCGGGCCGATCAGATCCCTCCCCGCGGGGCATCCGAAATCGGGGTGTCCCGCGGGGTGAAACCCCCCAGGAAGCCCACAAGCCTTACCTTCTTCCCGTTCCAGCGCGGGCCGCCACCGGTGCGTCCCTCTAGCAGGGCGCGCATCCGCGCCGGCCGTTTGTGAATGTAAGAGTGACGTGCGGGAGGCGGCGGCGGGCGCGCTCGCTTGTCCATCGGCGGTGATTCGCTGGAGCGGCCACGTGGGAGCGGGGTCAGGTGAGTTTTCGGAGCTTTCTGGTAGGTTTCACACAGCGGGGCACCCCCGATCGGGGTGCCCCACCGAAGTGGACCAAAACCCAGGATAGTCAAAATCCTGGGTGTTGGTCCACTTTAATATACAGGGCACCCAGCTGCTCCCCTCCCCCCCACAGACCCAAACATTAATATTCAAGGCACCCAGCTGCTTCCCTCCGCCCCCCACACCCAAACATTAATATGCAATGCACCCAGCTGCTCCCCTCCACCCCACAGACCCAAACATTAATATGCAGAGCACCCTGCTGCTCCCCTCCCCTCCATCCCACAGACCCAAACATTAATATGCAGAGCACCCAGCTGCTCCCCTCCACCCCACACACCCAAACATTAATATACAGAGCACCCAGCTGCTCCCCTCCACCCCACACACCCAAACATTAATATACAGAGCACCCAGCTGCTCCCCTTCACCCCACAGACCCAAACATTAATATGCAGAGCCCCCAGCTGCTCCCCTCCACCCCACAGACCCAAACATTAATATACAGAGCACCCAGCTGCTCCACTCCACCCCACACACCCAAACATTAATATACAGAGCACCCAGCTGCTCCCCTCCACCCCACACACCCAAACATTAATATACAGAGCACCCAGCTGCTCCCCTCCACCCCACACACCCAAACATTAATATGCAGAGCCCCCAGCTGCTCCCCTCCACCCCACAGACCCAAACATTAATATACAGAGCACCCAGCTGCTCCCACCACCCCACAGATCCAAATATTAATATGCAGAGCACCCAGACCCTCTGACGCTCAGAAAAAAAAACATTAAATGTAGAGCACCACAAGGCAAGTCTTTTTAAACTGTATTTTTCATTAGCTGAGCTCAAGCGCATTCAGCTCGGGTGAAGTGAGTGGTCAGTGCTAAGTGCAGGACTGGAGAAAAATCACCCTGTAGGAATGGCTCAGATTGACGAGTATCAAAAGAGCAACAAATCATATCGCACAGCCTTATTAATTAATCATTATTTGCCATTTGCTGTTGGAGCAGCAGCGACATCTTTCCCTCTCAGCATCTTCCTCCCTCCCTCCCTTGTGAGGGCATGTCCTAGCTCTGCCATTAGGGCGTGCTTTCCCTCTGATCACATGACTCACACTGTGTCATGTGACAAGGCTCTTCCTGTGAGGGGGAGGTGGGGGGGAAGGACGTGCTTGCAGCCATTGAAGCAGCATCTGGTGTGAGCTGTATATCCGCTCTGGGAAGCTGCAGTCGCCCGGGAGGCAGCGAGGGATCTCGTGTGACATTTGCAGCCGGCAGCATTGTCTCTCTATCATTCCTCGGAGGTAATGATGTATAGAATGTGTCACTAGTCACTGGATATTTAGTTGTTGTGTTAGCATTATAATATACATTGGGATGTAGCGTTAGCAGCGAGCTTAGGCTGCGCTCACACTGTGCGGTTGCTGTTCAGGTGCGTTTTTTTTTTGTAGTTCCATAGACTAGAATTGGAATCCGTTTGAGATGCAGTGCAGTAGGGACACAGCAAACAGGACCTTTTTTTGCTATGTTCCAGCTTTATTGTATGGATAGGTCTGAGAGCCCATATGCATACCTCCCAACTTTTTAGGGTGGAAAAGAGGGACAATTGTTAAATTAGGCCACGCCTCCTTATTGATGGGACAATACTGAAGTTGCTTTCTCGGCCAGTTTAAGAAACCAACTTTAGCCCGAATAAGAAACCAACTTCAGTATCGTATTGATTGGTGGATAGGAATTACAATATAAACACTTCAACTTCAGCATCGTATTGATTGGTGGATAGGTGTAGCGGGCGCGTGCCTGGCCGGGGGCACGCGCTCTGGGGAGCGAGGGGGGTTCTTGGACTTAAGGTAGGGTATCCCATGTTGGTGTGGCATGTGTGGGTGGAGGTGCACTTACTAGCTTCAACTTTATTGGTTGGCTTCCTTCCATGGCAAATACAGCAGACATTCAGTACAGCATGATCCACAGGTTACAACAACAGTCAATGGTAATGATCGCCTCCATGGCTGGCTCTCGGCTCCTCCAAACTACATTGCACTGCATCCCTTCATGGCAGAACTAGAACAGAACACTCTGGAACGGTAGGTCTCCTCCTTATATAACCTTGGTATTGTTGCCACTCAAACTACTGTTGCGAGTCCCAACCAATAGCAAGGCAGTTAATGTTGCCAATGCCATCTGGCTTAGTCTCTATTTACCAACTTAAAGAAGGACTCCAGACCATTAAAGTACTGTTTGGTCCATTTCCTAGGCAATACTGCCATCATGTGGGTTCATGATGCAATAGGCCTAAGAACTGCATCCAACAGGTTTAACTACCCTAATTAATGGTTCCTATACACTATCAGGGCCTACTCCACTGACAGGGCTCTAATGTTTTCTACTTTAAGTGTTGCCCATGGTTTCCACCCGTCACATCCTCCCCTGCTTTTAATTAAAGCGTCCCCGCTTTACAGGGTTACTCACCTCAGTCTCAACAGTGTGAGCTAGTCCAACCAAGAACACTACTGCTAGTTTAGGAGGTGAGTATACACCTTGTGTAGCTCCTGCCACTTTAAAGCTTTACCTTGCACTGGTCTCTTGAGACAGGTAAGTCTCCTGCTCCAGTAGCTTGCAGCGTCCAGGTCAACTACCTGCAAGGTGTGTAAGGAATTAGGCTGTGGCCATCCCTTGTACGGGATTGTGTCCTAAGTACAAGGATGGAGGTTATGGTGCACTGTTACATTAAACTACTTTACTTTAGGATTTTCACAACTTCCATTGAAGAGCTAGGCAGTATGAGCCAAGTGCCTGTTGCGTCAAAATGCACCATAGGCCTTACCCTGCGCAACATACCTGAGAAGGTTTCTTCTCTTACCTACTCCCGCAGGTTATTGCTTAATTCCTAAGTGGTTAATTTATTTGTTCCTACTAAAACATGACCATCAGCACACAGCAGGGCAGCATGAGCGGAGCACCTCTGTCAGGTTTTACCTCACTACACACACTTGAGAGTAAATGATCTCTTAACCCTTTTGTGGTCAGATGTCACATTTTAACATGTGTACAATATATATAAGTTTGGTAAGGGGTTTTCCTATTGTTTGCCCGAGGATACACCTCGGTGTGTTCTATGGTATGAGGCCAGGGCTTAAAATGCCAGATTCTCATACCACAGGTGGGCTTTTAGGAAAGAACCTCCCTTTAGATCTATAAGACCTGTAAACTCCTCCTTCTGTTGAATGTGACAAATGTGGAAACAGCGTCCTGCAGTGACACTTTTCCATATCAACATCCCCATTCCCGTCTTGAGGGCACACTGCACGTGAACCCAGCGTTGGGCCTCAGACAGACTGGACAACCTTGAAGGATCTCCCAACCCTGGCAGCACGTACGGGTTCTCGGCCCGCACTGTGAAGTGCTTGTATTGGGACCCCGGGCGTAATGGGCGAGGGCTGGCGGGGATCTCCACCTTCCGCGGGCTCGTGGTGGAAGTCCGGCGGTTCCCCGGGACAGGGCTGGGGCAACGGTCTCCCCATGGGCTAGGGTCAGCAGTAACAGTACCTTGTTGATGCACCACAGCGGTGGCGGCGGCAGACCTCCTTCTGGTGGTGGTAACCCACGCCTCTTCCCGCAGACGACGGCGGTGTGACGAGGCTGGCGACCGTCGGCTCTGTCTCTTCCTCCGAGGACTCAAACGTGACGGTCAGTAGCAGGGCTTGCTCGAACTCGTCCTCCTCTGGGGCGACAGTCTTCACCTGCGTAGCAGCTTCCCACACGACGACAGCAGCGTCGGCAACACACTCCTCCTCGGCGGTCTCAGCGGCGGCAGCGACAGTCTCAGCAGCGACCTCAGCAGTGAATCCGCGGCGGCAGTCTCGACAGCAGCAGCTCCCACAGTGTCGGGCGGCGGCAGCGACGGCGGCTTCCTTCCAGGTAGGCTCAGCCGCTCACTCACCCCTTTCCCTCGGCAGACCCCCGGCGGCGTAACGGCTGTGCGGACAGCTTCAGCAGGCTGGGCAGGGGCCTTCCAGAGCAGCCCGGTGATCGGGTTGCGACGGTACTTGGCGGGGCCTGCATCCTGCTCGACTAAGTCCCAAAAACTGTTGTGGCAGACAGGGCACTGGCGCAGTCCAGTCTTCAGGGCGATAATCTGCCCGCACTCCGGACACAGTGGGTACAATTCCTCTTGCCCGGCAGCAGAACACAGGGCGTAGGTGTGCAGCAAGCGGACACGCATCCCCGTGTCCACGATGAGGGTTGCGCGTTCCAAAGTCTCCTCATGGCTCAGGTCCTGGCGGCTTCCCACAGACATGGGGCTGGCTGGTATTGTGGCTAGGCTTGCAGAATCACTGCTCACGCTCTTGTGCTTTCGTCTCAACTCCTCCCCGAGCGGCCTTGTGGCGGGCTTTTTATAGCCCGGCCTCCTCGTCTCCACGCGGGAAAGTCTCTAGCCTGTGAGGTGAAAAGGGCGTGACACGCTTAGGGAAAATGGCGGGAAACCGCTGGCTGCACACTTAACCCTTCCAGCGCCGCGGCTGAGCGAAAATGTCATTTTGGGCACATTTCCACACACAGTCCAAACAGGCTCAAACTTGGCAGACCAACAGGGCAAGGGTCCCGGACACTTCTCCCCGATTTTCAGCCAAAAATAAGCACTTTTCAGTTTTTCTTAAAGTGACAGCATCCAAAGATCAAATTAAAGCCGGATCAATATTAACAGTTTCTGGGGTGTCCTGGCAAATTGGGACACCACCACACACAGTTAGAACAGTCCATTTCCTTCAGAAAGGCAAATTTGAAAAAGTTGTTGGATTTGCTCCAAACTTGGCACAGTGGTCCCTCGGTGACCGGACACCTCAGTGACACCCGTTTTTAACCCGATAGGTCCCCGTATGGGCCACCAAATGTAGCGGGCGCGTGCCTGGCCGGGGGCACTCGCTCTGGGGAGCGAGGGGGGGCTCTTGGACTTAATGTAGGGTATCTTGTGTGGGTGGAGGTGCACTTACTAGCTTCAAACATTGCTTGGATCCAGAGATGACACTCATGGTTGAACTCAACTAGGTGTTAATTGGTTGGCTTCCTTCCATGGCAAATACAGCAATCAGTCAGTACAGCATGATCCACATGTTACAACAACAGTCAATGGTAATGGTCGCCTCCATGGCTGGCTCTCAGCTCCTCCACACTACATTGCACTGCATCCCCTCATGGCAAAGTTTAGAACTAGAACAGAACACTCTGGAAGGGTAGATCTCTTCCTTATGTAACCTTGGAATTGTTGCCACTCAAACGACTGTTGCGAGTCTCAACCAATGGCAAGGCAGTTAATGTTGCCAATGCCATCTGGCTTAGTCTCTATTTACCAACTTAAAGGACTCCAGACCATTAAAGTACTGTTTGGTCCATTCCATAGGCAATACTGCCATCATGTGGTTTCATGACGCAATAGGCCTAAGAACTGCATCCAACTGGTTTAACTACCCTAATTAATGGTTCCTATACACTATCAGGGCCTACTCCACTGACAGTGTTTTAAGTGTTGCCCATGGTTTCCACCCGTCACATTGGCGTTACAATAATGGAAAAACTTTGAATAGGCGAATGAATAATTTATTGATGCAGATCTGCATGTTACACCTCAAAGAGGGGCAAATGAGAACAACAAGGGACAGGGAGACACGGACTCCAAAGAGTGACAGTCCTATAAATGGGGGACAATTGGGAGACCCCACAGATCCAAATATTAATATGCAGAGCACCCAGCTGCTCCCCTCCACCCCACACACCCAAACATTAATATGCAGAGCACCCAGCTGCTCCCATCTCCCCCACACACCCAAACATTAAAATGCAGAGCATCCAGCTGCTCCCCTCCACCCCACACACCCAAACATTAAAATGCAGAGCATCCAGCTGCTCCCCTCCGCCCTACGCACCCAAACATTAATATGCAGGGCACCCAGCTGCTCCCCTCCACCCTACAGACCCAAACATTAATATACAGAGCACCCAGCTGCTCCCCTCCACCCCACACACCCAAACATTAATATGCAGGGCACCCAAATGCTCCACTCCACCCCACACACCCAAACATTAATATGCAGAGCACCCAGCTGCTCCCCTCCACCCCACAGACCCTAACATTAATATGCAGAGCACCCAGCTGCTCCCCTCCACCCCACACACCCAAACATTAATATGCAGAGCACCCAGCTGCTCCCCTCCACCCCACACACCCAAACATTAATATGCAGAGCACCCAGCTGCTCCCCTCCACCCCACAGACCCTAACATTAATATGCAGAGCACCCAGCTGCTCCTGTCCACCCCACAGGCCCAAATATTAATATGCAGAGCACCCAGCTGCTCCCCTCCACCCCACAGACCCAAATATTAATATGCAGAGCACCCAGCTGCTCCCCTCCACCCCACAGACCCAAATATTAATATGCAGAGCACCCAGCTGCTCCCCTCCACCCCACAGACCCTAACATTAATATGCAGAGCACCCAGCTGCCCCCCTCCACCCCACACACCCAAACATTAATATGCAGAGCACCCAGCTGCTCCCCTCCACCCCACACACCCAAACATTAATATGCAGAGCACCCAGCTGCTCCCCTCCACCCCACAGACCCTAACATTAATATGCAGAGCACCCAGCTGCTCCTGTCCACCCCACAGGCCCAAATATTAATATGCAGAGCACCCAGCTGCTCCCCTCCACCCCACAGACCCAAATATTAATATGCAGAGCACCCAGCTGCTCCCCTCCACCCCACAGACCCAAACATTCATATACAGAGCACCCAGCTGCTCCCCTCCACCCCACAGACCCAAATATTAATATGCAGAGCACCCAGCTACTTTCCTCCACCCCACACACCCAAACATTAATATGCAGAGCACCCAGACTATCTGACACTCAGAACAAACCATTAAATGCAGAGCACCACAAGGCAAGTCTTTTTAAACTGTATTAACTATGTAAGTCAGTTCATTAGCTGAGCTCAAGTGCGTTCCACAACCACAAAGAGCAAGTAAACAAGAGCTGATTACCTGCTACCGAGAATGCACACCCAAAGGCTTCTTAAAAAAGTCTGAAGTTTATTGTTACAAAATCAGAAAAATATGAAACACATGAAAATCACAATGACCGACATACACCAATTAACCTGATCTCGAGCTGACCAATACATCAAAAAGGAGAAACAATGAGTTCTACTGGGTGTGCATTATATATATATATATATATATATATATATATACCTTTGTGGGTGTGCATTATATATAAATATACCTTTGTCGGTGTGCCTTCCCTGTAGCAGCTTGTTTACTTGCTCTTTGTGGCTGAGTATGATAACAGCTCGGTTCCTGCTCAAACTCGCATGAAAACTGTGAGCTGACTCCATAGTGGAGCACAGGGAAAGCATCTGCTATTGGCCCACTTGCATCTTTGTCTCCATTATATGTAAGCCCCTGCCTTGGGGTATTTATCTCTGAACTTTATTATTTGCCATTTGCTGTTGGAGCAGCAGCGACATCTTTCCCTCTCAGGATCTCCCTCCCTCCCTTGTGAGGACATGTCCTAGCTCTGCCATTAGGGTGTGCTTTCCCTCTGATCACATGACTCACACTGTGTCATGTGACAAGGCTCTTCCTGTGTGGGGAGGTGGGGGGAAGGACGTGTTTGCAGCCATTGAAGCAGCATCTGGTGTGAGCTGTATATCCGCTCTGGGAAGCTGCAGTCGCCCGGGAGGCAGCGAGGGATCTCGTGTGACATTTGCAGCCGGCAGCATTGTCTCTCTATCATTCCTCGGAGGTAATGATGTATAGAATGTGTCACTAGTCACTGGATATTTAGTTGTTGTGCACACTTAGGTGTGTTAGCATTATAATATACATTGGGATGTAGCGTTAGCAGTGAGCTTAGGCTGCGCTCACACTGTGCGGTTGCTGTTCAGGTGCATTTTTTTGTTGTAGTTCCATAGACTAGAATTGGAATCAGTTTGCAGTGCAGTACAGTAGGGACACAGCAAAGAGGACCTTTTTTGCTATGTTCCAGCTTCATTGTATGGATAGGTCTGAGAGCCCATATGCATACCTCCCAACTTTTTAGGGTGGGAAAGAGGGACAATTGTTAAATTAGGCCACACCTCCTATTGATGGGACAATACTGAAGTTGGTTTCTTATTCGGAACAGTTTAAGAAACCAACTTTAACCCGAATAAGAAATCAACTTCAGTATCGTATTGATTGGTGGATAGGAGTTACAACAATAGAAAAACTTTGAATAGGCGAATGAATCATTTATTGATGCAGATCTGCATGTTACACCTCAAAGAGGGGCAAATGAGAACAACGAGGGACAGGGGGACACGGACTCCAAAGAGGGACAGTCCTCTAAATGGGGGACAGTTGGGAGGAATGCACATGGGATTCATGACATCAATAATTCAGCAGATCTGTCAAAAACAGAAACGCAGATGAATTCAAAAAGGTGAAAATGTAACTTTATTCATGGATCTATCACACATTTTTATATTACTTTTAAAGAGAAACATTAAAGGTCTTGGGGAGTTAATAAAAACTCCCCAAACCTGGCTTGTCCACCCCCTGCCTTTCCGGGTTAAGCACTTAAGCCGGACCAACACCCGCTATTACTTTAACGGGTTTTGGTCCCGCTCTCTGCTGATAGCAAGAAGCTCGGGGGGCATCCAGAACGCTGCAGCCCCCTCGCACCTAACTGCACAGATCGATCGTAATACTCGCCTTCATTACGAGCCAGCATCGGGAAAGGAGTCCCGCGATTGGCCACATTACTGCCCGGAGGCCAATCACGGGACTCCTTTCCCCAGCACTGGCTCGTAATGAAGGTGAGTATTCTGTGCATCCTGTGCAGTTAGGTGCGAGAGGACTCCAGTGTTCTGGATGCCCCCTCCCGAGCTTCTTATTATCAGCAGAGAGAGGGACCAACGCCCATTAAAGTAATAACGGGTGTTGGTCCAGTTTAACTATTAAAAACTTTCCTCTCCAGTCACATGGCACTCGGCAACCCTCTGCTCCCTCGCCATCCTCCATAGGACAGCGCCATCTTGGAAGCCGAAGGCTTCCCGACAGACACTGCGTCGCCCCTCAGATTTCAAGCATGCACCGTGTCATTGCACAGGCTGCAATGAGGAGCAGCATGTGGGATTCGAATAGCGGCTGACAAAGAGGTGAGTATGCTGCCAACATTCAACATTACCCACACCCAACTGAAGGGGCATGGGAAGCCACGTGTGCAGGTGCCGAATTTGCATGCTCCCTCCTTCCCCTTCTAGGGGTTGCACGTACTGTTGTTGGGGTTGTATCTTGGTGATATTTTCTTTTCTTTCATTATACAAAATAGTTCATGTGCTATATGATTAGATACTAATGTAGTGGGCGCGTACCTGGCCAATGGCGCACGCTCTGAGGAGTGAGGGGGGTTCTTGGACCTAGGGTAGGGTGACTCAGCTTGGTGTGGGATGTGTGGGGTGGAGGTGCACTTACTGATGCATTTGTCGCTGGTCTCTATTGATGACACTACTTGATGCAAACAACAGGGTCTTTATTTGAGGACTTCCATCATCAAACCGCATCATCCAGTACAGGCAATATCCATTGGTTACAGCAAACAGTCTTTACAGCTTCCAGTTCCAATCACGGGCTCCTTCTTTCACTATTGCTCAGCTCCGCCACTACATTAACACTCCCCCTCTTGTCTAGAACCAAACTTAAGGACACTCTAGAAGGGTTGAGTTCTCCCTTATATAACCTCTGAAATGTTGCCTTCCCAATTATGTTGCTAGACCCAACCAATGGCAGGGCAGGTAATGTTGCCAATGCCACCTGGCTGAGTATTAATCTATTTTAAGGGGTACGCTAGACTAGACTTAATTCCTTAGTTTATTCTTTAGGCAACACTGCCGTCATGTGGATTCATGATGTAATGACACCTAAGTTTATTAAAGTTCCTATCACTATCAGGGCCTACCCCGCCAACAGGGCTCTAATGTTTCCTATGAGTAGTGTTGACCATGGTATCCACCCGTCACACTAAGATTTGGGTCACATATTTATATACATTTTTCTTACTGCTTGTGCACTATTTATAATATCTGTAATTTGGTTATTCATTTACTTATTTATCTATTTATTCACTCATTACTATGTATAACTTGTGCACCCTGTGACATATTTTTATGGAGTGATATTTATTTTATGCACTGGTCACTTTGCTCTGATACTCATTGGTTCAAGGGGTTTATTATTTAAGCTTCTCAAATTTAGTTTTGTGCCGGCACGAAATATTCTTAGGGTCCTTCTAATATTTTCAATTGAGGGACTTTGCTTTGGGCCTTTCTTTTGTCCAATATATTTCCACTTATACTTGAGATAATTGTAATAGGGAGCCTGTTTTTATTTGTGTGCTATGTGTGCATATATGTGGTTTTGTAACGTTCTTATGGTTTTTGGTTTAATAAATTGATGTATTATATATGTTATTTATGTGGTGCTCTCTTCCTTAAAGTGGACCAACACCCAGGATTTTGACTATCCTGGGTTTTGGTCCACTTCGGCGGGGCACCCCGATCGGGGGTGCCCCGCTGTGTGAAACCCCCCAGAAACCCCAATAAACTCACCTCTCCCCGCTCCCACGTGACTGCCCGGTCCAATCCCCGCCAACGTCCAGGCGGGG
Organism: Gastrophryne carolinensis; assembly: GCA_027917425.1. Taxonomy (NCBI): domain Eukaryota; kingdom Metazoa; phylum Chordata; class Amphibia; order Anura; family Microhylidae; genus Gastrophryne; species Gastrophryne carolinensis. The sequence goes on from CM051237.1 coordinate 25,117,462, forward strand.
AACAGGAACGTCCAAGCGGCTTCCGCCGCCGCCGCCTCCCTCGCGTCACTTTCGGCGCGCCCATGCCAGCCATTCACAGACGGCCGGCGCAGGGGCGCGCACGCCTAGAGGGGCGCGAGGGAGGCGGCGGCGGCGGAAGATAAGGTAGGTGATTTGGGGTGTTTGAGGGGGTTTCGAGATCGGGATGTCCCGCGGGGTGGGAGGTGATCGGCCCGGGAATCTTATAGATTTCCGCGCCGATCACCTCTCGGTGTTGGTCCACTTTAAGAGCAGGTGATTAATTATTGTCCACTGCTCCTTTTGTCCACTGCTTTAGCTGATAAGTGAGCACACGTTCTGATTGATTTTTCAGGGTGGTGAAAACTTTTTGGTATATTCAGTGATGGCTAAGGGATGAAGGGAGGTGAATTCCGCAGGAAGTCAGCATTTAAGATAACGCTGACATCCAAAACACAGTGTGGGAGGGTGGAAGGATTATTTGAGAGGAACGTCAGAAAAGGTCTGATGTTCCTCTTTAAGCGTTAAGGCACTGATATTAAATGTATTCGGCTTTTTTGTAACATGTACTTCCTTGTAGGGACCATGTTGCATATTATCTGTATCAGGTGTCCAGCTCACCAAAACCATAAAACTCTACCTAGGGTATGATTAAGGGGTATCTTTCCCCGAAACGCGTCACCTTTTGAGGGGGGCGAGATGAGACTACACCTCACACAGGACATGTATGTTTTTAATGGAAATATTAAATGTTAAGTTTTATGGTTTTGGTGAGCTGGACACCTGATACAGATTACTTGTTAAGGATTTGCAGAGATCCATCCATGCGTCCAAGCCAGCTCAAGGGCTGAGGGTTTCTGAGCTGTCTGGACTTTGTGACTGTTTAAGCATGTTGTTTATTATGTCGTTACTGAGTAGATTCAGTCTTATTATATTCTAACCTAGAGGCCTGTTGCCACTTTATTGCAAGGGAGGCTTATCATGCAAATGAAGCATTAGAAGGGGTTTGATAGACTGGTTACTATAGACTGGACTCTATAACTCATTGCTGTGAGATGTGACTAGTGCCATATAGCCACCAGATATGGTAGGTTTCTCCAAGTCTAAACATACATACACACAAGGAATTAATTCATACATCATCCTTGATCTTTCTTGCAGCTCAGCGGTTTCTGAAAGTGGAACTGAAGCACTGAGCTCCTAATGTGGGAGCCAGTGAAAAGCAGGGACAATGTGAGTTTTTAATTTATCTGCTCCACTTAAAGTGGACCAAAACCCACGCCGATCGGCCTGGGAATCTATAAGATCATGGGATAGGACCCAACCTGTGTTTCTGAACCCCCGGTAGTTCTTTTCTCTTTAGTTCCTGAATTGGGATCCCCTCCATGTAGTACCTAGATTGTAATGGCTGACTGTGTAGGGAGTTCCTAGTTTACCTCTGGTTCTATAACTCTACTGGCTACTCTTTTTTTATTTCCTGGCCTGGGATACCCTTAATGAAGTGTATCAGATCCGTCTGCCTGGACTGGAAATTTTCTTCCCCTGATCCTCAGCCCTGTTCCTGCACTCCTCTATTATTCAGACTATGCTGGAATTATTATATGTTCAGTGCCACCGGTTGTATCCCAGTAGCCTTAGCCTTCCTAGTCGTACCTGTCAAAAAAGGAGACTTTATTTATGTCTTCAGAAATAGGACTTCTCTGTCCTATATACCCTCAAATTCTTAAAGCTTCTCTGTATAACGCTGTTTCCTTTTTTTCCCATTTAGACACTGGAGACACTATGGTGACAAATGTGAAAACTGAGGAAGAGGTAACATCTGTGAAGAGTGAAGAGGGGGAAATTCTTCTACAGATCAGCACAGGTGAGTATTGAAAACATTTCCCTGTATCCTGCTCAGTCACTCCACACACTCTGGTCTGTGTTTTACAGCTCAGTACAGGGACATGACTCTCATCTTTATTCACAGACCCTGGAGGAGCTATAGTGAAAACTGAGGAGGAAGAAGTATTTGTGAAGAATAAAGAGGAGGAAATTCCTCTACAGACCAGCTCAGGTGAGTAATAATCCCTATATAGACAAGATCTCTCTATATCTCCTGCTCAGTCACTCCACACACACTGTATGAAAAGTAAGTATTGTGGGTGTGCACAACCCAGTAATAATTCACTGTAAGGTGCTGGCAAACAATTGGGGAACAACAACTATGTAAATTAAAGAGTGGGGGTACTAGACCAACCCCCCAATACCCTATGTATGTCTGCCGCACACTAGTAAATAAACCTATGTATACAATATATTGAAAAAATATATATTATAAATTTATTGGGTTACAACTCACAAAATACACTCCAACAACACATAAAGGACTCATTAAAATACATATAAACACACAAACATGGAAGGGAAAGGACCCCAATGAGTGGCTATGCAATATCCAATAATTAATCAAATAATTCATCAAAGATACAATCTGGTACAGAACCTGCAGTGTATCGGGGCACTCAGAAGTAATTAAGGAAATGAAAAAACTGTGCTAGACTGTGCAAAAGGTGCTCCTATCAATAAAATGCTACAAACCTGTACATCTACTCGATTAAATACTCAAACTACTGTGCAAACATATTCAATAAAATTACAAAACATAACAACTATTTAGAGTGTAAAAGCTAAAGTGCATTGTGCAGAAAGAAAGTCCATAGATTTGTATTGCAATGGCCCCAATGGTTCAGAAGTAACACAACCAATAAAGTTCCAACAGTTTGAAAAAAGGTATTGTTTACATCACCATGTCATAGGCCTCCGGGGTCCCCCTTCAACGACTCGCCACCGACGCGTTGCGTGGCTCTATGCCACTTCGCCAGGGTGTGTGAGTCGCCACATTCTCTGCTCCACTATATATGCACACCTGTAAAGATGGTCGCTCCAATGTCCGTGCGCGCCGCCACCCCCCACACGTGCGCCCCGCCCGGCAGGAAATGCTCCCGTAAGGGCAGCACGGGGTGGGTTCGTTGCATCCGCCCATACTTGCGCCATAACCAGAAGTGCGTCAGCGGGGCTCCCGGCTCCGGCGTGCGACCGCCCGGGCACACTCCCCTGCAGTAGGAGGTCCCGGGCGGCCGCGGGGTCCTTTCCCTTCCATGTTTGTGTGTTTATATGTAGTCCTTTATGTGTTGTTGGAGTGTATTTTGTGAGTTGTAACCCAATAAATTTATAATATATATTTTTTCAATATATTGTATACATAGGTTTATTTACTAGTGTGCGGCAGACATACATAGGGTATTGGGGGGTTGGTCTAGTACCCCCACTCTTTAATTTACTCCACACACACTGGTCTGTGTTATACAGCTCAGTACAGGGGCCTGACAGTCATCTTTATTCACAGACCCTGGAGGAGCTATAGTGAAAACTGAGGAGGAAGAAGGATTTGTGAAGAATAAAGAGGAGGAAATCTCTCCAAAGATCAGCTCAGGTGAGTAAAAAACCTTCTATAGAAAGGATTTCCTTGTTATCCCAGTCACTCAGGGTAGTTTATAGGCTAAATAAAAAAAACAGGGTGAGGAGAGAACATTTACTACCCCCCACCCATGTAACATGGGATATCAGTGTAATTTTGCCTCATTATCCCAGTAACTACTAAGGCACAAAACACAAGCTGCTTTAATCCATAAGTTGGTTAGCTGTACCCCCACCGCCCTGTGCACACCCTGAAGGCCAGCCATGGTACGCATCAGTAGCTTGTGGGTCAGCAGCTGGAGAGTGGGGTTAGGTGAAAAGTTCAGGTCAGCAACTGGGGAATGGAGGGTTTGGTGAGGGTTGTGGGCCGTCAGCTGTGTAGGGTGGTTAGGTGAGGGTTTCAGGTCAGGAACTGGGGATAGGGTTTGGTGAGTAGGTTCAGGTCAGCAGCCGGGGAGGGGGATTTTGTTGGCAGGCAGAAGATCGTACACGACAGTCTTCCAGCGTCAATCAGGAACATAAACGTGAACAGAATACATCAGCAACATATCTCAACATGGAGCAAAGGAAACAGCTCCTTTCTGTTAGGAAGTTAAACACACTATACATACAGTCACTTGGTCTGCCTAAGACTTCCTTTATCAATAGCATAGCAAGCAGTCACATACAGCATGTAGTTGTTGCATTAAAGCTATTCCAACACCCCCACTAAACAACTAATTATCCTGTTAGTTTCATTGTGAACTCCACAAATTTGGCCCTAGACAGTAGCTTTGTCATGCCAGACTCGCGATAGCTTCCTTACTGCTTCTGGGTGTCTATGCCCAAGATGTCTGTGCCATACATGGATACAGCTTTCATGCAGATCTTTTCTAGTACTGTACACACTTCCTTTGCAGTTTAGCTGATAAAGTTCACCTTTAAATTGCCCCTCGGCTAGAGTGTGACCCTCCTTTAAAATGATGCAGCTGTCATCCTTAAACTGGCTTGCAATGGGAAACGGGTCATCCCACACCTAGTCACACCACTCCCCACAAATATAGTGAGTATTAGCTAAGACTTGCTTTCATGGATGTTAGTTAGTTTTTGTTGTTTGTAATATGACCACACGGTAAGTCAGGGTTATCTAACAACGGAATTAGCAGGGATGGCCAGGGGGATATCTCCTCCCTCGACCTCACCCTGTCTTACACATCAAGGGTCTCCTTAACCATAGGGTGGGTTCCTTCCCACCTAATTGATTCTTTGCCCACGGTAGTTCCTTCAGTGCGGTCTCCACACAGTCAGTCTCTATGGCGACCCAGTTTTTCCTGCCCTCTCCCCTCGTCCAGTCCACGATTCTCTGCAGGTCGGTCGCCTGCCAGTATCTCATCAGATTCGGCACTGCGAGACCTCCCTCACCTCTAGGGTGCTGTAGGAGGGTAAGCTTTAGCCTAAGCTTCATGTTCCCCCATATAAACTGTCTAAAGATCGAGTTCAAGTTCTTGAAATAACTCGTCAGAATATGGCATGGGAGTGTCTGAAGCAGGTAGAGAATTCTTGGTCGGACCATCATCTTTATGATATTTATGCGTCCCAACCACGTGAATGTAGGAACGTTCCAATTTGCCAAATCCGACTTAGTCCTATTTAACTTTGGTACAAAGTTGTGTCAGAAGACTTCGTCAATATTACTTGGGATCTTCACCCCCAGGTAAGTAAATGTAGGGGAGACCCATCTGAACGGGAATGAGGCCTTGAGGTTCGAGGTAGTGCTGTCCGGAAGTCCCACACTAAGTGCCTCAGATTTATTGAGGCTGATCTTGAAGTTGGAAAGCTTGCCGAACTTCTCGAATTCTTTCATAAGGACCGGGAGCCCCACCACTGGATTGGATACGAAGAACAAGAGGTTGTCCGCATATGTGGCTACTTTGTGCTCCATTTCACCAGCATGGAGACCCCGATATCTCCCTGCCTCCTTATATGTCTCAGGAAGGGTTCCACCACCAGTGGGAAAATAAGCGTCGATAGGGGTTATCCCGTCTGGTACCATTCGAGGTTGAGAAGAGCGAGAAGAGATCGCCATTGACTTTCACCCTAACTTGGGGCCTGGAGTAAAACTCCGTGATGTATCTAAACGCTCTGGTCCCGAGCCCTATATGTCTCAGCACGTCGAACGTGAATCCCCAATCTATGCAGTAAAGCGCTTTTTCAGCGTCTGTTGACAACAGCATAATCAGGGTTCTATCCAGGCGTGAGCGGTGTATAGGATTTAGGGTCCTAATCTCTTGCCAGGAATAAATCAACACTGGTCCCCCTCTATTAGGTCTGGTAGGTGTGCTGCTAGCCGGTAGGCAGGACCTTAGTGAACAACTTCAACATTCAGGAGGGATATTGGGCAGTAGCTTTTGCAACATAGTGGATCCTTACCCGCTTTAGGAATGACTGTGATATGGGCTTCAAGTGCTTCTCCAGGAAGTCTCCCCGGGTCATCCTCCTTGCCTATTGTATTGAAGGCACGGAGAAAGTGCTCAGGGTAGGTAGGAATTCCTTGTAATATGCGATAATCAGACCATCAGGGCCTGATGGCTTCCCAGAAGGAGTCTGCTTGACCGCCTGCTGTAGCTCAGCCTCGGATAGCGGCTCCTCTAACCTGCTGATCACCTCCTCACTCAGCTGGGGCATGCCTGACAATGTGATGTACCGCCTTTTCCTCTCCAGGTCCCCCTGAGGGTCCCCTGCTCCTTGTGGATGTAGGTTGTAGAGTGAGTGGTAGTACTCCCGGAACGCCTTAGCGATGTCTGGAGTCCAATGCCATTTCTTTAGTTGGCCATCCTTGATTGCTTCACAAGTTCAGGGAACGTTGCTTCCTCAGGGCCCACTAAGAGCCTACCGCTTTTGTTACCCCACTCGTAGTAGAAGCGTTTGCATTTCTTTATGGCAAACACTGCCTTTTGTAGCAAGATGGAATTCAGCTCCTCCCTGCAAGTCGTCAGAGTATCCCTTAGCTGGGTCTCCTTATGTTTCTTTTCCAGGTCCTGGATCTGGGCCAGCAAATGGTATCGCTTAGCGATGCTCGCTCTCTTAAGCCTAGAGGCATGCTGAATAAGTACTCCCCTTATTATGGCTTTATGAGCCTGCCAGAGAGTCACTGGCGCTATCTCCTATTTAGTTATTTAGCGCAAAGTACTCGGCGAGGGCCCCCTGCACAGCTCTATTCGTCACCAAGTCTTTCAGTAGAGTCTCATTTAGCTGCCAAGTCCAGGCTCTGTTGCTTCTCTCATGGGTAACTAACGATACATTCACTGGGGCATGGTCAGACAGGGACGCCGTGCCTATAGAGGCGTCATCATGGGCCCTGACCAGCAAATTGTGAGACAAGAGCACATAGTCTAACCTAGCATATGTTGCATGGGCTGTTGAAAGTGGGAGAAATCTCTCCCCATAGGATTGGAGATCCTCCAAATGTCGCACAACTGCAAGCTGTGGAGTGCCTGCTTCACTTTCCTCAACCCCTTGTAGGGGATGGAGGATTTCCCCGAAGATGAGTCCATGAGGGGTTCCAGTGCGAGGTTCAGATCCCCTCCTAGAAGCACATTCCCCTCTTGAAATTCCGCCAGCCTGGTGAAAAGTTCCAGAAGGAAGTCCACCTGGCCAGAGTTGGGCACATAGACCAAAGATAGGGTATACATCTCTCCTGACATTGTTCCCTTGACCATAACATATCTTCCCTCCCCATCTGCGACCGAGCCGAGGGACTGAAAAGTTATGGACTTGGACAGGAGTATCGCTACCCCTACCATAAACACCTGGGGATAAAACCTGGGGGAGATCCTCGGGTGATTGCCCTTTTTAAAATGGGTCGCTTGAAGGAATACTACCTGGGCTCTCACCCTTTTCAGCTCCGCAATCACGGCAGCGTGATTCTCCGGTATGTTGAGCTCCCTGCAATTCATGGAGACTATCTTCACGAAAGCATTCAGCAAGCCCAGCACCCCATAAGATGCCGCCACCATCCCTGCTCTCCTCCTTTCAACCCCTCACCAGGCACTTTGACCCCGGCTCCAAAAATGTTAGTAGGCGGGGAAAAGAAAAAGAAGAACGAAAAGGGGCAAAAGAATGGGTAAAGCGTGAGTGGATAGAGGTGAGGATAGACAAGACAGTGTTTAAAGTGGACCAACACCTAGGATTTTGACTATCCTGGGTTTTGGTCCACTTCGGCGGGGCACCCCGATCGGAAGCCAGCAAAGAGGAGCCAAAACTTAACAAACAAATAAATATAAAGACTGATCTTGATTAGTCAATCAAGGCATCCCCACCACTCCCTTAACACACAAACAATTAGGCAGCAACATGTGTGTATCGGTTATCAAAGAGATCCGAGCAATCGGTAAGATTAATTGGTTGATTGAGTCTACCACCCCTCCGTCCCCACGAGACACCCCCATCTTAGCAAGGTTCATGTATCCCAACTCGTGGTTGAGCTCAGGGGTACTCTCTCCTAGGGCCGGGCGGGAGGGGACCCTCCTCCGGAACCAGGGCGTTGTCTAGGGGCCGCATTCACCCCTCTTTAATCCTCATATCATCCCTGTTGGTCATCCAGGGGCCCGCCTTAGCAGAGCCGGCCCCCACGTACACCCACCGCCCGCTGCCATCTCGGGCCACCTCGACAGCTCGCGGCCCGAAACCCACCACTCACCCTGCATCCCAAGCAGACGGCCCCCCGGAACAGATGGCAGGCCACATTCTGGATGAGCCAAGGGCATCTCCTCTCCGTAAACCCACCATACAATGGGATCCCCCTAATCAGGAAGCCAACTGAACCCCGGGCAGTGGGAGGCAGCCCTCATCAAGAAAGAACACACCATATCCCAATCGGGAGCCACCTCAAGTCCAGCGGCAAGCCGCCCCCCGTATCCCGGGAGACACCCCACACCTAGGCGGGAGCCGGGCCGCCACCCGATGGGCATTCCCATATTCCGAAAAACCGGGGGGGCACCCCGGCCAGGACACAAACGGCACCCAGGAGGGGAACCCCCAACCCCCGAAAGCAGGCCACCCCCAACCCGGGGGAGCCCCACACCAGGAGACAAGTCACGCCCCGACACAACAGAAGGAGACCGAAGCCCCGCTGCCCTGCCAGAGTGCGAGGTGTCCCCCTGTGCGCCCCGTCACCAGTCAGGCCACAGCATCTTTAATGCAATCGGGACCCCCCACAGAGCCGGCAACTTCTCATCTCCGGGGGCACAGGGGTCAGGTCGAAAAGCTCCCCCAACCCTCTGCATGGGTGGGGGTGCGTCCAACCCACCCATGCAGAGGGTGCACGCCCCCGTAGCCTTCCGCGCTCGTTCTCGGAGCCAGTAGTGCGCATGAGCGGTATACTCTGTTGTGTCAGATTTGGTGACACAAGGTCGGTCCGGGCCTAGTTCCCCAGCTTTATTTTTCATACAACGCTGCTTTTAGTAATGGCTTAATTTGCATTGGATTACAACACTCAGGATGTTAGTAGTGGGTCCAATGGTGTATGGAGACTGAAAGAGGACCTACAAGCATATATTTTGGAAAGACGACCTCTGCGTAATAGGAGAGTGTATGACATATGTTTCTGCCTGCTAATCTTGAACCTTTTGGTAAGAATATTTCCTAAGGGTGACGGGCACATTGTGGACTTTGTGCATGCGCACTGGGATTACAGCTTCTTTTGGATCATACCGAGGAGCTGCGTATTAGTTGAAACACTGAACTGTTTTTGCTCTGTGCTTATTTGGTTACAGACTCTCGACTTTAACTCTGATGGGGTTATCAACTCAGGAATACCCCGTATCCAGATATTGTTGTGCCGATTTCTGTTTTCATGATTGTCCTGCTGTAGTTGGAAATTGGAGACCATCTGCCTGGTGGTATCGCACTTGCGTTCTAGTGCTTCCACTCTAGCTTGAATGTCCACCTGCGCTGCATTATTGGCATCCACTCTGTTTGATAGGTCCGCCATAGAGTCCTGCATGGATGTTATTTCTCCATCCTGGAACGTCCCCTCCATCCTAGTTATGTAAGTTTCAAAGTCCGCTCTAGATGGCAGTGATTTGAGGGCATCTGCAATATTAAGCCTGACCGACTCTGCGATAGCTGAGATTATGGTTCGTAGTAAAGTCGTCTCTGGATATGCCATACCCGCAAACTCTCTGGGCCTCTCTTCCATCCTGGATAAGCCATACCCGCAAACTCTGTGGGCCTCTTTTCCATCCTGGGTGACCACGCTCTCCTCTGGTCTCCCGGCGGTGCCGCAGAGTGATATCCATGAGGAGACATTGCGGGCATTCGTTCCTCCGCGGTCCGGGCGACCCATGCATTGTTTGTTGCATTTGGTCCAGGGGGCGATCCCCACTACCTGCTCTTGAATGCCCACTGCTGTTCATCCCATCCGTTGGTTGCCGGACGCTGGCCATTAATCTGTTGTGCTGGGGTTTCCGGCCTCCCATGTGCGGTTTCTCACTCTGTGATCCCTTTAGGTCTGGCACGCCCCCCCGGCTCTCCTGGTTATCGCACTGTGGTGCACCCCTTCTGCTGTCATCACTTGCTCATCTCTATCAGGTGTCCTGCCCAGCATCTCTCCACCATCCCCTGATACCCACATGGTAGGGGCTGAAACATCCATTGCTGGTCTCCCCCCATTCCAGGGCTACTGGCACACACCTGTTTTGAGTTTCCCAGTACTGCTGCTGGGGCTGTAGTAGCGAATGGCCGGCCTTCTCCTCTGGGTTCCGCTGCAGACGGTGTCAGTAACGCTGCAGCCGCTGCCTGATGCTGTGCGGAAGCTGGTGCCTTTGTGGGCAGCGGCACTCAGTCGCCCGCTCTCTCCCCTTCACTCCGCCGGTGTAGTGGTGCGCACTCCTCGGCCGATAGCCGAGCACAACCTGTGATGCGGCAGGATCCCATCCTTGATGTTGAGCAGTCTGCGCCATGTTGTCTGTCTCCTTTCCACAGGCTGGCGTGGCGGCGGGGGCCCGCACTCCTTCGACTGCACTTGCGATCCACAGCCAGCTTCATCTTCCCGGGTCAGGGCAGCAGATGGTCCGTGATTTCTGCGGAGGAGAAGTGAGTCCTCCACTTCCTCCCTCTCCGTGCATGTTGCCGCCATCTTGACAGGCGAGGGTCTGGGACTTCCAGGAGTGTTTGCTCCGAAATATGCTGTTATGGGAGCTCCCCCGTGGGGCCGTGTTGTGCTCTTTGTCTTCCTGCTTTTGGGCATTTGTTTAAGTTGCTGCCAATATGCTAGATTGCAGGTATTAATGGGGTAAAGGGGGGAGCCTCATGTCTTGGCACCCTACTCCTCCATTCACAAGCCACACCCCCCCCCGTGCACATTTTTTTTAACCGCTAAATAACGCGCCAAATTGCACTGAAGAAACAAAAATCATTTGAAAAATTATTTTCTCACAAAAACAAATGCTCACAATGCTGATTCGGCACTTTTATCTTATGCCTAATTTAGCCCCTCATTGCCCATCACACACACACTCGCTCTGCAGGATCTGGAATCCCCCCACTCATCTTGATACAGGGACATCACTTTGTTTTGTAAATTCTTTATTTATTCATGTATTTGCAAACAAAATACAAGCTTTTGGCATTTAATACAGACACACATTTCTAATATCACTCTAATGGGTACAAACAAATATATGTCGCTCTGTCAACTTGCCAGGCAAAAGGAGCGGTGCCCATGAACCCAGCCAAATCCACGGCTTGTGCCCATCGGGTCCCAACACCCACGGGGACGAACTGCCCACTAGGTGCCCACTAGGCCCTAGTCTCCACTTGTGCCCTGGCGGTTCGGGACATCTCATTGCTCTTCCAGCCTGTCAGGGAACCCAGGGTACCCCCTGGCTGCCTTCCTTCACTTCCAACTTCCCATTCTGGGCTCCATTTTCATCATACCCATCTCGCTCTCTGCAAAATGCGGTGCTACCTGCCAACAGTGGACAAAATAAACAACAAGGGGGAATAAGGGCGCGGGGGGAGTGGGGATTTGGGGAACAACCTTTAGGTCTCATGTAATAGAGCTTTATATTCATCCGATGTGAATTCTATCCATTTATACCACATCCCCACAAATTTCTTGTACCTATTATCTCTTGAGAACATGAGGTTCTCAAAATGCATAACCTCATTCACCTTTGGCACCCACATTGCCGGTGATGGCGGCTCCGTCCTTTTCCACATTTGAGAGCTGCAGGCCTTTGCTGCATTTAAAAGATGGCACAGTAGGGAACCCCGATTTCTCTTCACTGGGATTCTCGACACATGGAGAAGGAATTGGGCTGGGTCCTCTGACACCTCCTTGTCTATTAATCTACCCACCACTCTTTGAGTCTCGGACACGCCCACAGAATGTGCAGCAAGGCTCCCCTTTCTTCCCCACATCTCTGCCGCCAACCCAGGACACCACTTGTTAATGACAGCCGCCACCCTGTACCACCGTGTAAGGACCTTGTAATTACATTCCTGATACCTGGTGCATACTGAGGTTTTGTGTGGCATTTCCAGGATCCTTTTCCGCTGTTCAGGTGGGAATGTGACCCCAAGGCCCCTTTCCCATTTCTTTATAAAGGGAGGCTCTTCCATGTTGGGGGGGGGGGTTATCAAGATTCTATGAATATACAAAAGATTAAGGACATTACATTGTTTTCTCCCCCACAGTCTCCAGAGACACTGTGGAAACTAAAGTCAAAACTGAGGAGGAAGAAGTATTTGTAAAGAATGAAGAGGAGGAAATCCCTCTACAGATCAGCACAGGTGAGTAATAAACCCTCCTGCTCAGTAACCCTAAAACTGCCGTTGTATACAGCTCAGCACTGGGCCTGACTCTCATCTTTATTCTCAGACCCTGGAGGAGCTATAGTGAAAACTGAGGAGGAGGAAGTATTTGTGAAGAATGAAGAGGCGGAAATCCCTCCACAGATCAGCACAGGTGAGTAATAAGCCTTCTATAGAAAATATATCCTGTATATCCTGCTCAATCACTCAACAAAGGGCCATACTTACCACAACGTAGGGGCGGACTGGCCATAGGGGGACCCGGGACAATGCCTGGTGGGATGCGCTGCTTTGGGGCCAGTTGTGCTGCTGCTTTTAACACCCACATTCAATCCCTGCCCCTTAGTCTCCCTCTCAGCCCACTGTACCCATAAGCCGAGGAACCCTATCCCATAATGCTATAGCCCTGGCATCATGGTGGAGGAGCCTTAGCAAGAATGTCTCAGGCCGGGCCAGGAGCTGGTAAATTACAGGGCTGAATTTTGGCTCCAGTCTGCATTCTCTTAGCCCCCTGTATCCAGCTCCACTGTACCCACAAGCCAAGGAACCCCAGCCTCCAATGCTATAGCCCTGGCAACATGGTGGAGGAGCTTTAGCAGGGATTTCTCAGGCTGGCCAGGGGCTGGTAAAATCCAGGGATGATTTTTGGCCCCAGTCCACCAGTGCCACAAGGCAACCCTAGAGCATCTGTCTGATGGGGGGGGGGGGGGGGTCTGCTACAAATAATTTTTTGGGGTGATTTAGCAGCCACCACACAAGCTGCCCAGTTGAGCCACCCCCTCCCGATCCTATGCACGCTGTCCTGACTGGCTCCCTTCTGTTACTCCCAGCCCCTCCATTTTGGGTAGCCGGGTGCCGCTGCCATTAATGCGAAACAGCAATTGAAGGAATCATCAACCACTAAGCTGTTGCTGGGTGTGAGTGCTGGGTGCAGCAGAATCCAGATAGACATTAGTGGTATAACAGGAACTGGATTTACTGGAACATGAATGCAGTAAGAGAGTATCACGTTACATGGTGGCTAAACACAGACAGGTAAAAAGGAAGTACCAAAGAGCAACTGGAAGTGCAGGTAATAACAACACAACAGTAAAAATGCAAAGACTCTACAGTTGAGCATTGGTCACAGCGCTATGTAGTGTCATAACTTGTCATAGCTGTAAACTTCAGTAAATCTTTCAGACTACCGGGTAGGAACCCTGTTTGCGGAGACTAAGAACTGGCTCACCTCTTGATCGGGAAGCCTGGAATCTAAGGACCAATTGGTTTTCACTAGAGCCTCTAAAGGTGAGGATAGGCTGGGCTGCAGGAAGGCCCCAGGAGTGGGTATTGGCAAGTTCTGGGTAGAGAACAGACCAGAGCTGGACTGAAGCCGTAGGGCAAGCTGAACTGGATAGAGGTCGTAAACAAGCCAAGGTCCTGGGCAGGCAGAACTGGATCGTTGGTCGTAAACAAGCCAAGGTCGTGGGCAGGCAGAACTGGATTGAGGTCGTAAACAAGACAAGGTCGTGGGCAGGCAGAACTGGATTGAGGTCGTAAACAAGACAAGGTCGTGGGCAGGCAGAACTGGATCGAGGTCGTGGGCAGGCAGAACTGGATCGAGGTCGTGGGCAAGCAGAACTGGATCGAGGTCGTGGGCAGGCAGAACTGGATCGAAGTCGTAGCAAGCCAAAGTCATGGGCAGGCAGAACTGTATCGAGGTGGTGGGCAGGCAGAACTGGATCAAGGTCGTAGACAAGCAGAGGTTGTGGGCAGGCAGAACTGGATTGTGGTCGTAGCAAGCCGAGGTCGTGGGCAGGCAGAACTGGATGGAGGTCGCAGAACTGGATGGAGGTCGTAGCAAGCCGAGGTCGTGGGTAGGCAGAACTGGATCGAGGTTGTGGTCAGGCAGAACTAAATCGAAGTCATAGCAAGCCGAGGTCATGGGCAGGCAGAACTGGATCAAGGTTGTAAAAAAGCCGAGGTTGTGGACAGGCAGAACTGGATCAAGGTCATAGACAAGCAGAGGTTGTAGGCACACAGAACTGGAATGAAGTCGTAGCAAGCTGAGGTCGTGGGCAGGCAGACCTGGATCACATTCGTAGCAAGCCGAGGTCGTGGGCAGGCAGAACTGGATCGAAGTTGTAGCAAGCTGAGGTCGCCCGCAGGCAGAACTGGATCGCATTCGTAGCAAGCCGAGGTCGTGGGCAGGCAGAACTGGATCGAGGTCGTAAGCAAGCCAAGGTTATTAGGAGAGCAGGAGCGTAGTCAGAATCAAGCCAGGTCGTTACACAGGAATGGAGGACTGCAACACAGGAATAGGCAGGAGAGAAGACCAAGTGGCAATGCAGGTCAGGGTTCGACAGTATTTAAAGGCCCCTGCACATGTGCATAATCATGCTCAGTTTTGCGCGTTTGCAATGCGCATAATCGCACATGCGCACAAACCGTTGAATCGTGCACTGCGCATATGCGCATGCATAATTGCGCCGCAGCAACAGATTGTGCTGCTACGGCCGACGGCACATGCTTACTGGCCCTACTATGTCTAGTGTGCAAATGCAAGCACACGGGAAACCTTTCGTGCCCTCTGCTGGGGAACAAGAGGAACAGTCCTGGTTCTATGACAAAATCAAATAGCAGAAGTCACTAATCACATTTAAAGACAAGCTGGAAGCTGTTGCAAAGTATTATATCTATATAATCCTTATATATCCCATATATATATATGAGCCACCAATGAGTTCAGTAAGTGCTGATGGAATGGGGTAGGGTTTAGTGTGTGTGTGTGTGTGTGTGTGTGTGTGTGTGTGTGTGTGTGTGTTTGTGTTATCTATCTCTATATCTTGCTGTCTATAACTTTCTATACTTATATACTATATATACTATATACTCTATCATCTATAAATTTTGCTGTCTGCCTATTTATCTGTCTAACCACCCATCTATCTATTTCTCTGTCTATTTCATCTATCTATATCTCCATCCTTCGTTCCAATATTTCTTTTTCCTTTTTAGTTTTCCTTTTATTTTTTTCTTTCCTGTCCTCCCCATGTGCACTTATTATATATTCTTTCCCATCCATTCTTTGCCTCACCTTTCCTCTCGTTTATCCATCCTCCCCATCTCACTCCATTTGTCCCTCTTCATGGCTTGATTTTACGCCTTCCACTTGGCAGCCCCATGCTTACTACCTACAGAAACTCTGCCACTGACTTATTTCCTTTAAAGTGGACCAAAACCAACTGAACTTGGGAAATACATTTGGACAAAGCCTCTGCTGAGAGCTCCGCGCAAACTTTGGGGGGGGGGGGGGGGCTCAACCGAGCAACGCTGTGGCGAGCCTAGTGGGGGAGGGGGCCACCGTCAAACTGCAAAACCAATACTCCCCTCGTTGAGTCGCTTGCTTGTGGCTCCTCCACGTCTAACAGGGAAATACGAGAAACACAAGGCCGCCCAGCCATATGTCCCCCCTTCTCCCAATTGCACTTCCATACCCAAACCTCTAAATTCCCTTTGACCCTTCTGTACTCTCCCTCCTAACTGAGAACAGTTTCATCATCATCAGCAAAGCTCTGGGCATTCCTTTCTTCACTTAATCTCTCTCTTCCTTCCCTCCCTCCCTTCTTTTGCTCTTCTATTTCCCTTTTCCCAAATTTTTCTTACCCTTTCTCCTCCTACCATGAATAATCATTCTTTCTTTTTTCTGCATCAATATTTTTCTATATTTTCATATTCTATCATGTACTAACAGGGATGATTTAAAGAGGAAGTCCAGTCTAACTGCCCCATTGCTGCCGAGACAGAAAAAATTATGCTTATCTGGCATTATGCAAGTGAGGCCACACCCCCAGTAATGTTATCAAATAGAGTTCTGGCCAACCATAGGGGGCCCTGACTCCACACACTCTGGTCTGTGTTATACAGCTCAGTACAGGGACATGACTCATCTTTATTCACAGATCCTGGAGGAGCAATAGTAAAAACTGAGGAGGAGGAAGAAGTATTTGTGAAGAATGAAGAGGAGGAAATTCCTCTACAGATCAGCTCAGGTGAGTAATAAACCTTCTATAGAAATATCTCTCTGTATCTCCTACTAACTCACTCCATACATTCTGGTCTGTATTACACAGCTCAGTACAGGGGCCTGACTCTCATCTTTATTCATAGACCCTGGAGGAGCTATAGTGAAAACTGAGGAAGAAGAAATATTTGTGAAGAATCAGGAGAAAGAAATCCCTCTACAGATCGGCACAGGTGAGTAATAAGCCCTATGCAGAAGGTTTTGCAAATGATCCACATTCAGTCACTTAACCTTAATGCTGTGCTTCATCTTACAAACTTGGTGCTGCTTATTTTAAACTGGCAAACATCCTTTCCACATCTGAACTGAGATAACAGAAGGGAGAATTCTCCTACTGCCAGCTCATTGCTGGAGCACCTACGCAGGGGGTAAGTATGCCCTGTTTTTTCTCTCATTGCATTCAGGTACATGATGTCTCTGCACAGAACGGGATTAAACCATATCATACATGTGCCTGAAAGTTAAATAACCAACTCCACTCACTTCAACCTGTAACTTTTTAGTTTTACGACCCCCCCCCCCCCCCCCCACTGTGTGAAACCCCCAAAGTCGCTGGTATACTCGCCTTTAACGGCGGCTCAATCGCCGTCCACCGCATTCCCAGCTTCCCTTTAGCTGTGTGCACACCCAGGCCAAGCCTCTCTGAATGGCTGCGAGCGTGCAAGCCAGGCCCGGCTGGTGGTGCACCTCATTTCAGCACGTCCCCCTGCACCTTGAGATCAGCCAATTAGTGATCTGAACAGGGCCAAGTGGCATCACCCAGTGTCAGGGAGGCAGATCGGAGCACCCAGGAATGGGTTTTGCTCTGCTTTAAGTAATACGTGAAGAAACAGCAGCTCTTGTTGCAGTGCAGCTTTCAGGTTTTTTTTCTTTCCCCTGAAGAACACCAGGCCCAAGCTGAGAGGCACTGGGCTCTTCTACAACCCCCTGACCAGTGGGGTTGCAGGTAATAGGGCAGGAGGTATAGGCAAGCCACCCGACAGCATGTCGGGCAAGTGGTTTGCCGCACTTTTAACTGGTCTAGGTAGCCCATTGACCTCCTACCAGTTTACAAGGAGTAAGGTAAAAAACACACACCGTAAAAACAAACTAAATTTATTCTTAATCCACCCACTCCTAATTCCTATGCCGTCCCCTCTGATGCTGGAAACAGTGACTGCAATTGCAGCCATCCCACCACCATCTGAAATGAATGGAAACACAGTTCCCACCACCCTCTGCCTTGGTGTCCAGCCAAGGGTAATTGCTGACCACTGGGGAGGGAAGATTTTATACCATAATTTCCCCAATAGGAGTATATGAGGTCTTAGCCAAATCCCAAAAGAAAAAAGATCTAAAGCTACCCCTCTGTCCAGGCTTTTACTCATCTCTTCATAGAAGCCAATATGGTTAGTCTGGCCACCTCTGTCCTGGCCGTGCTTGGCTGTCACTTATAATGTTATGCACAGTAAAGTTATCCTGTCTGTAACCTTTTTAAAAGCCCCTCAAGCTATTTTTCCACAATAGATGTTAAGATTACAGGTCTGTAATTATCCAGATCTAGAAACCTTTTTAAAATTGGGCACCCACCATATTAAGCTTGGGCGAAGGTATTATCAGTAGGTAGGTTGTGCTGTCGCTGTATAGATCTCTGGTTAGGCCATATCTAGAATACTGTGTACAATACTGGAAGTAAGAACTACAAAAATACATTAAACAGAAAGGGACCAACAGTGGCCTACAAAAATGGTGGAAGAACTTAAACATAAGTCTAATCAAGAAAGACTTACAGAACCTAATGTGTACAGCCTAGAGGAAGGAAAGTATAGATGAGACATGATTGAAATCTTTAAAAAGGGGAAAGGATTAAATAAGGTTCAGAATTGATGTGTTTTAATGAAAAAAACTTAATGATGGAACAAGGGGGCAGAACAACAGAAATGTCAAATCTACAGTAAGTTATTATATACATGCATGGGATAAGCATACATCTATGCTAAGATAAGGAGAACATGGACACATAAGGACAAACTAGATAGATTATACAGGTCTCCTGTTACCCTCTGTCACAACAAACTCACCTCCTGTCCAGTCCCGTGGCGTCCACGGATGACTCTTTCCACCCGGCAGCCAGCTCGAGCAGCGTCTGCTTGCCCGCCTCCTTCTCTCCTTGCTGCTTCTCCAGCTCCTCTGCACATGGCTGTCTTATGACTTAGTTTAAAGGGGCCAATGAGCCCAAAGTTCACTGTGGGCGAAACGCCCTAAAGGTTGTTCTGGGCAATCAGCCCATTTGTTATTAACGCACCAGTCGGATCCATTCTCCTCTATCCAATCCCGTGTTCGATGTATGTTATACCGTTGCCAACCTAGCTTGCCCGACCATTCCATGACCGCCACCTGAACCGATCTCAGCTTAGGTTCTAACTACGTCCCTGCCTCATCCCTTGTACCACGAACTCTCTGATTACTGGTTTTGACCATTGGCTTGACCTTTCTCGTGCTTCTCCCTTGGCGCTGTGAATTGAGGACTGATCTATCTGTGTATGACCCCGACTTGCCCGATGAGTTCACAATCTTTGAGCTATCAAGTCCTGGGGGCAACTGTGTCCGGTGAGGCATTTAAAGTGTCTCAGCGAACGGGGGCTTGACTATAGGTGAAGCTAGCTGTGAAGATTGGGGGTTGTGAACGCACTAAGAAGGCGGCTGTCCCACGGGGTTTGACACCTGCATTCTATGAATGTATACATTTAAATGTTTAGGGTTGGTGTTACTTTCTTTGGCCACATGTCTTTCATTTTGTGATTTTGTGAGCTTTACTACTTTCTTACAGGCTTTATTTACCAACCCAGGGCTTTGTAAATGCTCCTTTCTTGTCCTTTATTGCCTTTTTTTTTTTTTTTTAATAAATTCTTTATTTATTGAAAACTTTCTTGGCACTGAGAAAAACAAAAACAGCTCGGACAGGTGACAGAAAGAAAAAACAAACCATACAATACAAAAATACCATTTTATGAAATACTCACCTGTAAAATGGGTATTATAAGTATGTCACACACCCCGCTTCAAGATATCCATAACATGTGGGTAATACCGACCTGAAGTGGGCGTTCCTGCAGAGATGATAGCAAAAAAGAAAGCCCCTCCCTGATCCATAAATACCTGGGACCTCCCACTCATCACCCAGTTTTTCCATCTCTGCAGACGGCGAGCAAGTCAGAAGATGATGGCTCCTCCTTGCACAGGGGGATTTCAGGTAGCCGGGATGACTCCCGGCCCGCTATTTATTTATTTCCGTTTGGACCCTTTTTTTCCCCAGAAATCCATATGCCTCCCAGCCTCGGCTGAGGGTCCAGGCGAGGGTATATCAGCACCTTAGGTGCTCAGGAGCTATGCTCCACCGTGAGACCCTATATGAGAGGGTAGGCGGTAATACCGGGTTGGTGACCCCGGTTTGGGATGCCCTGTCCCTTGAATTAATTTTCACTGGCCCTTCCCAATTCCCTTTTCCTCAGCGGGGATGGGGAGTGTGGGTCCCTCCTTTATTAGTCCCAGGGGATATGTGGAAGTATCTCTTTCATGTTGTGTGTTAGTGTTCCTTTAAATGTTTTACTGTAGCTGAATAACATTCCTTTCACAGGGCAGCATACTTTTGAGATTCTCTGTCTCCGTTTCTTATCTCCGCCCCCATCTTGTCTCTGTCTTCTATGACAGGTGACAGAAAGAAAAAACAAACCATACAATACAAAAAACGCATAACATCACAGCAATGTAGCGACAAATATACGGCACGACCATTGCACTTGACCTTTTGTAAACATATTGCTAATAAAGAGTCTCCCTAACCGGCGAGTTTGCCTCAGACCTTATTGGTACTTTCAACAGCATGCCCTTTCAGGTGACAACACTCCTCCTGGCTCTAGGACCAATTGCTATGACACTTCATAGGCTGCCGGGAGAACCTAAAGCTGAGAACCACAGGCGCGTGCAAGCAACACCTATGCGTTGTGGAGCTAAAAAAGGGGGGTAGGGAGGAACAACCAGGAGGGGGGGGGGGGAGGGTAGGGGAGTATTGGGGAGGGGGGGAGGCAGAGCATAATGCCTAAGTCAGACCCAGAAGGCTCTTCCCTTCAACAGATTCCGAAAAGACCATCCAGCCATACCATGTAATAGCAAACTTCTCGTGTGTGTCGTCTCGGGAGGCCATAAGGCTCTCAAACCTCATAATGTCGTTCACACGCCGAAACCACGCAGGTATGTCTGGGGGGTCCTTGCTCCTCCACATCTGGGGGGTCCTTGCTCCTCCACATCTGGGGGATGCAGGCTTTGGCCGCGTTCAACAGATGACAAGTTATCGAATTGCGGTATCTTTTTAAGGGGACCTCTGACTTGTGGAGGAGACATAGGGCAGGATCATCCGGGATCTCTGAACCTGAGACTTTTTCTACCACCAGTCTCACCCTGCTCCAGAACTCTTTCAGCGTGGGGCAGGACCAGAACACGTGCAACAAGTCCCCCCTCCCCACCCCACATCTCCAGCACTCCGCGGGGGTCTCCGGGGACCACTTGTTCAGTACCGTAGGGACCCTGTACCACCTGGTAAGTAACTTGTAGCCACATTCCTGATACCTGGTGCAGATTGACATTTTATGTGGTAGCGCC
The DNA here is from genome assembly GCA_027917425.1 of Gastrophryne carolinensis. Taxonomy (NCBI): domain Eukaryota; kingdom Metazoa; phylum Chordata; class Amphibia; order Anura; family Microhylidae; genus Gastrophryne; species Gastrophryne carolinensis. The sequence goes on from CM051237.1 coordinate 25,138,415, forward strand.
ATGATTTTCTGGTGTTGCTTGGGCGTCCATGTCTCATTGAGATCGCTTTCCCATTTTTCGAGATATGGGGGGTCTACAGCGTCAGGGGGGTCTATTAGCAACTTATAAATTCTTGAGAGGGTGTGTCTCTCCACTTCCCTACTTTGACACAGTTCCTCAAAGGCCGTGAGTTCTCGTCTACCATCCCTAAGCTCCTGCAGGGAAGCCAGAAAATGACCTAACTGCATACTTTGCCAGGGGGACCACTCAGGGACCACAGATCCCTGCGCTATTTCTGCCAGGGGGGCCCAGCCATCGTGTGATCTAAAGTGGCCTGCCCTATATACGTTTGCTCCGGCCCAGGCCGCAGCCGTCCGGCCTCTACACCCTGGCATGAAACTCGGGTTCCCCAGGATAGGATACATGGGGGAGGGGGAAGGCGAGATCCCCTCACGCTGCAACGCAGTCCTACAAATCTGCAGTGTCGGGCCTATGGTTGGGTGCTGTCTTGCCCGTGTATTCTGGTCCGTTGCCAACCAGGGGGCGCCTTTAATTGGGTACTCCAGGAATCTCTGCTCCAGCCCGACCCACTGTTTGTGGCGGTCGTGGATGCACCAATCAACCACTCTGTTTAGATGCACTGGTACATGGTACAGTGCCGGGTCCGGAACTCCTACGCCCCCCCTCTCTTTCGCTCTCATCAGAAGGTTCCCCCTCCCCCTTCTCCCAGCCCAAATGAAGCCGATAAATATGGCGCGCACCTTCTGGAGATAGGAGCGTGGGACTGTAACTGGTAACGCCTGAAGAAGATAAAGCAAACGGGGCAGAAGGGTCATCTTAACTGCGTTACACTTCCCAAACCACGAAAGCTTCCCCTTTGCCCACTTGCTGGTTTCCTCCTCAAAATGTTTTAACAGCGGGGGGAAGTTAAGGGCAAAGATTTTAGTAAGGTCACTGCTTATCCTTGTACCAAGGTAACTAATGCTGCCCTCCGCCCAACAAAACAAGAAAGAGCTCTGTAATTTTTCATATCTTCTGTTTGGGATGCTAACATTGAGGGCCTCTGACTTTTGGTAGTTTATTTTGTATCCCGACAGATTCCCATAATCTCTTAGTTCTTTCATGAGGTTCGGCAGGGATACTTCTGGGCAGGATAGGAAGAATATTAAGTCATCGGCGTACGCCGCCACTTTATAATGGCCTGACGCATTCTCAACCCCCCTAACATCTGGATTCCCCCTCACCCTGCACAAAAAAGGCTCCAGCACCAGGATCAATATTAGCGGTGACAGCGGACAACCCTGTCTTGTCCCATTTGTGATCCCGACGAGAGCCCGTTTACTCTCACAGACGCCGAAGGGCAGCTGTACAGACTATCTATCCAACTAAGCATATTCGGGCCGAGGCCGATATGCCTCAGGACCGATCGCATGAACTGCCAATTGACTCTGTCAAACGCTTTTTCGGCGTCGATGGAGAGCAGAAGGGCGGGTATCTTCTTATTCTGGGCTAGATGGATCACGTTTAGCACTTTGGTGTTGTCCCGTGCCTCTCTCAGAGGCATGAAACCCACCTGATCGGGACCAATCACTGTATGCAGGTGAGGGGCAATCCTAGACGCCAAGATCTTAGCGAAGAGTTTAATATCGGTATTCAGGAGGGAGATAGGCTGGTAGTTTGCGCATAAGTAGGGTCTTTGCCCTCTTTAGGGATTACTGCAATATGGGCGCTTAAAGGAGCAGTATCGCGAATTTTTCTTGGTGACTTATATTTAAATGGTACTTTGAATGTAGGTAAGTGTTGGAGTAAGAATTACAAATGTAGAAAAAAATTATGTGTGTGTTGAGCAGCTGGAGACTAATAGCTCATGTTTATGTCTTCTTAGTGTCGGGACCCGACACTCTCGCCTGTTCCATGCTGAGGAGAGGGGAGAAACAATGTATCAGTTCCATGCTTAGGAGAGGAGGGGAAAAATGTATCAAAGTCTCAGCTGTTCAGTGCTGGCAGCCGTCCAGCATCAGATAACAACATTGCAACATTGCCTGGCCAGAACTTATATATCTAAAACAGAGAGAAAAGCTCTAGAAGTCATTTAGCTGATTTTGACAGTTTTCCCTTCATGTTGGCTCTGCTGCAGAATCTTTCAGTTTACCATTTTCTCTTTCATATTCTTATTTTTCATTTTTCCATATCCATATTTCTTTCAGCTTTGTGTGTTTTGAGCAAAGCCCAACCCAGGATTTTCACTATCTGGAGTTTTGTTTTGTGCCCCTAGCAGCATCCCGACTTGGGATGCCCTGATATGTGAAATCCCCAAATTCGCCTGTGAAAACGTACCTTTCCCTGTCCCACAGCGCATGCGCAGGCTCTCATCCAATCAGCTCTGTTTGCACACAGATGGGGAGCCTGAGCAGTAACTTTCCTGGCCGCCCGGCCTGTCTAAATGACTATCTGCGTGAGCACGCCAGAAAAATGGGGGTATCTGTGGTTATCCAGGGGTCGTTTCACACAGTGGGGCATCCCGATTTAGGATGCCCAAGGGGCAAGGTCAATGGCCGGGTCTTATAGACTTCAGGGTCGGCAACTCAGGGTTTTGTTCCACTTTAATACTTTTAGATTATCCTGCACAGTTATTCAAAGAAGAATTTCAGTTATTTTCAGTCAGTTTAGTTTATTTTGTATAGATTTTACACATTTGAGTCACCTGGTCTCATAACAAAAGCAGCACCTCACAAACACACAGCCGTTACCACTGATTACAGTGTCAGCCTCTGAGGTAAAGTGTTGCTAGGAGACCAGTGGGCTAAATGAAGCAGCTCACTAAAAACAACCCAGCAGATCCCCCTATTCAGCAAATGGACTGAGCCATTGTAATTATACAACTTAAAAGAGAGGCATATATTTTTTTCTTTTTCTATCGCCAGATTATTTATATACATGTTATAAGCTATTGTGTGGCTATTTAATTATTTATCTTTTTTAATGCAAATTTCGCGATGCTGCTCCTTTAATGTATCTCTGGGAAGAGGGGTCCCCTTTATAATGGCATTCATCATGGATAAGAGTCTAAAGCCCAAAATGGGGAACAGCTGCCTGTAATACTGGAGATGTAATCCGTCCGGCCCCGGCGCCTTGCCAGTGGCGGTATTTGCTAGAGCTCCCTGCAATTCCAACATGGAAATCGGCTCCTCCAGCTCTGATATAGCCTGTTCCGAGAGTCCCGGCATCCCCGAGCGTCTGATGTATTCGCCACATCTTTGCTCCAACCCATGTTCCCTGGTCTCTGGCAGATTATATAAGCCCTCATAAAATTTACGGAATGTCTCCGCTATATCCTCAGTGAGGTGTACAACCTTCCCTCTATGATCGGTTATTTTAGGGACGAAGGCCTTGGCTCTCTCTGTTCGCAGGGCCCTTGCCAGTAGTCTACCACACTTGTCCCCGGACTCGTAGAAAGCGCGACGGCATTGTACCAGCTGAGCTTTGATTTTGTCGCAGCACACTGTCTTCAGCTTCTCTCTTAGCAAAGTCAGGGTCGGCAAGTGAACGGCAGGCAGGGACTTCTTATGCAAGGCTTCCAATTTACCTATTTCCCGGAGAAGGTTCATGGTGCACTCCATCTTCTCCTTTTTCACCCTAGCTCCGTGGCCTATCAATAGCCCTCTCACAAAACACTTGTGGGTCTCCCATAGGGTCCCAGGCGTCACCTCAGGAGTGGCATTTATGTCAAAGAAACTTTTCAGTTCCTTCTGCACATCCTCCAACACTCTCTGATCTTCCAGCAACGAATTGTTAAGACGCCAGGACCAACTCTTCGGGGCGGGGGTATGGCTTTTGAGTGTAAGAGTAATGGGGGCATGGTCAGATATGGTGATGCTCCCTATCGTGGTTTCCTCTATTCGAGGAAGTAGGGAATGTGGGACCAGGAATAGATCGATTCTGGAGTAGGAGTTGTGCGGATGTGAAAAAAAAGTATAGTCCCGCACTCCAGGGTTCAGGATTCTCCATGGGTCTACCAACTGGAACAGGTTCAGGGTCTTTCTAAGTCGCCTTAGCTTAGCATATGCTATGTGAGGCCCTCCACTGGAAGTGTCCAGCAGGGGCTCAAGCGCCAGGTTGAGATCGCCACCTATTATCAATTCTCCCTCCCGGAAGTCTAGTCTAGCTTCCCGGAAGCTAAGGCCTCTAGCAGGGTCTCAATGAAAGAGATCTGACCAATGTTGGGGGCATAAACATTAACCAACGTGACCAATTCAGAATGTATCTTCCCTTTAACAAATAACCATCTGCCCTCTGTGTCCGTTTTGTAGTCATCTAATTCCCACATAAGGGATTTCGCAATAACAATGCTAACCCCTCTGGATCTGGAATCTGGCGAGTGGCTGCCATAGGACCTAGGGAAGAACCTGTCACCAAATGATGGGGGGTTGGATGCCTTAAAATGGGTCTCCTGTAAGAAGCCCACTTGTGCTTTGAGGCCTCTCAGGTTCCGCAATATCATGGACCGCTTCTCAGGGCTATTTATCCCCTTGGCATTTAATGAAACGATCTTTGTCCCCGCCATCCCGGGTGGCCTCCAAAGAGCCCAGCAAGGGGGGGGGAGGGAGGGGGCGAGGAAGAGAAAAAATAAAAATTTAATAAGGGGGGAGGGAGGCGCCCCTACCAAGGGTGTAACTATGGAGGGGGGAAGGGTTTGGTTAAACAAGGGGAGGGATTTGCTCCCAGCTGCCAAGGCAACGGGAAGAAAGCACAACAACAATATACACCAAACTTAACACTAACAATCCAATAAGGAGAAGAACAAAACCCAGCGGGTCCAATGTACCCGTGAGTTGGCCCTAATGCGGGGTAAAGTGACTGTCGGAATCTGACGCGAGTCAGAACACTCTCTCCCACACCGGGCCAACAAACCGATCAACATAGACATGGCAAATGAACAGCAAAACCTGTAAAAAACCTAAACGAACACTGTCAACAACATTAGGAATGAGACTAGCCCATATCAAGGATACGACCTTGTGCAGGAGGGGGCGTCCAGCCGCCCCAGGAGGACCCCGAGACGGCAGCATCAGCCGTCTACAGGCTTACTGCACAACGCGCTGTTTCGCACCAGAGTTTTCAAGGCGATCGGGTCCTCATAGGGGGGCGGAGGCGGCCGGGGCAGCCCCAGCGTCTGTGTTGGCTCATGTCTCCGCATCGTAAGGCCTAGCCTGTCTTCTGGCACGGCGCTGTTTTCCCGGGCCTCTGGGGTCTCCAGGACCCCGTCGATGGTCGCCTCTAGGTTGGGACGGGGGAAGCACCCCTTTCGCTGCCAGCCAGTCCGGGACCTCAATCGGTTCACACCGGAGAAAGACAAAAAGTTCCGCCAGGTCTTTAGGCGACTTTAGTAGAAAGGTGTCGCGGTTCCTTCTAATAATTAGGTGGAAGGGGTATCCCCACCTATATGTCGCTCCGCTGCGCGTTACAGCCTCCAAGAGCGGCTTTAGCGTGCTGCGCATCAATAGGGTTCTCCTCGATAAGTCCTGCAGAATCATAACGCTGGCCCCATCAAAATCAACATTCCCTTTTCTCCATGCGCTGCGGGCAATGTCCTCTTTCAGCGTGTAGCGGTGCACCCTGCACACCACGTCCCTTGGTCTCGACGGGTCCGGGCCGACTCTATCTAATTCAATTGGAGTGGCTGGGTCTCTGTCCAGTACCGTGTTAAAAATGACCGTTGTTATGCGCCTCAGGTCCTCTCCTGCCGAGGCTTCAGGGATGCCCCGCAGTCGCAGGTTGTTTCTACGGCTGCGGTTTTCGATGTCGTCCATGTGCAACATCTGGGTCTGGATCAGCGCCTCCTGCAGGTCGCACCTCTCCTCCAACGCTTTAAGACGGCTCACCGTCGTAGGGGCCTCCGATTCCAGCGCAGCTACCCTTGTCTCAACCGCCGACACCTGTTGCTTGACCTTACCCAGCTCCCGTCTGTGCGCTTCCTCATACTTTGTTATCAGCCCCTCGATGTCGGCCCTGGAGGGCAGGCCCCTCAGCAACGAGATCGTCTCCATGTGTATATCAGCTCCGCGTCGGGGCTCGGGCTCATCAACTCTCTCAAGTGGCAGGGGGGTTGAAGCCGGACGCGGCGTTTCGCTTACGGAGTTAGGCACCCAGGGGTCCCACGGCTCCTCCCCTTGTTCGGGGGAGAAACAGGGCTGAGATGGAGACATGGGGGCTGGACTGACACATCTCCCTGGCCATGGCGTCTCCCGTGAAGGCGGCAGGGGCGAAGCCGGGGGGCTCGGGGGGGAGGGTCCCCGTCGCCGGACCACCACTTCAGGCTCCAAGGGAGGGGGGTGTCGAGGTTTTGGCACCCTCTGTGGTAGACTCGTGGGGGGATACACCCCACTTAGTGGCGGGTTACTTCCTGCAGCTCCTCTATGCCCCTCCTCCCCCGAATTTGTCCAGGCGCCGATAAGCAGCAGCGGCTGGCTTTTCCAGGTTGCGGCTCTCTGTGACGGCTGGGGACCCCCTCTCGCTGGTGGTTTGGGTAGGAGAAGGCGCGCTCCCAGGCGCGTTGTGGACATTAATATGACCACTGTAGGATTCATGTGATATTGGGGAGGGGGGAAATATGTGCTGACCCTCTTGCAGGTTTACTGTAGCTTCTGGCACATTCATTACAGGCATGGTGTGCCTGCCTGTCCCCTCAGCCCTCTGCACATTCAACACCTCTGGCTCTGCACTGATGTAGCTGGGCTCTCTCAGCCCTCGTAGCTGCTCAGGAGTGTCACAACTGACGTTCAGGTCCCCGCCCCCTCGCCACCTGTCACGTGTTCCACTCTGCTGTTGGACTCCATCTTGGTGCTCGCATCTTCTCCTGCGCTGGCCTCCGCTGCCAGCTTGGTACACCTGGCAGCATCTACGGGTGTCTCTGCTGCCTCTCAGCCGTCATTCGGCCGTCCGACGGCTGGCCGCTCCCCCGCTTCCACCTCTCTCAGCTCCGCTCCATCAGATCTCCCCGGGGCCGGTGTCGGGCACAAGCGGGGTAAGTGACTCTCCCCTCCGCATGCCTCCACCGCCGCCATCCTCCGCAGCTGCTCCCCCGCCTCGGGAGCCGTTCCACCGCCCGCGCCTCCCCCACCGCCGGGCGCCGACCCATCTCTCCGGCCGCGGTCCCCAGTAACCGGGGGAGCATAGTCACGGCTCCTGGCTCCCACACCTCCTCGCCAACTCCAAGCGCGTTCTGCGCCATTTTGTCCCGCCGGCACTCTGTCCTTGTCCTCTTCTGATCCGCAGTCTGGAGTTGCTGGGACCCCCTCCCCGGTCCTCCACTGCGCTTCTGCATGTTCTTCTTCCTCGCCATGTTCTCCAACTTAGGTTTGCTATCTGCAAATTACGGTTTTAAGGCCACTGGTGTGGGAGCTCCGAGAAATTGCTTCCTCACGGATCCATACCTAGGACACGCCCCTTTATTGCCTTTTTAACTGCAGTTGTCAACAATTATGGTTGAACTGGTACATCTGGGGTAGTAACTGGGTTATCCACTTCACCAGTGGGAAGAGAGAGGTTGTGATGCTGCTATAAAGAGCCCTGGTAAGGCCACAGCTAGAATACTGTGTGCATTTCTGGAGATCTTACCTTCAAAAAGACATTCTTCAAAAAGAACGGGTCCAAAGGTCAGCAACAAAAATGGTGGAAGGACTTAAACTTAAAACTTATCAGGAGAGAACTTAATTTGTACAGTTTGGAGGAAAGAAGGGAGAGGGGACATGATGGAGACCTTTATATATGTGAAATGATTCAATAAGGTTGAGGAGGGAAGTGTTTTTAAGAATAAACTTAATGATAGAGCAAGGGGGCCCAACCTGAAGCTAGTCGGAGGGAAGTAGCAATGTTAGAATATCTTATTTTACAGAAAGAGTAGTAGATGCTCGGAGCAAACTTCCAACAGAGGTAAAAATCGACAATCAGTGAATTTAAACATGTCTAGGATAAGCCTCCATTTATCCTAAGATAAAGAGAACTTACAGTATACACATAATTGTTTATTGTTCAGTTTGTGAAATAAAGTGGTGTCTCTCTCTAACTTTTTTCCCATTTATTTCTTGCAGATAGTGAATGTATCCAGAACAATAAGGAAAGATTTGATGCTATATCTCCAGGAATCGCAACTACTTTAAATATTGTGGCTTCAACACCTGATAATTTCCTACAATCAGGGTATCATGATGTTTTTCCTACCGATGGTACTAATCAAGGATTTCCCACACCAAGAACATATTCATGTTCTCAGTGTAAGAAAAGTTTTAAATATGCTACAGATCTTATCCAGCATGAAAGAGATCACGCAAGAGAGAAGCCGTATTTTTGTTCTATATGTGGAGAGCGTTTTTTTCATCAATCAGGACTTAAAGATCATGATATAGTTCATTCAAAGAAGCCATATTCTTGTTCTAAATGTGGGATGTGCTTTTCCCTCCACGCCATACTTCTCAGACATGAAAGATGGCATGAAAATTCCAAACCTACTAAACATTTGTGTAATAAATGTGGAAAAACATTTCCTTATAAATCAGCCCTTATAACACACAAAAGAGTTCATACAGGGGAGAAGCCATATTCTTGTTCTGAATGTGGGAAAGCTTTTTCTCAGAAATCACAACTTATCACGCATGAAAGAAATCACACAAGGAAGAAAACCTATTCTTGTTCTGAATGTGGGAAAGCTTTTTCTCAGAAATCACAACTTATCACGCATGAAAGAAATCACTCAAGGAAGAAGACCTATTCTTGTTCTGAATGTGGAAAAAGTTTTTTTGAGAAATCAAGCTTTAAAGCACATAAAAGAGATCACACAGCGGAGAAGTCATATATTTGTTCTGAATGTGGGAAATGTTATTCTCAGAAATCAACCCTTATCGCACATAAAAGAACTCATACAGGAGAGAAGCCACATTCTTGTTCTGAATGTGGGAGATGTTTTTCTCAGAAATCAGACCTTAATAAACATGAAATGATTCATACAGGGGAGAAGCCATATTCTTGTTCTGAATGTGGGAGAGGTTTTATACATAAATCAGCCCTTACTGAGCATGAAAGAATTCATACAGGAGAGAAGCCATATTTTTGTTCTGATTGTGGGAAAAGTTTTATTTATAAATCAAGCCTTACCACACATAAAAGAATTCATACACGGAAAGAACTGTATTCTTGTTCTGTATGTATGAAAGCTTTTATTCATAAACCGCACCTAATCAGACATGAAAGAATTCATACAGGGGTGAAGCCATATTCTTGTTCTGAATGTGGGAAATGTTTTACTCAGAAATCAGGCCTTAAAGCACATGAAAAAATTCATACACGATAATTCATATTCTGGTCCTCATTGAAATGTTATCATTAGAAGTCTCTTTTTGTCAGACATAAAAGGGTTTATACAGGGTAGTAGCTATGCTTATGTAAATGCCGAAAATTTAGTTAAGGGATTAAGTAATTTTACTTTTTGCCCTCTGTGGAGGGTCCAGATCTCCCCTAATTACTATCCATACATTTATGGGTCTTGAAGTGCCTTTAACCAGGAGAGGGACACCACATAAAGACCCGCCCTTTTCATCATTTACATAAGAACACGCCAAGATGAGCCTTAAATTGGTGTCTTATTAGATTTACACTCACTCACACTCGGGGCCCTGATTGCAATTCTTCTACAAAGTGTATTTTCAATAAGTCTAAATAGGGGAGTCAGCATTTAATCTTCATATGTCTAGCGCGACCTAAAAAAAAAAAAAAAAAATTATTGAAAGGAAATGCTTCTCTGGGACCAACCATCCATGTCAGGCAGGGCCGGCTCCAGGTTTGTGGGGGCTCTTGGGCAAGAGAGTCTTGGTGGGCCCCAAAGTAGTGAATCACATGATGCCACCTTTCACCCCAGCTGCCCCAAATGGGTCATCCCCTGCTGCTGATCGCCCTCCAGTCCTTGTCGTTTGTCACCTGGTTCTTTCGACCTTCTGTGCTTCCATCAATTGCCCTCCATTCTATGCCTTCTCCATTGTTGCTGATCATCCCCTGTTGCTGAGGCCAGCAATAAGTAGGTCTGCACACAATACCTGGCATTCGGAGGTTCGTGTCCGCTGAAAAATAATACCATGGCCAGGTGTGAGCCTGAGTGGGCCCCTGAAGATGCCAGGGGCGCTGGCAATTGCACAGGTTTGCCCTGTGCTGGCGCCAACCCTGATGTCAGGGAAACCCCTTCCCACTCTCAGATGGCATGCTTCTTCTCTATTCTACTTTATTTCTTTCTATTCTCCCATCTCCTTTCACTTGGTCTGTCCAGGTAGAGTTTTTGGGCTCATAGCTGCAATGTTGGTAAGTCATCTGCTGGTGACATTGTAAATTCCTTTTAATTAAGCTATGCTTGTTGGTGCTCTCCCTCCTGGATAATCAGCTGCATATAATAATAATTTAAGTTAAACCGGACCTTCACCATGATTTATTGAAAAGCCCAAGCCCTTAAAAAACGATTCCCCAGCATCTGAAGTTAATATATTTTAAGTTTTTAGTCACTTACTTATTATTCTTTCCCCCACTGGGCTGCAGCTCTGTTCAGGACTTTAGAATACGGGCGCCGCCATCTCGACTCAGAAGCATCACACTTACTGAGGAGAGGAGAGTGGGATAAAGTACAGGGGGCGGGTTAAAGCTGTGCTTTGCTCAGACAGAGCAGAGCTGGGGTCAGGAAAAGGTCAGCAATCCCAGAATGCAGAGCAGCATAGTCAGAAGGCACTTCCTGTTTGCAGGCTGCCTGATGTTCCATGAGCCGCCATCTTGGATGTTTAAAGGCTCATAACATGCAGTAGATGCAGGTAGGATGATTTTTAATGTGAGCAATCTGTATGTACAGGGTGAGGGAAACATATAAGATAGACTCTTATTCAGAGTGAAGGACCGCTTTAAATTAAATCCACACCCAAGCCCTCTCTGCTCCAGTATTTCACCACTTTTGCCAAGATCAGCTGCTACTCACCTTGCTCATACTTTGCATATGTAGTCCCGATTCCCCATCATTTGCATACTTCTACTACCCTGCTCAAATCCACTCTCTGCTTCTGTTACTCTTACATCTGTCTTCTCTGCTAGTATCCAGATTCCATATCTGCTACCCCGTCACCTCAATCCTCCAGCTCCCCACCAATATCCAATCTGTGGAGCAATTCCTATAAATACCTTGAGTTGGTGCGCTGAGTTTAGTGCTAAATTGTTCTCCTGTTTTGGTGTATAGAGCATGTTGCTGGGTGCCATGGCAGGGTTTAGTGCTATACTGTTTACTTATATATGTAGTGTTGTTGCTTGCTGTGCTTACATGTGCAATAAAGATATTTTCATTTGATCTTTATTTGTGTGCGTGTTTGTGATATATTAGCTGGCTATACGCTAAAGTTGTGACAGTTTTGTTGTATAGTGAGTGATGTGACTGCTGCCGAGTCTTAAAGTCGTTCTTCGAACTGTGTGGATGCACATGACAGACCTGGCTCGTCTATTAAGGAATCTTATATACCAGAACTCGGTGAATAATTTCCCTGCAGAGAGGAAGGAATGTATCCCAAATTAGGACCTAAAGGCTTTTACTAGGTCTTCTTTTCTGTAAACAAAGCATTGTTATACAAGCTAAGAACTCAAACAGAAAGAAACAGAGTACAGGGAAAACACTGAGGGTTTGAGTCAGAAATATAAGGGTTAATTCCGCACCAGATTTTCTTTTTACCACCTTTTTTTTTTAGAGGAAACGCTTTCTCCAAACATTTTTTATCTCAGTAAAATTCAGCACCATAAAGATGTGCATTTTTTTAAATTGCACAGATGAGCTAAAAAAAATGTGAGAAAGTGTTTTCTCTCAAAAAATGTGGGTAAAAAATACGGTGATAGATCAACCCCTTTGAAACCCAAGTTCCAGTTTTGGTGCACTTCAAGCCAGCAAGAGTCAGGGAAAAGGATGCACTGGATCTGAATCATTTACTCCACTTCTAAAGGTGACCGAAATGAGGTTTGAATTGTTCCTTTCCAGCCTGGATTTAACAGGAATAACCCACAATGCATATCAGCAGGAAACACATTAGGACTTTTTTCTTTGCAGGAGGCCTGCAGCCCACAATACATATTGGCAGGAAACCCAGCATCACTTCCTGTTTGCAGGCTACCTGCAGCTACATAGGAAGCCATTTTGAGGGTAAAATCACCAATGGCAGGAGTTACAAAAAGGTAAAGTAATTTTTATGTGCAGCAATCTGAATTGCCCTGGGGGGGGGTGCATATGGGAACTGTTAAATAAAAGAGTGTTGGTCCAGTTTAAGAAATAGGATAGGGTCGCCGTCCCTCAAGGTGTGTAGGAGCGTCATCCCGGTGGCCTCCGAGAAGCCAACACCAGTAAAGTGGAGAGGTAGGATCTTTAGAGCAAGGGCCAGAAAAGTGTTGGTGTGGCCTTGGTATAACCCTTTCGCTGCCAACCTACCTGAAGTTTTTGTCACCCTTGTTGCCAGACCATTTTGCACTATTTTGCGCTCCCCGTGTTCAAATGTGATTTTTGAAGGGATTTCCCAGGAAAATGATATATTGTTTTTTTCAGCAGAGTCTGGGCTTTAACATGAAATGTCTTGTTTGTCATTTTTTAGGTGTATTCTCATTATTTTTGGGTGAAATATGTGAAAAAAAAAAAATGTTTTACAATTTGTAGTGTTTTTTTGTAACAAAAAATGTAAGTTTGTCAATAAAATCTTATTGCGTGTGAAATCCCAATTTCTCCCCGTCACAGCGATACCACATATGTATAGATAGACACCCTTTCCTGCCCAGGAGACTCCCCCAAACTGAAACAGCGCTTTAGGGGATTTTCAGATAAAATACAACTATGCAATGCGCTATGCGCACCCTGCAGTTTTTCCAGAAAAACAACCCTTTACATTTGAAATACCCCCAACAAACTATATATTCTCTGGAAGTACACACCTCAAGCCTTCTAGGTGTACCAGGCTTGTTGATGTGGCCATAGCGTTCTGGAAGTAATCCCTCAATGTATTCTTTGGTTGCAAAGAGTTTCCCTAAAAAAAGGATAAAAATGCAGAATCAAAGCCACATTTTCCTAAAAAAACTATATACAAACAAGAAAAAACAAGTTTACTCTGAAAAAGCAACATCCCCGGAACACAACGATACCCAACATGCATTGCTACCATCAAGGGAAGAGTTGTCAAATACCCCAAAGTAAAGCATGTGCGTAACGGTAATTTTACTTGAAAATTTCAGCTCTGCAGACAAAGTGCGCACCTTGTGATGTTTCAACCAAAACAACCCTTTACATTTGGAATATCCCCCATAAACCATATATTCCCTGAAAGTACACATGTTAAGCTTTCTAAGCGTACCCAGTTTGTTGTAGTGGGCTCATCTTTCTGGAATTAATCCCTCAAAGAATTCTTTGGTTGCGCAGGGTTTCCCTAAAAAATGTATAAAAAAGCTGAATAAAAAACACCTTTTCCTAAAATATAAATATGCAAACCAGAAAAAACAAGCTAAGTCTGAAAGCGCAAACAGAACAATACCCAACATGCAGAGGTACTATTAACCCTTTTAATTGCCAGCCTACTTGAGATTTTTTCACCCTCTGTTGACAGGTCATTTTTCCCCATTTTGCACCATATTTTGCGCCATTTTTGCTGGAATTTTCAGGAAAATTATATCTTTTTTTGCAGCAGAGTTTAGGCTTTAACATGAAATGTATTGTTTGTAAATGTTATTTAGTTTTTTACAATATTATTAAGTAATAAAAATAAATAAATAAATACAATTTTTTTTAGAAAATTGACTCCTTTATTTTAAATAAAAAATGCATTTTATTAAGGAAAACCATATTGCATGTGAAAGCCCCATTTCTACCGATTAGAATGGTACCACATATTTATCGGTAGCCCCCCCGTTCCTGCCCAGGAGAACCCCCTAACTGAATCAAGTACTTTAAACTTTTACAAATAAAATACAACTACCATCCACACTACAAAGGATTAAATCAAGAAAAAAAATGACATAGAGTCCCCCCTCCCCATTTTTGGGCGGGATTTTTAAGGGTTAAAAACCCTTAAAAATCAAAAAAAAAATTGGCATGGGGTCCATCTTAACCAGAGTAACCAGCCCGGGACCAGCTATGCAGGGCGTGTAGAAACAGGGCACAGGGGCCAGCTTTTGTGGCCTCTGGCCCTGCAGGCTACAAGCCCGCATAGACCGTGGCCACGGGCTCTTCTGCCCCCCCCTGGGCTTTTGGGAGGCAGGTAATGGGGGTGCCGGGGGTTAATGGCAAGTCACCCACTGGTTGCAGGTGACTTGCCATCCCCCCAGCCTTGTGAACTGGTATAGGGGTCATGGACCCCTTACCAGTTCACAAGGGGTTAAATGTAAAAAAAAACACACACACAAAGAGAAAAAAATATTTTTTATAATTTTTTTTTTTTTTATACTTACCTCCCATCCATCCTGGAGCACTGTGTCCCTCGGGGATCACTGGCTTCTGCTCACCTGCTGGAATCCTTTTATAGCTGCTGGATGACAGAACACAAAGGGGGGGACCCCATTTTTTTTTGGATTTTTAAGGGTTAAAAACCCTTAAAAATCAAAAAAAAAATTACATGGGGTCCCCCATACCCGAAGTAACCAGCCCGGGACCAGCTATGCAGGGCTTGTAGGAACAGGGCACAGGGGCCAGCTTTTGTGGCCCCTGGCCCTGCAGGCTACAAGCCCGCATAGCCCGCGGGCCCGGGCTCTTCTGCCCCCCCCCCCTGGCCTTTGGGAGGCAGGTAATGGGGGTGCCGGGGGTTAATGGCAAGTCACCCGCTAGCGCAGGTGACTTGCCATCCCCCCAGCCTTGTGAACTGGTATAGGGGTCACATGGACCCCTTACCAGTTCACAAGGGGTTAACAGTAAAAAAAAAAAACACACACAGATTAAAAAATTACTTTCTTAAAAAATAAATTATTTTTTTTTACTTTACTCACCTCTGATCCTCAGCTCCTGTGTCCCTCGCAGCTCTGATGAAAGTTATTGTCATCGCTGGGCAGTGGAGGAGGGAGGCAGGCGATCAGATCATCACCTGCCTTCCTCCTCCTGTGGCCAGAGATGACAAGTGTGAGTAATGACAGCCCGGAGCCAGGACGACACCCGGGAGTGACGTCATAAGCTTAGCGGCAAGATGGCGGCGCCTGTCGAGGAGGACAGGGAGAGGGCCTTTCAGGCCCTCTCCTGAAGCTGAAGAGCCAGGGGGGGGGGGGGGGGGGGGCGATCGGAGGCCCCCCTGGTGAAGAGGAGACCCGGCGGGAGCGATCGAACACTGCACCCGGGGGAGCCTGGGTGGGGGATCGAAGCCCCCCCAGATGAAGAGGAGACCCGGCCGGATCGAACAAGGGGTCAGGTGAGTGTTTTTTTTATTTTACTTTTACTGTAGCAGGGGGGAAAGTCAAGCACGTAGAATCTACGTGCTTGGCACTGAAAGGGATAAAAGAAGAGCAGGCTCATAAAAGAAGAGGTGAGTAGCACGAAGTCGAGTTATAAGGAGCAAGAAGGGAGGGGAAACGAAGCGCCTGAAATCGGCCCACCCTGGAGGAGACAGGGAATTGCAATCTCCAGAAGGGATACTGCTGAAGTTACCTTGCTTTCAACCTTCTGGCTAACCTTTTAATTTTTTAAGTGAAATCTGCCCTGACCGCAGCTTCCCCTTAGAGGTTGATATTTATCCTTCTAAGCCCCTGCCCTGGGATACGACCGTAAATCCCAGCTAAATCTTTGGCTGCATATTCCCTGCTTCTGGTGCCGATTGGGCCTCCATCCCCCATTACTAAAGTATGATGGAAGTAATACGACTATCATGTCCCACGACGTGTATTTTATATTACCCAGGGTGACTGTTGACATAAAATGTTTCTTTACATAGTAGTGTGCCATCAATTCCATATGTCCCTTCCTGACTCCCTTAGTCTTGCTGTGATGCAAGTAGCTCCTTCCTTCTTCCCCTCTCCCTCAGCCATTTCTAGTTTGGCATCCAAGCAGTGCACACCTGCTGCTCCCTTCTGCAGCTACAGTCTTTCTACCTGCTGTTGCTGTATGGGTTACATCACAAGTTTCCTGCTTTATTGAACGTATACGTTCCTGCTATAAAAAAGTGTTTGCTGCAAGATTTTGTACTTAAATAATACTTTCGAAACTTATCCTATGTGATCCACATTGTAAACTCTGTAAAACTGCACTTGATACATTATATGTACCGTATGTTTTTACCCTGTCTGTAACTACTACTTTGTAAAGCGCTACGGAAGATGATGGCGTTATATAAATAAACAATAATAATAAATAAACAATAATAAGAATCCACGAACAGCCGCGTAAGCTATCTACCAAGCCTTATAGAGTAAAGAAAACATCCATCACAGACACACACAGAGAACGTGGAGCTGTCTATAGGACTCACATTACTGCCATCTGATGAGTCAGAATGATGACCCTGTTGGATTGGACCAAATGGGTGAGGGGTATGGGCTATGATTACCTGGAGTTGAGTGGCCCTAAATGCATTGGAGGAATATGCATGCATGCAAATATCTGCAGGCATCGCATGTGAAAAGGCATGGGAAGTGTGCAAGGGCTTTTTGAGCGGCACAAGCATGTCCAGGCAGTGATGCAGTGATGCCTATGGTTGGTATGGGTCCAATTCAACACCATGCAAATATATATTATTTGCCCGTATGCATGCTCGCACTTAACCCCTCCCCAAAAAAAAATAGTTTTGTGTTACATGCCGCTACTTCTGAGAGTGACAACTTGATTATGCAAATGTTTTGTAGGATATCTGGGTTGATATCCAGGAACAGGAACTTCCGCATAGCGTTACACTGAGACAAATGTGGCTGCCTCTCCTCCCAATAAGTGGCAGCCATGTAAATTTTTTCAGCCACTCACATGAATTGATCCGTCTGGGTCTCCTCTTCACCCAGGGGGCCTTCATTCCCCCCCCCCCGGGCTCCCCCGGCTCCAGGAGAGGGCCCAGAATGGGCCCCCCATTTAAGGCTCTGCTGTAATTTACTGTGAAAAAAATAAAATAAAAATGACACTTACCTCTCTCAGTCTTCAGGAGAGGGACAGGGCCCCTTCCCACTCCACTTTCGCCGCCACCATCTTCACCACTAGCCCCGCCTGTTTGGGGGGCGGATGACGTCCTCGTGCTAAAGTCATCCCCCTCCTGGCCTGACAGTTCTCAGATGCGGTGATCGCTGGAGAAAGGGGTGGAGGGGCATGCGATCCCCTCCAGCGATTTTGGCCGGTAAATAATGGTGATTGAGGAGAGAGGGGTGGAGGGGCATGGTATCCCCTCCAGCGATCACTGCATCTGTCATTGAAATTGTCGAGGAACAGAGGAGCTGACGATGAGGTGAGTAAGAGTTTTTTAATACAGTCACTTTGTCTATGCGGTGTCTTTTTTACAGTTAACCCTTTGTGAACTGGTAAGGGATCCATGAGACCCCTATACCAATTTACAAGACGTGGGATCTCGTGGGTGACTTGCCATTAACCCCCACCCCCCCGGCACTTGCCTCATCAAAGCCTGGGGGGCAGAAGATCCCGGGGCCACGATGGCTACGCGGACTAGTAGCCTCAAGTGTCAGTAGCCACAGAGGCTGTCCTCTGTGCCCTGTTCTACAAGCCCTGCATTAGCTGATTCCCAGGGCTGTTTGTTGGGAAGGGGGGACCCCACACCATTTTTTTAATTTTTAAGGGGAGGGGGACCCCACGCTAATTATTGGGGATTTAACCCAGCTCTGCCCACTCATTCCTGTCCTTCTAGTTCTGCCCATCCATCCCTTCTCTCAGCTCTCCCTCTACCCCCCCCCCTGCTTTTCCTGTTCTGTCTATCCACCCCTCTTCCTTACAGCTTGTCTCCCATTCATCCCTCTCCCCCGAGCCCATCCTTGTTACAAGACCTTATTGCCAGTAACATTTTGGGCCCTAGTCCAACCCCTGTACACAGCCTGCACAGAATGCAAGAGGGGGTTAAAGCAGTGCGCAGCAGGCCAGATGTGTAGGTTCTATGAGGCCAACAAAAAAGCTCCTGTTTTCTCCCAGTGCCCAAAAGGATTTTTGGGGTGGAGTGGGGGGGGGGTAAGCAGCCTTTTTTAGTTTTGCCTGGGGATCTATAGCCCCTTCCCCTGTGTTCTTAATTCTAACTATCCCCCCCTCCCCCATCCTGTGCCAGCCCTCTCTTCTTGACCATCACCTCTCACCGGATGCCTTTAATGGACTTTTACAACAAGAGGTTGAGTCCCCCTGCTCTATGGTATCTATGCCCATGCTGGCCAGCGCTCCTCCAGTTCACAGTAAGTGTAGTTCTGATATGTGCTCACTGTGTCAGAGAAACAAGAAGAACCAGCACTCTAAATAAATTCAAATGATTCAGCTTATATTACATCAAAATGGTAAATTGGTTGATGTTTCGGGGGTACGTGCGCCCCCTTCCTCAGGACAATACATTAAGGTTAGTGTATTGTCCTGAGTGTTAGTGTACCCCTGAAATGTCGACCATTTTGATGAAATATAAGCTGGATCATTTGAATCTATTTGGAGTGCTGGTTCTTCTTCTTTCTTGGAACTGCGGTGTCTGAAGATAAGGGGTAGTAGTGTGGCGTTTACCGATTTTTCCATGCAGAATTTGCTCAGGCCATGTGGCGCAGCACTCCATTGCTCTATTGAGTGAAGCTGCATGTTCTGGGGGGAGGATAGGTTCAGCCCTGCCTCCTCTGTGTGGATCATGGTAGAGCACCAAGCTGCTCCCCTCCACTCCACACACCCAAACATTAATATGCAGAGCACCCAGTTGCTCCCCTCCACCCCACAGACCCAAACATTAATATACAGAGCACCCAGCTGCTCCCCTCCACACCACAGACCCAAACATTAATATACAGAGCACCCAGCTGCTCCCCTCCACCCCACAGAACCAAATATTAATATGCAGAGCACCCAGCTGCTCCCCTCCACCCCACAGACCCTAACATTAATATACAGAGCACCCAGTACTCCCCTCTGCCCCACAGATCCAAACATTAATATGCAGAGCACCCAGCTGCTCCCCTCCACCCCACAGAACCAAATATAAATATGCAGAACACCCAGCTGCTCCCCTGCACCCCACAGACCCAAACATTAATATACAGAGCACCCAGTTGCTCCCCTCCACCCCACACACCCAAACATTAATATGCAGAACACCCAGCTGCTCCCCTCCACCCCACACACCCAAACATTAATATGCAGAGCCCCCAGCTGCTCCCCTCCACCCCACACACCCAAACATTAATATGCAGAGCACCCAGCTGCTCCCCTCCACCCCACACACCCAGGCATTAATATTCAGAGCACCCAGCTGCTCCCCTCCACCCCACACACCCAAACATTAATATACAGAGCACCCAGCTGCTCCCCTCCACCCCACAGACCCAAACATTAATATGCAGAGCACCCAGCTGCTCCCCTCCACCCCACAGACCCAAATATTAATATACAGAGCACCCAGCTGCTCCCCTCTGTCACACAGACCCTAACATTTATATACAGAGCACCCAGCTGCTCCCCTCCACCCCACAGAACCAAATATTAATATGCAGAGCACCCAGCTGCTCCCCTCCACCTCATACAGCCAGACATTAATATGCAGAGCACCCAGCTGCTCCCCTCCACCCCACAGACCCAAATATTAATATACAGAGCACCCAGCTGCTCCCCTCCACCCCACACACCCAAACATTAATATACAGAGCACCCAGCTGCTCCCCTCTGCCACACAGACCCTAACATTAATATACAGAGCACCCAGCTGCTCCCCTCTGCCACACAGACCCTAACATTAATATGCAGAGCACCCCGCTGCTCCCCTCCACCCCACACACCCAAACATTAATATACAGAGCACCCAGCTGCTCCCCTCTGCCACACAGACCCTAACATTAATATGCAGAGCACCCCGCTGCTCCCCTCCACCCCACACACCCAAACATTAATATACAGAGCACCCAGCTGCTCCCCTCTGCCACACAGACCCTAACATTAATATACAGAGCACCCAGCTGCTCCCCTCCACTCCACGGACCCAAACATTAATATACAGAGCACCCAGCTGCTCCCCTCCACCCCACACACCCAAACATTAATATACAGAGCACCCAGCTGCTCCCCTCCACCCCACAGACCCTAACATTAATATACAGAGCACCCAGCTGCTCCGCTCCACCCCACACACCCAAACATTAATATACAGAGCACCCAGCTGCTCCCCTCCACCCCACAGACCCTAACATTAATATACAGAGCACCCAGCTGCTCCCCTGTACCCCACAGACCCTAACATTAATATGCAGAGCACCCAGCTGCTCCCCTCCACCCCACAGACCCTAACATTAATATACAGAGCACCCAGCTGCTCCCATCCACCCCACAGAACCAAATATAAATATGCAGAACACCCAGCTGCTCCCCTCCACCCCACAGACCCAAACATTAATATGCAGAGCACCCAGCTGCTCCCCTCCACCCCACACACCCAAACATTAATATGCAGAGCACCCAGCTGCTCCTCTCCACCCCACAGACCCAAACATTAATATGCAGAGCACCCAGCTGCTCCCCTCCACCCCACACACCCAAACATTAATATGCAGAGCCCCCAGCTGCTCCTCTCCACCCCACAGACCCAAACATTAATATGCAGAGCCCCCAGCTGCTCCTCTCCACCCCACAGACCCAAACATTAATATACAGAGCACCCAGCTGCTCCCCTCTGCCACACAGACCCTAACATTAATATGCAGAGCACCCCGCTGCTCCCCTCCACCCCACACACCCAAACATTAATATACAGAGCACCCAGCTGCTCCCCTCTGCCACACAGACCCTAACATTAATATACAGAGCACCCAGCTGCTCCCCTCCACTCCACGGACCCAAACATTAATATACAGAGCACCCAGCTGCTCCCCTCCACCCCACACACCCAAACATTAATATACAGAGCACCCAGCTGCTCCCCTCCACCCCACAGACCCTAACATTAATATACAGAGCACCCAGCTGCTCCGCTCCACCCCACACACCCAAACATTAATATACAGAGCACCCAGCTGCTCCCCTCCACCCCACAGACCCTAACATTAATATACAGAGCACCCAGCTGCTCCCCTGTACCCCACAGACCCTAACATTAATATGCAGAGCACCCAGCTGCTCCCCTCCACCCCACAGACCCTAACATTAATATACAGAGCACCCAGCTGCTCCCATCCACCCCACAGAACCAAATATAAATATGCAGAACACCCAGCTGCTCCCCTCCACCCCACAGACCCAAACATTAATATGCAGAGCACCCAGCTGCTCCCCTCCACCCCACACACCCAAACATTAATATGCAGAGCACCCAGCTGCTCCTCTCCACCCCACAGACCCAAACATTAATATGCAGAGCACCCAGCTGCTCCCCTCCACCCCACACACCCAAACATTAATATGCAGAGCCCCCAGCTGCTCCTCTCCACCCCACAGACCCAAACATTAATATGCAGAGCACCCAGCTGCTCCCCTCCACCCCACTGACCCTAACATTAATATGCAGAGCACCCAGCTGCTCCCCTCCACCCCACACACCCAAACATTAATATACAGAGCACCCAGCTGCCCCCTCCACCCCACACACCCAAACATTAATATACAGAGCACCCAGCTGCTCCCCTCCACCCCACACACCCAAACATTAATATGCAGAGCACCCAGCTGCTCCCCTCCACCCCACAGACCCTAACATTAATATGCAGAGCCCCCAGCTGCTCCCCTCCACCTCACACACCCAAACATTAATATGCAGAGCACCCAGCTGCTCCCCTCCACCCCACTGACCCTAACATTAATATGCAGAGCACCCAGCTGCTCCCCTCCACCCCACACACCCAAACATTAATATACAGAGCACCCAGCTGCCCCCTCCACCCCACACACCCAAACATTAATATACAGAGCACCCAGCTGCTCCCCTCCACCCCACACACCCAAACATTAATATGCAGAGCACCCAGCTGCTCCCCTCCACCCCACAGACCCTAACATTAATATACAGAGCACCCAGCTGCTCCCCTCCACCCCACACACCCAAACATTAATATACAGAGCACCCAGCTGCTCCCCTCCACCCCACAGACCCTAACATTAATATGCAGGGCACCCAGCTGCTCCCCTTTGACACTCAGACCAAACTATTTATATGCAGAGCACTACACAACTGTATTAACTATATAAGTCGGTTCATTATCTGAGCCCAGGTGCGTTGGGCTCAGGTGAAGTCAGTGGTCAGCAAAACAGCAACAAATTATATCACACAAAGTGATTAATTAATAATCCGGGGAGCAAACCCCTAATTTACAACCACAAAGAGCAAATAAACAAGAGCTTATTACCTGCTATTCACATCTAAAGGCTTCTTAAAAAAAATCTAAAGTTTATTGTTACAAAATTACCAAAATATAAAAAACATGAAAATCACAATGACCGACATACACATTCAAAATCAAGGCTCGAGGTACTCCCGACAGAAACTGGACCAATTAGTCTGATCTGTAGCTGACTGTGAGGTCAGTACAATGTTGCCTTTGTGGGTGTGCAATATATATATATGTCTTTGTGGTTGTGTATTATATATATATACCTTTGTGGGTGTGCAATATATATATATATATATATATATATATATATATATATATAGAGAGAGAGAGAGAGAGAGAGAGAGAGATAGATAGATATACCTTTGTGGGTGTGAATTCTATATAAACCTTTGTGTGTGTGTGTATGAAATATATAACTTTGTGGGTGTGCAATATATATATATGCATTATATATACCTTTGTGGGTGTGCATTATATATATACACCTTTGTGGGTGTGCATTATATATATATACCTTTGTGGGTGTGCATTATATATATATACCTTTGTGGGTGTGCCTTCCCTGTAGCAGGTATTCAGCTCTTGTTACTTGCTCTTTGTGGCTGAGTATCATAACAGCTCAGTTCCTGCTCACACTCACATGAAAACTGTGGGGTGACTCCATAGTGGAGCACAGGGAAAGCAGCTGCTATTGGCCTGCTTGTATCTTTGTCACCATTGTATATAAGCCCCTGCCTTGGGGTATTTATCTCTGAAATTTCTTATTTGCCATTTGCTGTTGGAGCAGCAGCGACATCTTTCCCTCTCAGGATCTCCCTCCCTCCCTTGTGAGGACATGTCCTAGCTCTGCCATTAGCCCGTGCTTTCCCTCTGATCACATGACTCACACTATGTCATGTGACAAGGCTCTTCCTGTGTGTGGGGAGGGGTGGGGGGGAAGGACGTGTTTGCAGCCATTGAAGCAGCATCTGGTGTGAGCTGTATATCCGCTCTGGGAAGCTGCAGTCGCCCGGGAGGCAGCGAGGGATCTCGTGTGACATTTGCAGCCGGCAGCATTGTCTCTCTATCATTCCTCGGAGGTAATGATGTATAGAATGTGTCACTAGTCACTGGATATTTAGTTGTTGTGTTAGCATTATAATATACATTGGGATGTAGCGTTAGCAGTGAGCTTAGGCTGCGCTCACACTGTGCGGTTGCAGTTCAGGTGCTTTTTTTTTTTGTAGTTCGATAGACTGGAATTGCAATCAGCAGTACAGTAGGGACACACAAAATGACCTTGTTTGGCTATATTCCAACTTCATTGTATGGATAGGTCTGAGAGCCCATATAGGATTCATAGTAACTGTGAACTAGGTCAAGTGGTCTTGAAGCTCTATTGTGACTGGCTTTAGGAAGGGTTACTCTTGTGGCTTTGGATTTGATGCAACACTCACACTTAACAGTAACTGGACAAGGAGATACTGTCAGATCCTTTAACAGATTCCTCTTTTGCAGTTCTTGTATGCATTCTGGGTGTCTGTGACCTAAACGCCTGTGCCATATGTGTGTACAGTCATTGTGTTTATGAGTGCATAGTCTCACCTTTTACTTCATTGTGTTGAGGTGATATAGATGGTCATTCAGGTTGGCACTCGCTATGGTTTGCTTGCCGTCCAGGATAGAAGACTTGTCACCTTGGAATTTTACAGTGAGTCCTTTGGCTGTCAGACGCTTCACAGATAAGAGTCCTCCTTCAAGTTCAGGAACATAAAGCACATCCTACACTGGTATGGCTAAATTATGTCCTGCATCATTGGGGCATACAAGGGTTCCATGCCCGTATCCCTCTGCATGTATTTTACTTCCATCTGCAAGGTAACTAGTCTCTTTGTTATTCAAATCAAGTTCTGTGAAAAAGCTTCTATCACTTGTCATGTGACTGGTTGCTCCTGAGTCAGTGCACCAGCCTTGAAATTTATGATTGCCTGCCACTTTAAATGTGGCATTCCAATTTACTTCACATGGATCAGAGATTGTGGTTTTGACTTCCTGTTTAGTATAAGAGGGACGCTGTCTCATTTGCTCTGCTTTCCATATAGTACAGTCTCTCTTGATGTGCCCGTTTGCTGCACCTAAAACACACTCTGGTTTCCTTTTTGTGTATCTTTGTGTTATTCGCTTTAAGAGCGGTTCTGGTGTCAGTTTCCGTGGAGTCATGTACAAGCTCTTTCCTTCGCTGATACTCATCTATGAGCCTGGTATTTACAAATGCTAGTGTCAGGTCTGTCCCAGGCCTTGTTTCCAACGCATTAATCAGTGCTGTGTATGTCCCCGGCCTGCTGCACAACATAATTGCGACTGCGTGACTATCTGTAATATTCTCACCAACTGATCT
Source organism: Gastrophryne carolinensis (assembly GCA_027917425.1). Lineage (NCBI taxonomy): Eukaryota > Metazoa > Chordata > Amphibia > Anura > Microhylidae > Gastrophryne > Gastrophryne carolinensis. The sequence continues at coordinate 25,163,259 of CM051237.1, forward strand.
GAGTTGTGTGATCACTTCCAGCATGGCATTTATGTGGTCTTGTATGTCCTGATCCCTGCTAAGCCTCATTTTGTAAAGTTTCCTCAGCAGAAACAACTTTCTGTTTAAACTGGATCTCTCGTGCAGTCTTTTCAGTACATCCCACTTGGCTTTCGCTGTATTTTCATAACGTATATGAACAAGTTGATCATCTGCTACTAGTAGGCTTATGGTGGCCTGTGCCTGTCTGTTTTTCTGTCCCAGTCCTGATAATTATCCTTTGGCCTCTCTGTAGTAATAACCTCCCACAAGTCATCTCTGGATAATAGCATTTAGTAACATAGTAACATAGTATGTAAGGCTGAATAAAGACTTTAGTCCATCCAGTTCAGCCTGTTTAACTCCTTCCAGTGGTCTAGTAGCTATAGCCGGAAATGTTATTACATGCCAGGAAGGCATCAAGGCCACTTTTGAACATTTTTAATGTATCCCTCATTACTACCTCCTCTGGCAGCGAGTTCCATAGTCTCACTGCTCTTACAGAGAAGAATCCCCTCCTATGTCGGTGGAGAAAGCACCTTTCCTCTAACCTTAGTGGATGCCCCCGGGTTATGGTTACACTCCGGGGTATAAATAGATTGTGGGACAGATCCTTGTATTGACCCCGAATATATTTATACATAGTTATTAGATCACCCCTCAATCGTCTTTTTTCTAGACTAAATAAGCCTAACTTGGACAATCTTTCCGGGTACTCTAGCCCCCGCACTCCTTTTATTAACTTTGTTGCCCTTCTTTGAACGTGCTCCAGTTCTGATATGTCCTTCTTAAGCACAGGTGCCCAGAACTGTACACAGTATTCCATATGGGGTCTGACCAGTGACTTGTACAGGGGTAAAATGATGTTCTGGTCATGAGCACCTATGCCCCTCCTGATGCACCCCATGATCCTATTTGCCTTGGCAGCAGCTGCCTGGCATTGATTACTACAGTTGAGCTTATTGTCAACTAAAACCCCTAGGTCCTTTTCCATTGTTGTTTTACCAAGTGTTTCTTTATTTAGTGTGTAATCATGACACAGATTTCTCCTTCCCATGTGCATAACCTTACATTTATCTGTGTTAAACTTCATTTGCCATTTAACTGCCCATGCTTCCAATTTATCTAAATCTGTTTGTAGTTGCCTGTTGTCCTCCTTTGTTTTAATTACTTTACTCAGCTTAGTATCATCTGCAAAGATTGAGACTTTACTGTTTAATCCATACCCAATGTCATTTATATATATATTGAAGAGAATTGGTCCCAGAACTGACCCTTGTGGTACTCCACTGGTAACAGTGACCCAATCTGAGTGTGTACCATTTATAACCACCCTCTGCTTCCGATCACTAAGCCAATTTCCCACCCATCTGCACACGTTTTCCCCCAGTCCAAGCATTCTCATCTTTTGTACCAGCCTTTTATGTGGCACAGTATCAAATGCTTTAGAAAAGTCAAGATATATGATATCCAATGACTCCCCCTGATCCAATCTTGAACTTACCTCCTCATAAAAGCTGATCAGGTTTGTCTGGCAGGAGCGATTCCTCATAAATCCATGCTGATATGGAGTAATAAGGTCATTTTCCCCAAGGTGCTCCAGGATAGTATCCCTTAAGAAACCTTCAAACAGCTTGCCCACCACAGATGTTAAGCTTACCGGTCTGTAGTTCCCAGGTTCCCCCCTAGATCCCTTTTTGAATATTGGCACCACATTTGCCAAGCGCCAATCCATCGGAACAAACCCTGTAGTTATGGAATCCACAAATATTAGAAATAACGGCTTGTCTATTACTGTACATAACTCCCTTAAAACACGAGGATGTATGTCATCTGGTCCCGGTGATTTATCGATTTTCAGCTGCTTGAGACGGTGCCGGACTTCTTCCTTGGTTAGACCAGTGACATTTAATGGAGGGTTCCGGTTATTCCCCTGCATTTCACTCGGCATGTCAAATTCTTTTGTGAATATAGAAGCAAAGAAGTTGTTAAGCAAATTAGCTTTCTCCTCATTTCCCTCTATAGGGGTCCCATCCTTGCTTTTCAGGGGGCCCACACCCTCAGGTTTGTACCTTTTACGGTTTATGTAGCTAAAGAATAATTTAGGGTTAGTTTTACTCTCTTTCGCGACCAGTCTTTCTGTCTCCAGCTTAGCTGCCCTTATCTGTTGTTTACATTGTTTATTTTCTTCTTTATAGTTTTTTAACGCTTCCGCTGTCCCTTCCTGCTTTAAACGTTTAAATGCCTTTTTTTTGTTGTTTATTGCCCCCTTAACCTTTTTATTTAGCCACATCGGTTTACATGTGTGTCTAATAGTTTTATTCCTGTAAGGTATATATCTGTCACACTGAAAATTAAGTATTCCTTTGAAAGTATCCCATTTAGCGTCCATGCTTTTGTTCTTAAGGACATTTTCCCAGTCAATGCAGTGTAGGGCATCTCTAAGTTGGTCAAACTTTGCCTTTTTGAAGTCCCGCGTTTTTGTGACTCCTTGATAAGGCACCCTAGTGACTGCTAATTGGAAATTAATGATATTATGATCACTGCTTCCAAGGTGTCCCCCAACCTGTACCTTTATTACTTTGTCTGGTACATTGGTTAGTATTAGGTCCAATATGGCTTTCCCCCTTGTTGGAGCTTGTACCTGTTGGGAAAGGTAGCCATCTTTTGTTTTAGATAAAAAACTATTACTTTTCTGCGAAACACATGTTTCAGCGTCCCAGTCTATATCTGGGTAGTTAAAGTCCCCCATAATCACTACCTCATTTATTTTAGCGGCTATATCCATTTGCCTTAGCATCATATTTTCTATGGATTCGGATATATCTGGAGGTTTATAGCAAACCCCCATCAGTATTTTATTTTTGTTTCTCCCTCCATGTATTTCTACCCATACCGACTCCACATGGTCATTCCCCTCACATATATCCTCCCGCAGAGCAGGCTGTAGAGAGGATTTTACAATTAAGCAGACTCCACCCCCTTTGCGTTTGTTACGGTCCCTCCTAAACACACAGTATCCCTGTAAATTTACCGCCCAGTCATAGCTTTCATCCAGCCAGGTCTCTGTTACCCCCACTATATCATATTGTTCTTCTGTTATTATCAGTTCTAGTTCATCCATTTTATTAGTCAAACTTCTAGCATTTGTAAGCATGCATTTCAAATGCTTATGAGAATTTTGATAATTTTGTATATTGCCCTTATTCCTGCTAGATGTGCTAACCCCTCCCCCCTCTCCACCCCCAGTTTCATGTCTACACCCACTGTCACTTTCTTTCCTAACTTCCCCTTTGTAATAGCTTTTACCCTCCCCCCCAATGCTCAGTTTAAACACTCCTCTAACCTTTTAGCCATCCTCTCCCCCAGAACAGATGCACCCTCCCCATTGAGGTGCAACCCATCCCTGCCAAAGAATCTGTAGCCCACTGTGAAGTCGGCCCAGTTCTCTAAGAACCCAAACCCCTCCTTTTTACTCCAATTTTTGAGCCACCTGTTTACATCTCTAATCTCCCGCTGCCTCTCTGGTGTGGCTCTTGGTACTGGTAGTATTTCTGAGAATACTACAGTTGAGGTCCTTGCCTTAAGCTTACGGCCTAAGTCCCTGAAATCATTTTTTAGGACCTTCCACCTACTTCTTCCTATGTCATTAGTGCCAATATGCACCATGACCGCTGGGTTCACGCCAGCCCCTCCCAACAATCTGTCAGCCCGCTCCGCTACATGCCGTACTCTTGCCCCAGGAAGGCAACACACTGTTCGGCAATCCCGGTCTTTGTGACAGATTGCCCTGTCTGTTCCCCTAATAATAGAGTCACCCACTACCAGCACCTGTCTTGCCTGCCCTGTTCTCCCATTTCCCCTCCCTTCCTTACTGGAGCCGACAGATGTGTCTTGCTGCAGCTCTGCCATTCCTGAGCTAACATCCTCCTCATCTGCCAACCGGGCAAACTTGTTTGGAGGTGCCTGTTCAGGGCTAGCCTCCCTATAACTTTTACCCCTACCCCGCCTTCTAACTGTTATCCAGCTAGCTGCCTCATTTTCCTGCTTTTCCTCTCCCCCCATACTACCACCCTCCCCTGACCCTGAGCCATGTAGTGCCAGATCAGTGAGATCCAGACTCTTTTGCATGATAACAATTTCTCTCAGTGTTGCCAATCGCTTATTTAGATCGTGAATCACGGCTTCCAAATCAGAGATTCGCAGGCATCCGGGGCATATATATTCACCCTCGACCGATTGATCAAGAAGTGCATACATAGCACAAGATGTACACTGAACAGCATTGTTAGGCATGGAACCCATTGTATGAATTTGTGGGAACACCAAGTGTAGAATTTACAACACGTAAAATAACAATATGAAATCAAAGGCAGATACTTACAGTTTCCGAACTTCTGCTTGTAACTTCTTCTTTTAACTCCTGCTTTAACTCACCACTTCCAAGCAGCCACTTACAGAGTCAGCAACAAGAGCGAGCTACAAGAGCTGCCTGGTGCCTTATAACACACCTGCTTCAATTAGGCCTCAGCAGGAATCCAGGAAAGAGAGAAAAAACTTCCATAGCTGATAATTGGCCACTGAGAGTTTAATATCTGAGCTGCTACCCATTCTCTCTCTCATATATATATATATATATATATATATATATATATATATGTAATATATATATATATTACAGTCTTACTTGAACACAGGAGATGTCTCTGTGGAAAGCTTCCTTTTGTTGATCTCCGCATCGGCTGTGCTGTCCCCCGTTCTGGGCCCTGCTCTGCCTGGGCCGAGTCTGGTCACTGGGCTTTATCCCTTCGCTGTGGCTTCATCCGGTCACTGGGCCCATAAACTGTTGCAGAGTGTAAGTGCTAGGTGCTGGGTGCAGCGGGGTTGTAATCCAGATAGACAATAGTGGTATAACAGGAACAGGCTTTACTTGAGCATGAATGCAGTAAGAGAATGTCACCTTACATGGTGGCTTAGGAAAAACAACAAGACAGGAAGAGAAGACCTTGCAGTGATATATTACAGCTTGATTTGCAAGTAATAACAATACAGCAGAAAAATACAGTTGCACATAGGTAACACCGCCACCTAGTGTCATAAACTGCAATAGCTGCAAACTACAATAAAACATAGCAAAAGACATTCTAGCATAGACTAAGCTGTAAGTCTGTTGTACAGTTTCTCCAACAGATCGGATTGGTCTAATTGTAAACCATATTTTCTCTAACATCCACACTATACAATGTTGGCATGGTATGATAGTGCCCCAAAAAGGTAAGTCTACATCTATGCAAAATTAGAACGGTAAAAGTCCTTCCTGCTTTAAAGTATCTTTATAAATCCTACACTAGAGCCCATAAGAATACTGGGGACTGCACTTATCTTGGGAATTCTATATTCAATACATTTCCAGGTGTCACTTTTAGGACCCTGGTGGCAAGAACAAACAGGTTAAACTGTTTTTATCCAAGGACAATCCAACTACTGAACTAATGGCTAATCAATCATTTAAGAGGATCAACCACCGGCCAACAGTCTTGAAAAATCTAGGTCGAGTGGTCCCCTGCTTTTTGGGCCATACCGCTTTGCGATGTCCTGATGTGTGAATCCCCTGGGATAGCTGTGAACGTGACCTTTGCGAAGACCCCAGAGCGAATGCTCGGTCACATCAGCGTCCCTCTGGGGCTCCAACGCAAGGAAAGATATCTGCAGATCCAAAGAGTTTGCTGTGGCTTGTATCCAGCTCACCAGTGCCCCTAAAACATAACTTTTACTAGATAAGTTAAAAACATACGTGTAAGAAGGTTCCAGAGGAATAAAAGGTTTATGATCTCAATTATTAATGAATTATTATTAAATCACTAATATTACTGGAAAATAGGTAACTTGGATGAATGGAGTCTGTGGATTTTTACCTGGTTATTATGATTCTGATCCAGGGCTGGCTGATGCACATATAATGTAATATAAGTTAATTTTGGTTAATTGCCTCAATGTTCAATATATATATATGTGTGTGTATGTGTATACACAGACTCAAGTAATGTTTGGGTTAGCTTCTCCTAGTAATTACCTTAACTTCGACCATTTAACTGAAACCATATGTTTGTACTACATGACTGCTTCTTTGTAATAGGAGGACAGTTGGAGGTGGAGAGATTTAGGAATAACATTTAAGGAGGAGAATGTGGGGGAAGGGGTGACTCTTCTCTTCTCTTCTCTTGGGGCTCTTTGCTTTGGGGCCTCTGAACAGACAACATGTAAGATTGCCACATGGCCAGTATGGTGGGGGTTGGGCGAGAGAGACAAAGACCCTAGTAAGAATGATTGCTGCATTTTCCTATGGACATTGCTCACATTCCTGCTTTGCAACTTCATATCATATTTACACCATTCATATTATATTTCTGTAATGTAATCAGCTCTATTTATATTAAATCCATTTATCGATTTTTGGTTTCGGCCAATACTTTGCTTAAATTACTATAGCTGAGATCAGATTCTGGATGGCCCAAAAACAGTCCTTGTTAAGGAAAACAAGGGAAAGAAATATCACAAATAATGATATTTTACAATGGCGAGCGGACAGTTATTTTGGAGCCTACTTCAGTTTAAAGAGGGGGAAATGGTATGATTATACCAAATGACTTTTAAACTTCAGTACGTCCAAAAGAACCTAGAAGAATCCAGTATGATCGTCAGTGGAAGACATAAGAAATTCATGCTGTGAAAGAGGAAGACATTTTTACGGTGAGTAATGGATTTTATTAATAATATTGCTGATAAGAGTAATCTAGAATTTAGTTCTCTGATTTATCAGAAGAGTGATGGAGAGCTTTGGAGAGTAATGTATACTCAGCTCATTAAGGCTAACTTAGAAGTTGATAATTCTAGATTTTTATTAAAGAAATCTAAGACAAAGATCCGAAATGTATTTAAGATGTTTAAACTTTATAATGAAATGATTAATCCGGATGAAATGTGTTTGGCTGATTTAGTAACTGTGCAAACAGCACCCCCTGCTGGTTCCAAATGTGCTAATGTTCGTAGTGAGAAGATTCTCGAGCATGTTTCTGTGCAGACAATAGAAGAGCAGGGAGCACCAGAAGTAAATTTTGATTGTGAAAATTGTCCTTTATTGGCAGATTATATAAGAAACTTAGAAAATCAGTTAACTACCAGGGAACAGCTATTAGAAAAATTAAGTAATGAAATGAAAATCATATCAGCAAATACTAAAAAAGCTGATGAGGAAGCAAGTAAGCCTGGTCCATCAAGAACAAAAGCAGGCATACAGAAAGAATCTTATATTCCTGATCTGGTCTCTTTAGAGTTGGGGACTATTAAAGAGGATGAAATGGAGATGAGGAATAAGAAACTTTTGGATAGTTCAGTTAAAGTTAATATTAAGATTCACAAGCAGTTAATGAAGATTTTAAAGTATATTCCAGCATATGACCAGAATGTTGATGCATTTGGAAATGCAGATGTGTTTGAATTATTTACTGACAGATATTGTCTAAATGATGAACAGAAGAATAAGTTGTTTAGGATTTGGATACCTTTAAATATGATCAGACGTGTTGAGCTTTCTCCAGTAAATATAGATGGAGAAGGGGAGGCCGATTCATCAATAGCGCCAGGTAGCGACAGATGAGCGACTGTAGCGTGATTTTTTCAGCGCCAGCCAGTATTCGCTGTGCTTGGCCGGCATTAGCTTGATGACAGCGACTCAGTCGGTGTGCGGTAATGTTGAATACGGGCTGGGGAGTCGCTGTTTCACAGGTCCAGCGTTGTATGTGAGCGCCTGACAACGAATGGCCAGAGCGAACGGCTAGCTTCATATTCATCAAAAAATCACGCTCCGAATGTGCTGTCGCTGTCCATTCCTTGTTTAAACCCCAGAGCGCTGGCGGCGATCTGTATTAACTACTTTTTAACCCCTAAACAACCATATTTTTTGAATGTAACATTATAAATGTTTTTAGAATCATTTTGTTATATGAATACATTAATCTCAGACCTGTTAGATCAATTCTGCACATATTTTTTTTTTTTTTTTTTTTTACTTAAAAATAAATCCTAACATTGCAGAAGTGGTCTCCGATTTTTTGACATTCAAAAAATGTAAAAAAAAATTATTACCAATTATTCATGAATTATTATAGATTGCTCCATTGAAATGCATTGGACATCGCCAGGGAGCGACAGCTCATACCTGGCGCTGTGAGGGAATTTGCAGCGGCGCTGTTTGGTCCAGGCGGCTTCATGATGAATGCCGCGCTAGCCGTCGCTCTCGCCGGCGCTAGCCTCATTTTGCTTGATAAATGCGTCATTGTGACCGCCGCCGGGCGTACTTGAGTCGGTAGTCGCCGTTAGCTGCCGCTACCTGGCGCTCGTCGGACACTACCTGGCGCTATCGCTTGATGAATAAGGGCCTTAGTTCACAGTACACGGGCAGACAGATTAAGACAGTTAATACATTTTGTTAATGGTGAATCTCCAGATTTTGAGGTGTTGAATAACTTAAAACCCTCACCCGATGAAGATGTTTATGCCTTCATGGAAAAATTTGAACAGGCATATAGACTAATAATAGGAATTCCTGAGGAAGAGGAGCCTAACAGCATGATAAAAACTTTTGTTAGGAAATTTAACTTCCTTGATCCAGTCTCAAAAATGTTAGCAAGTGAAAAAGATTCTATGCAGGAAGCTGCAGCATTTATAGACAAAATAAGGAGACAGTTAAAATACAACACAAATAAGGCAACCATTTCAGCTATTCAAAAGAAGGATGAAGCTTTTCAGCATGTGAGATCTAAAACTCTCACTGCTGCCACCTGTAGGTATAACAGGGAAAGGCAGATGAATCCGCAGGATGTTATCTGTATGGAAGAAATTAATGAAGATGCAGGAAATATTGAGTACAGCAAAGAGAATGGGATGCTGACTGATAATACAATGGATGTAGATTGTACTGCAAAGTATGTTTCATATGTTTCCATACTGGATGATGCAAATAAATGTGCAAATGTGTTGCCCCAGAAACAGCAGATTAATTCTGAGCTGGAAACAGTTCCTGTTGCACAAGGCGGTAAATTTAAAGTAAGAACTAGGGATGTTCATTGTTATTTTTGTGGAGGAATTGGACATATTTCTAGGTGTTGTAACAGTTTCCATAATGAAAAGCACACTAGAAATAATAAGCCTAAAACTTTCAGGACGTATAAAAGAAATACAGAAGTATATACACCACGCTGGGGGCATAATTCTCAAACAAAGAGAATTCCTTTCTTTGGAAACACAAAAGAAAGAGCTGCACATAGGAATGTAAAGGAAATAAGGTGGGGCACAAGAACACAAATCTTCCTAGAATTGATACAGAGTGGTGTGCCCATAGCAGAGATTGATAATATGCCTACATCTTATCTGTGGAAGGTTTGGAAACAAATGAAGCAGCGGGGAAATTTGAAATTTGCCCAACCCAAGTGGGTGGTGACTAGTGATGTCACTTCAGTCCTTTCTGCCCAAAGAAATCCAAACGTTTAGAGAGTTAGCAGGAAAGTTATTGATTAATGGCAGAGGATGGGAGGTGCCATTCCTCTGAAATAACTTTTAATGCTAGGGTGTAGGGGGAAGGGATAATGATTGAATTGAGAACAAAGAACACCATATATGGCTAAAAGGGTTTGCTCATTTTTAAAGGCATTATTTCAAATATGGTTAGTTGAGATATAACATCTAGAATTGGTGGTTATGAACTAATTTTTAAGTCAGATTAAATTCCTTAAAAAGTCATTCATAGATATAAGAGGTTGTGATTAATGAAATTAAATTGTGTAACAGATGTGATTTTAGAAGACCATAGATGGACAGATTTGATTGACTCATTTCCTGTGGAGCAAAATTATAAATTAAGTTTAGAAGTGAGTTGTACATTGATTACTGTAGGAAAAAATAGAATATTGAGGGTAAGGATTATTTTGGCTCACCTCAAGATTCAATAGATTGTCCAGTAGAGCGATCAGATTATATCTGATCGGACCAGTCTCAATAGTGACACAGATATTTGCTTTAAGAGCTAGTCTGAGGGAAGAAATTCCTTTGTTGGATAATTACCAACAGATGGCCATTAGACTTAGAGAGAGATGAATGTACTTTTAAAGGAATAATCAACACTAACTACACTTTCCTAACATATTTAACTAATATAAGCAGGTAAAATTCATAAAAAGTTATAAAGTAAAAGGTAGGTATTATTATTATTAAGGTTTTAAAGCAAGGATCTTAATAGTATTTACTAGAAGTTTAGGTTTCAACACACTTTTAAAGGATCAAGGTAATATTGGGTTAGTGGTTGAAACAAACAGCTGGAGTAAATTAACAGATCTTATACATGAGAGATATGCATCTGCTTGTAAGTGGCATTTTAAATTTAGAAGATTTGAATTGGAAATGATTGTATAGAAATGTGAAGAAAAACAGAAGAATATATTTCATGTTTCACTGATGCATGCTCAGATAAGCTGATCAGAGGGTGTCTCAGAAGCTTGGTTTCAAGAGAAAAGAGATTCTGGTGACATGACTTGAGTGGGAGATATGCTTCTGTTATTCCAAGGCATGTTCTTCAAAAATTTAGTAACAAGAATGGGATCAAGGCATAAGTTACTGGGAAGAAATTGAGTAAATTGTACTGACGTCATACAATTTAATTTAATTTTGCCCAGATTATCCCAAATTAATTGACTTAATTTATTGACAATGCACTTATGAAGTATTTATGATGCAGATGAAAACTTTATAATATATACTGATTGTTAGGGTGAACAGTGCCAAAACCAAGTTTTAAGGAAAGTGGATCTGGAGTATAATTTATGTGAATTTAGATAAGAATTCCATGAAATTATTTGCTTAAAGAAATTGATGCTGCTAAATTTTATGTTAAAGGAAAGAAAACCGAGGCTATATAAGGAATGATGACGGAAACGATGACGCGAGGCCCTGAAGTCGGAAGGAATGAGAAGAAGAAAGGAGTAACATGACAAGATAAGAAGCCATGATGAAAAGTTCACCAAAAGGAGAAGAATATATGATGAATATCATGAAGACTCCTATTTCATCATAGAAGAAATAAAGATATATAACCTAACTTAAGAGTGCAATTAACACTTCCATTGCAGCGAATGATCTGACAAAGTCTTGCCAAAGAAGTGATCGTCCCAAGGCAGAAAAGAAGAACATAATGAAAGGAAGATTAACCAGTGACAACATGAAGAAAAAGAAATCTGTTATATAAAATTTTGTGAATTCATTTTTTTTTCAAGGCAGTGACACATATTTACATATTTATGTTAGGGAACTAAAATAGAACATTACACCTAAAGGTCTACCTATTAGCATAATAAGTGGAGGTGTATAGCGGTGCTTATGAAATGTTACCATATGGGTTAAGAGGATTTTTTTGGTTCTGGGTCACTAATAAAAAGGGTAAATATGTTCATAGTGGTTTGGTGGGAGGAGTCAGAAGGGGTTAAGAATTTAGATTCTGAGTCTTGACTCTTCTTTGATCTATCACAACCAGATTTTCTTTTAATACTCATGCACTTGCCACTGGGAGTACAGATGTAAAAGGGGATTCATTCTACTTTGGAGGAACAGGGTCATGAGCAAATGAATAATAGGAAACAAGGGTTTAGCTTGTTATCTTGAGAATATTGTGCTTTTGCTTGACATTGTTAGGCCAAAGTTTGAACTGAGGGGTATATCATTGGGTTTGCTCTTCCAATCCAGCTTATTTGTTTAATTAGTTAAACAAATGATAAACAGGGGGATAATCAATTTATTTTGAATTTCCTGGGTACAATTGAAGTATAAGACCTCATTAAAGAGTATCAAGACTAGAGGTGTCTAAATTTAACAGGAATTGTTCTATTCTCTGTTATATTGGTAAAGGGTAAAGAAGATTTGTCCCATACTTCCATCTTTGTTTAAATTCACTCAGAAAATGGGCACAGGAAGTAAGGAATTAGGAGGTCTAGTTACAATCAAGCGGATATTCAATAGCAAATGATTGTTAAAACCTGGAATAGATTGAACATGATCGATCTCATCTCTTTGGGAAGGGTTATAACCATCAATGAACAGAGTCATTCATAGCAAGGTCTGCAGGAAATGTTAATATAACTCGAGTCATTTTGTTTGTTTTTTGTTTGTTTGTAAATTATTAGGATAATCGATTTTTTTGTATATTTTAATATTTTGTTAACTTAGTTTAGAATTTGGATCAGTAGTTTTAGCAGTCAAAAAGATAAAGGGAATAGAGGTAAAAAAATATTTCCTTTGATTCAGCAAGTTCTGAGATTGGAATCATGTTTCTTGGTGAGGTAACACACAGTTGAATGAATGTGAAACGAATGATGGAAAAGTGGATAGATGGCATGTTTTTATTTTAACTAATAATAACCCTGCATTAATAATTTGAGATCTTAACAGGGGGAATTGTAAGAAGGTTCCAGAGGAATAAAAGGTTTATGATCTCAATTATTAATGAATTATTATTAAGTCACTAATATTACTGGAAAATAGGTAACTTGGATGAATGGAGTCTGTGGATTTTTACCTGGTTATTATGATTCTGATCCAGGGCTGGCTGATGCACATATAATGTAATATAAGTTAATTTTGGTTAATTGCCTCAATGTTCAATATATATATATGTGTGTGTATGTGTATACACAGACTCAAGTAATGTTTGGGTTAGCTTCTCCTAGTAATTACCTTAACTTCGACCATTTAACTGAAACCATATGTTTGTACTACATGACTGCTTCTTTGTAATAGGAGGACAGTTGGAGGTGGAGAGATTTAGGAATAACATTTAAGGAGGAGAATGTGGGGGAAGGGGTGACTCTTCTCTTCTCTTCTCTTGGGGCTCTTTGCTTTGGGGCCTCTGAACAGACAACATGTAAGATTGCCACATGGCCAGTATGGTGGGGGTTGGGCGAGAGAGACAAAGACCCTAGTAAGAATGATTGCTGCATTTTCCTATGGACATTGCTCACATTCCTGCTTTGCAACTTCATATCATATTTACACCATTCATATTATATTTCTGTAATGTAATCAGCTCTATTTATATTAAATCCATTTATCGATTTTTGGTTTCGGCCAATACTTTGCTTAAATTACTATAGCTGAGATCAGATTCTGGATGGCCCAAAAACAGTCCTTGTTAAGGAAAACAAGGGAAAGAAATATCACAAATAATGATATTTTACAATACGTGCCCAGTGAAAGATGTGTGAAAGGTTGCTTCCCCTTTGTAGGTGACGCCTTTTGGGGTTAGTACAATGTTGTGTCATCGTTTATGGTGGAGCGCCTTTATTCTATTGAAATGTAAGCCAATTATATATATTACAAATAACACTAATTACTGTTTTTATTTCAGTTCTTCAGCCTTAAAGTGGACCAACACCCAGGATTTTGACTATCCTGGGTTTTGGTCCACTTCGGCGGGGCACCCCGATCGGGGGTGTCCCGCTCTCTGAAACCCCCCAGAAACCCCCAAAAACTCACCTTTCCACGCTCCCACGTGACCGCGCCGTCCAATCCCCGCCGACGTCCAAGCGGGTGACAGCGGCGTCCAAGACAGTGGAAGCGGCGGCGGATCAGGTAAGGAGTTTGGGGTTTTTTTGGGGGATTTCACCCCGCGGGACATCCGGATCTCGGCTGTCCCGTGGTGAGTGAGGTGATCGGCCTGGGAATCTTATAGATTCCCGGGCCGATCACCCCTGGGTGTTGGTCCACTTTAAGCTCTACAGAGCATCAAAAACTCTGATATACAGAGGAGGGTAGTTAAAATTGCAAGGATCTCCATACGCATGGACGCCATGATGAAAAATGAGCACCTACTCCCATCACAGGGTAAGACCCACAACCTCTGTTTCTGAACTCACGGTAGTTCTTTTTTCTTTAGTTCCTGGATTGGGACCCCCCTCCATGTGCCACCTAGATTGTAATGGCTGACTGTATAGGGGGTTCCTAGTTTACCTCTAGTTCCATACCTCTGCTGGCTACTCTGTTTTCTCCCTTGGACTGGGAGATCCTCCATGTGGTCAGAACTGGTTTCCTGGACAAAGGCTCCTGGACTGGAATTTTTCTCCCCCTGATCCTCAGCCCTGCACTTATTGATTATGCAGGAATTATTATACGTTCATTGCCCTACTAGTTGTATCCATGTAGCCTTCCTGAGTGAATTCCTAGTGTGTATGTATGTACCTGCTGAATATGAATCAGAGGAGACTTTCTGTCTTCAGAAAGAGAACTCCTCTGTACCTTTTATTCTCCACTGAAACACCATACTAACCCATCCCCCACCAGGCATATACACACTCTCAAATTCTTAAAGCTTCTCAGTATAGGGGTGTTTCCTTTTTCCCCTCAGACACTGGAGACACTATGGTGACAAATGTGAAAACTGAGGAGGAGGAAACATCTGTAAAGAGTGAAGAGGAGGAAATTCCTCTACAGATCAGCACAGGTGAGTATTGAAAACATTTCCTTGTATCCTGCTTAATCACTCTACACACTCTTGTCTGTGCTATACAGCTCAGTACGGGGGAATGACTCTCATCTTTATTCACAGACCTTGGAGGAGCTATAATGAAAACTGAGGAGGGGCAAGTATTTGTGAATAAAGAGGAGGATATTCCTCAACAGATCTGCACAGGTGAGTAACAAACCCTGTATATAGACGATTTCTCTGTATCTTCTGTCACTCCACACACTCTGGTCTGTGTTATATAGCTCAGTATAGTGACATGACTCTCATCTTTATTCACAGACCCTGGAGGAGCTATAGTGAAAACTGAGGAGGGAGAAATATTTGTAAAGAATAAAGAGGAGGAAATCACTCCACAGATCAGCTCAGGTGAGTAATAAACCTTCTATAGAAAGATTTCCTTGTTATCCTAGTCATTCACTCAGGGTAGTTTATAGGCTAAATAACAGGGTGAGGAGAGAACACACCCCACACATGTAACATGAGATATCGGTGTCATTTTGGCTTTATACAGCACCCTCAATATCTCACTAACTACTAAGGCACAAAACACAAGTTGCTTTACACCATAAGTTGGTAACCTCCCCAGCCGCCCTGTGCACACCCCAAAGGCCAGCCATGCTACTCATCAGTAGCTAGGAAGGGGGGTAGGGAAGGGTCGTGGGTTAGCAGCTGGAGAGTGGGGTAGGTGAGGGGTTCAGGTCAGCAACGGGGGGGGAGGTTGAACGAGGGGTTCTGGTCAGCAGCTGGGGAATGGCGGGTTTGGTGAGGGGTGTGGGCCGTCAGCTGTGTAGAGTGGTTAGGTGAAGGTTTCAGGTCAGGAACTGGGGATAGTGGTTTGGTTAGTAGGTTCAGGTCAGCAGCCGGGGAGGGGGAATTTGCTGGACCAAGAAAATGAAGTTTCGCTAACTTGAACAAGTAACCACTTGATTTCTGATCAGTTGAATCTCCAGCCCAATCTGCATCTACATAATCTCTGAGAGTCAGATCTCCTGGTGCTGATATCTTAAGATTTAGCATTTGAGTTTCTGTAAGATATTGTAGGAGTCTCTAAATTGCATTCCAGTCTCTTTGCTTACTCGTCTACAGAGAATTCCAACTGAGGCTGTGATATCTGGCTCAGTAGTAGTTGCTATGTACAAAAGTGCCTCCACTGCTTGTCGGTCATTGTTGAGTAGCAGATGTTCTTCTTTCTAACTTCAAGTAGGATTGATCCATTGCAGTTGACATACCTTTGGCTTCTAACATTTCAACTGGTTTAGGACTGAGGGGATTTGGTTGAGAAGAAAACTCCCATCTTCCTCTTTCTGGATTTGGATTCCCAAACAATGTCACATTTCCAAGGTCCTTAGTTTCAAAGTGCTAGTTTTCGGTTTAGGTTTTTCTTGATGGGCAATGTTTACGTCATCTACATATAGAAGAACATAAGTCTGTTTCTCTGCTACCCATTTTGTGTATAAACATAGACACACTTGAGATCTTTGAAATCCTTCATCAATCAAAACTTTGTTCATTTTGGAGTTCCCTGCTCCTGACGACTGTTTTAGGACATAGAGAGATTTTTGCATTTTACAAGCAAGATGTTCTTCCCCCTTTTTTATATAACCTTCAGATTCAGTTATGTACTGCTCTTCAATGGCACCATTTAGAAAGGCAGTTTTGATGTCAAAATGCACTCAGGCCTAAATCGACTGGCTGGCCCCCACTTGTAGTGTGTGTCATTAAAGGCCTCTCTTGCATGACCCCGAACTACCTGCCCCACTCAAGGTAAGAGTTGACTGAAAGGGCGGCTGACTCCCACTCAACGCATAAACTCCACCTTTGGAATTCATGATCCACATCCATATCCCAATATCCCTATGGTCCCAACCAATTTGGGCGGCACTGACATTCGCTGCCAAAATTGTTTATCATACCACAGCTGACGGTACCAACTTAAAATGGACCAACACCCTCCAAAACAACATGATTCTAATCACTTTAATATAAAAAGACACTTACCTTTTGATGACTCTTGCAGCCTTCTGTCCCTCGCAGCGCCTGTAATCTTCATAAGTCTCCACCAGAAGTCCCACCCTCCAGCTCTTGTCCGTTCATTTGCATGTTGTCCATCACGCTTGTCCGTTCATTTGAATTTCTTGTCCGTGGATAAGGTCTTCTCAGCTCTCGCGCGACTTCGGTTTCTGTCCTTCTCTTCTCGACGTCATCGGGGGGCGTGGCCTCTCTCTGCTCTCGGGAGAGTGCACGTCTCCCTGATCTGTGTACTAGCTGGGTAGGCGATTGACATCATGTGCTCAGCCATGATTGGCTGCAGCAGCATGAGTCTCCGCCTCCCCTCCCTCCTCTAACTCCTCTCCACTTAGTTTCGTTATCTCCTGCCTTCCCTCAGATGCCATCTCGTCATCGCGCATGCGCAGTAGTGCTGATTTGTGTCAGGTGAAGCGCCGCTCGCTACCGATGCAAGCGGCGCTATACCTAACTACTGCGCATGCGCGTGATTTAAAGTCGGAAGAGGTCAAAAGATTTCTTCCTTTTACAAAAAAAACCAAGATGGCGGCCAGAAACAAAAATGTAAGCGACGCAACGATGAAGCATCCGAGGTGATTTTTTTTTTCTTTATTGTTTAGAACGGGTCCTGCTGCTTATTTTGCATATATTAAAAAGACAAAAAAAAAGGTCAGGGTGTTGGTCCACTTTAAATGGTCAGTAACCTAAACTATTTGTTTGAGGGCCTGACCAGATTTTGCTAAAAGTGGTGGCTCTAAGGTAATAGCCCCTGAGGCCTGTCCAAAACTCCCAGAAAAATCAGGGGAGGGGGGCATGGAAACCATCAGGGAAGGCGCTAATTGTGGAGGGAAAAGGAAATGGTATTCTGTAGCTTGCTGCTTGCTACACTGGACATGGGGGGGCATCCCCAGCAACCCTCTACATTCCCCCGGGTCACTTAACCCATACCCCCACCGGGTACACTATACAGGGGATCTGCACGCAAGCATAAGTTCCCAGTGCAGGCATTAGTGCTGACTTGTTGTCATGCCTTGCCACCAGCAGGGTGGCAGTCACAACAGCTGCTCCCGTTCATACAGTAGAAACAAAAGCCGGCCAGGGTTTGCAATAAAATTCCAATCTTTATTGATCCATCGTTAAAATTCAATCAAAGTACAGGTAATCCCAATAAAAAATGGGCTGGAGAATCCTCTGTCTACGCGTTTCAGACTCGGGGGTCCTTAATCATGACATGAGGTCTCCAAACCCCTATTCTGTTTATATATACAATACCTAGCTCCACATACCCCCCTCTTCTCATTTCCCAGTCACATTAACAACAGCTGATAAACAATGACATATGTAAATATATCTATTATCCTCGTCCGCATCTGTCAAATTCCATAATAACATCAAGCGGTGTACAAATAAAACACAATCAAAGCCCACTTCACATAAAAAAAAAAAAAAGAAGAGTGAAAAATCTGATATTTATAATCCTACCTTTCTATATACTGATTGCACGCTGAAAGGCAGAAATCATCTTCTGCATATAGAAGTCAAAATTGCGCAATGTGCAGGTGTAAAGACACCAAAAACGACTCCACATAAATGTAAAAGGAAAAATGGTAGTGCCAATGTTTACAATCTTCCCCTTCACAAGCGCTGACTACAAGCTGAAGGGCGGAAATTATGTACTGAAGCCGCAAATAGAAGTCAGGGGGGAAATGACATAATGTGTATCCTGCAGCGCACATTCAAAATGTAGGAATGAAAGGGCGGAAGTGATTTATTGAAACCACCGTGTTGATTAAGGGTGGAAGAACCGCAGATACTGCTGATCGCATTATAACAATATAATGTGTTTAAGCTCTTATTATTTTTATACAAACAAAAAACAGATTGTTATACTTGATTAAGCTGCTCCCATCCACCCTCATTGGCTTCTGTGTGTCCCCTGGCCCCAGACAGAGTGCTGGGAACAAGGCTCAGAGCTCCATGCAGACTTCGGGGGGGGGCTCAACCGAGCGACGCTGCAGCGAGCCTGGTGGGGACGGACGGCGACCGTCAGGGGTAGGTAAGCTCACCATCAAACTGCAAAACCAATCTTCCCCTTATCAAGTCACTCCACACACGGGGAGGCCGATTCATTAATAGCGCCAGGTAGCGACAGATGAGCGCCAGTAGCGTGATTTTCACAGCGCCAGCTAGTATTCGCTGTGCTTGGCCGGGGTTTGCTTGTTGACAGCGACTCAGTCGGTGTGCGGTAATGTTGAATACGGGGTTAGGGGTCGATGTTTCACAGGTTCTGCGTTGTATGGGTGCGCCTGACAGCGAATGGCCAGAGCGAACGACTTGCTGCAGATTCATTAACAAATCACGCTCAAAAATTTCTCGCGCTGTGAATTCCTTGTTTAAACCCCAGAGCGCTGGCGGCGATGTGTGTAAAGTAGTTTTTAACCCCCAAACAACCATTTTTTTTAATTGTAATAATTATACAAGTTTTTCTAAACATTTTGTAATATGAATACATTAATATCAGACCTGTAATATCAATTCTGCACATATTTTTTTTAAGAAAAAAAAAAAAAAAAAAAAATATCTAACATTGCCGTAGTGGTCACAGAATTTTTGACAGTTAAAAAAATAAAAAAAAACATAAACTCAATTAATTATGAATATTTAAAGATTGCTCCATTGAAATGCATTGGAGAGCGCAAGGGAGCGACAGGTCATACCTGGTGCTGTGATGGGATTAGTAGCGGCGCTGTTCGTTGCAGTCGGCTACATGATGAATCGCGCGCTAGCTGACGCTCTCGCCGGCGCTAGCCTCATTTAGCGTGATAAATGCGTCATTGTGACCGCCGCCGGGCGTACTTGATTCGGTAGCCGCCGTTAGCTGGCGGTACCTGGCGCTAGCCCTTGATAAATAAGGCCGTTGGTCTTTCTTATATGGCTCAGTGCCGGGGCCTGACTCTAATCTTTATTCACAGACCCTGGAGGAGCTATAGTGAAAACTGAGGAGGAAGAAGCATTCGTGAGGAATAAAGAGGAGGAAATCCCTCTACAGATCAGCACAGGTGAGTAATAACCCTTATACTGAAGGTTTTGCATATTATCCATGTTCAATCACTTAATCTTAATACTGTGCTTCATCTTACAAACTTAGTTCTGCTTATTACTATTATATTATACTTTATATTATATTATACTGTAAACTGGCAAACATCCCTTCCACATCAGAACTGAGATAACAGAAAGGTGAATTCTCCTACTGCCAGCTCATTACTGGAGAAACTGTGCAGTATAAAAGGTTCGGAGCTCCGCACATACTTTGGGGGGGCAGAGCTGTGGCGAGCCTGGTGGGGGAGGGGGGCCACCATCAAACTGCGAAAACAATCCTTTCCTCATTGAGTCACCTCTTTGCGGACTCTGTCCATAGGGGTGTCCATGCTGACCATCTGTGATCGAAGTCAGTTTTGACCTTTTGCTCCTCCAAGTCCAAGTGGGAAAGACGAGAAACACAAGGCCGCCCAGCCATATGTTCCCCCCCTTCTCCCAATTGTACTTCCATACCCATACCTCTAAATTCCCCGTTGCCCTCTCTATACTCTCCCTCTCAACTCAGAACAGTTTCATGTGAAAGGCTCCAGTCATGCTGCCCTGCACCAAAGCACTGGGAGATCCTTTCTTCACTTAAAGTGGACTAAAACCGAGCATGATCAGCCCGGGAATCTATAAGATTCCTGGACTGATCGATTTCCCCCCCTGGGGCATCCAAAATCGGGATGCCCCACTGTGTGAAACCCCCCCCACGTTACCCTGTTCACTTACCTTACTTCCCGGTCCAATGGCGCATGCGCAAGCCACATACCGCTAACCCTCTAGCAGGGTGCATGTAAGAGGAAAGTGGGGGGTGCAGCCGCCAGTTGGCCATAGATGCCGCCTTAGATGGCGTGACGTCAGCGGCTTCGAGCACGCTGATTGGACAAGCAAACGCGCATAGGACCGGGAAGAGGTGAGTTCGATTGGGCGATCTTGGGGGGTTTTACACAGCGGGGTGCCCCCGGGGAAAATAGGGAGGGAAGGTAGAGATTAAAGTGGACCAAAACCCATGATTTTGACTATCCTGAGTTTTGGTCCACTTTAATCTCTCCCTTCCCTCCCTCCCTTCTTTTGCTCTTCTATACCCTTTTCCCCAGTTTCCTTACCCTTTCTCCTCCTACCATGAATGTAAACATTCCTACTTGTTTCTGCATCTATATTTTTCTCTATATTTTTTTTCAAATTCTATCATGTACCAACAGGGATGATTTAAAGAGGAAGTCCAGTCTAACTGTCCCTCAGTGCTTGTGCCTGCCCCCCCCCCCCCCTCCACTGCTCAGACAGAAAAAAATGATGCTTATCTGGCATTATGCAAGTGAGGCCACACCCCCAGTAATGTATCAAATGGAGTTTTGGCCAACCATAGGGGGCGCGTGGACAAATGGTGCATATGGCCCTGACTCCACACACTTTGGTCTGTCTTATACATCTCAGTACAGGGATATGACTCATATTTATTCACAGATCCTGGAGGAGCTATAGTGAAAACTGAGGAGGAAGAAGTATTTGTGAAGAATGAAGAGGAGGAAATTCCTCTACAGATCAGCCCATGTGAGTAATAAACCTTCTATAGAAAACATCTCCCTGTATCTCCTACTCACTCACTCCACACACTCTGGTCTGTGTTATACAGCTCAGTACAGGGGCCTGACCCTCATCTTTATTCACAGACCCTGGAGGAGCTATAGTGAAAACTGAGGAGGAGGAAGAAATATTTGTGAAGAATGAGGAGGAGGAAATCCCTCTACAGATCAGCACAGGTGAGTAATAAGCCATATGCAGAAGGTTTTGTATATTATCCATGTTCAGTCACTTAACCTTAATGCTGTGCTTCAACTTACGAACCTGATGCTGCTTATTTTAAACTGGAAAACATCTCATTGCTGGAGCACCTATGCAGGGGAAAGTATAACCTGATGTTTTGTCTATCAAATAATTCAGGTACATGACTTTTCTGCACAGAACGGGATTAAGCCATACTCACTAGGCAGTCAGAAATGTGTCTGAAAGTTAAATAACAACTCCACTCGCTCCAACCCCAGTTTTAAAGCAGATTAAACCCCATGTGGCACGGTCCTGGAATCTAAAAGACTACAGCCCCCCCCCCGTGTGAAACCCCCAGACGCATCTTTACCGGCAGCCCCCATTATGCAGCAATTGCCGGCCACCTCATTCCTGGCTTCCCTGTAGCTGTGCATGAACCCAAGCCTTTTTAAATGGCTGGGGGCAGGCGCACCCAGCATGAAAGCCAGGGATGCAGCTAGCCCTCTGGTGCCTGTCACCTGGCACCCCAATTTGGCACCTTGAAATCAGCCAATTAGTGATGTGAACAGGGCATCACCCAGCTGCTTGGGCAGGGAGGGGGATCAGCAAACTGAGCGGAGAACACAGGAATAGGTTTTGCTCTGCTTTAAGCTTCCAAGTAATATGTGAAGAAACAGCAGCTTTTCTTGCAGTGAAGCTTTCTTTTTTTTTTTTCCCTTGAAGAACACCAGGCCCAAGCTGAGAGGCACTGGGCTCGTCTGCAACCCCCTGGCTGGTAGGGTTGCAGGTAATAGGGCAGGAGGTATAGGCAAGCCACCCGACAGCATGTCGGGCAAGTGGTTTGCCGCATTTTTAACTGGTCTAGGTGGCCCATTGACCTCCTACCAGTTTACAAGGTAAAAAAAACACACCATAAAAAAACAAACTAAATTTATTCTTACTCCACCCACTCCTAATTCCCCTGCCTTCTTCTCTGATGCTAGCAACAGTGCCTGCAATTGCAGCCATCCCGCCAGCATCTGGAATGAATGAAAACACAGGTTCCCCCACCCTCTGCCTTGGTGTGCAGCCAATGGTAATTGCAGACCACTGGGGATGGAAGATTTTATACCATAATTTCCCCAATACGCGTATATGGGGCCTTTGCCAAATCCAGAAAAACCATATCTAAAGCCACCCCTCTGTCCAGGCTTCTACTCATCTCTTCATAGAAGCCAATATGGTTAGTCTGGACACCTCTGTCCTGACCGTGCTTGGCTGTCACTTATGTTATGCACAGTAAAGTTATCCTGTCTGTAACCTTTTTAAAAGCCCCTCAAACTATTTTTCCACAATGAACGTTAAGATTACAGGTCTGTAATTATCCAGATCTAGGACCCTATTTAAAATTGGGCACCCACCTTATTTACCTTGGGCCAAGGCATAACCAGTAGGTAGGTTGTGCTTCGCTGTACAGATCTCTGGTGAGGCCATATCTGGAATGCTGTGTACAATTCTGGAAGCATTAATAACAAAAATACTTTAATAATTAAACAGAAAGGGACCAACGGTGACCTAGAGAAATGGTGGAAGAACTTAAACATGAGTCATGAGACATGATTGAAATCTTTAAAAGGGGGAAATTATCAAATAAGGTTCAGAATGGACGTGTTTTTATGGGGGGGGGGGGCAGAAAAACAGAAATTAACAGAAATGTCAAAAAATCAGCAGTAAGTTAATTTCTACATGCATGGAATACGCATACATCTATGCTAAGAAAAGGAGAATATGGACACATAAGGGCAAACTAGATAGACCATGCAGTCTCATGTTACCTGCTGTCACAACAAACTCACCTCTTGTCCAGTCCTGCGGTGTCCGTGGATGACTCCTTCCTCCCGGCAGCCGCCTTAAGCCGTCGGCTCGCCCGCCTCCTTCTCTCCCCGCTGCTTCTCCGGCTGCTCTGCACATGGCTGTCATATGCCGTTAGTTTAAAGTGGACCAACACCCTCCACTGATCGGCCCGGGAATCTATAAGATTCCCGGAACGATCAGTCCCCTGACAGCGGAAACCCCTAAATCCCTACCTGATCCTCGTTCCAGCAGCGCCTCCCGCGCGTCCCTCTAGCGTTTGTGAATGGCCGGCGGGGGCGCGCGCCCTGTAAGAGTGACGTGTGGGAGGCGGCGGCGGCGGGCGCGCTCTCTTGTCCGTCGCTGCCTCCCGCTTGTCAGTCGGCGGTGATTGGCTGCAACGGTCACGTGGGAGCGGGGAGAGGTAAGTTTTTGGGGCTTTCTGGGGGGTTACACACAGCAGGGCACTCCCGATCGGGGTGCCCCGCCGAAGTGGACCAAAACCCAGGATAGTCAAAATCCTGGGTGTTGGTCCACTTTAAAGGGGCCAATGAGCCCAAAGTTTACTGTGGGCAAAACGCCCTAAAGCAGGGGGCATCCGGTAAAAGGTGAAGGTCCGGGCAGAGGGCTTTTGCAGGGGGTGGATAGTTATAAATTAGCACATTGGGGGAGAAGCTAAACTAAAAAAGGCTACTTGTATCTTTCAGTGCCTCTGAAGCAACTGAGTGCAGGGCTGTCAGGACAGGGGTCCGTAAATCTGGTGCCGAGGTCCGCATTTGGACCCTGGTCCGCCAGTTGAGTATCACTGCCCTAAAGGTTGTTCTGGGCAATCACCAGTCTGATCCATTCCCCTCTATACAAACTGTACAATAAAGGTTTTCCCCCCACACAGTCTCATTGCCCATGATAGCGTGCTGCTGGGTGCTATTGATACTATGTTCGTTGTTTGTTATACCGTTGCCGACCTAGTTTGCCCGACCATTCCATGACTGCCACCTGAACCGACCTCTGCTTAGATTCCAACGACGTCCCTGCTTCATCCCTTGTACTGCAAACTCTCTGATAACCCAGTTTTGACCCTTGGCTTGACCTTTCTCGCGCTTCTCCCTTGGCGCTGTGTATTGAGGACTTATCTTTCTGTGTATGACCCTGGCTTGCCCGATAACACCTTCACCCCTGTGAGTTCACAATTTTTGCGCTATCAAGTCCTGGGGGAAACCGTGTCCGGTGAGGCGTTTAATGTGTCCCGGTGAACGGGGGCTTGATTATAGGTGCTAGCTGTGGAGATTGGGGGTTGTGAACTCACTAAGAAGGCGAGTGTCCCACGGGGTTTGACACCTGCATTCTATGAATGTATACATTTAAATGTTTAGTGTTGGTGTTGCTTGCTTTGGCCACATGTCTTTCATTTTGTGATTTTGTGATTTTTACTTCTTTATTAACAACGCAGGGCTTTGTAAATGCTCCTTTCTTGTCCTCTATTGCCTTTTTAACTGCACTTGTCAACAAATTTGTTGAACTGGTACATCTGGGGTAGTAATGGGTGATCCACTTGATTGTCTGACATGAAGGGGTACTGCCATATAACCCTTGAGAACTTTTCTCCAGTTTCAAGTCCTCCTGAGTGACAGGACTTGATTTGCTTGCCCTGTGATACAGATGCTTATCTGTCAGAATGACACCTCATTCAGTACCACTCAGTCAACCTTCCCAGCTACTATCCTAGATCCAGGGACCACTATCCATGAGTGTTTTAATGAGGAAACCAGATATGAAACTGGTTTGTCGTACAAAATAAATATATATGGCACGGGCATAAGGAGGCTATGGATTTCTCTGTTGAAGAATTTTTCCTTTGGTCATCACTGGAGAACACAGAAGCTTTTTCATAGTCCTTCTTAGTTTGGCTGTGTCTTTGAGAGGCCATTTCTGGGTGGCGTCTTATAGGCTATTTAGAAATCCAGCTGGTCCAAAAACATGTACATTGGGTCTTTTGCATATTTGTTTATATATATATATATATATATATATATATATATATATATATATATAATCATTTGTAAAAGGGATGGGGAGAAGGCTTTTCTTTTGTCAGTCAAGTCTGTACAAGGATCTTTTTACCTTTTCAAGAATGCATTATTTTGAATATAAATTAACATGTTGAAAATGACCACATGCAAAGCTTGTGCATTGCTCGAGGCATCGCCAGAAGAGGGAGACTTTACCTGCAAAAAGGCATTATTCAAATAGAACGTGTCCAAAGGCCGGCAACAAAAATGGTAGAAGGGCTTAAACTTAAAACTTCAGGAGAGACTTAACTTAATTTGTACAGTCTGGAGGAAAGAAGGGAGAGAGGGAACATGATGGAGGGAAGTGTTTTTAAGAATAAACTTAATGATAGAACAAGGGGGCCCAACGTGAAGCTAGTCAGAGGGAAGATCAGGAGCAATGTTAGAATATATTATTTTACAGAAAGAGTAGTAGGTGCTTGGAGCAAACTTCCAACAGAGGTAAAAATCGACAGTCAGTGAATGAGCACATGCCTAGGATAAGCACACATCTATCCTAAGATAAAGAGAACATACAGTATACACATATGGGCCTACTAGATGGACCATATGTCTCCTTCTGCCGCCAGCCTTCTATGTTTCTCAAATAAGTTAAATACATGTAAAGTGTCTGGAGTGGAGAGAAAGAATCGTCTCAATCAAGGGCAGCAGATTTGACTTCTTTCTTCCAACCTGCCCATGCCGCAAAACCTTGCCCTGGCTGTTAGTTGGTTTACCGTCAGCGGAGAGGAGAAGCTTGATGTGGCAGTGGATTTTAATCCTCTGTAATCATTGGTTTAATGATTTTGAATAGCATTGTTAATTGTCCAGTTTGTGAAATAAAGTGGTGTCTCTCTCTAACTTTTTTCCCATTTATTTCTTGCAGATGGTGAATGTATCCAGAACAATAAGAAAAGATTCAATGCTATATCTCCAGAGTATGACATCACAGGAATTGCAACTACTTTAAATATTGTGGCTTCAACATCTGATAATTTCATACGATCAGGGTATCATGATGTTTTTCCTACCGATGGTACTAATCAAGGATTTCCCACACAGAGAACATATTCATGTTCTCAGTGTGAGAAAAGGTTTAAGTATGCTACAGATCTTATCCAGCATGAAAGAGATCACGCAAGAGAGAAGCCGTATTTTTGTTCTATATGTGGAGAGCGTTTTTTTCATCAATCAGGACTTAAAGATCATGATATAGTTCATTCAAAGAAGCCATATTCTTGTTCTAAATGTGGGATGCGTTTTTCCCTCCACGCCATACTTCTCAAACATGAAAGATGGCATGAAAACCCTTCCAAACCTACTAAACATTTGTGTAACAAATGTGGAAAAACATTTCCTTATAAATCAGCCCTTATAACACACGAAAGAGTTCATACAGGGGAGAAGCCATATTCTTGTTCTGAATGTGGAAAAGCTTTTTCTCAGAAATCACACCTTTTCACACATGAAAGAAATCACACAAGGAAGAAGACCTATTCTTGTTCTGAATGTGGAAAAAGGTTTTTTGAGAAATCAAGCCTTATAGCACATCAAAGAAATCACACAGGGGAGAAGCCATATATTTGTTCTCAATGTGGGAAATGTTATTCTCAGAAATCAACCCTTATCGCACATAAAAGAACTCATACGGGGAAAAAAACATATTCTTGTTCTGAATGTGGGAAATGTTTTTCTCAGAAATCAGGCCTTAATAAACATGAAATGGTTCATACAGGGGAGAAGCCATATTCTTGTTCTGAATGTGGGAAACGTTTTGCTTATAAATCAGTCCTTATTGCACATGAAAAAATCCATACAGGGGAGAAGCCCTTTTCTTGTTCTGAATGTGGGAAATGTTTTTCTCAGAAATCAAGCCTTAACACACATGAAAGAATTCATACAAGATAAAACTCATAGTTCTCATTGAAATGTTAAAGTCTCTCTTAGTCAGACATGAAAGGGCTTATACAGGGTAGTAGCTATGGTAATGAAAATGCCGAAAATCTAGTTAAGGGATTAAGTAATTTTACTTTTTGCCGTCTGTGGAGGGTCCAGATCTCCCCCAATTACTATCCATACATTTATGTGTATTGAAGTGCCAGGAGAGAGACACCACATAAAGACCCACCCTTTTCATCATTTACATAAGAACACACCCAGGTGAGCCTTAAATTAGTGTCTTATTAGATTTACACTCACTCACACTCAGGGCCCTCAGACCTAAAAAAAAAATGAAAGGAACTGCTTCTCTGGGACCAGCCATCCATGTCAGGCAGGGCCAGCTCCAGATTTGTGGGGGCCCTTGGGCAAGAGAGTCTTAGTAGGCCCCAAAGTAGTGAGTCACATGGGGTCACCTTTCAATTCCACTGCCACAAATGGGTCATCTCCTGCTGCTGATCGCCCTCCAGTCCTTGTCAGTTGTCACCTGGTTCTCACCACCTTCTGAGTTTCCATCAATTGCCCTCCATTCTATGCCACCTTCTCCATTGTTGCTGGTCATTCCCTGTTGCTGAGGCCAGCAATGAGTAGGTCTGCACACAATACCTGGCATTCAGAGGTTCGGGTCCGCTGTAAAATAATACCATGGCCAGGTGTGAGATTGAGTGGGCCCCTGAAGATGCCAAGGGCCCTGGCAATTGCACAGGTTTGCCCTGTGCTGGTGCCAACTGTGACGTCAGGGAAACTCCTTCCCACTCTCTCTCTCTCTTTTCCCTTGGTCTGTTCAGGTAGAGTTTTTGGGCTCATAGCTGCAATGTCGGCAAGTCCTCTGCTGGTGACATTGTAAATTCCTTTTAATTAAGATGCTTGTTGGTGCTCTCCCTGGATAATCAGCTGCATATAATAATAATTTAAGGTAAATTAACTCCACGCCCAAGCCCTCTCTGCTCCAGTATTTCACCACTTTTGCCAAGATCAGTTGCTACTCACCTTGCTCATACCTTTCATCTGTAGCTGCATACTTCTACTTCCCTGCTCAAATCCATCTGCTTCTGTTACCCTCCTGTCATCTCAGTCTTCTCTGCTAGTATCCAGATTCCATACCTGCTACCCCGTCATCTCAGTCCTCCAGCTCCCCACCAATATCCAGTCATTTGTATTACTACCATTCTCTTTACCCAACCATGAATACAGGAATCTCTTTGTCTGTGGAACCATCCCTATAAATACCTTGAATTGGTGTGCTGAGTTTAGTGCTAGATTGAGCTCCTGTTTTGGTGTATAGAGCATGTTGCTGGGTGCCATGGCATGGTTTAGTGCTATACTGTTTACTTATATATGTAGTGTTATGTTTGCTGTGCTTACATGTGCAATAAAGTTATTTTCACATGATCTGTATATGTGTGTGTGTCATATATTAGCTGGCTATACCCGAAAGTTGTGACAATTTGTTGTATAGTGAGTGATGTGACTGCTGCCGAATCCTAATGTCGTTCTTCGAACTGTGTGGATGCACCACAACAGACCTGGCTCGCCTATTATTATTGTTTATTTATATAGCGCCATCATCTTCCATAGCACTGTACAAGTAGTAATTACAGACAGGGTAGAAACATACAGTACATAGACTATTACAAATGCAGTGTAATAAACCAGGGATTGGTGAATAATTTCCCTGCAGAGACGAAGGGGTGTATCCCAAATAAGGATGCCTGGGGTAGGTGTGTGGACCTAAAGGCTTTTTTTTTACTTTAGGTCTTCTTTAACAAAGCATTCTTATTCAAGCTAACAGAAAGAAACTGAGCACAGGGAAAACACTGAGGGTTCGAGTCAGAAATATAAGGGTTGATTAACCAGCAGATTATTTTTAAAGAAAAAACTTTCTCCAAACACTGAATTTCTTTATCTCAGTAAAATTCAGCACCATAAAGATATGTATTTTTTTAATTGCACAGCTATATATATATATATATATTGTGGTAAGGTGCAAGGGGCCGTTATTGACGGCAGGTATGTAGCACCAATGTACCTGGCATTGGTGCAGTAAAGCCGTATAGCTTGTTTGTCCAGCATCAGCTGCTGGTGGCAGTTTGCTGCTGATGATTTAGAATAGCCGAAAGGCTAACCTGGGACGGCTTTACTGGGATGGAGTAGAGCAGGGTGGGACTCCATCCCACTACCCAGGTCCGGGTTTTGCGGGCTGTTTAAATAGCCTGGGGAATCAGCTGTGCTGGGTCCTTTGTCTAGAGCTCACATGGGAGTGAGACTCTGTGAGCCTGGCTGAAATCTCCTGTGGAGGCTGTTTCATGCGGACCTGAGGCCTAGTTGGACTGTAAACAGGACGTTTGCTCAAGGACTAAAAGCTGTTTGCCTGATTGAATCATTTATGCTGCTGTTTCCTGAAAAGGTGATGTAACCTGTTTGGACATATGCTTTTGTGGATTTATGTGTGAAATAAACACAGACTTTACTTTGAACTGCTTGCCTCTGCCTCTATACTGCTGACACCCGGTCGCCTACCAGAGCTAATCTCCACATTTGGTGTCGGATGCGGGCATAGCAGTGAGGCCGTTGCTAGGAGCAACCGACGAAAAAGTTTTTTGTTGTGCATGTCCTATATTAAACCTGCCAGGCTGCTACCTGGGACTGCAGACAAAATGGAGGCGGTCGTGAAAGCGCTCGTGGAGGCCAACAGGCAGCAGCATGAGACCAACCAGCTGTTTTTGCAACATATGATGGCGCAGCAAGCTGCAGGTGCGCCCAAAAGTATTCCTGATGCCCGGAAAGCTGTCCGCTCGGCGCTCACAAAAATGACCCCTTCAGATGACGTGGAGACTTACCTGGCGGTGTTTGAAAAGGTGGCTGCAAGGGAGAAGTTGCCGCATGACCAGTGGGCTGATGTCATCGCTCCATTTCTGGCGTCTGGACCCCAGCAGGTGTTGTTTGATCTCCCAGAGGACCAAGCCGCTGACTACCCGACTCTGAAGGGTGAGATACTGGCGAGACTGGGGGTGAATGTGTGGGTTCGGGCTCAGCGGGTGCATCAGTGGAGCTACCAGTCGGCAGAGGCCGCCCGACCCCAGTATTATAAATTGCTGCACCTGCTGCAAAAATGGCTGCAGCCGGAGTTGTTAAGCCCCACTGCCATTTTGGACCACTTGCTGGCGGACATGTTTTGGAGGGCTTTACCGCACCCTCTTCAGCACTGGGTTGGCCAGGTATCCCCTGACAACGCACTAGGGATGGTGGACCTAGTGGAGCGATATGAGGCCACCAGGAACTTGCAAAGCGGCTCCATGAGGAGGGATTCGGGGAAACCCCGGAGGTCCCCGCCCCAGCTCAGGCGAGTGGTGTCCCCTAAACCCTCTCAGGACCTACCCCCCAAAGTCCCTGCCCAAGTGTTGTGTTGGGGATGTAAGGAGCCGGGACATATCAGAGCCAATTGTCCCCACCAGGGGGAGCCCATGGATGTAAACTTTGGTTACCGCCCTTCCATGTATGCCAGGAGGCTGTGTGCTGCCGGTATCCCTGAGCTTGTGGGGCAAAGTCACCTCTGTCAGGTGAAAGTGGGAGACACCCTGGCTGTGGCCCTTTTGGACTCGGGGAGTATGGTTACCCTGGCAAGACCCGCCTTAGTACTGCCCGATAAGTACACTGGGCGGAAAACCGGGGTTTTGTGCATTCATGGGGACTTGAGAGACTATGCCACAGCACAAGTGTCTCTCACCACCGTCTCCGGCAACTGGAAACATGAAGTCGCTGTCGCCGCTAAACTCCCATATGAACTGATTATTGGGAGAGACTTTCCAGGGTTCAGGTCACTGTGGGCCAAGCTGGCAGTTCCGGAAACCCGCGAGGCGGGTGTGTCCCCAATAGACTGGCCCTACTCAGGGGAGACCCCGGTGCCCTG
Source organism: Gastrophryne carolinensis (assembly GCA_027917425.1). NCBI lineage: Eukaryota > Metazoa > Chordata > Amphibia > Anura > Microhylidae > Gastrophryne > Gastrophryne carolinensis. Next base: position 25,194,418 of record CM051237.1, read on the forward strand.
GGAACCGGAATCAGGAGGCACCGTGGAAGAGGTGCCCGTCCCTAAAATGGAAGAGGGGGAGTCAACCCCACTAAATGTTATGGTTGGAGATGTGGAAGAGTTGACAACAGGTCCAGAGTTGGCAGATCTCCATGTCTCCACAACTAACTTTGGTACCGCTCAACACCAGGACCCGACCCTGTCTCGGGCCTGGGAGAATGTTCTTGAGGTGGAAGGTGAACCACAACAGCCAGGGGCGGAGTTACAGTTTCCTCGCTTTGTGGTTCACCAGGAAATGTTGTACCGAGTAAACAAGGTACGTGAAGAGGTGGTGGAACAATTGGTGGTACCCAATTCATATCGCAAATTGGTGTTGGATTTGGCCCACCAACATGTTCTGGGTGGACACCTAGGCCAGCAGAAAACACTGGACCGCGTTTTACAACGATTCTACTGGCCCAGTGTGTACAAGGAGGTGGAGAGATATTGTGAGTCCTGTCCAACATGTCAGATGACCAGCCCTCAGCCTCATTACCGTGGTCCCTTAGTTCTTCTCCCAGTTATTGAGGTACCCTTTGAGCGGATTGCCATGGATCTAGTGGGTCCAGTGCCAAAATCCGCTAGAGGGCACCAACATATTCTGGTGATCTTGGACTATGCCACGCGGTACCCTGAGGCAGTGCCCCTGCGTCACACCTCTGCCAAGCTCATTGCTAAGGAGCTTATGGAAATGTTTTCCAGAGTAGGTCTGCCTAAAGAGGTCCTGACCGATCAAGGTACCCCGTTTATGTCGAAAGTAATGAAAGAGCTCTGTAAACTGCTGCAGGTGAAACAGTTGCGGACATCCGTTTACCACCCGCAAACAGACGGCCTAGTAGAACGGTTTAATCAAACTTTAAAGACCATGTTAAAAAGGGTGGTCGCCAAGGATGGGAAGAATTGGGACTTGCTGCTGCCCTATCTGATGTTCGCAGTGCGAGAGGTGCCCCAGGCCTCTACGGGGTTCTCGCCCTTCGAACTCTTATACGGTCGACATCCACGGGGCCTGTTGGATATAGCCAAGGAGGCCTGGGAACAGCAACCCACACCCCACAAAAGTGTGGTAGAGTACGTGACTCAGCTACAGGAACGGATAGCGACCGTCTTGCCGCTTGTCAGAGAACACATGGAGGCAGCGCAGCGGGCCCAAAGCAGGGTTTATAATCGGCAAGCCAGGGTACGGAACTTTAACCCCGGTGACAGAGTTGTGGTTCTGGTACCCACGGTGGACAGTAAATTTCTAGCTAGGTGGCAGGGTCCCTATGAGGTCATTGAAAAAGTTGGGGAAGTGACTTACAAGGTACATCAGCCTGGGCGGAGGAAGCCCGAGCAGGTGTACCATGTAAACCTGCTGAAACTATGGAAAGACAGGGAGACCCCTGGGGGTGACAGTCCCCGACCAGGTATGGTGGGGGTGGAGCTTCCCATTCCTCGGTCTGTTAGTAGAGAAGTAGTAGTCGAGGTGAAAACTGGCGAAAACCTCTCCTCTAAACAGACTCAGGAAGCCAGGGAGTTTATTAGCAGAAACACGGACGTGTTTTCAGAACTCCCTGGGCGCACTTCGGTCATCCAACATGATGTTGTCACGGAACCTCAGGTCAAGGTCCGGTTGAGGCCTTACCGGGTACCCGAGTCCCGGCGACAAGCTATCGCGGAGGAAGTGCAGCAAATGCTCCGGTTAGACGTGATTGAAGAATCAAAGAGTGAGTGGGCCAGCCCCATAGTCTTGATTCCCAAGCCCGATGGTACGTTGCGGTTCTGTAACGATTTCCGCAAACTTAATGAAGTTTCCAAGTTTGATGCCTACCCTATGCCCCGGGTAGATGAACTCATTGAGAAGCTAGGCCAAGCCAGGTACTTTTCGGTTTTGGACCTCACAAAAGGGTACTGGCAGGTGCCCTTGACTGAGGCTGCCAAGGAGAAAACAGCCTTTATTACACCAGAGGGACTGTTCCAATACAAGGTGTTACCCTTTGGGTTACACGGCGCTCCCGCTACGTTCCAAAGGTTAATGGATATTGTCCTCAGGCCACACCGTCGGTATGCTTCGGCATATCTGGACGATATAATTATCCATAGCACGGATTGGGAAAGTCACCTACCCAAAGTCCAGGCCGTAGTGGATTCCCTCAGGAAGGCTGGGTTGACGGCAAACCCGAAAAAATGTGCTTTAGGCCTAGAAGAAACAAAATACCTGGGCTATGTGATTGGACGAGGAGTGGTCAAGCCCCAGGTGAACAAACTAGAAGCCATCCGTAACTGGCCCCGGCCTAACACCACCCGCCAGGTAAAGTCATTTCTGGGGTTGGTGGGATATTATATGCGGTTCATTCCCAATTTTGCCACCCTAGCGGCACCATTGACAGACCTGTTAAAGGGACGCAAGTCTGTCATGGTGAAGTGGAATGAACAGGCCGAAAAAGCGTTCTCCGCTTTGAAGTCTGCCCTGTGTGGGTCTCCGGTGTTGGTGACACCCGACTTTAAGAGGGAGTTCATAGTGCAGACCGATGCCTCCGAGGTAGGTCTCGGTGCTGTACTGTCTCAGGAAGTCAACGGGGAGGAGCACCCCGTTGTCTACATGAGTCGCAAATTGACACCCGCGGAGACCCGGTATAGTATAGTGGAGAGGGAGTGTTTGGCCATTAAATGGGCCCTGGAGTCTCTTCGCTACTACTTGCTGGGGAGAAGGTTCCGTCTGATTACGGACCACTCTCCCCTCAAGTGGATGTGCCAGGCTAAGGACAGGAATGCCAGGGTCACCCGATGGTTCTTGTCATTACAAAACTTCAAGTTTACAGTAGAGCACAGAGCGGGACGATTGTTGGGTAACGCGGATGCCCTGTCCAGAACACATTGTTTGGCATGTGTCCACCCCCTCAGGGTTGAACAAAGGGGGGGGGGTATGTGGTAAGGTGCAAGGGGCCGTTATTGACGGCAGGTATGTAGCACCAATGTACCTGGCATTGGTGCAGTAAAGCCGTATAGCTTGTTTGTCCAGCATCAGCTGCTGGTGGCAGTTTGCTGCTGATGATTTAGAATAGCCGAAAGGCTAACCTGGGACGGCTTTACTGGGATGGAGTAGAGCAGGGTGGGACTCCATCCCACTACCCAGGTCCGGGTTTTGCGGGCTGTTTAAATAGCCTGGGGAATCAGCTGTGCTGGGTCCTTTGTCTAGAGCTCACATGGGAGTGAGACTCTGTGAGCCTGGCTGAAATCTCCTGTGGAGGCTGTTTCATGCGGACCTGAGGCCTAGTTGGACTGTAAACAGGACGTTTGCTCAAGGACTAAAAGCTGTTTGCCTGATTGAATCATTTATGCTGCTGTTTCCTGAAAAGGTGATGTAACCTGTTTGGACATATGCTTTTGTGGATTTATGTGTGAAATAAACACAGACTTTACTTTGAACTGCTTGCCTCTGCCTCTATACTGCTGACACCCGGTCGCCTACCAGAGCTAATCTCCACAATATATATATATATATATATATATATATATATATATAATTTGTGCAGAGCTAAGAAAATGTGAGAAAAAGTATTTTCTCTCAAAAAATGTGAGTAAAAAATGGTGATAAATCAACCCTATAGTGTTTGAAACCCAAGTTCCAGTTTTGGTGCACTTCAAGCCCTCCGCAGGAGCAGCAGGAGTCATGGAAAATGATGTAATGGAGCTGAATCATTCACTCCACTTCTAAAGGTGACCTAAATGTGGTTTAAATTGTACCTTTCCTAGCTGTGATGCAGTCTGGATTTAACAGACATAACCCACAATGCATATCAGCAGGAAACACATTAGGACTTGCCTGCAGCCCACAATGCATATTGGCAGGAAACCCAGCATCACTTCCTGTTTGCAGGCTACCTGCAGCTACATAGGAAGCCATTTCTGGTCCATTGGACTGCCCGCCGATTGGTCCCCCATGCTCTGGTGCACTTCTTCTGCGCGTAAAAGCTTATGCCATGTGAGGAGGTGCCTAGTTTGTTTTTCTCTAACTATGCATATTTAATAATGGTATGGGGACGTTCCTGATGTTTTGGACTCAGTCCATGGTTGTTTGTTAATGGTTATGAAGGTTGCCAATTCAAATTGGGTTGCCCTGGTGGGTCCGCTGTGGTGGGCGGCTCGGGACATGGGGTATTTTCCCTGGTCTTGGTGGCTCACCGGGCGGGCTGACGGGGGTGACCGCTGCAGATTATGGTTCTCCTCGATGCCACGCGCCGGCTGGGGCCTGGTAGATTGACGAGGATAGATGCCAGGTTATATTGATTGACGGTTTACTGTATTGCATTATCCCATTATGCTGGAAAGTTTAAAGATTGATAGTCCATCTGAGGCATTTTGGCGATCCACATTGAAGGCACGGAAGGCTGTAAGCTTACTTTGGCTCCCGAGAGCTGCGCAAGTGGTCCGGCCCCTCTCCAGCGGGAGATTCCTTTTGGTGAGGATACACTAGTGACTGTTGTCACAACGATGGAGCTATGTGTCAGATTTACAATGTGGTTTTATGTTATTCATTTAAGATCTTTTAATGTGTGTGTTTCTACTCTCATCCAACCTCTTTTACTTTCTAGCCCTACTAGATCACCCTCAACTCTTATCAGCCCCCTTCCTCACCCTCTTTCCCCTTCCTACCACCCCTTCCGGGGGGGCTGTATCCAGATGTGCCAAAGTTCCTGAGGTATGTAGCTCGGAGCATAACGCGCCATATTGATGGGGCTTAAAATTGTATCGGTTAATGTGCAGGGGCTGAACTCTCCGAATAAGAGATCTAGGGTCTTTAGATATTTTAGTTCTACGCATGTGGATGTAATTTATGCCCAGGAATCTCACTTCTCTGTGTCTTCGACCCCTAAATTTTTAAGTCCTAAATATCCAGCGGTATATCACGCCAGGGCAAAGACAAAGCAGAGGGGAGTATTTATTGCTTTTCATTCCCAGACGCATTTCAAATGTACTAAACAAATTTTAGACCCTGCTGGCAGGTTTCTGCTACTTCAAGGTACCATACAGGATGCAGAAGTCACATTACTAAATTACTACGCGCCAAATACGGGTAGGCATAAAAAAGGAATTGTGCTTGTAGGTGGTGATTCAAATCTTACAATGGATCCAGTTCTGGATAGATCCGCTCCACCAACGGCACAACATAGAAGGGATGCTCAATTGTTCCACTCTGTGATCTCTAAGGTAGGTCTGGTGGATATTTGGAGGGATATGCACCCATTTCAGAGAGATTACACTCATTATTCCATCCCCCATAACCTCCACACTAGGATTGATCATTTCTTTGCCCACAAAAATGTTCTTCCCAATGTTACCCGGACTTATATACATCAAGTGCCATGGTCAGATCATGACTTAATTAGCGTTACCTGTAAGTCATTAGTAATTAAACCTGGCCCCTCGGCCTGGGTACTTAATGATACCCTCCTGGCCTCAAAAGAAAAAGTACTGGAGGCAATAAAGGAGGCAGAATTTTTTTTCCATACAAATGTAAACTCAGTTCAGTCACCATCAACCCTTTGGGGAGCATTTAAGACTGTGATGCGTGGGCATTTTCTCTCCAGGGCTGCCCGGGCCAAAAGGGAAAAAACTCAGCTTATGACCTCACTGGAAACAGAATATTCGGCTGCATCCCAGGCTTTTAAAGTCAATGCTTGTAAATTGAATAGGCAGAGGATGGAGAAGACTAGGGTGGAGCTTAACTCACTCCAGATGCAGGCAGCAGAGCGCAGGTATAAATGGTCAGCTCAAAGGTATTATACCTTGGCAAATAAGCCCAATACCCTCTTAGCATCACAACTGCGGTGCCAGACGAAACTCCCCCCCAATATCAAACTGAAGGTGGGTAATGGACAAGTGACTAGCAATCCATGTAAAGTATTGGAAGAGTTTAGGCAGGGCCTGGCTAGGCTATACGAGACACAGAAGAGATTAGATGATGGAACAGTAAATACCTACCTAGATAATACTGTCCTGCCTCGGCTGGATTCAGACTGGGCAGAATTTGTCGATGCAGACATATCAGTGGTGGAAGTGAAACAAGCAATAGCATCTCTCAAACCCAATAAAAGGCCTGGACCTGATGGCTATACAGCAGTATTCTACAAAAAACTGACAGACGTAGTGGCCCCACACCTCACAACCATGTATAATGGTATCAAAGCAGGAAATTACTTTGACCCGGAGTCTGCTGCCATTGTCATGATCCCAAAGCCGGGGAAAGACCCCTTAGCCTGGCAGAATTATCGCCCTATTTCTTTATTGAACTTAGACCTAAAAATTCTAGGGAAAATCATTGCTACTAGGATGAATAATTTCTCAGTTCCCTGATACATTCTAATCAGGTAGGGTTTGTCCCAGGGAGGCAGTCTTCAGATGGGGTGAGACGTATAGTACAGCTCATGGAAGTGGCTAGGTCCACCCAGTCAGATGTCATGCTTTTATCTCTTGACATGGAAAAAGCTTTTGACTGCCTCTCCTGGGGACTACCTGATGCAGGCTTTAGACAGATGGGGTTTTGGGCAGGGTCTCAAATCCTGGGTCAGTGCTATGTACCACCGGACATCAGCTAAGGTGAAGTACTCTGGGTTTGAGTCCTTTTTCCATTGGTAGGGGCACGCGCCAGGGATGCCCTTTATCCCCTATATTGTTCATATTGGCCCTGGAGCCACTGGCATCCAATATTAGACACAGTCAGGCAATAAGGGGTATTCAGCATGGAAAAATGGAACACAAACTGTCTATGTTTGCGGATCATATGTTGCTCACCATCTCTTCTCCACACATAACGGCACCTAATTTGGTCTCAGAGTTAGAGATTTTTGGCACCGTGTCGGGTCTCAGAATTAATGCTGGGAAGTGATTAGCTATGGGTATTTCTTTAACACAGCAGACTAGTGCTTTGTTGAGGGGTAACTTTCCCTGGCTTTGGGTCAATAAGCTTCCTTATTTAGGGGTTAAGCTGACGGCATCATATGAAGCATTGTACAAGGCAAACTACCCGGGTCTATTTAATCAGCTGAGTAATCTCTTATCTACTTGGCGTCATGTAAATCTTTCGTGGCTGGGCCGTCTGGCAGCAGTGAAGATGACTATTTTGCCTAAGCTATTATATTCCTTTAGAGTACTCCCTATTGGTGTTACTAAAGCAGCTCTTCAGTCTTTGCAACAAAAGCTTAATAAATATGTGTGGGGGACGATTAGACCGCGGATAGCCAGGAAAACACTTTATTGTAGAAAAGAGGGAGGAGGTTTGGGGGTCCCATACTTGTACAAATATTACATGGCGGCACAACTAGCTTCACTGCTCCCTTTGCACTCTACTAAAAATACATGGTTGGGTACAAATGATGTCTAATAGTATATCTCCGATCTCGGTGAAATCAATCCTTTGGACACCAAAAAGGCTCAGACCTGTAACCATGCCTCAAAGCATGGGTCCTGCACTGGATATTTGGGATAGGAATGCAAGGCTCAGGGGTTGGTGTTCACCGCATGTGCCAGTGGCTCCAATCCTGGGAAACCCACTGTTCCCCCCGGGCTTGGAGTCCAGGCAGAGATTTGGATGGTGGGAGGAACAGGGATACCATACAATACAAGACATGCTCTCAGGGTGGAGAGGAGAGCAACCGTTCTCACTGACCACCAGAATCATAGTACCCTCTACTGAGAATTTTAGGGCCCTGCAACTGAATCACTTTCTTAAATCATTAACTCGGAATCTGAACCACGTTGGTAAACCCTCGGAACAGAGATGCTTGCGAGACCCTCTGGCAGGGGGAGCAATTTCAGAACTCTATGCGTCCCTGGTCAAGGTCGAGGGGGGCAACTCTCATCCATACATGATTAAATGAGAGAATTCATTTAAAGTCTTGTTTAGATGGTATCTTACGCCTGCTAGGCTTCATAAATTCAATGAAGATTGTTCTCCCCTGTGCTTTAGGGGATGCCAGGAGAGAGGCACTATGTACCATATATGGTGGACATGCCCCCTTGATTGCAAGCTGTGGCATAACATATATGAACTCCTATCTCTGCTTTTCGAAGGCACTTTTTCCCCTAGCGCATGGGAGGCTCTTTTATCTCATAAGGCTAATAATTTTAAGCCTAATCAATGAAAACTTACACTGCATATTTTTTCAGCAACGAGACTAGTGATAGCCAGAAACTGGAAAAGTGGGCAGTTGCCATGGCAGATGGTGATCACAAAAATTTCTGATATCTTAGTAATGGAAAAATTAACGGCAATAGCCCATGATGACTATGATCGTTTTTGTGATATATGGTCCCCATGGATGAAATTTATTGGCGTGAGTAAAAAAGTGGGTGACCTTTAGGAACTCTGGGTGGGTGGGAGTTGCTGGATAGGGCCCCCCCTCCCCCCCTTCCCTCCCTTCTACTTGCCACCTTGTCCCTTCCTTCTGTTAGTGTGTCTTTTTCTATTCTATCTTTCTCTTTCTTATTCTCTTTCTTATTCTCTATGCAAATGAACATGTGTACTCGGAGGCTTAGCCTTGCCACTGAAGTGAGGCTAGTTGTCTCGTACAGTTTTTGTACAGTAACAAGAGGAAGGATAAGTTTATAGCTTTTAAATGTGTAATGTGAATTTCTGAATACTGTGGTTCTGATGCCTTATATACCTATGATGTACATGACATGGTTTACAGCGTGATATTATTGCAATTGTCTGTATGACTTATCTTATTTTCTCATGAAAACAATAAAAATTATTGTAAAAGAAACTGGCTCATCTGCATTCATGTCCATGTCCCTGCCCTGCGACCTAGAGTTTTCTGTCCATCACAAAAAGCATACAACCATAGGTCCAATGGCTAAATCTTTGGTTGCAGATTCCCTGCCTCAGGCAATGACGATTGGGCCTCCAGCCCCCATTACAAAAGTATGAAGAAAGAAATATGACTGTCATGTCCCACAATGTGTGTTTTATATTACCTGGGGTAACTTTTTAATATAATGTTTATTTACATAGGCTGAGCAGCATGCCTTTAATTCCCTTTGTCCATTCCTGGCTCATTTAGACTTGCTATGATGCAAGTAGCTCCTCCCTTCTTCCCCTCTCCCTCAGCTATTTCTAGTTTGGCATCCAAGCAGTGCATACCTGCTACTCCCTTCTGCAGCTACAGTCTTTCTACCTGCTGTTGCTATGTGGGTTACATCACAAGTTTCCTGCTTTATTGAACGTACATGTCAAGATTCCTGCTTTAAGAAGTGTTTGCTGCAAGATTCTGTACTGGAATAAAGCTTTTAAAACTTATCCTACGTGATCCATGAATAGCCGAGTAAGCTATCTGCCAAGCCTTATAGGGTAAAGAAACATCCATCACAGAAACACAAAGGGAATGTGGCGCTGTCTACAGGATTCACATTACTGCCATCTGGTGAGTCAGAAGAGTCAGAATAATGACCCTGTTGGACTGGACCAAGAGGGCGAGGGGTATGGGCTAAGATCATCTGGATATGAGTGGCTCTAAATGCATTGAAGGAAAATGCATGCATGCAGATATCTGCAGGCATCGCATGCAAAAAGGTGCGGGAAGTGTGGAAGGGCATGTCCAAGCAGTGATGCCTATGGATGGTATAGGGGCGATTCAACACCATTCAAATATATATATTATTTGTCTATATGCATACGCATGTTCGCACTTGATTCTCAAAGAAAATGTTGCAAAGGAAAAAATAGCGCTGAATCTCAAAACTGAAAATTTAAATTATCACGTTGTTAAATTGTCCATTTTGTGTTACACGCCGCTACTTCTGAGAGCGACAACTTGTCTGATTATGCAAATGTTTTGTAGGATATAAAGGTTGATATCCAGGAAAATACCATTTTGTGAGTACTCACCTGAAAAATGGATATTGTCAGTGTGCCACACACCCCGCTTCCCCTTTAATTCTTACGATCGGGTTACTCCACCAGGTGCTTTGACACCTGCCAAAGCACTTCCACACATAACATTAAGTAAAGCACCTCATGCAACACGCACCCCCCCCCCCCCATTTAGCGAAGGGAGAAGGGACCGAGCGGGAGAAGGTGACCTAAAGGGAACATCGGGACAGGGACATCCCAAATCCGGATCACCATGCCGGATAGCCGCATTGCCCCACAAGGGGTCGAGGGAGGAGATAAGCTCCTAGGCACCTAAAGTGCCATCTACCTTTGCCCAGCCAGCAGCCTAGGCTGGGAGGCTTCCGTTTAACTAGGCATAAACAACACAATAGAACTGGCCAGAAATAGACCAAAAAAGGGGATGCCGGGTTTGACCCCGGCTACCTGCAAGCAGGAGACTTCTTTCTTCTGTCTTGTCGCTTCATGCAGAGAGAAAAAAACTGGTGTTAAGTGGGAGGTCCCAGGAATATATAGGCCGGAAGGGGCTCGTTTTCAAGACTTCTCCCTGCAACGTCGCCACCTGCTGGTGGAGTAACCCGATCGTAAGAATTAAAGGGGAAGCGGGGTGTGTGGCACACTGAGAATAAGGAACCTCCGGATAGCGTTACAATGAGACAAATCTGAAAACTGAGGAGGAAGAAGTATTTGTGAAGAAAGAGGAGGATGAAATTCCTCTACAGGCGGGCACAGGTGAGTAATAAACCTATAAATAAATCTATAGAAAGAATCTGTGTAGACCATGGTAGAGCAACCAGCTGCTCCCCTCCACCCCACACACCCAAACATTATTATGCAGAGCACCCAGCTGCTCCCCTCTGACACTCAGACCAAACCATAAAATGTAGAGCACCATAAGACAAGTCTTTCTTAATCTGTATTAACTATGTAAGTCAGTTAGTTAGCCGAGCTCAGGTGCGTTCAGCTCAGGTGAAGTCAGTGGTCAGTGCTAAGTGCAGGACTGGAGAAAAATCACCCTGCAGGAATGGCTCAGGTTGACGAGTATAATAACAGCAACAAATTATATCGCACAGTCTGATTAATTAATAATCCGACGTCTTAGCCCAGCAGCTCCGAGCAAGCTGGTGGCTGGTGGCACGCACCCTGCTAGAGGGATAGCGGGGATGTGGCTGTGGCCCGCGTATGCGCCATTGGACCGGAATTCAGGTAAGTGTAGCCTGCGATCTGAGGGGGTTTCACACAGAGGGCATCCCAATTTTGGATATATATAAGATTCCCAGGCCGATCCAGCAGGGTTTTGGTCCACTTTAATCTGATCTCTATCTGACTGTAAGGTCGGTACAATGATATATATAATGTACACCCAGCAGACCAATACATCAAAAAGGAGAACCAATGGGTTCTGCTGGGTGTGCATTATATATATATATATATATATATATATATATATACCTTTGTGGGTGTGCATTATACATATATACCTTTGTGTGTGTGCAATATATATATATATATATATATATCTTTGTGGGTGTGCAATATATATATATATATATATATATATATATATATATATCTATCTATCTATCTTTGTGGGAGTGCAATATATATATATATATATATATATATATATATATATACCGGTATATCTTTGTGGGTGTGCATTATATATATATATATATATCTTTGTGGGTGTGCAATATATATATATATATATATATATACCTTTGTGGGTGTGCATTCCCTGTAGCAGGTATTCAGATTCAACTCTTGTTTCTTGCTCTTTGTGGCTGAGTATCATAACAGCTCGGTTCCTGCTCACACTCACATGAAAACTGGAATGACTCCATAGTGGAGCACAGGGAAAGCAGCTGGACCCTTTTTGCTATTGGCCTGCTTGTATCTGTGTCTCCATTGTATATAAGCCCCTGCCTTGGGGTATTTATCTCTGAACTTTCTTATTTGCCATTTGCAGTTGGAGCAGCAGCGACATCTTTCCCTCTCAGGATCTCCCTCCCTCCCTTGTGAGGACATGTCCTAGCTCTGCCATTAGGGTGTGCTTTACCTCTGATCACATGACTCACACTATGTCACATGACAAGGCTCTTCCTGTTTGGGGAGGGGGGAGGACGTGCTCACAGCCACTGAAGCAGCATCTGGTGTGAGCTGTATATCCGCTCTGGGAAGCTGCAGTCGCCCGGGAGGCAGCGAGGGATCTCGTGTGACATTTGCAGCCGGCAGCATTGTCTCTCTATCATTCCTCGGAGGTAATGATGTATAGAATGTGTCACTAGTCACTGGATATTTAGTTGTTGTGTTAGCATTATAATATACATTGGGATGTAGCGTTAGCAGTGAGCTTAGGCTGTGCTCACTCTGTGCAGTTGCAGTTGCAGTTCCATAGACTTGATTTGGAATCAGTTCGTGGTGCAGTACAGTAGGGACTCAGCTTTCCAACTTCATTGTATGGATAGGTCTGTGAGCCCATATAGGATTCATAGTAACATGGTATGTAAGGCTGAATAAAGATTTTAGTCCATCCAGTTCAGCCTGTTTATCTCCTTCCAGTGGTCTAGAAGCCATAGCTAGAAATGTTATTACATGCCAGGAAGGCATCCAGGTCACTTCTAAACTGTTTTTACTGTATTCTTTCTAACTACCTCCTCTGGCAGTGAGTTCCATAGTCTCACTGCTGTTACAGAGAACAATCCCCTCCTATGTCGGTGAAGAAAGCACCTTTCCTCTAACCTTAGTGGATGCGCTCGGGTTATGGTTACACTCCGGGGTATAAATAGACTGTGGGACAAATCTTTGTATTGATCCTGGATATATTTATACATAGTTATTAGATACCCCCTCAGGCATCTCTTTTTCAAACTAAATAAACCTAACTTTCAATCTTTCAGGATCCTCTAGTCCCCGCACTCCTATTAACTTAGTTGCCATCCATTGAACGCGCTCCAGTTCTGATATTTCCTTCTTACACACATGACCTTCATGATACCAATTACTATACCAAATACCCATCCCCCACCAGGCATACACACACACAAATACACCTTCAAATTATTAAAGTTTTTCGGTATAGAGCTGTTACCTTTTTTCCCATTTAGACACTGGAGACACTATGGTGACAAATGTGAAAACTGAGGAGGAGGAAACATCTGTGAAGAATGAAGAGGAGGAAACTCCTCTACAGATCAGCACAGGTGAGTATTGAAAACATTTCCTTGTATCCTGCTCAGTCACTCCACACACTCTGGTCTGTGTTATACAGCTCAGTACAGGGGCCTGACTCTCATCTTTATTCACAGACCCTGGAGGAGCTATAATGAAAACCGAGGAAGAGGAAGGATTTGTGAAGAATAAAGAGGAGGAAATTCCTCTACAGACCAGCTCAGGTGAGTAATAAACACTATATAGAAAAGACCTCTCTATATCTGCTGCTCAGTCACTCCACACACTTGGATCTGTGTTATACAGCTCTGTACAGGGGCCTGACTCTCACCTTTATTCACAGATCGTGGAGGAGCTATAGTGAAAACTGAGGAGGAGGAAGGATTTGTGAAGAATGAAGAGCAGGAAATCCCTCCATGGATCAGCACAGGTGAGTAATAAACCTTCTATAGAAAAGATGTCCTTTAGTTTATAGGGTAGTTTATAGGCTAAATAAAAAACAGGGTGTAACATGGGATATCATTGTCATTTTGGCCTTAAACAACCCCCTCATTATCCAACTAACTACTAAGGCACAAAACACAAGCTGCTTTACACCATACATTGGTAAGCTGTAACCCCACCGCCCTGTGCACACCCCGAAGGCCAGCCATGGTACCTATTAGTAGCTGGGAAGGGTGGTGGGTATCACGCTCCCGGAACCACAATTTACCACTTGGACAACTCCAGCTCTCTTGGTAAGGACCTCAACCCCCAATCTCCGCAGCCAGCTTCACCTATAGGAGCCCCCGCTTGCCGAGACGCAGAGCACGCCTGCTCGGGATCGGTTGCCCCCAGGACTTAATGGCTCAAAGGTTGAGGTCTTACGGTACAGAGTACTGGAGAGCCCGCGGCTGGAAGTGGAATCGGGTAGCCGGTATGTGAGCGTATGGTGGGAGTCCAAGGACAGGCAAGGGTCGGCAACTGGAGTGAAGATCAAGGATGGTCAAACAAGCGAGGGTCGGCAACAGGAGTGGAGATCACGGATGGTCAAACAAGCGAGGGTCGGCAACAGGAATGGAGAGCACGGATGGTCAAACAAGTGAGGGTCGGCAACAGGAGTGGAGATCACGGATGGTCAAACAAGCGAGGGTCGGCAACAGGAATGGAGAGCACGGATGGTCAAACAAGCGAGGGTCGGCAACAGGAATGGAGAGCACGGATGGTCAAACAAGCGAGGGTCGGCAACAGGAATCTGGATCAAAATCAGGGATTAACAATGGCTAGGGTCTAGGCGCTATCACAGGCAACCACCAACTGCGGGGAAAAGAGCTTTATAGGGACAGACATAAGAGGGAAGGAATTGTGATTGGTGCACACAGGATCATGATAATGATTGGCCAGAACAAGGAGTGCACAACAGGAGGGGGCGTGTCCCCCCACTGAACCCAGGGCTCATTGGCCCTTCAGAAGGAATAGGGGACGTGCCGGCCAGCTGGGCTCATAGGCCCTTTAACTGAAAAGGGGGCGTGCCCCTTTTTAATTTATTCACCTCCTCCGGCGGCCACGCTGAGTGCAGCGCCGCCGGAGGGCATAGAAGGGACGTGCTCGCGCACCCGCGCGAGCACGTGTGCAGATGCCGGACACGCCGGCAGGAGGAGAAGGAGGGGGCGCGCCCGCAGCCGCGCGAGCTGCCGGCCGGAGCGGCCGGCGCCTGGATGGCGGGGCGACGGGGACACCGCTGGAACGCGGCACAGGTAAGCTGATCGTGACACTACCCCCCCCTTCATGAGGGGCCTCCGGACCCTCACCAGGTTTCCCCGGATTGTCACGATGGAATTTTTTAATAAGAACTTTAGCATGCACATCTTTTGCCGCAACCCAACCTCTCTCCTCAGGACCGTAACCAACCCAGTCAATTAGATATTGTAAAGAATTACGGAGCTTGCGCGAGTCAAGAATTTTGTTTACTTCATATTCTGGTTCGTTATCTACTAGAATAGGCGGCGATGATGGACGCGGTACATTCTTGGCTGGTTTTAGCAGTGACACGTGAAAAGAATTTGGGATTCTCATGGTTTGCGGGAGTTGAACCTTAAAGGACACGTTGCTTAATTTCTGAATAATGGGGAAAGGGCCAATAAACTTGGGCCCTAACTTACTGGACGGTTGCCGCAGAGAAATATTTTTTGTAGAAACCCAAACAAAGTCCCCAATCTGAAGCGCGGGTTCTTGAGACCTGTGGCGATCGGCGAACCTTTTGTATCTAAGAATAGTTTCTTTCAAAGTCTGCTGGACGCGGGTCCAGATGTTCTTCCGCTCTTGGAGCCACTCTTCCAATGCCGGTAAATTGGAAGGGGACCCAGAGAGAGAGGAAGCCCTGGGATTCCTCCCAAGATTGCAGAAAAACGGAGAGACTTTGGTACTTTCACTCGGCGCATTATTGTATGCAAATTCCGCGAAGTCAATATATTCTGACCACTGTTCTTGTGCGTCGGAAATGTAACACCGCAAATACTGTTCTAGACTCTGATTGGTTCTCTCAGTCTGTCCATTGGTTTGAGGATGGTAAGCAGAAGACAAAGATATCTGAATCCCCAAGCGAGAACAGAAGTTCTTCCAAAAACGCGAAGTAAATTGCACACCCCGATCGGAAACTATATTAGATGGTATGCCATGGATACGGAAAATGTGCGAGATAAATAACCGCGAAAGCTCAGGAGCTGATGGTAGCTTAGATAAAGGAATAAAATGTGCCATCTTACTGAAACGGTCGACGACCACCCAAATCACAGTGTTCCCATGTGAGAGAGGCAAATCTACAATAAAATCCATAGAGATATGAGTCCATGGTTCTTTAGGAATCTCAAGTGGGACTAAACACCCACTAGGGGCCTTGTGAACCCCCTTACTTCGTGCACAAACAGAACATGCGTCGATAAAGGTAGTTATATCACGGCGCATAGTAGGCCACCATACAAGGCGTCGGGCTAAAATGAAAGTTTTACGATTTCCTAGATGTCCAGCAGTTTTGGCATCGTGAAACTCGCGAATTACATCGGAACGCATATGCGGTGGTACAAACTGACATCCTAAAGGTACATCTACAGGGGACTCATTTTGAAATGGTGCCAGTGCATTTGAAAGATCAGGAAGCAAGGCCCCAATCACACATCCCACAGGCAAAATAGGTTCACCCATATCACCCCGATCCTTACAATCCCCAAACAAGCGGGACAGAGCATCCGCTTTAGAGTTTTTCACTCCTGGCTTAAATGTAATTATAAAATTAAAACGCGAGAAAAATAATGCCCAACGGGCCTGACGAGAGTTCAGTCTCTTAGCTGAGCTAATGTACTCGAGGTTTTTGTGATCAGTATAGACCGTGATCGGATACAATGACCCCTCCAACCAGTGACGCCATTCATCAAAAGCCAGTTTAATCGCCAATAACTCCCTGTTTCCAACATCATAGTTCTGTTCCGCGGTAATAAATTTCCGTGAGAAGTAGGCGCAAGGATGCAAACGATCAGGATGACCAGAGTATTGAGACAACACCGCCCCCACACCCAACTCAGATGCATCTACTTCGATGGTAAAAGGTTTATTAACGTCAGGGTGAACTAAAACTGGCGCCGAAGTAAAAGCCTGTTTTAGAGTCTGGAAGGCCTCATTGACCGAAGATGACCAGTTTACTGTGAAGGCGCCCTTGCGAGTAAGGTTGGTGAGAGGAGCAACAATCTTGGAGAAACCCTTAATAAAGCGTCGATAGAAATTAGCGAAACCTAAAAAACGCTGTAATTCTTTTAAAGTCTTGGGTTGTACCCATTCCCGCACCGCCGAAACTTTCCCCGTATCCATCTCTAACCCCTGGCTAGAGATTATATAACCCAAAAAGGGAACGGTGGTGACCTCAAACATACATTTAGAAATCTTTGCATACAAGTTATTCTCTCTTAGTTTTTGAAGTACCATTTTCACATGCAGTCTATGTTCGGACAAAGACTTAGAGAAAATGAGGATATCATCCAAATAAATTACCATGAACCTGCCCAAATAGTCTCGGAAGACGTCATTAACGAAGTCTTGGAAGACCGCAGGGGCATTACAAAGGCCAAAGGGCATGACTAGATATTCGTAATGACCATCTTTAACATTGAATGCAGTTTTCCACTCATCCCCTTGTCGAATACGAATCAGGTTGTAGGCCCCCTTCAGGTCTAACTTGGAGAACACCCGAGCTCCTACTACTTGATTAAATAAATCCCCAATCAAGGGAAGGGGATACCGGTTTTTAACCGTGATCTTATTCAGGGCTCTGTAGTCTATACAAGGCCTTAAACCACCATCTTTTTTCTCCACAAAAAAGAAGCCAGCCCCCGCAGGTGATGTTGAAGGACGGATGAACCCCTTGCTTAAATTCTCGGAGATGTACTCCTTCATGGCCAGTTCTTCCGGCCGAGTGAGATTATAAACCTTCCCTCTAGGAGGGATGGTCCCGGGGAGCAGGTCAATAGGGCAGTCATAGGGCCTATGAGGGGGAAGGGAATCGGCAGAACGTTCGGAAAAAACATCAGCCCAATCTGCGTAAGGCTGAGGCAATCCCTGTGGCAGTGTCATGAATGACTTGCCTTCAGTCCGTGCCCGTGGTGTCCCTAGGCAACTGGCCAGGGTTTCTCCTGCCCAGCAGCCGCCTCTGCCTCCGGTGCCATCCCCAGCGGCGCGTGTATCGCCGAGTAAGTCCTCCCCCCTTGCCCGTTGTCACTCAGCTTGTGCTTGCTGGCCTTTACAGTCAGCTCATGTCTTCCGGGGGTGCAATACTCAGAATGGCCACTGGAGGCTGTTTAAGAGAACAAAGTCTAGAAGGTGCAGCTCTGAGCAGTTTGCCTGGGAAGCTCAGCTGGAGCAATCAGCCCAGAGCTCACCAATCAGACTACAGGGCCAGTGCTCCAATCTGCCGTCAGATCCTAAGTGCACCAATCCCAGCCACTGTCTCCCTGTCCAATCCTGCCGGTTTTCCCACTATAAAGGGATTTCCACTGCAGTGTGTCATTGCCTGTTATAGCGCCTAGTACTTAGTTGTCTAGCTTGTCTCTAGTGATTGAACCGACCTTTTGCCTGCCTGACCACGATTCCGCCTGACCCCTCTGATACCTCGCTCTGTGACCTTCTGGATTTGACCTCGGCTTGTTTGACTACTCTCTGAACCTCCCATTGGATACCTCGCCCCGTGACCTCCCGGCTCCGACCTCGGCTTGTAATCGGACTTCCGCCATCCGGCATCCTCACTTGGGACTCCCTGCCGTTCATCAGTCTCCATCTTAAGCTGGTAATCTTTGCGCCCTATAAGTCCTGGGGGTAACCGAGTAGGAGAGGCATAACCCGCGTCTCCTACAAGCGGGGACTTGTCTATAGGCAGAAGAGGCGGTGGAGATTGGGGATTATCAGCTCAAGACAGACTGGTGTCCGGTACAGTCCTTACATTATAACAGGCCCAAAAATTGATATGGAAGAACTTGTACAACAAGTGCAGGCCATGGCTACCGCCATTAACCAGCTGGCCCAACGTGTGGCTGATCAAGAAAATCGCCAGCTGCCTGCATCACCTGTATCCTCACCTCCTGTTGAACCGAAGGTTCCCCTTCCTGAGAAATTTGATGGGGATCGTACAAGATTCTCCAACTTCAAGAACTCCTGTGAATTTTATTTCAGACTACGGCCCTACTCTTCAGGCACAGAAATGCAGAGGGTGGGCCTGGTTATCTCTCTGCTCCAGGGTGATCCACAGTCCTGGGCGTTTGGCTTAGCGCCCACAGATGAGCCCTTGCAATCTGTCTCAGCCTTTTTCTCCGCTATGGAGATCCTATATTCGGACCCTGACAGGACTTCGACCGCTGATGCCAGGCTTCGAAGCCTGAAACAGGGGAAACGCTCAGCAGAGGAATATAGTGCCAAATTCCGCCGCTGGGCGATTGAATCCCGTTGGAATGATCCTGCTCTCTGTAGTCAGTATAGAATTGGTCTTTCAGAAGGTGTTAAGGATGTTCTAACAAATTTTCCTTACCCTAAAAGCCTGGATGAACTCATGCTTATGGCCATTAAAATTGACAGACGGCTACGGGAGAGACATATAGAGAAGAATCACTCTCACTTCTGGGAATCTTCCCACCAGGAGTCATCCTCTATGGGTGTTGTCTCATCTTCGCCCCCAGAAGAGCCTATGCAACTTGGTGCTACTCACCTTTCCCCGGCTGAAAAGAGTAGACGTCGCACCTTAGGCCTATGCATGTACTGCGGGGTTTCAGGTCACCTGGTTAGGACCTGCCCCAATAAAAGACCTTTGGCGGGATTGCAACGTCCTGACAAGATAGAGAAAGTTTGTCAGGACGGTCAGGTAACTTCCCTTCATAGAAATAAAATGTTGTTACCTGCTACTGTGGGTTGGGAGTTGTCCAGGAAATCCGTCTCTGCTTTTGTCGATAGCGGAGCAGTTGGCAACTTCTTGGATAAATCCATAGTAGCCGCCTTAGGCATTCCCTTAATCCCCCTTGGGAAGCCCCTTCAGATTTTGGCAGTAAACAATACTCCTGTTCCTAGAGGAACTGTCACCTCCAAAACCCCTTTAATTAACCTAGTTGTGGGACCTTCCCATTCTGAGAACCTTGAATTTTTTGTCTTAGACAGCCCTGAAGCCCCGGTTGTCTTAGGGTTCCCCTGGTTAAAGGTGCACAACCCTACCTTTAATTGGGAAACTGGGGAATTGACAGGATGGAGCCCGCACTGTGCAGAACATTGCTATAGTATCACTGTTGGAGCAACCCAAGTCTCAGAGCTTATTTGTCCGTCTGCCTCTCCATCCATGAGGGTACCTCATGTATCTTTATTGAAGTCCGCCGGAACCATTCAGGGTGATAATCGTGTTAAGTCTGGTGAGGGTCCTGAGGCCCCTCGTGAAGGGGAGGGTACTGTCATGAATGACTTGCCTTCAGTCCGTGCCCGTGGTGTCCCTAGGCAACTGGCCAGGGTTTCTCCTGCCCAGCAGCCGCCTCTGCCTCCGGTGCCATCCCCAGCGGCGCGTGTATCGCCGAGTAAGTCCTCCCCCCTTGCCCGTTGTCACTCAGCTTGTGCTTGCTGGCCTTTACAGTCAGCTCATGTCTTCCGGGGGTGCAATACTCAGAATGGCCACTGGAGGCTGTTTAAGAGAACAAAGTCTAGAAGGTGCAGCTCTGAGCAGTTTGCCTGGGAAGCTCAGCTGGAGCAATCAGCCCAGAGCTCACCAATCAGACTACAGGGCCAGTGCTCCAATCTGCCGTCAGATCCTAAGTGCACCAATCCCAGCCACTGTCTCCCTGTCCAATCCTGCCGGTTTTCCCACTATAAAGGGATTTCCACTGCAGTGTGTCATTGCCTGTTATAGCGCCTAGTACTTAGTTGTCTAGCTTGTCTCTAGTGATTGAACCGACCTTTTGCCTGCCTGACCACGATTCCGCCTGACCCCTCTGATACCTCGCTCTGTGACCTTCTGGATTTGACCTCGGCTTGTTTGACTACTCTCTGAACCTCCCATTGGATACCTCGCCCCGTGACCTCCCGGCTCCGACCTCGGCTTGTAATCGGACTTCCGCCATCCGGCATCCTCACTTGGGACTCCCTGCCGTTCATCAGTCTCCATCTTAAGCTGGTAATCTTTGCGCCCTATAAGTCCTGGGGGTAACCGAGTAGGAGAGGCATAACCCGCGTCTCCTACAAGCGGGGACTTGTCTATAGGCAGAAGAGGCGGTGGAGATTGGGGATTATCAGCTCAAGACAGACTGGTGTCCGGTACAGTCCTTACAGGCAGCATCTGAAAACTTTTGAGGGCAGTGGAAAAACAATGTGTCTTGCAGTGATTACTCCACCTCACTAAATCCCCAGTCTGCCAGTCTAAAATGGGGTTGTGGAGTTTTAACCAGGGATATCCCAGTACTACCGGGGTTTCAGGACAGTCAAAAACCAAGAACTCGATATATTCAGAGTGAGAAGAGCCAACGATTAAATTGAGAGGTGGGGTCTTGGTACTAACCGGACCTCCCTGGATGGCCTTCCCATTTATGGCTAGAACCTGTAGCGATTTTCCAAGGGGCACCAGCGGAATCCCCAGGACGGAGATCATGCTCCGGTCCAGGAAATTACCTGCAGCTCCACTGTCGATAAAGGCGGATACTGCCCGTTTGGAGGGACCCCAAGAAAGCTCTATGGGGATTAACATTTTATTCAAGTGAGAGTAATTAACTGACTCACCTAGACCAGTACTCCCCTCCTGATCTAGGCGAGGAAGTTTCCCGCCGGGTATCCCTTGTTAGGACAGGACCTAGCAAAATGTCCCGGATTCCCACAATATAAGCAGAGACCCATGGAGCGTCTACGCTGCTTCTCGTCCTGGGTAAGACGAGCTCTACCGATCTGCATGGGTTCTTCCAGTGAGGAAGAAGGTGTGTTTGCCCCAGGGGAAGGGAGTGGGTTGGAGGACTGAGATGGCTTAAAGGACGAGGAAGTCCTAACCCTTTCCCTGGCTCTCTCCCTAAGACGCCGATCTATTTTGATGGAGACCTGCATTAGCTGGTCTAGATCTGCTGGTGTAGGGAAATTGACCAAAGCGTCCTTGATACCCTCTGATAGACCCATACGGAACTGGCTACACAGGGCTGGGTCATTCCATCTGGAGTCTACTGCCCACCGCCGGAATTCAGAACTGTAATCTTCGGCAGTATTCCGACCTTGCTTCAAGGCCCGAAGCCTATTTTCGGCTGTGGACTGCTGGTCTGGGTCAGCATATAACACACCCATAGCCTGAAAAAAGGAAGTAACGGAGTGCAGGGCAGCATCATCTGGAGGCAGGCTAAAGGCCCATGATTGGGGATCTCCTTGCAAAAGGGAGATAACTAACCCCACCCGTTGGGTCTCGGTGCCCGAGGACCCAGGTCTCAATCTGAAGTACAGCTCGCAGGAGTTTTTAAAATTGGAGAATCTGGCTCGGTCTCCAAAAAATTTCTCTGGTAACGGGACCTTCGGCTCCGACACGTGAGGTGGTACAGCGGATGCAGGAATCTGCCTGGTTTCTTGATTGGCCACTCTCTGGGCAAGTTGATTTATAGCTGTGGCCATAGCCTGTACTTGCTGTACCAGGTCATCCATGAAGGCCTGTGATAATATCACGCTCCCGGAACCACAATTTACCACTTGGACAACTCCAGCTCTCTTGGTAAGGACCTCAACCCCCAATTTCCGCAGCCAGCTTCACCTATAGGAGCCCCCGCTTGCCGAGACGCAGAGCACGCCTGCTCGGGATCGGTTGCCCCCAGGACTTAATGGCTCAAAGGTTGAGGTCTTACGGTACAGAGTACTGGAGAGCCCGCGGCTGGAAGTGGAATCGGGTAGCCGGTATGTGAGCGTATGGTGGGAGTCCAAGGACAGGCAAGGGTCGGCAACTGGAGTGAAGATCAAGGATGGTCAAACAAGCGAGGGTCGGCAACAGGAGTGGAGATCACGGATGGTCAAACAAGCGAGGGTCGGCAACAGGAGTGGAGATCACGGATGGTCAAACAAGCGAGGGTCGGCAACAGGAATGGAGAGCACGGATGGTCAAACAAGCGAGGGTCGGCAACAGGAATGGAGAGCACGGATGGTCAAACAAGCGAGGGTCGGCAACAGGAATCTGGATCAAAATCAGGGATTAACAATGGCTAGGGTCTAGGCGCTATCACAGGCAACCACCAACTGCGGGGAAAAGAGCTTTATAGGGACAGACATAAGAGGGAAGGAATTGTGATTGGTGCACACAGGATCATGATAATGATTGGCCAGAACAAGGAGTGCACAACAGGAGGGGGCGTGTCCCCCCACTGAACCCAGGGCTCATTGGCCCTTCAGAAGGAATAGGGGACATGCCGGCCAGCTGGGCTCATAGGCCCTTTAACTGAAAAGGGGGCGTGCCCCTTTTTAATTTATTCACCTCCTCCGGCGGCCACGCTGAGTGCAGCGCCGCCGGAGGGCATAGAAGGGACGTGCTCGCGCACCCGCGCGAGCACGTGTGCAGATGCCGGACACGCCGGCAGGAGGAGAAGGAGGGGGCGCGCCCGCAGCCGCGCGAGCTGCCGGCCGGAGCGGCCGGCGCCTGGATGGCGGGGCGACGGGGACACCGCTGGAACGCGGCACAGGTAAGCTGATCGTGACAGTGGGTCAGCAGCTGGAGAGTGGGGTTAAATGATGGGTTCAGGTCAGCAACTGGGGGGGAGGTTGAATGAGGGGTTCTGGTCAACAGCTGGAGAATGGCGGGTTTGGTCAGGGTTGTGGACCATCAGCTGGGTAGGGTGGTTAGGTGAGGCTTTCAGGTCAGGAGCTGGTGAAGGGGGATAGATGAGTAGGTCCAGGTCAGCAGCCGGGGAGCTATTTTGTTGGCAGAAGATCGTACAGGACACTCATCCAGCGTCAATCGGGAACATAAACGAAAACAGGATACATCAGCAACATATCTCAACATGTAGCAAAGGAAACAGCTACTTTCTGTTAGCAAGTTAAACACACTATACATACAGTCACTTGGTCTGCCTAAGACTTCCTTTATCAATAGCATAGCAAGCAGACAGTCATACACAGTATATAGTTGTTGCATTAAAGCTATTCCAACACCCCCATTCAACAACTAATTATCCTGTTAGTTCCATTGTGATTCTGAATTCTTCAAACATGGCTCTTGATAGTGGCTTTGTCATGTCATCGGCTATCATCTTGTCAGACTCACTATTCTGACTCACCCAAATTGCAGTAAATGGAATCCTGAAGAAAGCTCCTCGTTCCTTGCGTGTGTCTGAGATGGATGTTTTCTTTACTCCATAAGGATTGGCAGATAGCTTACTCGGTTGTTCTTGGATCACGTGGTTACATTTCCAAAGCTTTATTTCAGTACAGAATCTTGTTACAGCAGACATGTACGTACAATACAGCATGGATTGTGGTGTAATCCATACGACAACAACAGGTAAAAGGACTGTAGTTGCAGAAGGGAGCAGCAGGTGTACACTGCTTGAATGCTAGATTAGAAATGGCAGAAAGAGAGGGGAAGAAGGGAGGAGTTACTTGCATCAGAGCAAGACTAAGGGAGCCTGTAAGGGACAAGGGGAATTAAAGGCACACTGCTCAGCCTATGTAAATAAACACATATATTAAACTGTTACCCCAGGTTAAAAAAATACACGTCGTGGGACATGACACACTCACAATAAACAAACTCAAGTATCCCATGTGCCACTAAATCAATCGATGTGCTTGGTCCTTGCACTGATCTTCTCACTTCTGGCAAGTTTAATACATCCCTGGTTGTCCTCAAAGATAACGGTTGGCTGTGTTAGTGGTTTACCGAAATCTTCCATAAGTTGTTTTAACCAAATTACTTCTTGATTTGCATGAGTAGCAGACATGTACTCTTCTTCTATTGAAGATAACACAAATGACACCTGTTTTCTGCTGGACCAAGAAACTGAAGCCTCGCCGAACTTGAACAAGTAACCGCTTGTTGATTTCCGATTGAATCTCCAGCCCAATCGGCGTCTTCATAATCTCTGAGAGTCAGATGTTCTGGTGCAGATATCTTAGCCTTTGAATTGATGTAAGATATTGTAGCAATCTCTTAATTGCATTCCAGTCTCTTTGGCGTGGTTTTCTTACTCGTCTACAAAGAATTCCAACTGAGGTTGTGATATCTGGCTGAGTAGTAGTTGCTATGTACAAAGTACCTCCACTGCTCGTCATTAACTCACATTGTTGAGTAGCAGATCTTCCTCTCTTTCTAACTTCAAGTAGGATTGATCCTTTGGTGTTGACGCACCTTTGGTTTCTAACATTCCAACTGGTTTAGGACTGAGGAGAGAGGTTGAGAAGAAAACTCACATCTTTCTCTCTCTGGATTTTTACTCCCAAATAATGTCACATTTCCGAAGTCTTTAGTTTCAAAGTTCTGGTTGAGAGCTAGTTTTGCAATTTCTCCTCCTTCTTGATGGGTGATGATAACATTATCTACATATAGAAGAATATAAGTCAATTTCTCTGCTACAAATTTTGTGCTACAAAAAAGGGTTAAACATGGATACACTTGAGATCTTTGAAATCCTTCATCAATCAAGACTTTGTTCATTATGAGGTTCCATGCTCTTGATGACGGTCTTGTTTAAGACCATAGATAGATTTGTACATTTTACAAACAAGATGTTCTTCACTCTATAACCTTCAGGTTGAGTCACGTACAGCTCTTCTTCGTCTCGCTTTCATCTGTTGAACACAAGCTACAGTCATTAAAGTTCTGAATGTGATTAGCTTAGCCAATGGAGAAAATGTAGCGTCACAATCTTCACCATACTTCTGCAAGTATCTTTTAGTGACTAATCTTGCCTTGAACCGGTACACTTTACCTTCAGAGTCATATTTGTTCTTAAAGACCCATTTACATCCAATTGCTTTCTTGCCTTGTGGTAGCTCAGTAAGCTCATATGTCTGGGGTTGGTGAAGAGACTCCATCTCTTGATCTGCAGCTTTAATCCACTTATTCTCGTGGACAGGCAGTTGTTGCATCTGCTACCAAGATTGTGGCTCTGGTTCTGGAAGTGTTCTAACCTTATAAGAATGGTCGCTTGCCTGGGATTCCTTTGTTTGGCCTCTCTGATCTCCTGACTGGAGGTTGACTTGGTCCTTCCGTACAATCCTTGGTGGTTTCAGAGCTTATCCAGACTTCAGTGCTTTCCTATTCAGTGTCTGTAATTTGAGTGATTGATGAGAACTCTGTCATTACATCTCTGCCACTGTGGGTGCACAATTCTGTATCATTTTGAGTTTCACTATAGCCAACCAGGACCCCTTCGTTTGCACAAGATTCCTGCACATGCACAAATGTTTTGCTTCCAAATAGGTGTTTCAGGTCAGGCTTCTTGCAGTTCCATAGCTCATATAGAGTTTTGGTTGTAGCTCATAATGGCTTCTCCCCAAATTGTTGTAGGTAGATTTGCATCAAACGGCATACTTCTTGCACTTTCACAGAGTGAGTGGTTCTTTATCTCTGCACCACCGTTTGGGTTGTATGGAACGGAAGTCTGGAACATGTTTTTAAAATGGTTTGCACCTTGCCGCTTGTATATTTTGTTCCATTATCTGTACACAGGGATTTTTGCATTCTTCCAAATTGTTCAAACAATAATGCAAGATATTCTTTAAGTTTCTATGACACTGCATCTTTGCTGTGCAGCAGGTAGAAAATTGTGTGCCTGGAATAATCATCAATGAACTTAAGAAAATATCTCTTCTTGCCGGGGGTTTGAACACTCATTGAACCACACTTATCTGTCTGTATCAAATCCAGTAGCTGTGCAGATCTAGCGCTGCTAGATTTAGGAAAGGATTTTCTGGACATTTTCAACTGGTGCCTTTCATCCCTCGACTTGCATTGGTATATTGCAATTCCATCTGCAAGCTGTTGTTGAGTTAGCTTCCTTACTGCTTCTGGGTGTCTATGCCCAAGATGTCTGTGCCATACATGGATACATCTTTCATGCAGATCTTTTATAGCACTGTACTCACTTTCTTTGCAGTTTAGCTGATAAAGTTCACCTTTAATAGTCCCTTCAGCTAGAGTGTGACCTTACTTTAAAATGATGCAGCTGTCATCCTTAAAGGTAACTACATTCCCCTGTTTAGTGAGTTTTCTCACTGACAAAAGATTTCTTTCAAGACTGGGACTATATAACACATCCTTTACTGGGATCTTTGTGGCTTGTGATTGGAAATGGGACATGGTATATAACCATTCCCCACATGTAGTCACATGTAACCACTCGCCACAAATATAGTGACTATTAGCTAAGACTTGCTTTCATGGATGTTTTGTTTGTAATATGGCTTGTGGCAAGACACCATACATTCACCATGTGTTCCTTGCAATTGTGCCTGTGTTAACATTGAATGCAGCTTCAATACATTCATCAGCCTAGATACATTCAGGAGCATCAGCTTTCTCCACAGCAGACTGCTGAACTTTCTGCTTCTGAAGATGCTCACTCTGCAGTTTTTCTTTAGGTGTCCAGGCTTTTTAAACACAAAACATTTGTGAGTTTCCTTTCAGATAGCTATTATTTTAAAGAAATCATTTGTCTGTAATGCTGCCTCTGCTTTGGGTTCTTTACTATAGAGGCTCTGCTTTTCTCTTGTACTCATCAACACTTTTACTCATCAACAAGTTTGCCTTTAACATACTCTAGCTCATTATCTGGCTGGGCATCTAGTGCAATGACAAGTATGCCATAACTTTTTGGAAGACCACTTAGTAGAAGTGCAGCAACATGAAAAGCTTTAACCCTTCTAGTGCCAGCTACGTGACTCTCACGTAGCTGCCTCTCCAACCGTTAAGTGCCAGCTACGTGAGAGTCACGTAGCTGACTTTAGAGGCCCATAAAACAAAAAGTAAAAAACATACAGACTTACCTTACCCCTCATTTGAAAGGGCCAGCGATTACAAGAATTCTGTACAAGAATCCGCTGTTAGATTTCCGCCCCCAGGCCTCTGATCTTCAGGAGGGGGCCCGGAATAGGTGGTCCGGGTCAGTAATGCTGGGTAAGGGGGACCCTATGTCATTTTTTGGGGGGATTTTAAGGGTTTTTAACCCTTAGAATTCCAAAAAAGAAATGAGGTCCCCCCCCCCCCCCCTGGGAGGGGGAACCCTATGTCATTTTTTTTTTTATTAACCCCTTACAACTATGCAATCATATTGCATAGTTGTATCCTATCTGGAATCTCCTAAACTGCTGTTTCAGGAAAGGGGGTATACCTATACATATGTGGTACCATTGTAACCGGGAGAAATAGGGCTTTCACATGCAATAATATTTTATTAACAAACTTACATTTTTTATTACAAAAAAAACACTACAAATTGTAAAAAATAGGTTTTTTTCATTTTTTTGCACATATTTCACCCAAAAGTATTGAGAATACACTAAAAAAGGGCCAAACAAGACATTTCATGTTGAAGCCCAGACTCTGCTGAAAAAAACAATATATAATTTTCATCGAAATCCCTGGAAATCCCTTCAAAAATCAAGGTTGCACACGTGTAGCGCAAAAACGTGAAAAGTCGTCTGACAACAGATTGTGACAAAAAATCTCGGTAGGCCGGCACTCAAAGGGTTAATTTCTTCCCCAGTGCCTCTGAGGCACTCCACAATCTCTAAGGTATATTTTACATAATACTGCATATTCTGGCTGTCACTCAGTTCACACTGATACCGTTTTCTCATGAGATAAAGCTTATTGCTGAGGTTTGATCTTTCATGCACTTTCTGTAACTCATCCCACATCACCTTTGCAGTTGCACACTTACATATATCACAATCTGATTATCATCTATATTGAGGGAGATAATTTTCTGTGCTTTCTGATCTTTTTTTAGCCAATCATCTGGTAATGCATTAGGCATATGTTCCTGAGTAAATGTCCATGTACCTTCTCTAATCAGTAGCATCTTGATCTTAAATTTCCAGGTCTGATAGTTCTGGTTAGTCAGGCATGACACCGTGAATGTGACATGGACATTTTCTCAAACTTCTCTGATTCACTATTGTTTTGGGAAAATACACTACCCGTGGACCATTCGCGTGTTAAGTGAACCACTACACTATAGAAACCCTATTTTTGTGGATTAATACACATAACATGCAGTAGGTGCAGGTAGGATGATTTTTAATGTGGGCAATCTGTATGTAGAGGGTGTGGGAAACATATAAGATTCACCTGTTTTAACCAATCACAGAGAACAAACCTTATAGTACACATGACACTCATTCTGCTGGCTCAGCTGATAGGTAGTAATAACTGTTCCTGTTTCCTTGTGGAGGTCGTGTTATAAAATCTTATTATAGCATAGGTGGGTTATTTTTATAAACACCTGCTACATGTAAAGGAGTCCTCTAAGTCAACGACTGCAGACCACAGATTCTGTCAAGCTTTAAACCAAATTCAATTAAGATTTCCTTATCAGAACCAGCAGCTGGGAAGGAGACTAGGTGAGAGGTGCACAGTGGTGGGGGGGGGGGGGGCAATGTAACTGAGCAGTCTAGTCTGATGCTGGGGGTCCTTTGATGATGGGGTCATAGTCAACTGCCCAGTTAGTCCCCCCCTCTCATTGCTGGCTCTGACCTCAGTTCAGATCCACAATTAATAAAGCTCCTGGGCTGCCCCCAGACCAAATATGCCACCCCCAACACACAATTTTCCTGATTTGACTTTAATATTGGAGCTTTGTCTCTATTGGAGGTGGGGGTGGAGGGGCATCTTTGTTCAG
This sequence comes from Gastrophryne carolinensis, assembly GCA_027917425.1. Classification (NCBI taxonomy): domain Eukaryota; kingdom Metazoa; phylum Chordata; class Amphibia; order Anura; family Microhylidae; genus Gastrophryne; species Gastrophryne carolinensis. Next base: position 25,223,815 of record CM051237.1, read on the forward strand.
AGTGAGGTGGGTTGCTGGCACCTTTGGGTACCTCACTTGCCTTGCCTGAGGCGAGAAACAGACTTACAGTCATGCCACACACTCTGGTTGGTGTTATAAAGCTCAGTGCAAGGACATGACACTCCTCTTTATTCTCAGACCCTGGAGGAGCTATAGTGAAAACTGAGGAGGAAGAAGTAAATGTGAATAATAAAGAGGAGGAAATTCATCTACAGATCAGCACAGGTGAGTAATAAACCATGTATGAAAAAGATAACCTTGTTTTCCACACCTGTGTCTCAGTACAAGGGCATCACTCTAATCTATATTCACATACCCTTGTGACACCATAGACAGAATCCTTACCTGAATTTTGGTGACTATAGTTAGCATGCAACAATATAGAACTGGCTGTACTCGCTCCACACAGAGCCAGCTGCTCCAGCAATGAAAATTTATCATTTATATCAAATGTACTTTATTCCTAATATGAGCTCTCATAATCTGGCTCTAATGATTAAAGAGGAACAACACCCAGGAATTTCACTTTCCTCTGTGTTGTACCTGTCAGGTGGTGTATCTCCATTTGGGATGCCCCACTGTGTGTATCCTCATGGGTTAGCCCAGGAAACCCACTTTCCTCAAAATTCCTACAGCACAGATGCGGCGAAGCTGAGAGCGCCAATTGGCGAGTGACCCGCTCAGCCATTTAGTGCATTCAGTTTAGTTTATTTCTGCTATAGGCCAAGCTAGGTCAAATTAAACCTGAGAAAAGCCTTGTGCAGCTGCATCCCCACTCAGCTCCCTAGCTGTGGGCGTGCCTGCGCCACCCATTCAGAAAGGTCTGGTGCCAGTGGCGGACTGGGGGCAAAAATCAGCCCAGGATTTTCCCAGCACCCGGTCTGCCCATGACCAGCCAATGGCATCTCTGCTGCTTCCTGACCAGTAAACCAATGGCTCCAGACTGAGGCTCAATTATTAGGGGTGACATGCGTTGGGATTGGTTGGGTGAGGGGGTAGAGTGGGGAAGGAGATGGGTGGCTGGGAGTGTTTGTAAAGGTAGCAGCCCAGACTGCCCCAAAGCAGTGAGTCCCGCCGGGCATTTGCCCGGGTCTCCCTATGGCCAGCCCACTCTTGTCTGGAGCGGATATTTGCACAGCAAGCAGTGAGCGGAGATGTGGGCATGGTGCCAAAATACGGCGAGAGCTCTGGGAGCGGGACAGGCAATCCGGGGGGGGGGGGGTATACCAATTTAGGATGGGACTAGGGTTGCATCCAAAGTTCCTCTTTATAGTGGATAAAAACCTGTGCAGCACGGCACTGGAATCTTAAAGATTCCAGGGTCTGCCACTAACCTAGCCCTGGGGCATCCTATATCAAAACGTCCCGTTGTGTGAAACCCAAGGTCACCGGTATACTCGCCTATACCAGCGGCTCTCGTGATGTTGCAATCCGTGATCACCGCATCCCCGGCTTCCTTGTAGCTGTGAGCATGCCCACCAGCCGTTTCTGAATGGCTGGATGACAGAGCAGGTAAGTTTAGTGCAAAAGCCGGGGATGCAGCCAGCCAGCTGGTGCGCGTCTACACACACATTGCTGCATATGTAACCCTGCACCTTAAGATCAGCCAATCGGCATTCTGAAAAGGGATGAGTAGGCTTGGCCTCGGCATTGACAAACCCCGGTTTGTATGAAAACCGGGCCACTGCTGAGTTGGCGGGGGGGTGGGCAACATATTGAGCGGAGCACCCAGAAATAGGTTTTGCTCTGCTTTAAGGGGTGATTCAGCACTGTGAGAATTGTTTTGTGAGAAAAAGAAATAATATTTTTCCTTAGTGAAATTCAGCACCATTGTTGGCTGTGCAATTTAAGTGCGGTCACACATTTAAATTTAAATAATTTGCACAACTAATAATGGTGCTGAATTACCCTAAAAATCATCATTTTATTTTTCTGACAAAAAGAAAAACAGAGGAAAAAAAATCTCATGGTGCTGAATCAGGCCTTAAATCTTATCCCTACTTTTGCCCTTCTTCACCCTCCACGCACACTCATTCTCCAGTATCTGCATTCCCCCATTCATCTTGATCTAGATTTCCCTATAACTACGGCTCAATCACCGCAAACATTGCAGTATTATACAGGGACATGACTCTCGTCTTTTATCACAGACCCTGGAGGAGCTATAGTGAAAACTGAGGAGGAAGAAGAAATATTTGTGCAGAATAAAGAGGAGGAAACGTCTCTACAGATCAGCTCAGGTGAGTAAAAAGCCCTGTATAGAAAACCTTCTCCTACTTAATCACCCCAAACACTACAATCTTATATGGTCTCAGTACAGGGGCCTGACTCTCATCTTTATTCACAGACCCTGGAGGAGCTATAGTGAAAACTGAGGAGGAAGAAGAAATATTTGTGCAGAATAAAGAGGAGGAAACGTCTCTACAGATCAGCTCAGGTGAGTAATAAGCCATGTATAGAAAACCTTCTCCTGCTTAATCACCCCAAACACTACAATCTTATATGGTCTCAGTACAGGGGCCTGACTCTCATCTTTATTCACAGACCCTGGAGGAGCTATAGTGAAAAATAAAGAGGAGGAAATCTCTCTGCAGACCAGCACAGGTAAGTAATAAACCCTGTATAGGAATGATTTCTCTGTATCTCCTGCTCAGTCACTCTACTCAGGGCTTCCATCAGAGTAGTACATGCATCAGGGCCGGACTAGGTGTGGTGGAAGCCCTAGATACAGTATAAAATAATAGTCCAGCCAGGTAACTGATTGGTGGTTGTCTGGCATCTGCCCAATTACTGGAACATCAGATGGAGTCCCTTGTGCCCCCCTTGTGTGGGTGCGTGCTGCTCGGGAACTCCTGCTTTGCCATTCTGGGGGGGGGGGGGGGGGGGGTAGTGTAGTCGCCCGGCTGGTCCAGCAGAAAACAGTTCGCTGCATTGAGCTGCCAGCGGCTGTGCTTGGTGGCTTATGTGCAGTGACAGCTCTACACATACCCATCACTGTAGCTTTGCTGACGGCGGCTTTGCTGCTCTAGACTCTCTGTCCTGCCCTGTGGTGGCTTTGGCTGCAGGTTTGCAATAACAAAAAAAGGTTTGCCCATGTGTGCGGGGGCCCCCACAGGAAAACGCACAGAAGCAGTGGTGGCAACCAGCAGCAACAGGCTTACACGGGCAGCAGTGGTGCAAGCTCAGGGAGGACAGCGGCCGCTCTTCGATGCCTCATCAGGAAAAGACGTGTAGATTATCCACTGTCCCAGGGGAGGGTACACATGTGCCTGATAATTTAGTATGTACCTAGGATGCTTAGAGTTCTGACTATTCAGATGTTTTGTGTTCTTCTTCGGCCCTCTCCTTCTAAGAGTAAAGAAGGGGAGAAGGATCCTCCCAAGCTTAATGTCCCCCTCCAGGCAAACACTGACTTTCTCCCCTCTTCTCCACCTTGGGGACAGTAAATAATAAGCCATTTCAAAGCACCTGAAAATCTCTCATTGTATGTAAATACATCCAGTGTTCTATGCGAATGTAAGAATCTTACCTGCTTCTCGGGCTCGGTCCCGCGGCGCGTCCTCCGGCGAGTCGCGGCCCCGTCCCGCTGCTGGTCCTCGGCGCCACTCTGAGGCCGGCATGGCGGCGGCGGGGTGCGGCGGCCTCGCTGCGGGCTGTGCGGCGGGGGCAGGCGGCCCCAGGGAACCACAGGCTGGCGCGGCTGTGCTTCTCCCGGCCGGGAGCGCGCCCAGCCGCGCGCGAGCACGCTCTGTATATGCCCCCAGGCGGCGCTGCTCCCAGCGCATCCGCCGGGGGCGAGTTTTTAATTAGTGTAAATTGCTGTCCTGGTGGGAGATGGGCCCAGGGACTGGATAACCCGTCTGGCCTGGGCAGGTCCAGTTCCTGGGACCGCTCCCATTGGGTTAGTCGCACCAATCACTACACTTCCCTCTCCTTTCCTTTCCCCCTTCCCATAGGCCAGTCTTCCCTTTATTACCCTGCTGCCCCATTGTCCAGTGTCCGTTATAGCCTCTGGTTAATAGGGTGTGCTTTCTAGTCTGCGTTAGTTTCCATAGTTTCTACTCGGCTTCGTCTCTGACCATCCTTGTCTGCTGCCCGCCCTGACCTTTTGCCTGTCTTGACTCCGCTTGTGTCTGATCCCTCTGTTACCGCGTTTTGGTGCTCACCTGGTTTGACCTCGGCTCGTTTTGACTATCCTTCGCTTGACCCCTTGGATACCGCGCTCTGTGACCACTCGGCTTGACCTTGGCTTGTTTCTGGACCTTTCTGATTGCTTCTCCACCTGTAATCCTATCTACATCCCGGCATCCACATTCGGGATACCCCGCCGTTCATCCGTCTCCACCTTAAGCCAGTAATCTTTGCGCCAACTAAGTCCTGGGGGTAACCGAGTCTGGAGAGGCATAATCCGCGTCTCCTGCGAGCGGGGACTTGTCTAAAGGCAGAAGAGGCGGTGGAGATTGGGGATTACCTGGCTTAAGAGAGAAGGGTGTCCGGCGCCTTACAGCGAAACTGATTTCTTTGCTTCAATTTCTGATTCATGGTGGAGCTGTGAAGTGGGGGGCCTTTTGCAGCTTTTGGAGTCTTGTGCTAGCTGTGCTGTGGTCAGGTACAGTTTTGGGACCACAGTGGTTTGCCATGCTCGCTCATACTGAGAGGACCAAGGGATGAGGTGGCTGTAGGACCACTTTTTGTGTGGTCCTTGAAGAATAAAATTGAAAAAAGGGAAAACATTGGAGCCCTGCAATGGCTTCTTCCCTCCACTGCAGGAAATGAAGGAGTGGTACATGAGACAGGCATCAGGTGAGCTGCTTGCTGGCTAATGATTCCTGGAAAAGACCCTTTTGTAAATCCTGTCTTGAGCACAAAACAGAGACTGAGGCAGACGGCTATTTCATAGAGATGATGGGCAATATGCAATCAGATATGGCCTCGACCTCACCTTAGAGGTGTGTAGGTCAGCGGTCAGGGCCAGTGTGCCTGCCACCAGCAATTGTAAGGTTCCACTCCTACCCCCTCTACCTCTGGAATGGTCTCTGAAACGGTGGAGAGAGAGGGGCTTCCCTCAATAGGGGTTTTGGACCTGGGGACGAGTAGACCCCAGAATGTCTAGGAGCAGTGTAAGAAACTTACCTGTGCTGAGGGGCCCACAGCGAGCGCCTGCTAGACGGCACGGTGCTCGTCTTCTGACTAATGAGCATGCTCGCCGCTGCCGGAAGACGGGGAGCACGGCGTGCCGCTCTGGCAGCCTCCCCTGGTCCTCTCCAGCTGTGTGGGCATGCACTCATGTGCGCGCCCCGCAGTCAAGTAGCTTCGCTGTAAGGAGGCGCTGCACTGCGGCTGGCAGGCGGCGCAGCGTCCTCCACACCTGAGGTTGATCAGGGCCTATCAGTCTTGCTGCCAGGACTGACCAGCCCCTGGGAATTACGGCCAATCCGGTTGGAGTTCCTATTGGCACCAATCACTACACATTCCCCTTCCCCTGGGTTGCCATTGGTCAGTTCCCCAATAGATACTGAACTAGCCCGGTGCTCAGTGCCCGTTATAGCCAGTATTGCTTAGGGTGTGACTTTTGTTAGCTGGCAAAAATTTGGATTGCATATGTGACTTTTGTTAGTGTTTGTTATACTTGTGATTGACCCGACTCGTCTGACCATCCCAGTATTGCTGCCCGAACCGAACTTTTGCCTGCCCGACCACGAACTCCGTCTGACCCTTTGGATACCGCGTATTTCTGATCACCCGGCTTGACCCGCGGCTAGTTCTGACCATTTTTCTGCCTTACCCTTGTGAGTAGACGCATCTTCGGACTGACTATCTGTGTACAATTTCGGCTTTGGAATACCCCTTGTGTTCCTTCCATCTTCACCATGAGCTGGCATCCTTTGCGCCATTTAAGGTCTGGGGGCAACAGTGTCCGGCCAGGCATATTGCGTGTCCCAGCGAGTGGGGGCTTGTCTATAGGCAGAAGCAGCAGTGGAGATTGGGGGTTGCCAACTCACAGAAGGTGGGAGACTCACAGGGCATTACAAGCAGGGTCTCAGGAGAAACCGCTGTTCTACTAGAAGACATTTATGACACAATGAAGATCAGCTCCGAGGAACTGCCATTCTCCGCTCAGGATGCATTGTATCATAAGTTGTTAGTGAGAAGAGAGAATAATTTTCCTGCTTATTTTATTTCCTGCTCCCTTTTAGATGTTATGAATAGAGTTGGACGAACCTGACTCACAAAGTTGGGATCCGTGATGAACTTTGGAAGTTCAGGTCCTTGAACAAGGACTTCAAATAGAAGTCTGTGTTTGAGTTCAGTGTCCGGCCATCCTAGCTGCCCTAGCAATCATAGAATGAGCATGGCTATTGCACCAACTTTATTTGTTTATTTATTTTTGTGTTATTATTTTGAGCTCTTTCCATCCTGCGTTTTGTGCAGGGCATTCGCCCTGGTGTTATCCCCAAATTGGCCTCTGAAACCTGTTTAAAAATATTTCTTATCTCTTCCATTCCGGGGGCATCACCAGTAGAAATGCGTCGGTTAATCTCAGCCATAGGAATCTGAGTTCTTGCTGTTACAGGGTGGGGGTCTGGAAGCTGCTGCATCCTTGGCTGATGGGTTGATCTCAGCTGCAGGAAGGTTGCTTTTCTGGTAGTGCAGGCAGGTCTGACCAGTAGTCAACAGGTAGGAGGGTGTGGGGAACACGTGCCACGTGCAAAACGCGCCTTGATTCAAGCAGGGGACCCATGCGCTGGGTCCTTTCCGTCCTGCTCTGCCTTATGCAGCTGGCAGGTTCTGTGCCTTAGTTGGATTGTCCAGTTTCCCCTCCTGCTTCAGACACGGACTCGTCAGAGCAGGATACCCCCTTGGGGGGGGGGGGGGGGGGCAGGTTCATTTTTATCCCAGGGTCCGCCCGCGGATGGGGCTCCTCTGAACATGGCGGACAGGGTGGCTCGGTTGGAGAGCATGGTCAGTGGCCTTCGTCAGCAGGGGCATCCTCAGTCTCTGCCCATCCAGGCAGGATTCTAGCTCCTATTTAGGGGTTCAGGGTCTAATTCCGGCTGGTCGAAGGGGGAGGTGTCATCCAGCAGCGGAGGCCTTGAGAGACCCGGCGGATAAGAGGTTGGACCAGCTTGCCAGGCATGTGTTCTCCGTGGTGGGGTCGGCCATGTGCCCAGCTTGCGGCATATTTATGACGGCTACTTCAAGCAAGTTCGGGATGAAGCAGAAGAGGAAGCGTCAGTAAATTTCCTTTTTCATCCTTTTCTATTCTAGGGCACCACACCCACCCTTTTGTTGTGTTACGACTGCGTCAGTGGTGGTTGATGCCTTCTACACGGTTTTAGTTTTGTTGCACGTACTATGCACAGGTTAGCGTCCTCCCCTACCGGGGCTGTGGCTAAACTGCTTTTTAATTAAATGAAGAGATCCTGCCACAGCCTTCTCCATATAGGCCGGGAGGAGCTAGGTTTTTTTACAGTCTTACATTCCCCACCTATGGCTGAGATTAACCCACGTGATGCTACTGGTGGTTCTCTGTAATGGAAGAGAATGAGAAAGGAAATTTACAGGTTATTACACAAATTTCCCTTTTTATTATTTATTTTTTAGTTTATGTAGTTAATTTTTTAGTTTTCTGTTATTGTTTTGAGTACTTTCTCTGGCCCATTTTGTGCAGGGCAATCACTCTGGTATTCACCCCCAAATTTGCAGTCCCTATTGACTTCAATAGAGTTCGGGTTGAGTCTAAGGTCCCGAAACAAACTTCTGCAGCAAAGTTCAGCCAAACTTTCCGAACCCAAACTTCTATGGGTTCGCTCATCACAATTTACAAGTAAAGAGTCTCCGAATTGAAATAACTAGAAAGGTAGCAGATTTGACTTTGTTCCTTAAACCTGCATATACCCAATAAAACTTTGCCCTGGCTGTTAGTTGTTTTACTGTCAACATTGAGAAAAAGCTTGATGTTGCTATGTCTTTTAATATTATGTTGAGCAGATTTTTGTAGTGATTGTAGTGAAGTAGTGATTGGTCTAGTGATTTTGGAAACCCTTGTTTGATATCCAGCTTGTGAAGTAGAGGGGTGGCTCTCGGTAACCATGTTTTCCATTTTTTTTCTTCTTGCAGATGGTATATGCATTCAGAATAATATGGATAGATCGGATGCTGTCTCTCCAGATGGTGACATCACAGCACAATCTACAGGAGTCACAACTACACTAAATCTTGTGGCTTCAACATCTGATATGTATATGCAATCAGGGTATCATGAGGTTTTAATTACTGATGGTACCAATAACATATTTCCCACACTGAGAACATATTCATGTTCTCAGTGTGGTAAATGTTTTAAAGACGCTACACATCTTATCCAGCATGAAAGAGACCACGCAAGAGAGAAGTCATATTCTTGTTCTAAATGTGGAGAACGTTTTTTTCATCAATCAGGACTTAAAGACCATGAAAGTGTTCATTCAGAGGGTCCGTATACTTGTTCCAAATGTGGATTATGCTTTTCCCGCCAACATCTACTTAGCAGGCATGAAAGACGGCATGCAGACCCTACCATGCTTACAAAACATTGTTGTAATGAATGTGGAAAAACGTTTCCTTATAAATCAGTCCTTAAGACACATGAAAGAATCCATAAAAGAAAGAAGTCATATTCTTGTTCTGAATGTGGGCTAATGTTTTCTCAGAAATCAGTCCTTAAGGCACATCAAAGAGAACATACAGAGAAGAAGTCATATTCATGTTCTGAATGTGAGCAAGTTTTTTCTAAGAAATCCATCCTTATTAAGCATGAAAGAACTCATACAGGGGAGAAACCATATACTTGTTCTGAATGTGGGAAAGGTTTTACTTGGAAACAAACCCTTAAGAAACATGAAATAACTCATACAGGAAAGAAATCATATTCTTGTTCTGAATGTGGGAAAGATTTTTTTCAGAAAGCATACCTTCTTATACATGAAAAAACTCATACAGGAGAGAAACCATATTCATGTTCTGAATGTGGGAAACGTTTTACTCATAAACAAAACCTTAACAGACATGAAGTAACTCATACAGGAAAGAAGTTATATTCTTGTTCTGATTGTGGGAAAGATTTTTTTCAGAAAGCACACTTTCTTGCGCATGAAAAAACTCATACAGGAGAGAAACCATATTCTTGTTCTAAATGTGGGAAAAGTTTTACTCAGAAACAAAACCTTAATAAACATGAAACAACTCACACAGGAAAGAAGTTATATTCTTGCTCTGAATGTGGGAAAGATTTTTTTCAGAAATCGCACCTTCTTGTACATGAAAAAACTCATACGGGAGAGAAGCCATATTCCTGTTCTGAATGTGGGAAGTGTTTTAGGCAGAAATCATATCTATACTCTCATGAAAGAATTCATACTGGGGAGAAACCATACCATTGTTCTGAATGTGAGAAAGCGTTTTCTGACAAGTCACACCTTCTTAGACATGAAAGAATTCATACAGGACTGAAGCCATATGCCTGTTCTGAATGTGGAAAATGTTTTTATCAGAAATCAACTCTTATTTTACATGAAATAAGTCATACAGGAGTGAAAGCATACTCCTGCTCTGAATGTGGGAAATGTTTTTCTCGGAAATCAGGTCTTATCATACATGAAAGAGTTCATACAGGGGTAAAACCATATTCTTGTTCTGAATGTGGGAAATGTTTTTCTCGGAAACCAGGCCTTATCAAACATGAAAGAATTCATGGAGGAGAAAAGTCGTGCTTCTAAATGAAATGTTATTAGAAATCTTTTCTTGTCAGACATGAAAGAGTTCATACGCGATAGTGGCTATGCTGATGTAAAATTTTGAAAATGTTTTATCATAAAGTAATTTTCCTTTTTGCTTGACAGGGGTCCAGATCCCACTTAATTACTATTCATACATTTATGGGTCTTGAAGCACCTTTATCCAGGAGAAAACCACCACAAATGACCCACTCTCTTCATTATTTACAAAGGAACACACCCAGATAAGTCTTAGATTAAATTGCTGCCTAGGGAGATGTCCACAGTCACTTATGCCCCATTTACATGAGCAAATAAATTGACCTTTCATTAAGAGACCATACAAATTTTCTCCGATTGAATGGCTGCATTCAGATGCCGAAGATTTGTTGGTTAATATGTAAAGTTTTTGGTCAAAGTTACGACGGAAGACCGATGAACCAATTCTAATTTATCGTTTGATTGCAGTGGGTATTTTCACATGATTATGGTTTAATTGTCGCTTTAGCAATTTCTCATTCAATATGTGTGTTCGATTTCAATATCGATTTGTGTAAACAGGGCATAAGGCAGGGGCCCTTGGATTTCAATTGTACTAGGAAAACTCAATGGGAGATTCATCATTATATCGGCATAGCCCCCAAGACGTTCTCTCTGGAATCAGCTGTCCATGTCCCACTACCCACATTTAGATAGCATGCTTCTTCTCCTTACTCCTTTTTCTTTCTCTCCTCTCTCCCCTGTCTTAAAGTTGGTGTTTATGGTCTGTACAACCAATGTTGGTTAGTGCTGTTGGTGGCACAGTACATCCCTTTTAATGTAGATAGGATTTTTGGTGTTGATCTGCTGAGGGTTATCCTTCCTGTATTAATTTTAATTTAAATCGGCTATACACACGGACCCTCACTGCTTCAGTATTTGCCCACATTTGCCACAATCCGCTTTCATCTGCAGTTCCTTGTCATTCTCATCCTCCTCCTCTGCTTGCAGTCTCTGGCAACCCTGCCATCTCCATCTTCTCTGCAAGTGTAAGCAAGGTAAGTATTCTTGGTTGTTGTTTTGCGGTGTGACCTCTGTGTAAGGTTAATTTCGAGGGTCCCTGGCTGAGACGCTAATAGCACCATTTTTGTCTTAGGAAAACAGAACCTTCTTGCCAGGCCTCCCGGCTCTCACAGGAAGGAGCAAGGGTGAGAGCCGGGAGGCATATAAAAAGGGTGGGGCTTGAGAGAAGGGGAAGAGAGATGCCACGAGGGAGCTGGGAGAGAGCAGGTCTGTGGATGCAGGGCCCGAACGGCTAGAACGTAAAGGCAAGTGTGGTTCAGTCTCTACGTTGTTGTGTTTTGGAACGTTTATCCCCCGACTGGGTGACCATGACTGGCTCAACCCCCTACAGACACTTATCTGCACCTGGTGTTGTTGTGGAAAAAATATATTCAGAAGCAAAATGTCTTCAGGAAATGCAATATTTATTCGGTTAACCGGGGGCCGATATTCCTCGAATGCCCAATACAACAGTTTCTCGGAGTTGCTTAAATACAGCTTCAGACAAAGAATCTTAAATGACCATCTGGATTGGTCGGCTTGACACATGTAAAGATTGGATTGGCTATTTCAAACATACACAGACATATATGGAAGGTATAGCTCGGACATAAAGAACATCTGTTTCTCATCAAGCAGACACAACATTCCATTCTTGGTAATGGTTTAAACCTATGAGGAGGGAGGGGTGAGAACCCCCTAAACACTGACAATGTGAGAGTTGGCATAACAGGTGGGTCATAAAATTAATTCTAAGTTTAATATCTAATTTTCCACTTCAGTCCCCCCTGTTGTTAGTATTTACTAACACAACCAATTCAGTTGATGGCATTTTCTTCATCTTCCTCATCAAACAAGCTCTTCCTGGTCTTTCACATCTTGGGTAGCAACAGGTGTATATGTTAACATCATAATGGCCTTGAAAAACAGCAGAAAATAGTAGGAGTCATGCACATAGCAGAAGAAAAGGAGCAAACACAAGCATAATGGTCTTCAGTAATAGCAGGAACAAGGATGGGAGACTTAGTGACCATCCCGACAACCAGTAACGCCTGCTTCATCAATCATCTGCTTCTTCAGCGCGTGGAGATGTTCAATAGCTTAGGCTTATGTTCTGTTATGCTCATCGGCAATTGCTGGAATGGAAGTACAGCAGGAGATAACTGCACAACACCTCATTGGGATGCAACATCATATCCAGCGCATATCGGTTCTGTATAGTGGTCAACCTCAGAACTCTTAATTCCTCCTTGACGGCATTGAAAGCTTCGTCAGTGATATGGATGAACTTCATGCCTGTTTCCTGTATTCACTTGGCATTCACTGCTGCTTGTATTCCTTGAGTTAACCAACTTGCAAAAAAGACCACAGCTTTTGAAGAATTTGTATTAATCGGGGACATCTTAGATGGACTTCTTCTGGGCGTGCCTGCTCACCTGGAATGGTTGCCTAGGAACTACTAACAACTGGTGAATGAGTTGAAATATTGAGCACACACCTGACCAGTCTCTAGGGAGTCTGGTATATGCCATACCACCACATTGTCAATACACATCCATCAAATTACGAATCATAAATTTAAACATTTCATCACTTTACATTTAGATTTCTTCCACAACCTTTTGTCCACCTCTATTATTATAACAACAAATGTCAAACTACTTCTTTAATATCACTTCAAGTTAAGATGTGGGGAATTCCCTCCAAACCCCCTTACATTGGTTGACACTTTATCAGACTTGTATCTTTAATGAAATTAAAAAGAGTCTGTCCCGCACAATGTAACCACCAGCATATGGGAACCATGCATTATTAGAAATCATTACCTATAACCAGCAACATAGTTCTATACCCACAATTTATATTATCTGTGTAGTTGTTACACATATAAATAGAAGTTTGTGAAGCTCCAAACGCAGACATTTCAATATATATAGGACACTTCACTGCCCTGCTCATATTTCGTTAAAATGGGCCAACCCCTCTTCCCAGTAATATCACATGGTTTAATTTGCCCTCCTAATTTACAAATAAAAATATGTAGCAAACATTCTATTTCCCTCTCACCCATCTCTTCTGACCACATCACTTTTCTGTCCCTGCTGTATGAGGCACCATTTAACATACACAACATTATTCATTGTGTTCACTACTTGTTCACAGGTCTATACCATAAATATCTTTAAAAAATTTGAAATCCCAATCCCATTATCTAATTATCAGGAAGTCCATTAAAACAGCTAACATTACATACTTGCAATTTTAAAAGTATTTTATGCAATCATTTAGTTTACTATAACATCTTAGGACATCACTTATGAATATAGTCATACTAAACTACATAAACCCAAATATGGATTGGCAAGGAATAACCATCATATAGCAACACAAGGGGAAATTCAACCTAATCAAAACTTTCTGCAGTGGCTAAAATGAATTCACAAAGCTCTGCCCATCGATTGGTGTTTACTGGTCACCTGTTGGAAACAAAACCTTATAACAATGGTTAATTCTTTCAAATAGGTCTTGAACCTCATCCATATCAACTAAGAACACAGTATAGGCCCACCTATAACTAACTCATAAGGGGTAGATAGTAATCCCATCTCTATTATTCTCCAAAGGCGGAGAAGCTAGAGTTAAGTATAACTAGTATTTAACCTTAACATCTTCTTCATGTGATTTCTAATTCCTCTTATCCTGGTTCTGCAACATTCCTACAATGTGATGCATTACCACTGGTACCCGTAAGTTCCAAAAACACCTGTCAAGTTAGGTGAATCATATCTCCTTGCAAATGGGAACTCGTATATAGGTGGAAAGGATGTATATTTTGGATGCACACTTTAACAAAGACCGGAAATCAACCAAAGGCTTTCCATCTTAAAATGTCAACTTTTAAATTTGGAGCATATTAAGCATCTTAGATAACGCTGAACATAAAACATTTACCCTCATATGTTGGAAAGCATGATTACAATATGCTTTGGATAGGCCATACCTTCTCAAATTTAAAAGAAGTCAATAATAAATCAATATTCTAAGGCATTTGCAACACTGGAGTATATATTCGGTTAACCGGGGGCCGATATTCCTCGAATGCCCAATACAACAGTTTCTCGGAGTTGCTTAAATACAGCTTCAGACAAAGAATCTTAAATGACCATCTGGATTGGTCGGCTTGACACATGTAAAGATTGGATTGGCTATTTCAAACATACACAGACATATATGGAAGGTATAGCTCGGACATAAAGAACATCTGTTTCTCATCAAGCAGACACAACATTCCATTCTTGGTAATGGTTTAAACCTATGAGGAGGGAGGGGTGAGAACCCCCTAAACACTGACAATGTGAGAGTTGGCATAACAGGTGGGTCATAAAATTAATTCTAAGTTTAATATCTAATTTTCTACTTCAGTGTGAAGAGATGGGGAGATTTGTTTGTTTCTGCTGTTCAATAAAGAAAATCTTCAAAAGAACCCTTGGCTGCGCGAGTGGTGTGCACCGTCATGGAAATCCTGTCCCCTTTCTGGGACCTTGGTTATACAAGTATTCAGCCTTCGCACCTTCTTCAGTCCTGCTACCCTGTCATCTCAGTTCTCTAGCTCCCCCAATATCCAGTCACTGGTATTACTCCCATTTTGTTCACCCAACCAGGAATCTGTGAGTCTCTTGTCTGTGGAGCAATCCCTATAAATACTTAATGCTATATTGTTTGCTTATATGTGTAGCATTGTGGCTTCTCGCTGTGCTTACCATGTGCATTAAAGTTATTCTCACTTGGCTTGTATTTGTGTGTGTAATATATTAGCTGGTTACCGGGAAGTTGTGATCGTTTTGTTGTGTAGTTGCTGTTGTTGAGATGTATCAGTTTCTGTACTTTTTTAACTGAATGCTGTTGTGTGTGTAGTTAACTCATCATGAGATTAATATTCCAGGACACGATTTGTGCCCTGCTATTTGCAATGAATGCTCAGTCATCAGATATCATGTTCCTCAGTTTTATAGTCAGCAGGGCCTTCTGTCTTGGATTGTATAAAAAAGTGAACATGGCCCTTGGATCTGTGCTGCTGCATAATTGGCAGGGTATGTGCTGACAGCAATGTGATGAATCTGGAGGAGGAGGAGACGAAGGGAGGGGTGGGAAGAGGGAGGGACCAGCAATCCTGTCCTGCTCTGCTGAGCTGAATATCATTGGTTGAACCTGTAAACCTAGATATCTCAGCCATTCCTGCTTCAATTTAAAAACAGAAAACAGTTTAGGACAGCTCCAAATGTAGCCTGATGCAATGGTGTAACAATTACCTTTGCCTGCTGTATCGCTTTAAGTCATTGTGCAGGCACTGCCATTAACCAAATCGTTTGCAACCTTGATAAAACTTTCATAGTGATCTCTACACTTCCCAGGCAGGGGGACTGCCCTCGCCCTGGGTGTACTGATTGTATTAGCATAAAACTTTCAATCAATGTGCGGAGATGGAGGGGAGAGCTCAGAGGATTGACCAGAAAGGAATAGTGAGTGAATGGTATTATAAAAACTGTTGTTTATTCTATCTAGCCAGTTAAAGGTAGGTGGGTAATGGACAAGAATGGCTAACACCAAATTAGAGAACTAGTTTGAGCATAAAAGTGAGGGCCTGGGGGGGGGGGCGTGGCCGGCTATGGGAGAGTGAGGACGTGCTCAGCTTGGGCTCCCGCTGGCCGTCCTGGCAAATTAAACACACTTAGAGCTTACCCACCTGTATAGCATCTGCCAAGCCATGGTGAAGAAGCGGAGGGGTGCTAAGACGCCATCAAGCAACCGGAGCCGCAAGATCAGCGCCTATATGGACCGGGGCACCATGTCAGGCCGTGAGAGCGCCCCATCCAAAATGGCGCCGGCCCTGACCGGAGCTGCTGAGACCTCCTCTGGCCATCGGGGCGGCCGAGACCGCGTGGACGCGAGGTCCCTCTCGCCATCGGGGACCCCCGCCGCGACCCGCGATGCTAGGGCGGTGAGCTGCCCTCCCTTGTTTGTCCCGCCGGAGACGCGAGGCGGCGGAGCCGCGGGGACCGGCGTGCGGCTGGAGCGGAGGGCGGGGGAAAGCCTCCCCCTCGCCTGTGATGCGTGCCCGAGGAGACACGAGCAGGGACGCCGGAGCGAATGCTGTGCCGAGGAGGCCGCCCCTGAGAAGACACGTGCAGGGGAGAGGGGAGAGAAGAGGAGCCCCCCCCCCCCCCCCCCCCGTGGAGGCCTGCAGGAGGAGCGGGCCTGGACTGAGGCGGGAGAGAAACCACCGGCGAGCCCAGGTATGTCCCAGCTGAGCTGCCCCAGCCCGGACCTGTACCCTCCCTCTCCCCATTGCGGGGCGCACTCTGGCGGGACCGGTGCTATGGTGGGGTCCCCCAGCCGATCCTCGGCGGCTACCCCCTCCCCATCATTCTGGCGGGAACCCGCGGACCTGGGGTTCAGTCCTGGCCCAGATCTTCCCCAGCTAGCAGGGGACTCCCACCCTCGGGCTGCACCGGCTTCGCCTCACACCCATGGAACTGGGACAGTTATACCTCCGCCCCCGGGCTCTTCGATCATGAGGCACGCGGGCGGGACTTGGCTTGGGATGCCCCTTCTCCCGGCCCAGCAGCAGAGAAATGCCTCCCCGGGGCCTGCCTGGCCATGCAGCCGGCTCCCGGCGGAGAGGGGGGGAGCAACGGTGCCAGCTCCATATGGCGGTGCATGCGCAGGGGCTCCTGCTAGCACCAACTCTGGCTGGCCTCCACTGCCTGGAGTTTCGGGATGCCCCCAGGGTTCATTTCAGCGCGATCCCCCTGGGGCGAGAGTTGCGCACCAGCCCGGGAGCGATGCCCCTTACGTAGCCTATGATCCCCAGGTGACGCAGCACCCCTCTCTGGACCCTGTCCTTGCAGCCCTGAAGACAGAGCTCAAAGCCTTACCTACCAGAGATGACCTTGAATCCTTCATCCAGAGGGTGGAAGGCGCTTTTAAAAAGGATATCTCAGACCTGCAGCAGACGGTGGGCAATCTTGATACCAGAGTCGACTCGTTGGAGCAGTTTCGGGCCGCAACCACCCAGAGGCTGGAGGCGTTGGAGAGAGATCTGACCCATCAGAAGGCAGTTGCGCAGGCGGCGGTTCTGCACCTAGACGACCTTGAAAACAGGAGCCGACGCAACAACATCCGCGTCAGAGGTCTCCCTGAAGCGACGGGTCCAGACCAGCTTCGCCCTACCATAATCGGCATTTTCAACGACATACTCCGCCGCCCGCCAGATACCGAGATAGTGATTGACCGCGTACACCGGGCCCTCGGTCCCAGGCCTACAGACCCATCTCGCCCACGCGATGTCATATGCCGCTTGCACTATTACGCTGTGAAAGAGGACATTCTGGCAAAGGCTTGGGAGCAGGGCCGAATATGCTTCGACGGAGCCCCCTTACAGCTGTTTCCGGATGTCTCACGTAGGTCCCTAATGATGAGGCGAGTCCTGAAGCCCTTGCTCTCCAAGATACGGGACTGTGGGGGTTCTTACCGCTGGGGGTACCCCTTTCATCTGGTGGTCCGCAGAAACCAACGCACCTTCACCGTGAAAACCCATGCAGACCTGTCGGGCCTGTTTTCCTTCCTGGACTCCCCCCCGATAGAGGTTCCGGATTGGAGGGACATCTCGCTTCCTATGGGCCCCTTGCAGCCTCCGGAGAGACAGCCACAGAGGATTCGGCGGCCGAGGGGCGGAGTGGCGGCTCGCGGCAGGCCTGCCGTGGGTCCATCAAGAGACCCCCGCCGGGGGGCCAATGAAGATTAGACGTGCCTTGCCGCCATCGGCGATATCCTTGCATGGAATGATGTCTTGATGAACATAACTTGCTCTTATTTAAGATTTTGTGGGCTGCGAATCGGGCTCGTTGGGCGGCTCCTGGCTTGCTTAGCCGGTCTGACGGGCGGGCGGTGCGGCTCTCCGCGCCTGGGCCCTACTTGCACCCGTGTGGGCTGGTCTCCCTCATGCGGGGCTTGCCTCGGATGAGCTGGGGGCCACCCCTTCTGGGGCCGATCCCGATGGGCCTGAACCAGCCCCTTTACTGTTAGCAGTGCTTTATATTCTTAGCTATGCTTCTCCCCGCGGCGATTGGACGTGCGGGACATCTATCAACGTTTTTCAGAATGTGTTTGCTTGCTTTGGGTGGCTCGGGCTCGCTGGGCTGCTCCCCCGCCTACTCCGGCGGCTAGCGGAGTGCGGGGCCGAGGCAAGCGCCTCCGGGTGCTATGTCCACCTCCCCCTTAATGGTCGGCCTGCCGAGCTGGGCACCGTCCCCGGATTCGGCATGGTCCCTCATACGAGGGCAGACCCGGCGAGCCACGAGTCAGCTCCATACTTACTTATATCACTCCTGGGCACATGTGTAGTTCTGATTGCCCATTCTCTGATTGGTTGTGGCTAGCTAGTCGGCTGCCCGGACGCCTCTTATTTCCGCCACCGGGCCCCCGACTATTGGCCGTCGGGGCTGGATATACTTATCTACTGGCTTTGTACTTAACTAAAGATTTAAAGCTTCTGTGGGTATTGTCCTGCGGTGAGGACCTCCGCCGACAGTTCAGTCGGTGGGGGCTCCCCCAGTAGGTCGACGGGCCAGGGGACCCTCCTTATACCTCTCAGACCCGTTTCGCCCCCACCATAGGCCAGGACCCCGAGGCTCCCTGAGGTGACGTTTTGGTGACCCTGGGTGCCTTGGGTCCGACTTAGGGAAAGAAGGTTTTCTTCCTGCTCTTAGATTCCCCTAGATTCCCCCTCACACGTAAGTTTCACCCTTCACGTTTTAGTTAGGTGTTTATCCTTCCTTAGTGTGATTCCCTTTGTCTAGTGTGCCTGTCAATTAGTGTGTCCCTGGTGTATTTACCCCCCTCCCTCCCACTGCCTCCCCCCCTCCCCGTCCTCTTTTTCTTCCCCATTTGTTCCTCCTACGGGCTTGGGGTCCATTTCTCCCTGGTGCCATTAACCGTTGAATCAGGGGCGGCATCACTTGGCTTAAAATGGCTAGAGTCCAATGTACGTCCTTGAACGTTAAGGGCCTGAACTCCCCCGTTAAGCGGTCCGCCGTATTAACTGAGCTCAGGCGGTTGGGAGCGGGAATCGCCTTCCTCCAGGAGACTCACCTAAAGGTTGGGAGAGTGCACAATCTATCCAGCCATCACTTCCGCCACCAGTACCATGGCTTATCCCCTGACTCCAAGTCGAGGGGGGTAGCCATCGTCCTGGCAGGATACCTTCCCTGGACAATGGAGGAGGTGGTCCATGACCCTGAGGGTAGATACCTCTTCGTGCGGGGCACTCTTTATACTCAGAAAGTGACGCTCGCGACCTGTTATGGTCCGAGCTCGAACCAAACTAAGTTCTTGAGGTCCTCCCTGGAAAGTTTGGCGGAGTTCGCTACTGGCATTCTCCTCCTGGGGGGCGATTTCAACTGTGCTCTAGACCCTCAGCTCGACACCTCTAGGGGGAACTCTAGTGTCCCATATTCAGCGCTGAGGAGAATTAAAGCCCTCCTGTTCGAACATCAACTTCTAGATGTCTGGCGGATCATGAATCCCAGAGAAAGGGACTACACTTACTTTTCCCCCCCTCACAATACTTATTCGCGTATTGACTGGTTCCTGGTCCCCCACCGATACGTGCATCTCATATCGCGGCCCTCCATAGGCTCAATTTCAGTCTCTGACCACGCTCCCATTTCCATCATCCTGTCAGTCCCAGGTTTCGCCCCCCCCCCATCGGGACATTGGAGGCTTAATGGCTCCCTCCTCCAGGATCCTGAGTTCAAGGCGGAAATTTGCTCGGCAATCACTGAGTTTTTTTCTGTAAATGACACCCCCGATGTTCCTCGCCTATCGCAATGGGAGGCCCACAAGTGCGTGATCCGTGGCCTGCTGATTAGAAGGGGTGCCTACCTTAAAAAGGAGAGGGAGAAACAGGCTGCTCACTTGCTGCAGGAGATTCGGAGCCTGGAGACTCGGCATAAACAATCCTTAGACCCCGCTGTAGGTGTAAAATTAGCTGAACTCCGGGAGGCCCTCCGAGATGTGAGCTTCGTGAAGGTTAGAGGCCAGCTAGCTAGATGCCGTAGGTTTTTTTATGAATTCAGCAACAAAAGCGGCAGAGCCTTAGCTAGAGCTCTACGGGGGCAGCGGGCCAGAAATTTCATCCCCAGCATACTCGACTCAGGCGGTAACAGACACCACAACATAGGGGACATTGCTAAGATCTTTAGGGATTTTTACGCTGACCTGTATAATCTCCTGCAAAATAAGTCTCAGGCTCACCTACAAAAAATCAGGGCCTATATCCGGAAATCGGGCCTTCCCCGAATCGAGCGGCGCATGGCGGAGGCTCTGGAGGAGGAGATTGACGTGGGGGAATTCACGAGGGACATTAGAGGCATGAAACCTGGAAGGGCCCCTGGCCCGGACGGCTTCAGCTTGGAGTATTATAAGGAACTGACGGGCATTTTGGGCCCCCATTTTATTTCGTCCTTTGGCTCCCTGAGCAATGGACCTCCCCCCCGCGGGATACCCTCCGTGCTAGCATTGCAGTCATCCCCAAATCGGGTAAGGACCCAGCACAGTGTGGCAGTTATAGGCCCATATCCCTGCTAAATTGCGACCTTAAGATTTATAATAAAATCCTGGCGGATAGAATAGCCCCCCTCCTCCCGGACCTCATACATTGGGACCAGGTGGGCCTTGTCCCGAACCGCGAGGGAAGAGACAACACGATCAGAGTTATGGGGGTGATCCACCATGCGCGACGGATGGGGGGGGGGCTGCGCTGCTTCTCTCCACGGATGCCGAGAAGGCCTTTGATAGGGTGAGTTGGGCCTTCCTGGAAGAGACCCTTAGGCACATCGGGCTAGGCGACAAGATGCTTCGCCGGGTCCTAGCTTCATACACCTGCCCCTCGGCATCCGTGGTGGTGAACGGCCTGCCCTCTCAGGCTTTTCAATTATTTAACGGGATGCGACAGGGCTGCCCATTGTCCCCGCTTATTTTCATCATTTTGCTGGAACCATTCCTTCGGCTAGTTAGACAAAATGTTGATGTGGCGGGCATGAAGGTGGGCGGGACCGAGCACAAGGTGGCGGCGTACGCCGATGACCTGATGTTCTTTCTCACGAAGCCGGAGATCACTTTGCCGAATCTGCTTGCAGAGCTTAGGAGCTTCCAAGAGGTCGCCAATTATAAAATCAACTTCCAAAAATCCTCCGCTTTGAACATTAATGTCCCCGCAGAGAGACTGAGCCAAATCATGAAAAATTTTCACTTTAACTGGGAGCGGGAGGCAGTTACATATTTGGGCACACGGATCCCTTCCAAACTGCAAGAAACGTATGCCTTGAATTTCCCCCCACTGTTAAAACGGCTGGAGGAAGACCTCCTGAAGTGGAACAGGGGAGTCTTTTCTTGGTTCGGAAGGGTTAGTGTCATCAAGATGAACATCCTCCCCAGGGTACTGTATTTATTCCAGACCCTCCCAATAGATGTCCCCTCTACCTTCTTTAAACAGCTCACGGGAATGTGCACCAGGTTTGTATGGGCTGGTCGAGCTCACCGCATGGCGGCTTCTCTCTTGACAATCTCTAAATCTAAGGGGGGGTTGGGCCTGCCGGATTGGAGATGTTATCACGCAGCGGCTCATTTGAGCCGAGTTATTGATTGGTGCCGACACTCCGCCTTGAAACAGTGGGTCCAGTTGGAACAAGCTGCTTCTCCTTGCCCTCTCCCGGGTCTACCATGGGTCCCATTGAATAAACTCCCACAGCTGAACAAGCACCCCACAATTGGCCCGTCTAGGAGAGTGGTGGACAGATTTTTTCCAAGGCCGGGCCTCTCGCCCGGGCGATCCCCCTTGGCGCCGGTCCTGGGCCACCCCGACTTCCCGGTGGAGATAGCTGGGGGCCCTTTTAAAGCTTGGATTCAGCAGAACTGTTTTAGAAGGCTCCATATGCAGGTTGATGGCGAGTGGAGGAGACCGGAGGCCCTGGTTGAGGACCTCGCCCTCAGACCCATCACGCAGTTACAGACCCTCCAGCTTCTGCACTACCAGCGGTCGGTCGGGTCTGCGGCTGACGCATCGAGGCGGCCAACGCAATTTGAGCAGATCTGTCTGGGGGTCGGTCATTTTAGGGGAGCCCTGTCGTACTCGTACTCGTTACTGGTGGAACCTCCAGATGACTTTGTTCCACCCTACGTGAGGGGCTGGGAGAAGGAACTGAACAGAACCTTTACGGACGAGCAAAGGTGCGCCATGATTCAACTGGCGCATAGGAGCTCCATCTCCTGTAAGTACCAGGAGACCACTTTCAAAATCCTTTCCCGATGGTACCGGGTCCCGGCGCTCCTGGCGTCCATGTTCCCTTCCTCCTCCCCCCTCTGCTGGAGGTGCCTGCGAAATAGAGGGACCATGTTACACGTCTTTTGGGAATGCGAAAAGTTGGCCGGCTACTGGAGGGGGGTGAGGGAGGTCGTTAGGAAACTGAACCCCCCACAGAACCCCCCACTACAGCGCAGTGGCTGGCTGCTGTCCAGGAGATTTGTAGGATGGAAGAACTCACTGCTTCACTCAGGGGGACCCATGAAAAACACAGGCGGCTGTGGCAGGAGTGGGATAATTTCACCTTCTCGTCAGACTTCCTCCTCTATACGTAGCATGGCCTGGGTAGACTACCGGGGGGGCGATCTTCCCGCCCCACCCCTCTCCTTCTAGTATCCACACAGTTCTCCTCCCCCCCCGCTTCTTCCTTGAATGTGTCCGTTTTGTCTATCCCTCCTTCCCCCCCCATTACTTATTCCAGAATGGTTTGTCCTGTTGTTTTACCCTTTGAAAGGAAAGTTGGAGGCGAGGGTTGCAGCAGATAAAGTGTGCCACTGAACGGGGCCGCTGCCCAGGGCCGTAGGGAGCAGGGCCTACTGGGGCCCTGCACCTCTTTCGTATGGTTCTACGACCATCTATGATCGTCATCAAGCGACTCCGTTCATGTTTAGATATATGTTTATGTGCTCTATGTTCTATGTATAAACCTGTGGCACTGCGTTGCCAAGCATTGTAATTTTTGGCACTGTAATTCTTGCTTCCTTCAATAAAAACGTTTAATTAAAAAAAAAAAAAAAGTGAGGGCCTGACCAAACGTTATCTGGTGGTTAGGTCTGACAATATATAGTAAGTACAACATAAGCCAGGGGCAGTGTGGGTGAGAAAAGTTTGTATTGTTATCGCATACAAACTCATATCATATTAGGCAACAAAAGGCAGTAACATAGACATACCCCTCGATTCAAAGAGCCAAAGTTAAGTGATTTCGTATCGAGAATCGTAAGTTTGGGTGGGTGTTAGTCATTTTTTCCTGTTTTTTTGGCCATTTCCGACTCGCACGAGCCTACGTACGAATGCGTATATGCTCTTACGATCAGCGGAAGTTCGTTCCTAAATTTTAGGATCAAAACGTAAAACTTAGGATCAAATCCTAAAACTTACGATCAAAACGTAAAACTTAGGATAATTGGATGTGTTTAGGTGTGATTCAGAGAAACCTCTAAACGCGTTTTAAAAGAAAGCCACAGCCGACACCTTTTAGCAGCCGGATTGCTGTTCGTGAACAGGTTTTTTGGCTATGTGGAGGAGTCTGCGCGTCTTGTGCTCCAATGAACTGCATGTATCAGCATGGCCGAGGCCATTAATTGTATGGCAATGCATGCCTGATTTAATACATTTCATGTATGCCTTATAAAATCATTTTAATGTGGACCTTAATTAGTCCTTTGCATGTAAACCTTTATTTTGCAATATATTTGCGTTAATTAAAGAAACTTATGTCCTTTGTTATTTATTTTAAAATTGATGTACTAGAATAATATTTTTAGATAGCATTTATTGGTGTAGTTGTTTACCTTTGCTTTGTTTAATTATTTAAGCACATCTTTGGTCAGATGCATCACACTTACTGAGGAGAGGAGAGCGGGATAAAGTGCAGGATGTGGGTTACTGCTGTATTTTGCCCCCAGAGCTGGGGGCACGGACAGTCACAAGGCCCTTTCTGTTTGCAGGCTGCCCGATAATACCTGAGCCGCCATCTTGGCTGTTTCGAGGCTCATAACATGCAGAAGTTGCTGGGTGTTTTTTAATATTTGAGAGCAATCTGTATGTAGAGGGTGTGGGTAACCACACCCAAAATTTAAAGTTGTACCATTTGAAGCCAAAATATTAAAATTAAATCCACAAGTAAAAAATTAGTTAAGTTAAGTAAAAATTAAACAAAGTAAGATTTACTTATGCAAATGCATTCATTAATGGTTGGTTACTACAAAATGAATGAAATAAAGAAAAATAAAAGAACAAATATTTAGAATGCACTTTAATGAGGTAAGTTTGTAGTGCGGAGCCGCAAGATCAGAAGGATTTACGTCCAGACAAAAAAGGAAAAAGGGCAAAACCAATGTTGCAACCTGAGAAATGAAACGGAAAAATCCGGATGGAAACTGACATAGGTCTGATTCCCGAACTGCCATACGAACGGACGTATATTTTAGGATAGAAACGTATTTGCTTATAGAATCACTCGCAAGTTCATACGAACGCACGAGCGGACGTGAAAAATAGGATGATCGTGACCCAAATCCAAGCTGTTACATGTTTCTTTGAATCAACCCAATAGTCTTCAAAGTATAATATCACACGCCATAAGCAATTATTACAACACAGGAAAGATATCCATGGATGTATGTACAAAAAATGCATCTACAGCAGGTGACTATATTTCTTTAACTTTGGAACATTCATAGACTGTTTCCCTTACTTAGTGTTTTGTATGGGTGCGATTAGTCCAGATAGAAGGTGTTGCATGGGATGCCCTGGCGAGCCTTATTGGTCTTGTTCTGAGAGTATGTTTGGATGAAGAGAATTGGAGAATGATTTCTATGTAATACCTCCAGAAGGTTGGTGGATGATTTCTGGTAGGCCAAAGTTATGTACCAGGCCCCCTTTAAGAAGCAAAGTGTCAGCGGGTAGTCCGGGCTGTGGAGTGTCCTCGAACAGTTAATGTTGTGAGCCCAAGGAGGAGCTCAAAGTTCCAGGCTTTTCTGTGACTGTCTACCGTTGGTCTATTCACAAGTTCGCTCACAAGCCCGGGCCTCTGGGTTGCTCCAGGTCAAAGGGGGGGGCAAGGTCAAGTCTCACTTGGGCTTCCGACTGATTTATGATCGTCAAAATGGGATACGCTTTTGTTTTAGTGTCAATTTGTGCACTAATGTTCGCCTTTGTGCCAATTTGCACCTGAAATTTTCCGCTAGCGTCCTTTTTGCGAACCAAACTGTCTCCAGCGCCTGATTTATGGTATGTTTAGAGGGGAGAAAAGCGTGCGCAAATGTGGCAATTTGAACAGTGAATTTCCTCCAGCAAAAATGTGGAGGAAACTGCCGATTCCAACAGGCTTATTTCATCCCAAAAACGTTCTGCATGTTTATGAACAATGAAAGTGTCAGCCGCAAGTTCTTTTTTAAGGGTCAAACCCTTTTTTTTTTTGGGGGGGGGGGGGTCCTACAAAAAAAACATTTTCAAAAAACACAAAAATTAAGGTCCAAACAACAAAAATGTGGATACCATAAGCTTGCAGGGGCAGGACTCTCTTTCCTATTGTATCTTGTATCAGAATATTCATTGTGAGCTCTGTAACACATTTGTAATAGTCTATGTACTGTATGTTTCTACCCTGTCTGTAATTGCTACTTTGTACAAAGCTACGAAAGATGATGGCGCTAAATAAATAAACAATAATAATAATAATTCTGGGCCCCAAAGTTTAGCAAAAACAATAAAAAAAGCATAGCTCACTTATTAAGCATTAATATACAAACCAAACGGGAGGGAGGGTTAAAGAGAATATCTGGGACAAAACATTGGTCAAAAAATGTTAAGGCTTAACTGGAATCAGAATAGCCCCCCCCCCAAAAAAAAGGAGAAGACAGGTTCTCCAGAGAATACACTCCGAAATGGTGAATAGAGCTTCACAGAAAACACAGAAGCTGGAGAGATCAAATCGCTATGGAGAAACAGTTAAGGAAAGGGGAGAAACATGGGGGAGTGTGGCCTGGAAGAGTCATGGCACCTCATGAGAAGCATATCTCTGAAAATCCTTATAGGAGCCCTATGTAATAAAACCCCACGATGAGGCAGATTATGCCCTCGTGCGTGTAGTGCTCTTCCTCTAGCCACAGCTGCTGCTGGTTGGTATTGGTGGCAGTGGTGGGCTCAGCAGCTCCAGGGTTGGATGGGCTGCTGGTCTCCATTATGAGTGCAAGAACTCACAGGAAGGACAGGAGAAGGGGCAGATGCAAGGAGGACCATGCACTTTGATTGGCAGCATGGGGAAAGGAAAGAGAGACTGCTAAATATCCCGGCACCCAGGCCCTCCCATCAGGGGTCAGTTTCTGCTTAGGTCAGGCATTGAAAACATGCCTCCAAAATGCACCTCTTATCCATTTGAATGTTTCCTTGTTAGCGGTTCGGTACAATTTGGTCCAAATAGAATGTCAGAGAAAAATTTGGCGCATCGGCTACTCATCCCTACTACCAAGGTATCTTACTCTTATATTAGGAAGCCCCGCTGGAAAGAAACAACCTCCGGTTAGAGTGAAAATCATGGTGGTCTTTCCTCTCTAAGAACATCGATAACACAGTAGAGCACAGAAGGTGTTCCTTACCAGGCCATTGGCATCACTTCCTTCCAGATCTAAGCCCAGCTTATACTGGAACCAAGTGTCAGGCCCAAACAGATTATATTATGGGAAGCTGTGGTCCACCCAGGGTGTGCAAGATTCGGTACTCGACAGAGAGCCCATTACCAGTCTAAGTCTTCCTCAAAGCTCCCAATGGTGGAGGGTACAGTAGGCCCCACGCAGTCCTGTGGTGATCCCAGATTTGGGAAAGGGAAAACAAAGGACAGATGGTACATAACAAAGCAGACAGACTAAGAGTACAGCAGGTATCTGCCGACAGGAGCTAGCTGGGGGCGGGGGGGACTGGTGGATGGCCTAAGTCTAGTACAGACAATAGAGTGTAGGCCCCAGTACAGACAATGGAATACAGACAGTGGAGGGCCTGGACCCCAGTCCAGACTACAAAGGACCTGGACCCCAGTACAGACAACAGAGAGCCAGGACCTTCCTGGCAGCACCCAGGGGGGCCGAGACTGAAACCTTTTATGGCAGGGCACAGGGGGACTAGAACCTTCATAGCAGCGCCCAGGGGGACCAGAGCTTATACAGTAGGGGACCGGAGCTTATACAGTAGAGCCCAGGGGGGTGATTTGTGCCTTTGAGACTGAACCTCATGCCACGAGCCTTGGAAGCCAGAATCAGACATCCCTGTGACTCTAGGAAACCCCTTGAGGTCTCCATGAGCCCACAAGAAACTGCATAAATCACCTTGTGCAAACCCAGGTGTTTTAAAACCGGAGGCAGGGCCAGATTAAAGAGGACCTTCACTCTGAATAAGAGTCTATCTTATATGTTTCCCACACCCTGTACATACAGATTGCTCACATTAAAAATCATCCCACCTGCATCTACTGCATGTTATGAGCCTTTAAACATCCAAGATGGTGGCTCATGGACCATCAGGCAGCCTGCAAACAGGAAGTGTCTTCTGACTGCGTCGCTCTGCATTCTGTTCAGCTGTGTGGCTCAATGAGCAAATTTAATTATCCAAATGAAGAACCCCAAAATATCTAATAAAGTACAGCAATAAATAACCAAAAATATAAATAAAATAAATGTTCTTCAGAAAATCATGTATACACACAAGTGTATATACAAATCACACACTCCCATACCTATCCATTATACTAAATCTTCATAAAAAGTTCTGAGTGCCAATAAATAAATACAAAACAAAAGACATAATGAATGAAAACATAATGAAATCTGCTCTGTAATGCCCTATACTCCACAGGTGGAAAAGAGGCAAGGGGGGTATGTAAAAATGGGGAAACAAGAAAAGGATCACCAAATGATAATCAGGCCTTCAGCATACCGCCAAGGCATAGGCAAGTCCAGCACTGGCATTAGAGGCTCAGGCAATGTAGGCACTGGCATTAGAGGCTCAGGCAATGTAGGCACTGGCATTAGAGGCTCAGGCAATGTAGGCACTGGCATTAGAGGCTCAGGCAATGTAGGCACTGGCATTAGAGGCTCAGGCAATGTAGGCACTGGCATTAGAGGCTCAGGCAATGTAGGCACTGGCATTAGAGGCTCAGGCAATGTAGGCACTGGCATTAGAGGCTCAGGCAATGTAGGCACTGGCATTAGAGGCTCAGGCAATGTAGGCACTGGCATTAGAGGCTCGGGTAACACAGGCACTGGCATTAGAGGCTCGGGTAACACAGGCACTGGCATTAGAGGCTTGGATAAGGCAGACACTGGCATTACAGGCTCAGGAAAGGAAGGGACTGGCATTGGAGGCTCAGGCAAGGCAGGCACTGGCATTAGAGGTTCAGGCAAGGAAGGAACTGGCATTGAAGGCTCAGGCAAGGCAGGCTCTGGTATTAGAGGTTCAGGCAAGGAAGGAACTGGCATTACAGGCTTATGCAAGCCAGGCACTGGCATTACAGGCTCAGGCAAGGAAGGCACTGGCATTACAGGCTCAGGCAAGGAAGGCACTGGCATTACAGGCTCAGTCAAGGAAGGCACTGGCATTACAGGCTCAGTCAAGGAAGGCACTGGCATTACAGGCTCAGTCAAGGAAGGCACTCTCATTAGAGGCTCAGGCAAGGAAGGCACTGGCATTACAGGCTCAGTCAAGGAAGGCACTGGCATTACAGGCTCAGTCAAGGAAGGCACTGGCATTACAGGCTCAGTCAAGGAAGGCACTCTCATTAGAGGCTCAAGCAAGGCAGGCACTGGCATTAGAGGCTCAGGCAAGGCAGGCACTGGCATTAGAGGCTCAGGCAAGGCAGGCACTGGCATTAGAGGCTCAGGCAAGGCAGGCACTGGCATTAGAGGCTCAGGCAAGGCAGGCACTGGCATTAGAGGCTCAGGAAAGGAAGGCACTGGCATTGGAGGCTCAGGCAAGGCAGGCACTGGCATTACAGGCTCAGTCAAGGAAGGCACTCTCATTAGAGGCTCAAGCAAGGCAGGCACTGGCATTAGAGGCTCAGGCAAGGCAGGCACTGGCATTAGAGGCTCAGGCAAGGCAGGCACTGGCATTAGAGGCTCAGGCAAGGCAGGCACTGGCATTGGAGGCTCAGGCAAGGCAGGCACTGGCATCAGAGGTTCAGGCAAGGAAGGCACTGGCTTTAGAGGTTCAGGCAAGGTAGGCACTGGCATTAGAGGCGCAGGCAAGGCAGGCGCTGACATTACAGGCTCAGGAAAGTTAGGCACTGGCATTAGAGGCTCAGGCAAGGCAGACACTGACATTACAGGCTCAGGCAAGGAAGGCACTGGCATTACAGGCTCAGGCAAGGAAGGCACTGGCATTAGAGGCTCAGTCAAGGAAGGCACTGTCATTAGAGGCTCAGGCAAGGCAAACACTGGCATTAGAGGCTGGGGTAAGGCAGGCACTGGCATTACAGGCTCAGGCAAGGAAGGCACTGGCATTAGAGGCTCAGTCAAGGAAGGCACTGGCATTACAGGCTTAGCCAAGGAAGGCACTGTCATTAGAGGCTCAGGCAAGGCAGGCACTGACATTAGCGGCTCAAGCAAGGCAGGCACTGATATTAGAGGCTCAGGCAAGACAGGCACTGACATTAGAGGCTCAGGCCATGTAGGCAAACGCATTAGAGGCTCAGGCAAGGCAGGCACTGGCATTAGAGGCTCAGGCACAGCAGGCACTGGCATTAGAGGCTCGAACAAGGCAGGCACTGGCATTAGAGGCTCAGGCAAGGCAGGCACTGGCATTAGAGGCTCAGGCAAGGCAGGCACTGGCATTAGAAGATCGGGCAAGGCAGGCACTGGCATTAGATGCTCGGGCAGGACAGGCACTGGCATTAGAGGGTGAGGCAAGGCAGACACTGGCATTAGAGGCTCGGGCAGGACAGGCACTGGCATTAGAGGCTCGGGCAGGACAGGCACTGGCATTAGAGGGTGAGGCAAGGCAGACACTGGCATTAGAGGCTTGGGCAGGACAGGCACTGGCATTAGAGGGTGAGGCAAGGCAGACACTGGCATTAGAGGTGCAGCTAGGGCTCAATGTGGAGACATGGGTGTAGGAGCAGTAAAAATTAGCAAAAGGTCCTCTTCATAGGGAAAGCAATTCAGGGGATTGGGGGTTTAATATATATTTAATATATAATATTCTGTATGTTATACAATTTTGTGCAAGATAGTGCAAATATAGTGTATCAAATATTAGGCTTTTCTTTTGGGTAACACAACCCCCTTTGGCTTGCCTATACTTGGCTAGCAATGGATAATGTGTGGGGGGTCGGTTCTAGGAATACTCCCATGTATAGAGCCTTTGCCCCCTTCAATTAACCAGTCACGCTTGAGCTGCTAAAACAATCTGTTTAACTCACAGCCGCAGCCTAGGCCTCTATCACCAAAAGTCAAAAGTCCACTGTAAGTCCCTTTGCGTTCCGATCTCGTGTCCTTCTTCTTCCTATTTGCTGGCTAACGTGCGTTTCGTCACTTAGGCACAGGACATCCTCAGAGCCAATGTGTGCTCTCTGTATCTCCTCCATGTGTTTCTACCCTCCACTGCATGGAGAGGCAGGTAATCCAGCTTCACTTAATTAATCCTTTATGTGTCTTTCTGCTGATCGATTCAGAACCATCTTGGAGAAAATGTATGTGCGAACCGAGATCCTCTTCACACCATGCGGATAGGTCTCATACGTCCATCAATCCTTCATCACTGTCTCATTGATCAACTTGATGGCTGTACATTGGCTATATATGTATATATATATATCACTCAACTGCCCTCCTCCACCACACGGACCCTAATATTATATATCCAGAGCACCCAGCTGCTCCCCTCCACCCCACAGACCCAAACATTAATATGCAGAGCACCCAGCTGCTCCCCTCCACCCCACACACCCAAACATTAATATGCAGAGCACCCAGCTGCTCCCCTCCTCCCCACACACCCAAACATTAATATGCAGAGCACCCAGCTGCTCCCCTCCACCCCACACACCCAAACATTAATATGCAGAGCACCCAGCTGCTCCCCTCCACCCCACACACCCAAACATTAATATACAGAGCACCCAGCTGCTCCTCTTCACCCCACAGACCCAAACATTAATATGCAGAACACCCAGCTGCTCCCCTCCACCCCACAGACCCAAACATTAATATGCAGAGCCCCCAGCTGCTCCCCTCCACCCCACACACCCAAACATTAATATACAGAGCACCCAGCTGCTCCCCTCCACCCCACACACCCAAACATTAATATGCAGAGCACCCAGCTGCTCCGCTCCACCCCACAGACCCAAACATTAATATGCAGAGCCCCCAGCTGCTCCCCTCCACCCCACACACCCAAACATTAATATACAGAGCACCCAGCTGCTCCTCTCCACCCCACACACCCAAACATTTATATGCAGAGCACCAAGCTGCTACACTCCACCCCACACACCCAAACATTAATATGCAGAGCACCCAGCTGCTCCCCTCCACCCCACACACCCAAACATTAATATGCAGAGCACCCAGCTGCTCCCCTCCACCCCACACACCCAAACATTAATATGCAGAGCACCCAGCTGCTCCCCTCCACCCCACACACCCAAACATTAATATGCAGAGCACTCAGCTGCTCCCCTCCACCCCACACACCCAAACATTAATATACAGAGCACCCAGCTGCTCCTCTCCACCACACACACCCAAACATTAATATACAGAGCACCCAGCTGCTCCTCTCCACCCCACACACCCAAACATTAATATGCAGAGCACCCAGCTGCTCCCCTCCACCCCACACACCCAAACATTAATATGCAGAGCACCCAGCTGCTCCCCTCCTCCCCACACACCCAAACATTAATATGCAGAGCACCCAGCTGCTCCCCTCCACCCCACACACCCAAACATTAATATACAGAGCACCAAGCTGCTACACTCCACCCCACACACCCAAACATTAATATGCAGAGCACCCAGCTGCTCCCCTTTACCCCACACACCCAAACATTAATATACAGAGCACCCAGCTGCTCCCCTCCACCCCACACACCCAAACATTAATATACAGAGCACCCAGCTGCTCCTCTCCACCCCACACACCCAAACATTAATATACAGAGCACCCAGCTGCTCCTCTCCACCCCACACACCCAAACATTAATATGCAGAGCACCCAGCTGCTCCCCTCCACCCCACACACCCAAACATTAATATACAGAGCACCCAGCTGCTCCCCTCCACCCCACAGACCCAAACATTAATATACAGAGCACCCAGCTGCTGCCCTCCACCCCACACACCCAAACATTAATATACAGAGCACCCAGCTGCTCCCCTCCACCCCACACACCCAAACATTAATATACAGAGCACCCAGCTGCTCCTATCCACCCCACAGACCCAAACATTAATATGCAGAGCACCCAGCTGCTCCCCTCCACCCCACACACCCAAACATTAATATGCAGAGCACCCAGCTGCTCCGCTCCACCCCACACACCCAAACATTAATATACAGAGCACCCAGCTGCTCCCTTCCACCCCACACACCCAAACATTAATATGCAGAGCACCCAGCTGCTCCGCTCCACCCCACACACCCAAACATTAATATGCAGAGCACCCAGTTGATCCCCTCTTCTTCACAGATCCAGAAATGATTAACTGCCATGTTTTCAGGGTGGAAAAGAGGGTCAATTGATTAATTAAGCCACTCTTTGAATAGTGAATCATTTTTGGATGCAGATCTGCATGTTACGCCTCAAAGAGGGACAAATGAGAACAACGAGGGACAGGGGGACATGGACTCAAAAGAGGGACAGTCCCTTCAAATTAGGGACACTTAGAAGGTATGTCTTTCTTATTTGCCATTTGCTGTTGGAGCAGCAGCGACATCTTTCCCTCTCAGGATCTCCCTCCCTCCCTTGTGAGGGAATGTCCTAGCTCTGCCATTAGGGCTTCCCTCTGATCACATGACTCACACTATGTCATGTGACAAGGCTCTTCCTGTGTGTGAGAGGGAGGTCGTGTTTCCGGCCATTGAAGCAGCATCTGGTGTGAGCTGTATATCCGCTCTGGGAAGCTGCAGTCGCCCGGGAGGCAGCGAGGGATCTCGTGTGACATTTGCAGCCGGCAGCATTGTCTCTCTATCATTCCTCGGAGGTAATGATGTATAGAATGTGTCACTAGTCACTGGATATTTAGTTGTTGTGTTAGCATTATAATATACATTGGGATGTAGCGTTAGCAGTGAGCTTAGGCTGCGCTCACACTGTGCGGTTGCAGTTCAAAGGTGTTTTGAACTGCTTTATTATTTTTGCAGTTCTATAGACTACAATTGAAATCGGTTTGTGGTTCAGTTCAGTAGGGACACAGCAAACAGGACTTTTCTGGCTGTATTCAGCCTTGCTGTATGGAAATGGAGAACACACCTCCCAAGTGCCCCTGATTTGGAGAGACTGTCCCTCTTATGAGTCCATGTCCCTTTTTGTTCTCTTTTGTCTGTCTTTGAGGTGTAACATGCAGATCTGGAGCAATAAATGATTAAATTGCCTATTCAATGTGTTTATATTGTTGTAAACACTAACTCTATCCATCCCTCAATGAAGGGACATGACCTGATTTATCAATTGTCCCTCTTCCCACCCTGAAAAGTTGGGAGATATGGGAGAGGTGTCCATAGAGGATACATGATATCACTTTTCATACAAATACGAATTTGGACAGTTGTGAACAGGGGTGTAACTAGTGGAGGTGCGACTGTTCCGGGGGCCCAGGAGGTCAGGTAGGCCCCATCATTGTTGCTCCTCCACCTATTTGTTATATTTGTGCTCACTTGGCATCATTTAGAGAAAAGAAGCAGCATTTGTCTCTGCTGGTTCAGTCTTTAGTTGTCTAGCTGCATCCAACTGAGTAAGCAGAGAAAAAACATTTATGTATGAGTCCCCGGCATATTGTGTTACACCACTGCTTGTGAACATTGCTTTATTTATGGATTCCCTATAAGTAGTTTCTTTTAAGGGTTGGGGCACTGATAATGATAATGTATTTAGATTCTCAGTAGCACGTATACAGGGATATATATATATATATATATATATATATATATATTTATTTATAGGGACCATGTTCTTATTCTGCTGCTGAGTTACTACAATCAAATTAATTTATAATCTAGATGCCTATTGCCACTTCAAGTGAACCTATAACCAGGATTTTGCCCTAGGGGGCAAATTGGGATGCCCCGCTGTGTGAAACCCCCCCTACAGATCACCCACTCCACTCACCTTTCTGCCATTTCCACGGGGCATGCGCGGGTGCTCGTCCAGTGATTTACGCAGCAGATATTAAAGTGGACCAAAACCCACATTTTTAACTTGCATCCCTATGTTTTGCTGCTCTCATGAATAGTACCTTTTGCCAGTATTTAATGCTCCTGCTTCACTCCCAGATAATGATGTCTGTTTTAGCTGTAAAGCTCCGCATCCTCCATTTTTTGCCTCTGTTGTGTGTGCCGATGATGTCATTGCCACACCTATGTAATGTCTAATCGCTGTCATCTTACAGAGAGGGACAACAAATAAATCAGTGTTCCAGGACAATTCAAAAAGTTAAAATATTTATTTCTAGAGTATCAGCAGGGGCTTGGCCCAAATATATTTCACAAGTTCGGTGGGTTTTGGTCTGCTTTAATGCAGGGTATAAAGCTGTTGTTGAACAGTACATCGGCATAGGGATCGCTGGTGGCCACGTTCCCGGCTCCCCTGTGGATTGTGCGGGACAGGAAAAAGGTAAGGGGCGTGCGGCATACCCACCAACTTTTCAGGGTGGGAAAGAGGGACATTTCTTAAATTAGGCCACACACCCTCATTGAGGGATGGATGGGGATAGAATGTAACAGTTACAACAATAGAAACACTTAAAATAGGCAAATTAATAATTTATTGCTGCAGATCTGCATGTTACACCTCCAAAAAGGGACAAATGAGAACAACGAGGGACGTGGACTCAAAAGAGGGACAATGCTTCTAAAACAGGGACACTTGGGAGATATGCGTGCGGGCCTTATGTATAGTATTCAAGTGTGATCTCTACAGAGCATCAAAAACAGACCTGATATACAAGGGAGGGGGATTTAGAAGGGCACAAGGATCTCCATACACAAGGCCCCCATTATAGAGGATCAGCACCTCCTCCCATCACAGATCCCCCCCCCCCCCTAGGTAATTTTGTCAGTTCCTGGATTGAGGACCCCCCCCCCCCCCCACTATGTGCCAACTTGGATTGGAAAGGCTGTCTTGGTGTGGGGGGCTCCTAGGTCAGAGAGGATCCCTCCTTTCTCTCAACTTAGCTTAGCTTCTGGTTTCACACCTCTATTGGCTCCTCTGTCTGTTTTCCTCTCTGGAATGTTCTCCATGGGGTTGACTCAAAGCTAGATGAGAAAACTCACACCTCCTTTAGGTGGGTAGACAATGAAAAAGGACCAAAACCCACCCTGCAGTCTGTGAGACTCTAGGGCAGGCATACTCGCTCCCCCTGGGGCACCATGAGCTGTATGAAACTCCTCAAGTCGCCCAAAAACTCACCTTCTTTCCTGGTCCAATGGCTCATGCGCAAGCAGCAGCCACGTCCTGGCTATCCCTTTAGGAGGGCGCATGGCAGCGCCAAGTATTTGTGAATAGAAAAAGTACGACGGAAAGGCTCTGAAGCTGCCCCTCCAAGAACCAGAAATTTGGCCGCACACTCTATCAATAAATCAAAAGTGTTGTGTTTATTAAATACAAAGCACTGCACGTGCCTAAAAATCAGATACCATAAGTAAATAACATACACACTAAAAATACCGTTTTGTGAGTACTCGCCTTTAAAACGGTTATTATGAGTGTGCCATACACTCCACTTCGATCTTCATGACATGTGGGTAATCTCCAGTGCAGAGATGAATATGCAAAAAAGAAAGCCCCTCCCGGCCCATATATACCTAGGACCTCCCACCAATTTCCCAGTGTAAAAAAGCAGTAAGGGGACCAGGAAGAACCAATTATAACCTTAACAATCAAAACCAATGGTCCACCATATAAAAGCCCCAGAATACCTGAAAAAAAGGGGTGGGGCGAAGTGGAGTGTATGGCACACTCATAATACCCGTTTTAAAGGTGAGTACTCACAAAGCGGTATTATTCTAAGTGTGCCATACACTCCACTTCGGTCTTCATGACATGTGGGACATCCAATAGCAGTGTCCGTCATGGGTGGGAACCAGAAACAGTAAAGAATGTACAAACTCAAACCACTGCAGCCTGCAGAACCTTGCGGCCAAAAACAGCATCCGCTGAAGCCCGCACATCAACCTTGTAAAACTTGGAACAAGTATGAACGGAAGACCAAGTAGCAGCCTTACAAACTTGTTCAACAGAAGCCTGGTGCTGAAAAGCCCAGGACGCACCAACCGCACGAGTAGAGTGCGCAGTAACCTTAAAAGGGGGAGTTCTCCCCTTAGCAGAATAGGCCCCAAAAATGGCCTGACTAATCCATTTGCTAATCGTAGACTTAGCAGGCGCCAAACCTGTCCTGGGCCCGCAGGGCACCACGAAAAAAGCGTCCGTCTTGCGGAAGGAAGAAATAGTCACCAAATAGTACTTCACACAACGAACAACATCCAAATTGTGCAGAACCCTCTCCTTGTCATTGTTAGGCTTAGGACACAAGGAAGGGAGAACAATATCCTGATTGAGGTGGAAAGCAGGCACCACCTTAGGAAGGAAATCCGGCTTAAAACGAAAAACCACCTTATCCTGGTATCTCCCAAAGTAAGAGGCCTGAATCGATAGATCCGCCAACTCAGAGACACACCGAACAGAGGTAATAGCCACCAAGAAAGCAACCTTCTGAGTGAGAACTGAAAGAGCAATATCCTGTAGCAGCTCAAAAGGAGGACCCTGCAGAGCCGAAAGAGCCAAATTCAAATCCCAAACAGGAACCACAGCCTTCCGAGGGGGCCGCACATGCGCGACCCCTTGGAAAAAGGTCTTAACCAGCGGGTGTAAGGCAAAAGACCTCTGGAAGAAAACCGACAGAGCAGAAACCTGTCCTTTCAAAGCTGGAACCCAAGATCCAGATTATGCTGAAGAAACTCCAAAATCCTGGGTATCGAAAACACCCTGCAAGGCGAGGCCCTAGCCTCACACCAATCAGACCCCCAAGTCCTATAGTAAATGCCAGAAGAGGACCGCTTCCTAGCCCTAATCAAAGTCTGAACAACAGCCTCAGACAAACCTTCATCTTTCAAAATGCAGCCAAGCCGTCAAAGCCAGCGTTTGTAAATTGGGGTAAAGTAGTTGACCCTGAGATAGCAGATCCGGTAACAAGGGAAGCCGGTACTGATCTACAGCCAGCCTTACAACGTCTGCGTACCAAACCCTTCTTGGCCACCTTGGAGCCACCAGAATCGCTGGTGCCCCTTCTAGAACCAGTTTGCGAACTACCTTGCCCAGCATGGAGACGGGCGGAAACAGGTAGATAAAACCCAGATCCTTCCAAGCAAGGGACAAGGCATCCACTGCCAGAGATAGAGGATCCTGAGAAAGAGACACAAAGGCCGGAAGTTTGTGATTGTGCCTCGAGGCAAAGAGATCCACCTCCGGAGTCCCCCACTTGCGGCAAAGATCCAGAAAAACCTCGGGGTTGAGAGACCACTCTCCTTGGCGAGAGGATCCCCTGCTCAGGGAATCCGCCTCCGTGTTCTCCACTCCCGGAATGTAGACTGCCGAAATGCAAGGAACATTGCTCTCCGCCCAGTGCAGGATCAGAGAGACTTCCCTGAGGGCACTCCTGCTGCGAGTCCCTCCTTGGTGATTGATGTAATCTACCGCCGTTCGGTTGTCTGAACAAACCTGAACCGGTAGACCCTGTAAATGTGAGGTCAGCCGAGCCAGAACCAGTCAGATGGCTCTGAGCTCCAAGACATTGATGGGGGTGTGAGCCTCCTGAGGACCCCACACCCCGCTGAACTGATGACTTTTCCAATAACCTCCCCAGCCCGACAGGCATCCGTGGTAACCGTCTTCCAACAAGGGAGCAGAAAGGATCTGCCCTGCAACAGGTTGCTCGATTCCAGCCACCACCGAAGGGACTGCCGAACCCTGGGAGACATCCTGAAAGGTTGATCCAATGACTGCGGACACCTGTCCCAACGCATCAATAGGTGAAGTTGAAGAGATCTCATGTGAAACTGTGCAAACGGTACCGCCTCGAAGGAGGATACCATCAAGCCCACCAGTTTCATCCCCTGTTGGATAGAGGGACAAGGATTGGCCAGAAGAAGGCGGATCAGACCCTGAATCCCCTGCACCTTGGTCTGGGGCAGAAACACTCTGGCCAGAATGGTATCCAGATTCATGCCCAGAAATGAAATCACACGAGACGGAGAGAGAGAAGACTTGGGGTGGTTGATCACCCACCTGAACCTCTCCAGGGTCAACACCACCTGGTGGGTGTCCCGCTCCGCCTGACGGAGGGAAGAAGCTGAGATCAACAGGTCATCCAGATAAGGCACAATGCGAATGCCCTGAGCTCTGAGCAGAGCCATAATTCCCGCCAAGACCTTGGTGAAGACCCTCGGCGCCGAGGTCAGTCCGAAGGGAAGGGCTACAAACTGAAAATGTTGATCCTCCACCGCAAGCCAGAGGAATCTCTGATGTGCCTGAAAAATCGGAACATGCAGATACGCATCCTTGATGTCTATGGATGTCATAAAATCCCCTTGGCGAAGGGAATTGATAGCGGAGCGCAGAGTCTCCATGTGGAACTTTTTGGCTCTGATAAACCTGTTGAGAAACTTGAGATCTAGAATGGGTCTCACCGAACCCTCCTTTTTGGGAACCGTGAAAAGGTTGGAGTAGTAACCCCTGCCTCTCTCCAACTGAGGCACCGGGCAAATAACTCCTATGTCCAGAAGGTTTTTTACTGCTAACAGGAGCCCCTGTGCAGCCTGAGGGTCCGAGGGCACCCGAGACCTTAAGAATCTTGGGGGCGGCCAGTACTCTAACTCCAGTTTGTACCCGGAGGAGACCACTTCCAAGATCCAATTGTCTGTGACCTCCCGGGCCCAGACCTGGAAGAAGAGCCGCAGCCGCCCCCCCACCCTTGCGGGTGAGGGCGCCCCTTCATTGCTGAGCCGGTTTAACGGCAGGCTTGGGCTTGGAACCCCAGGCAGCCGCAGGACGTGCCCGACCTCTGCCCCAGTTCCAGGGCGAGCCCCTGACACCCGAGAAGGCCAAACCCCTAGCCGCTCTGGCCCCTCGAAAGGAAGGAGTGAACGAGCCAGCCCCCCGAAAAGGACGGCGCTGTTTCTTCCGCTGAGGTAACTTACCTCATTTAGCAACAGCACCCAATTTATCTCCAAACAGCCGCGTACCCAAGAAGGGAAGAGCTGTGAGCGACTTCTTGGCCCCAACGTCCGCCGTCCACTGGCGGAGCCAGACCGATCTGCGCATAGCCGCCAGTAAGGCTGAAGTCCTACTACACACGACAATAGAATCTTCCATAGCAGCCATGACAAAATCCATGAACAATTCACATCTCTTACGGGTAGCGAACTCCGCGCAAGCTGGATCAAACTGAGCGTCATTCAGCCAGTCC
Organism: Gastrophryne carolinensis; assembly: GCA_027917425.1. Classification (NCBI taxonomy): domain Eukaryota; kingdom Metazoa; phylum Chordata; class Amphibia; order Anura; family Microhylidae; genus Gastrophryne; species Gastrophryne carolinensis. The sequence goes on from CM051237.1 coordinate 25,263,429, forward strand.
CTGATAAGAGACCTGGTAGCAAGCGACACCAGGGCAGATGCACAAACAGGCCGCAGGGCCGAGCCCACGCTGGCAAATGCATGGCACGCCATCTGATCAAGGCGCTTATCCTCGCCATCCTTAAGGGAAGCACAGAAGAGTTGGTCAAACCTAAAACTGGCTCGTCAACCTCGGGAGGAGAAGACCAGCGCTTAACCGCCTTCACCGGGAGAGGATACTTCTTATCCCATCCCTGAGGAGCACCAGGAAGCCGACTGGCTCTCTAAGGATCAGCGCATCAAAGTAGGGAGGGTAGGGAATTCCAGACGGGGCTTGCGGACCCCCAAAAATTCCCCCTTCTTGAGAGGGGGCGCCTCAAGCGGTTCAATATCCAACACCTCCAATAGATGTGACAAAACAGTGGCCGTATCTACGGCATCCCCCAGCGCCTGCACGACATCGGCATCCCCAGACTGAACATAGTCAGCCTCTGTTTCCTGATACAATTCCCCCCTCCTCTAACGGGGAATAATCTGACAAATCAACGGAATCGTCGTCAACATCCCACAAGGGCTGGGCCGACGACAAATGTCTCTTTTTAGCCTGGGCCTTCTTGCCCACCGTGCTAGCAATAATTTTCTCGATGCTGGCCAATCTAGCACAAACATCAGAGTGCGACTCCCCGCTGGCACCAATGTCATTTGGGGTACGGATAAGGCGGGGAGGGGAAGGCGATGAAGCGGGAGGAGCCGACCCAGAAGGCTGGGTACCAGACTGCCGCGTTATGGCCTTTTGTGCGCATAGTATACAGATCAGCACATTCTCCCCCGTAAGGGATACCCCACACCCTACACATGGCCCGGATTGTCCCAGAGGGAGCCCGAGCCCAGTATCCTGCGGAGCCTCCATATGGTGATTTTTGTGGTCAGTCGCAAGACCGCAGGGAATTTACGCCTAAGCAACCCAGGATGCCCCTTAAAAGTCTCGGTGGGAGGATTTGAGGTGATCAATTTACACTAGGGACCCCAGGACCAGGAGGAACCCCTTAATAATATGCACAAATACAATGCAATCTGTAACACACAAACAGACATCATAAGTGCAATTCCCTATATATATATATAAGGCAATAACACACATATATATATATATATATATATATATATATGTATCTATATCCCAGCTCCAGACATGCGATAGCCAAAAAAAAACAATATAGACACACACACATGCCCGCAAACAGTGAGGGCCCCCCGCTAGAGAGGGCCCCCCAAATAAGCTAAGGAAGTGGCCATCCGGCCCTTACCACCAGGAGCGCAGCTCAGCACAGCAATCCAAAATGACCCCCGAGAAGTGCAAACCAATAATTAAATTGTCCCTGCACCACCCTTCAAATAACCATAAATTGCAAAAAGATCAGTGTGCATATATATGGTGTCCAAAAAAAAGCAATTTAAAATTTGCTAACAAACATAATGTGGGGCCCAGTACCCCACAGAAAGGGCACCAATAAATTGCACCACCAATCTTATATATTCAAAAAATCAATCAAGGCATGTAACAATACTATGAAATTTTAAATTGTAAATTTATTTACATCATAATTAAAATTTAGAGCTCATACAACACATAATTAAAACCATAATTACTCAACAGGAGACTACCAAGCCAGAAAAAAAAGTGCCAATTGTGCATATAATGATACAAATATAAGCAAAGTGTATATAAACAAGTGATACAAGTAATATAGATCAATCCAAGGGGTCAAACAACCTCTAATTAAAAATAAATTGCCAAACAACTGTGAAGTGTTAATAAAACAATATATGTGTATCAAAAACTAACACATACAAATTACACACCTAAACCAATCCAAAAACTAACCCCAAAAATAATCCTCAAGTGTTAAAAATATATAAATTTCTATCACCAAGTGTCTGGCTGGAACTCCTGCTATGTCCTGGTGCCCCTTTACCCACGCGCTCCGTGGACAAACACCACTTTTACAAGGTGCCAGGAAGAGAACCACATACATAATTATATATATATATATATATATATCTATATCCCAGCTCCAGACATGCAATAGCCAAAAAAAAACAATATAGACACACACACATGCCCACAAACAGTGAGGGCCCCCCGCTAGAGAGGGGCCCCCAAATAAGCTAAGGAAGTGGCCATCCAGCCCTTACCACCAGGAGCGCAGCTCAGCACAGCAATCCAAAATGACCCCCGAGAAGTGCCTTTCAGAAAGACAGGAAGAGAAGGGGGAGGGCGGGCCAGCGCAGAACGCGCGCTCGCCAGGCCACGCCCCCCTCGCAGCAACGCGGATCCCAGGGATTGAGCCACAGAATTGCGCCAAAGAAGGGGGCGGGGCTACCGCAGCCACGCCGAGAGCCCCTCCCTGAACACAGCCTAAGGGGGAGAAGCTCCCCAGGCTAAATCAAGGCACCAGATATGGTCTCAGAAGTGAAAAACATCCTGTCAGTCAAACACACACACACGGGCATAGGAGAACGAAAACGAAATAACGGCCACCCCCCCCCCCCCCCCCCCCCCCCCGGAGGGGAGTAAGGGACCCAGAAGGGGGGGAACCCTGCCATAAGCATAGAGGGATGGGGCATCCCACACCAGGATCACCAAAACCTGGGTAACCTCCTACCCCATAGTCCCATAGTGAGGTCTCACGGTGGAGCAATGCTCCTTCCACACCCATAGGGTGCTGCCTACCTTCACCAGGACCCGCAGCCTAAGCTGGGAGGCTCAAATAGGGGCAATTTAGAAAGGGTCCTGGCAGCAATAGTGACAATAAACGGCCGGGGTGCGAGCCCGGCTTACCTGTAAGTAAAGAAGTCTTCATCTTCTGTCTTGTCGCCTTCTCTGCAGAGAAGCAACTGGGAAATTGGTAGGAGGTCCCAGGTATATATGGACCGGGAGGGGCTTTCTTTTTTGCATATTCATCTCTGCAGAAGTTCGCCCTCTATTGGGGATTACCCACATGTCATGAAGATCGAAGTGGAGTGTATGGCACACTTAGAATATAACCATGTGATTTGTGCAGATGTGAGCTCGCTGATTGGACGAACGGCCGCACATGCGCTGTTGGATCGGAAAGAAGTGAGTTTGTTCGGGAGACCCGGGAGACCTGGGTGGTTTCACTCAGTGGGGCATCCTCATTTGGGGTGCCCCAGAGGCAAAGACCAAAACCCAGGATAGTCAAAATCTTGAGTGTTGGTCCACTTGAAAGTGAATGGCAGTTTTCTCTCCTAAAAAGGAGTGAGTTTGTAGTTGTGGTGTCTGGGCAGAGGATTCTGGGCTGGGAATTTCTCTTCCACAGCTCCTCGTGATTTCTGACCATTGTGCTTATGCAGCAATTGTAATCCGTTCAGCCTCCTACGTGTTGTAGCCTCTCCAGGGGCATATGCCTCGGGTGCAGCAGGTCAGGGGGGCATTAAAGGGGGCTCTGAGCACAGGACGGGGGCACCATTTTAAATCTTGGCCCCGGGTTCCCAATCCTGACCCCATCTCTAGTATGTATATAGTGTATGTACCTGGTGAAATAAAGCTGAAGAACCTGAATCAGAGGAGACTTTATTGATGTCTTCAGCATACCTCCCTAAAGTCCCTAATTTGGAGGGACTGTCCCTCTTTTGATCTCATTTGTCCCTCTTTGAGGTGTAACATGCAGATCTGCATCAATAAATGATTCATTTGCCTACTGAAAGTGTTTATATTGTTGTAACTGTTACAATGTATCTCCTATCCATCCCTCAATGAGGGGGCGTGGCTTACCAATTGTATGTCTTTAGAGAGAGTTTCTCTGTCCTCTTTATTCTACACTGAAACCCCATACTAACATCCCAAATCATACAAACATACACACACGCATACAATATCAAATCCATACAACACCTCAGTAAATCTGCGTCACCCTTATCTTTCCCCTCCCACAGGAGACACTATGATGACAAATGTGAAAACTGAGGAGGAAGAATTCTTTGTAAAGAATGAAGAGGAGGAAATCCCTCTACAGATCAGCTCAGGTGAGTAATAAACCTTCTATAGAAAAGATTTATCTGTGTCTCCTGCTCAGTCACTCCACACACTCTGCTCTGTCTTATACGATTCATTATAGGGAAATAACTCTCATCTTTATTCACAGACCCTGGAGGAGCTATAATAAAATCTGAGGAGGAGGAAGAAATATCTGTAAAGAATGAAGATCCTCTACAGATCAGCACAGGTGAGTAATAAACCTTCTATAGAGACGATTTCCCTGTATTTATTGCTCAGTTACTCCATACATTATGGTCTGTCTGAAAGCAGAAAAAAACATGATTTTGACTATCCTTGGTTTTGTTCCTTGCCCCCGTGTTGGCCCCATTTGGGATTCCCAGTCCTACAGTGCATGCACAGGCACTCATCCAATCAGAGCCGTTTGCTTATTCACGGCCGTTGACCCTGTGCTTGAGAATACAATAGAAATGTCTAAGGGGAAAAAATTCCCACTTCACCATATGACAGGAGCACCAAAAAATTATGGAACTAGTAATCTAAAGCATTAAATACAAATTTTATTAGTGACAAGACAACATAAAATCACATATAACAACATAAAGACACATTAAAACCCTGCATATCCACAAATTCTACCAGAGCCAAACAATAACAAGGCAGGGAACTCTCCTTACTACCTAAATTGGGGACTAAAATGGCGGGAAACTAAAATGTTTGTGCCGGCACAAAGAACTCTAAGTGGACCTAAACCCCTCTATTCAAAGACAAGGAAATAAAGGAAGGAAGGGGAGGGGAAGAGGGGGCAAGGAAAAAAAAAGGGGGGGGGGGAAAGGGAGAAGATTGTGGCACTTGTATTGTCTTGATTATTGCATTGCGGATTATTTCTCACATTGTTTGTGGCCATGATTAGTTGTCATGACATATCTTTTTAGGTATCTGTGTATTATTACTGTATATAGGAGGTGTTGTGTTTATACAGAGTATATTGGTTTTATATATGCATGAACACTGTTTATAATACATTGCAAGCACTGTTCATATATTTTTTGCAGTGCACACAGGTTTTCTGTTTGATATAAATTGGTATATGGTATTTGCACTAGTCACTTTAATTGTTTTGTATATATCACCCTCTTCTCCCTTCCCCCCCCCCCCCCCCTTTTTTTTCCTTGCCCCCTCTTCCCCTCCCCTTCCTTCCTTTATTTCCTTGTCTTTGAATAGAGGGGTTTAGGTCCACTTAGAGTTCTTTGTGCCGGCACAAACATTTTAGTTTCCCGCCATTTTAGTCCCCAATTTAGGTAGTAAGGAGACTTCCCAGTGATTGTATGCCTTGTTATTGTTTGGCTCTGGTAGAATTTGTGGATATGCAGGGTTTTAATGTGTCTTTATGTTGTTATATGTGATTTTATGTTGTCTTGTCACTAATAAAATTTGTATTTAATGCTTTAGATTACTAGTTCCATAATTTTTTGGTGCTCCTGTCATATGGTGAAGTGGGAATTTTTTCCCCTTAGCCATTTCTATTGTATTCTCAAGGGCTTTGAGACAGTGTAGCACAGATTGTATTTCGATGTGGTGCACCCCCTTGTGTTTTTGGACCCTGTGCTTGACAATTGCTAGTGAAAGACTCGCTCCGGACTATCAGAATGGCTGAGGTGTGAGAGCGCATCTTGGCTCAGAGATGCAGCCATTCTTCATCCAGATTATTTACATTGCAGAGGGTGTGGTGCTCCAGGGGGTTTCCCACAGCAGCGGGGGGGGGGGGGGGGGGGGGGGGAGGTCAGGAGCCAGCCCTTGAATCTGGGACTGGCCTGGTTGGGTTTTGTTCTGCTTTGAATAGCTCAGTACAGGGACATGACTCTCATCTTTATTCACAGACCCTGGAGAAGCTATAGTGAAAAAAGAGGAGGAAGAGGAAATATTTGTGAAGAATGAAGAGGAGGAAATTCCTCTACAGATCAGCACAGGTGAGTAATAAACCTTCTATATAAAACATTTCCCTGTATTTTATGCTTGGTGATGATCGATCCACTGATGTCAATGTGTTACCTGAATTTTACAATGTCTCTAAATGTAAAATCCTGCACTTGGGTAGAAGGAATCTCTGCTCTGAGTACCGTATGGGCAGCACTGTGTTATCCAGGACCTCGGAGGAGAGAGATTTAGAGATACTGATGACTGATAGCTGCAAGATGATTGGACAGTGCAGCCAGGCAGTGGGAAAAGCAAGCAGGATGCTCGGCTGCATAGCTCGAGGCATCACCAGTAGGAAGAGGGAGGTTGTGATGCTGCTGTATAGAGCCCTGGTGAGGCCACAGCTAGAATACTGTGTGCAGTTCTGGAGACCTTACCTGCAAAAAGACATTATTCAAATAGAACCGGTCCAAAGGACGGCAACAAAAATGGTAGAAGGACCTAAACTTAAAACTTATCAGGAGAGACTTAAAGAACTAAATTTGTACAGTCTGGACCTTTATATATATGTGAAAGGATTCAATAAGGTTCAGGAGGGAAGTCTTTTTAAGAAGAAACTTAATGATAGAACAAGGGTCCCAACCTGAAGCTAGTCAGAGGGAAGATCAGGAGCAACGTAAGAAAATATTATGTTACAGGAAGAGTAGTAGATGCTTCGAACAAACTTCCAGCAGAGGTGGTTGAAAAATAGACAGTAAGTGAATTTAAAAATGTCTGGGATAAGCGCATATCTATCCTAAGATAAAGAGAACATACTGTATACACATAAGGGCAGACTAGATGGACCGTATGGTCTTCTTCTGCTGTCACGCGTCTATGTCGGTGAAATAAAGGACATCTGTATGTAACAAGTCTACTCGCCCTACTCTGTGCAAGCTGCTGTAGCAATAAAAGTGAACATTTATGTCGCACTCACTTACTACCTACTTTGATCACCAGTATGTATCTAACATTTCACCTTATGCCTAATTTACCCCCTTGTTACCCACCACACTCACTCTTTAGGATCTGGAATTGCCCGCACATCTCGGTACAGGGGCATCACTTTGTTTTTTTACCCCCACAGTCTCCAGAGATGCTAGCGTGGCAAATGTGAAAACCGAGGAGGAATTATTTGTGCAGAAAAAAGAAGGGGATCTACAGATCAGCCCAGGTAAGTAATAAATACAGAGAAGAGATGTCCCTGTATCTCCTGCTCAGTCACTCCACACACTCTGGTCTGTGTTATACAGCTCAGTACAGGGGCCTGACTCTCATCTTTATTTACAGACCCTGAAAAAGATATAGTTAAAACGGAGGATGAAGAAGTGTATGCGAATAATAAAGAGGGGGAAATCCCTCTACCCATAATCGCAGGTGAGTAATAAACCCTGTATATAAAATTTCCCTGTATCTCCTGCTGAGTCACTCCACACACTCTGGTCTGTGTTATACAGCTCAGTGCAGGGTCCTGACTCTCGGCTTTGTTCACAGACCCTGGAAAAGCTATAGTTAAAGCGGAGGATGAAGAAGTATATGTGAATAATAAAGAGGGGGAAATCCCTCTACCCATCATCTCAGGTGAGTAATAAACCCTGTATAGAGATGTCCCTGTATCTCCTGCTCAGTCACTCCACACTCTGTTATACATCTGAGTACAGGGGCCTGAATCTCCTCTTTATTCACAGATCCTATAGCTGCTATAGTGAAAACTGAGGAGGAAGAAGTATTTGTGCAGAATACAGTGTGGGAAATTCCTCTATTGATCAGCACAGGTAAGCAATGAACCTTATGCAGACAGCATATTCTCCATGTTCAGTTCACTATCCTAATACTGCACTCATCATCTCATCACATCTTACACACATGCTGGTGCTTAGTTTTAAACTGAATAAGATCTGTTTCACATCAGATCTTTCATAACAGAAGGGAGAGTTTTCTAGTTCCAGCTCATTGCTGGAACACCTGTATTTATTATACCCAGGGCTGTATTTCTTATTAGGCAACCCTAGGCACATGCCTAGGGTAGCAACCTGGAAGGGGGGCGCTGCCCTTTCTATCATAGTAAAGAAAAGAAATTAAAACTCCCATTGCCGCAACATGCCTCCTGACAAGCGCCCCCCCTCTCCAGCTACAGAAGGAGGCAGAGTGTATTTGTGTGATGGGGGGGGGGGCGGTTATTGGTTGTACATAGACCAGAGCATCTCCCCTCCACTGCTGTGGTCATGTGACTCCTGTATGTCAGAATGCCGGAAAGATGCTTGTCTGCTCCTCTGGTTTTCCCCCCTTGTGCCCTCCCCTTCTCCGCACACATACTCTTCATCTAACCCATGGCACCCTCTCCTTTTTTTTTTATATGGAATGTGACATAACTTAAAAAAAGGGGGCACAAATACTTAACTTAAAGTGGACCAACACCCAGGGGTGATCGGCCCGGGAATCTATAAGATTCCTGGGCCGATCACCTCACTCACTGCGGGACATCCGAGATCGGGATGTCCCACAGGGTGAAACCCCCCCAAAAAAAACCAAACTCCTTACCTGATCCGCCGCCTCCCGCGCCCCTCTAGACGTGCCCGCGCCGGCCGTCTGTGAATGGCCGGCGCGGGCACGCCGAGAGTGCCGCGCGGGAGGCGGCGGCGGACGCGCTGTCTTGGACGCCGCTGTCACTCGCTTGGACGTCGGCGGGGATTGGACGCCGCGGTCACATGGGAGCGGGGAGAGGTGAGTTTTTGGGGGGTTTCAGAGAGCGGGACACCCCCGATCGGGGTGCCCTGCCGAAGTGGACCAAAACCCAGGATAGTCAAAATCCTGGGTGTTGGTCCACTTTAAGCACAAACACCAGATACGGCCCTGATTATTTACTGATTTGTTTCTCTATGAACGAATTTATGTACACTGCTTTTCATCATTTTTTATAATTCCAAGTAATGAGTCGAGACGCACCAGCACATCTAGCTGTGAAGATTTTAATTTTATTTATTTATTCCCACAATATTCAAAGTCTCACATGTCTTTCCTTTTCAGTGAACCACATCTGCTAAGGTGGAAGAGGCTGCTAGTTGTAGCGATGCTACCTGAAGCCTCTTTCATGCCATCCACAATCTAGCTGGTCATTGCTCCTTTTCCTCTTTGCTGAGCAGTCTCCTTCCCAGCTCATCTGCTGTTCAATCTTCTCTCACAAGAAGACTTTCAAATATACACAAAGCAAGACTCCAATACACACTACTAAGGGGTTCTAACCTTTTTAAATGGTTATGGTCCTGCCCAGCTCAAACAGTATAACTTCTGGGTTACAGGCTGCATGTCTTCACTATGCACCTTCCCAGAGAAACAAAACATAACACAGTGATGGAAGCAGAAAGTTATCCGTGGCCAGGGCACAAATCTATGTAATAACCTGGAGTGGCATCACAAGGCTGCGTGGGACAATCTGAATGCCCCACAAATGCTCCTCCATTCAGGATTCCCTCTACCAGGGCTTATTGTTTGAATATTTGTTAAATATTCAAACAAATATAAATACAAAGCACCGTGCTAAAATCGATAATTTCCTTAGGTCCACAATAAAATGCTCAACGTACGAAAGTCCTCACTCCAAAAAAGACCAGAGATCAAAAGTATACTCGCCCTGTGTTTATACTTATACCAAAAAGACCACCTTTAGGGTCAAGATAGACAATGCAGCGTCGCACAAAGGCTCACAGGGAGGATTCCAAAATCCTAGAAATAGAAAAAGTGCGACAAGGGAAACTCTTGGATTCACACCAAGAAATGTAGGCATGCCAAACTCTGTAGTAAATCATGGAAGAAGACTTCTTCCGCGCCTGAATCATGGTCTGAACAACCGTGGCCGACAGCCCCTTTTCCGTTAGGATTGAGGTTTCAATAGGCAGGCCGTCAAAGTCTGTTAATTGGGATGCTGCAGCGATCCCTGAGTGAGAAGCCCTGGGTCGTCGGGCATGATGTAACAATCGACTGACATCTGGACTATGTCCACGAAACCAACTCCGTCTCGGCCAACGAGGAGCCACCAGGATGCTTGGTACCCCCTCCTGGGCTATCTTGCGCAGCACTCTGCCCAGGAGAGGAAATGGAGGGAATGCATAAAGGAGACTGAACTCCGTCCACAGAATTGCCGAAACGTCTGTGGCGAAGGACAGAGGATCTCTTGACAGGGAGACGAACCTTGGAAGCTTGTGATTGTGTCTGGACGCAAACAGGTCCACGACCGGCTGACCCCAGCGGAGACACAGAGCGTGAAAGATCTTGTTGCTGAGAGACCATTACCCCAGACGAGACGTCCCCCTGCTCAGGGAGTCTGCCTCCTGGTTTTCTACCCCGGGGAAGTAAGCCGCCGAGATGCAGGGAACATTCTCCTCCGCCCAAGTCAGAATCTGGGACACCTGAAGAACTCGCTTGCTCCGAGTCCAGCCCTGGTGATTGATGTAGGCGACAGCTGTCTGATTGTCCGAGCAGACCTGAATCGCCTGACCCCTTAGATGGGGAGTCAATTGAAGAATCACCAACCGAATCGCTCTCAGCTCCAGCAGATTGATGGGTAAGTGGGCCTCCTGTGGCCCCCACTGACCCTTGAACTTCAGCGTTTGCCGAAAACCTCCCCAGCCGGACTGGCGTCCGTGGTAACTATCTCCCACCGGGGAGTAAGAAAGGACTTGCCCACCAACAGATTTCTGGAGTCCAACCACCACAAGAGGGACTGTCTGACCATGGGGACAGTGAAAAATCCTGATCCAGGAACTCCTGCGTCCGGGCCCAACCGGTCAACAGATTCATTCGAAGAGGTCTCATGTGGAACTGGGTGAAGGGCACTGCCTCGAAGCAGGACACCATGAGGCCCACCAGTTTCATCCCCAGACAGATCGATGGCTGCTGACAAGCCAGTAGGGCCTGCACCTGCATCTGGAGGCCCTCCACCTTCTGCTGGGGTAGGAATATATTGACCTGAGAGGTGTCCAACGTCATGCCCAGGAAGGACCTCACCATTGAGGGAGTGGTAGAAGACTTGGGGTAATTGATTACCCATCCGAAATCCTCGAGAGTTGATAACACCGTCCGGGTGTCGCTCTCGGCCTGCTGAAGGGACTGAGCTGCAATCAGCAAATCGTCCAGATAAGGAAGAAGACGAATGCCCTGGTTCCTCAGAATAGCCATGATGCCCGCCAGCACCTTGGTGAACACATGGGGGGCTGAGGCTATCCCGAGCGGCAGTGCCACAAACTGGTAATGCTGATCCTCCAGCGCAAACCTCAGGAACTTCTGATGCCCCTGAAAAATCGGGATGTGCAGATAAGCATCCTTGATGTCCACCGTGGTCATGAAGTCACCAGGCCGAAGCGAGCTCACCGCGGACCGTAAGGTCTCCATGCGGAAATGTCTGACTCCATTCCGTCCTTCTTGGGCACCGTGAACAGATTGAAGTAGAACCCTCGACCCTGTTCCTGGCGAGGCACAGGGCAAATCATACCTGATAGTAGAAGGCTCTGAACTGCCCTGCGCCGTCAATGCATTCCGGGAGATCCGCGACCGAAGAAATCTTGAGGGCGAAGAACCCCGAAAGGGCCGCTCAGGCTGCCGTCCCTGAGGGAGTCTTCCATCCTTGGCCAGAAGGTTCAGACGCTCCCCGAACAACCTGTGCCCCAGGAAGGGGATACTAGTGAGCGACTTCTTGGCCGCAGCGTCTTGGCCGATCTTCGCAGTAGCTACTGCAAGACAAATCTGGGGATTTCCATGGAAACAGCTCTATTTATAGGAGGCCGGGAGGAGTTACAGCTTTGGATCTTGCAGTAACTGGCGCCACCTGGTGGCGGACTACCCACACGTATATGGATAACTGGGACAGCATGGACCAAACACAGGGAAAATTATTCCACCTCAAGAGCATTGCTTTACATTTATCCACATTGAACTTCATTTGCCAAATGGATGCCAGCTTTGTTTCTTTTTGACAGGTTTTATTAACCAACAATCAGCTTTGTAATTTTTAAATGTCCTTTTTTTGCCTGCAAAATTTTCACTGAACTGGTACATCTGGGACAGTAACTGGGCAACCCACTCGGTCTACCTGATTGTCGGATGTGGGGAGATACATGTGCAATTCTCAGGACTTTATTTGCTTGCCCTGTGATGCAAAGGCTTATGTTTCACTAGAGTGGCAACTCATCCAGTACCCATTTAATGGACCTCTCCAGCCACTCTCCTAGATCCAGGTACAACTGCCCATGAGCATTTCAAACATGTCACTTTGTTTTAGGATAAGTCTGACAGGAGGTCAAGTAGACCATGTGGTATGGATAATCCTTTTGATGGACATGCCTAAAAGCATACCTCTAAACCATACCAGATCCAGTGGGACAGTAACCATTTTCTACTGCTGTCCCGCTGCCCCAGGAGGTGGAAGGTGTGTCCCACATTTGGAGCACCGTACTCTGCCATCATTCTCTTTTAACCATTGGTCATTCGGAGATTAATGGCCCTGTCCCTCCGTCCCTGTTTGAGCTACCTGCTGTCAATGTCATTCATAGAAGCAGCCCCAACTGGCTCTGTGTTATCTGTGAAAATTGGGTGCGGCAAGGGGCATGGCTATGTGAGACGATCTAACTGTCCTTTTTAAAGTCTGCATAGGAATACAGCTTGTTCTTACAAAAACATGTTTACTAGTTTACATATAAATAATGTGTTAATGGAATGGGAAGAAAGCAGTTCATCTGTCAGTCAGGTCTGTAAAAAGAAAATTGAAAATGACCACATGCCCATACCCAAAATACCTTCTCACCGACTTTGTTGTTTCACTGTCAACAGAGAGGAGAAGTTGATGTTGCTGTGGCTTTTAATTTTCTGTTATTTATTGGTTTAGTGATTTTGGAAATCCTTGTTTGGTGTCTAGCTTGTGAAATAGAGAGGTGGCTTTCTCTAACTATTTTCTATTTCTTTCTTTCTTTCTTGCAGGTGATCTATGTATCCAGAATAATACGGATGAATTTAATCTTGATGACACCACAGCACAGTCTCCAGAAGTCAACCCTACACTAAATCTTGTAGCGTCAGCATCTGATACGCAATCGGGGTTTAATGAAGATTTTCTTACAGATAGTATCAATCACAGATGTCCCACACTGAGAACATATTCATGTTCTCAGTGTGGGAAAAGCTTTAAAGATGCTACACATCTTATCCAGCATGAAAGAGATCACGCAAGAGAGAAACCATATTCATGTTCTATATGTGGAGAACGTTTTTTTCATCAGTCAGGACTTAAAGACCATGAGAGTGCTCATTCAGAAAAGCCATATTCCTGTTCCAAATGTGACTTATGCTTTTCCACCCACTCTATACTTGTTAGGCATGAAAGATGGCATGCAACCCTTACCAAACCTACAAAACACATTTGTAAAAAATGTGGAAAGGTTTTCCCTCATAAATCGGCCCTTACTGCACATAAAACAATTCATAGAGGGGAGAAGCCATATTCTTGTTCTGAGTGTGGGAAAGCTTTTCCTACGAAATCAAGCCTTGCTCTACATCAAAAAAATCATATAGGGTTTAAGCCATATACTTGTTCTGAATGTGGGAAACATTTTGCCCATAGATCAGCCCTTAACATTCATCATAGAATTCATACGGGGGAGAAGCCATATTCGTGTTTGACATGTGGAAAATGTTTTACTAATCAATCCGGCCTTTACAAACATGAAGGCACTCATATTAGAGAGAAGAAGAAATCACGCCTTATCAAACATGGGGAAACTCCTGTAGGAAAGACATATTGTTGCTCTGAATGCGGGAAAGGTTTCTCTCAGAAATCAAACCTCCTTAGGCACGAAACAACTCATACTGGAGTGAAGCCATATGTTTGTTCTGAATGTGGCAAATGTTTTAGTCAGAAATCAAGTCTTAGCAATCATGAAAGAGTTCATACAGGAGTGAAGCCATATTCTTGCTCTATATGTGGGAAATGTTTCTCACAGAAATCAGGCCTTAGCAAACATGAAAAAATTCATAGCAGACAAGAGTCCTATTCGAGTTCTGATTCTGATTGAAATGTTATTATTCGTATATTCCTCTTGTCAAACATAGTAGTTTATACACAGTACTGGCTATGCTGATATAAATGCTGTTTTATCATAAAGTCATTTCCCTTTTTACCCCCTGCTGGGGGCTCAGATCCAACTCAGTTACTATTCATACATTTAAGGTTCTTGAAGCGCCTTCATCCAGGAGAGAGAGACACCACAAAAAGACCTACCTCTTATGAGCCTTATCCCAAATTGGTTTCATTGAGGCCATGTCCCTTGGAAGTCCACTGATAATGTTCATATGCCTAGGCTGACCTAAAAAAAAAAAATTGTAATCTACCCCTTCCCACTTTCTGACAGAATGCAAAAAGACCCACCCTATATCCCAAATTGGTTTCTTAGATGTTCACACTCATTAAGACCGTGTCCTTTAGAAGTCCGCTGATAATATGCCTAGGTTGACCTACTTTCTGATGTCATGCTTCCCATATTTTACCTTTTCTTTCTCTTGTCCCTTGATGTTACTGGTCTGTTCTGGTAGAGTTTTTGTGATCATAGTTGCAAAGCCAGTTAGTTGCCTGCTGGTGGCACTGTACGCCCCTAATATGGCTGTGGTTGTTAGTGTTTACCAGCAGAGGGCTCACCCACATGGATTATCGAGGCCAGCCGCATGTAATATTTAAAGCGGAAAAAAATCCAGGGTTTTAACTTTTCCAAATTGGGATGCCTCGCTGTGTAAAAATTCCCAGATCGGCGCATTCAGACTCATTTTCCCCAATCCAATGGAGTCTACGCAGTCTCTCGTCCAATCCAAGCCACCCGCTGAAGCGATGTAGTTGGCAACCGCTCTAATTATTGTGAATGGTGAGCACGAGTGGTGCATCCCCCCTCTTTCCCTGCGCTCGTGCCCCAGCCAATCTGAATGCCTGAGAGCTGGAGGCGTGCACAGCCAGAGGATGCGGCCGCTCTCACTGCCCATTCACAACTTACCTAGCTTCTACCTTCTATTCATCTGTAGTCCTGATACCCCATCATTCCCCATCGTCCTACTTGCTTTCATTCGGTTACCCTGTTAGCTCCACGCTCTCTTCCAGTCCTCCAGCTCCCTGCAAATATCCAGTCACTGCTTCCATTCTGTTCACCCATTCATTTATACAGGAATCTCTGTGCCTCTTGTCTGTGTCATTACTCTGTACATATTGATTTGGCTATACCCTTGTATTAGTGTGCTGTGCATGTAGAGCATTTTACTAAGTGTCATTTAGTGCGTGTTTAGTGCTATAATGTCAACTTATATACGTAGTACTCTTTGCTGTGCTCAAATGTGCATTAAATTATTTTCACTTGATTTGTATTTGTGTCTGATATATTAACTATTTATTATATTAATATATTAGCTGGCTATGCCCAGAAGCTGTGACCATTTTGTTGTGTAATTGGTACATTAAAGTAAATTTCATTTCAGTGAACAGAGGGGGCAGGCGGCTCACCGTGACAGTTGGGGGCGTCAGAGGGAGTCGGGAAGAGACTCACAAAAATACAATTCTGTGAAATACCTGTAGAATTGGTATTATAAGTATACAGTACGTCCTGCTCCAGATAGATTACTTACACTTGGGTTATCCTCCACCAGATGGCGCTGCACTGCAGAGACATGTAAAACAGGCTCCTCCCGGCACCCTCAAATACCCGGGGACCTCCCACAAATCCCCAGCATTGAAAAGCAGTGAACAAGAAGCCGGGAGAATTTAACCACCCAAAAACTGGTAACTTATAACAATCACCATACAGGGGATCCAGAATAATGCAAAAACCAGGGTGGGGTGGAGCAGGACGTACTGTATACTTATAATACCAATTCTACAGGTGAGTATTTCACAGAATTGTATTATTCTTAGTATACAGTACGTCCTGCTCCAGATAGAGTACTTACACTTGGGACATCCAATAGCAGTGTCCATAAAGTAGGGTGGGATCCCCAATAAAAAGGTAACAGCAGACAGTTTAAACCACTGCCGCCTGCAAAACCTTGCGGCCAAAAACAGCAACAGCTGAGGCATTAACATCAACCTTGTAAAACTTTGAAAAGGTACGAACAAAAGACCAGGTAGCGGCCTTGCACACTGGTGCAATAGAAGCCTGGTGCTGGAAGGCCCAAGGGGCACCAATAGCACGAGAAGAAAGAGCAATAAAGCGAAGGGAGGATTCTTCCCCTTAGCAGAGTAGGCCTGAATCACAGCCTGACGAATCCATATGCGGATAGTAGACTTGGCAGGAGCCAAAAACCCTTCCTAGGACCAGAAGGGACCACAAAAAGAGCATCAGTGTTCTTGAAAGGTGCAGTAGCCACCAGATAGTACTTCAGACACCTAACCACATCCAAAGAGTGCAAAACTCTCTCCTTAGCATTGCTAGGGTTAGAGCACAAAGAAGGAAGAACAATATCCTGATTCAAATGAAAGGCAGACACTACCTTTAGGCAGAAATTCAGGTTTGAACGAAACACCTTGTGCTGGTGCCTCTCAAAGTAGGGGGGCTGAATGGACAGCACAGCCTGACAGAAGTGATAGCTACCAGAAACACGACCTTGAGTGTAAGAATAGCCAAGGCAGCAACCTGCACAGGTTCAAAGGGAGCACCCTGCAAAACAGGCAAGACCATTTTCAAATCCCAAAGACAGGGACCATAGGTTGTAGTGGGGAACGCACATGAGCAACCCCCTAAAGGCAGTCTTAATCAAGGAATGCTGAACAAAAGACTTCTGAAAGAAGACAGACAGGATAGAAACCTGACCCTTCAGAGTACTGAGTTAGAGAAAAACTCCAACCCATGCAGTAAAACTCCAGATCCCTGGTAACTGAGAACACCCAACAGGGAAGAGACCAAGACTAAACCAGTCAATGTAGGTACGCCATACCATATAACAGATAGAAGAAGAAATCATCTTCCTAGCCTTCACCATTGACTCAACCAAAGAGGTAGACAAACCATTCTCCATCAAGATGGAGGTTTCAGCAGTCAGGCCGTCAAGGCCAGAGTTAGTAAATGGGATGGCGTACGTGGTCCTGAGTGAGCAGATCTGGCACTCCAGGCAGAAAGCACTGATCTACTGCCATCTGCACCACGTCTGCGAACCACACTCTTCTTGGCCACCTGAGGCCACCAGAACTACTGGCACCCCTTTCAGAGCAATCCTGCGCAGCAGGGGGAATGTAGAAAGACATACAGAAACTGAACGTCCCGCCATGACAGTACTAAGGCATCCATGGGCACGGCCAGAGGATCCTGGTACGGGGAGACAAAGGCCGGGAGTTTGTGATTGTGACGGAACGCAAACAGATCCACATAGGTTGGCCCCAACGGTGATACAGAGATTGGAACACCCTGTTGCAGAGAGACCCCCCCCCCCCCCCCCCCCGGAATGTATACCGCTGAAAAGCAAGGAACATTGGCCTCCACCAGATCAGAATCAGAGACACTACCTGGAGGACCCTCTTGGACCGGGTCCCTCCCTGATGATTGATGTAGGCAACTGCCATCAGAGTGACCATGCGCCCCCGAGCAGGCAGGCCCTGAAATGAGCAGTCAAACAAATCAGAACTAACCTGATCGCTCACAGCTGCAGGACATTGATAGGTGAATAGGCCTCCTAAGGACCCCACCTCCCCTGGAGCTGCAGGGCCAGGAGAAACCCCCCAACCTGCTAGACCAGCATCTGTGGTGACTGTCTCCCAGGAAGGAGCAAGAAGGTTCCACCCCCCAATAGGTTCCTTGAGTCCATCCACTACAAGAGGGACCTCCTCACCAGGGGGGGGAAGACACCCAGACCCTGTCCAGGGACGCTGGGTCCTTGTCCCATACAGACAATAGGAGAAGTTGAAGAAGCCCCAAGAGGGACTGAGCACAAAGGGCTGCTGCGAAGCACGCCACCATCAGGCCCATCAGCTGCATCCCCTGCCTTGGTGAAGGAACGGGGACAGCTAGGAGAAACTGAACTTGTGCAAGCAGATTGTCCACCTTTTGCTGAGGAAGGAATATCCTTGCCTGAACAGGAGATTCATTCCTAGGAATTAAATTACCAAAGAAGGGGACAGCGAAAACTTGGTGGTGGCTGATCACCCATCCAGATGACTCCAGGATGGACACCACCAGCTGAGTATCCAACTTTGCCCGATGTAGAGGCTGGGAAGTGATGAGGACGTCCAGGTAGTGCAGCACGCGGACGCCCCTTGGCCTCATCAGAGACATCACCCCCACCAGCACCTTGGTGAGCACTCTGGGAGCTGAAGAGAGGCCAGATGGCAAGGCCACAAATTGGCAGTGTTGATCCTCCAACGTGGATCTAAGGAATCTTGGTGTCCTGAAAACACAAGGATGTGAAAGTAAGCATCTTTGATATCCACAATCGGCATGAAGCCCACGGTTCCCAAGGAGCAGATGGCCGAGCGCAGAGTTTTCATGAGGAAGGCGCCTGTACTTGACAAATTGCTGAAGATCTGTGCATCCAGAATGGGCCAGACTGACCCATCTTTTTTGGGAACTGTGAGAAGATTGGAGTAGGGTCCCTTGCCTCTGTCCGTTAAGGGAAATCTGCAAACGACCCCCAAACCCCGCAGACCTTGCACGGCCTGTGCCAGCACCTGAGTAGAAGCAGGGACCAGGAGTACCCGGGACCCGGTAATCTTAGGGGGGGGCGCACAGCAAATACCATCTTGTAGCCGGAGGACACTAACTCCTAAATCCACCGGTCTGAGGCATGGTGCCTCCAGACTTAAGCAAGGTGCCGCAGCCGTCCCCTCACCCAGGCGGGTGAGGGCGCCCCATCATGCTTGAGGGGACTTGGGAGAGGATTTGAACATAGCCCCCCCCAGAGGAGCAAGGGTGTTGTCTTCTGCTCCTGGGACAGGGAGTTGCGCGAGCCCCCACGAAGGACGCCCCTGGTTCCTGTTTAACACCATGGTGGGGGGGTGGAAGGGGGGTCCTGGCCCCGAAGGGCCCGAGACAGCCGCCTACGCTGGGGTAACTTGCCTCTCCTACCAAACAGGTCTAGGCGGGCCCCAAACAGACGCAGCCCTTTAAAGGGGAGCCCGGTAAGGGCCTTCTTCGCAGCATTGTCAGCACCCCACTGTCGCAGCCAGAGCAAGCGACGTATAGCCACCACAAGGGCAGAAGTTCTTGCACAGATTCTAATGGTGTCATCCAATGCTAATAGGATAAATTTTACAAACACATCACAATTGGAGAGTGCATTAAACACATCCCAAGGGAGATCATCAGGGGCACGATCAAGCATTTTTCTGATGAGGGTTCTAGTGGTCACAGCAGTAATGGCAGAAGCACAGACCGGGCGTAGCGCCGTCCCCGCACATGCAAAGGCGTGGGAGGCCAGCAGGTCAATGCGCCGGCCCTCAGCATCCCGAAGGGTAGTATAGTCGGGGGGATGCAAGAAAGGGGTGTTAGATGGCCCTATGATCGGGACATCCACCTCAGGGGGGGGACGACCAACATTTAACCACGTCAGGGGGAAAAGGATACTTCCTATCCCAATCTCCTGGAACCCCTGGAAGTTTACTGGGGCACTCTCATTCCTTGAGCACAAGGGTATGGAAATGTGCCTGCTCTAGAAATTCCAAACGTGATGATGCTGTATGGAAACGCTCCCCTCTTTGCCTGGGAGCCTCACCAGGGGGAGAGATAGACAGATCAATAATCTGTCAGTGTCATCCTGGGCCCAGGGGTCAGGGCCAGAGTCGTCATGACCCTCCGGTCTCTCATCAGATGAGCCTGAGTCAGAAAAGAGCTCTCCTTCATCAGAAGGGGTATAGCCACAGAAACTCCTCAGTTCCCATAGGGAAAACAGTAACATTAGGCGTCAAGAGCCGCTTCTTACCAGGGCCCTTACGCGCTAAGGACCTCGCAAAAATCTGTTCAGCTGTAGGCAGTCTAGATGACAATTCAGGCTGAGAATCCCCACTTGTGTGCGACTCAGCAGGAGTGAGATTTAAGCCAGAGGGATTAGGTGAAGTGAGGCGAGGTGCAGCCACTGGCAGGCCAGATTGCAAAGCCAGCGCTTGCTCAGCACAAGGTACGCAGACCCGTGTCTTGTCAGCATCAGCATGGGGTTGTCCACACGCCCTACACCGCCGGTCATGTCTCAGAGGGACCCCGGTCACATTATCCTTAGATGCCTCCATATGGTGATTATTAGGCACAATATGCCAGTAGGGATTGACGCTATAAAGCAACCCTGGATGCCCCAATGACCCGCTAGGGAGTGGGAGTAAATTTACAAGGCCCGCTATCAATTACACCGGGCCGGGAGAAGCCCATGGATTCACACTCTGAAAGACACAATGAGAAGAAGGGTGTCAGAACCGAAACACACTACAGTGAATTATAAAGCTGCCGCGAGGGCACTTACGGACCACGGTAAGTAAGAGCGTCACACACACACACACGCGCGACCAGACAATATGGCGCGAGAACCTCGAAGGGCGGGCCAGAGCGAGCCGTGACACGAGGCGCGCCATGCCAGGCCCCGCCTCTCCGAAGAGCGCGAGGTAAACGGACAAGCAGGTAATGCCGCCACCCGGCGCGGAACATCCAAATGAAGGAAAAGGCGTGCGCGGCGGCGGCCTTAACAGTTTAAAAAGACTGAATCCTGAATTTGGATGCCCCGGGGGGAGGGAACTGATCGTCCCAGGAATCTTGTAGATTCCCAGGCCGAACGAGCTGGGTATTGGTCCACTTTAAGCACCCTTTTTTGCAGTAACAATGTTGGGGCTTTACAAGCATCAGGCTCCCGCAGTAATGTGGAGGGAGCCCCCATGTTTCCTGGATTTATGTGAGGTCATTTTTGGTGTGCAGTCTACCATCTTAGCAGGTGTTAGTTCATCTGGCTAATTTTGTTCATTTTGCCCATTTTTATTCTGTGCTACAAGGGCAACGTCAGGCCAAAGGGACAACTCCCATTGTCTGGACTGAAAACGGCTTTTGTAAACTTCAAGTGATTGGCTAGTCAAAAGTTAAAAAATACCATTTTGTGATTACTCACCTGTAAAATGGGTATTATAAGTATGTCACACACCCGGCTTCAGAATAGTCATTACACTTGGGTTATACCGACCTGTAGAGGGAGATCTTGCAGAGATGTCATGAAAAAAGGGAGCCCCTCCCGGTCCATAAATACCTGGGACCTCCCACTCATTCCCCAGTATTAAGACAGCAGTAAAGGAACCAGGAAGATAACCGGTAACCGTAAAAAAGGTTCACCATATAAAGGATCCAGAATACAAAAGGGCAGGGTGAAGCGGGGTGTGTGACATACTTATAATACCCATTTTACAGGTGAGTATTCACAAAATGGTATTATTCTAAGTATGTCACACACCCCGCTTCAAGACATTCATTACACTTGGGACATCCAATAGCAGTGTCCATAAAGGGCGGGGATCCAAAAAACAAGGCACAAACTTAAACCACTGCAGCTTGCAGAACTTTGCGGCCAAAAACAGCATCTGCTGAGGCCCGCACATCAACCTTGTAAAACTTGGAAAAAGTGTGAACGGAAGACCAAGTAGCAGCCTTACAAACCTGCTCAACAGAAGCCTGGTGCTGGAAGGCCCAGGACGCCCCAACAGCACGAGTAGAATGAGCAGTAACACGAAAAGGGGGAACCTTCCCCTTGGCAGAATAGGCCCCAACAATGGCCTGGCGAATCCATTTACTAATGGAAGAATTGGCAGGAGCCAAACCATTCCTAGGCCCAGAGGGCACCACAAAAAGAGCGTCAGTCCTACGAAAAGGAGAAGTAGCCACCAAATAGTACTTCACACAGCAAACCACATCCAAAGAATGCAAAACCTGATTCAAATGAAAGGCAGAGACAACCTTAGGAAGGAAATCTGGTTTGAAGCGGAAAACAACCTTGTCCTGATGCCTCTCAAAGTAAGGAGCCTTAATAGACAAGGCTGCCAACTCCGAAACACGTCGAACGGAGGTGATGGCAACCAGAAAAAAAACCTTCTGAGGAGGAGTAGAAAGTGCAATATCCTGCAAAGGTTCAAAAGGAGGACCCTGCAAGGCAGACAAAATCAAATTCAAATCCCAAACTGGGAGCAAAGGCTTCCTAGGAGGCCACACATGCGTAACCCGCTGGAAAAAGGTCTTAACCAGAGGATGAAGGGCAAAAGACTTTTGAAAGAAAACTGCCAGGGCAGAAACCTGCCCCTTCAGCGTACTAAGCTGCAAACCTTGGCCCATGTTGCAGAAATTCCAAAACCCTAGGGATAGAGAACGCCCTGCAAGGCAAGGCGCTGACCTCACACCAATCAATATAAGACCTCCAAGTCCTATAATAGATGGCAGAGGAAGACTGCTTCCTAGCCCTAACCAGAGTCTGAATGACAGCATCAGAAAGACCTTCCTCCCTCAAGATGGAGGTTTCAGCAACCACGCCGTCAAAGCCAGCGTTGGTAAATTGGGGTAGAGCAGTGGCCCCTGAGTGAGCAGATCCGGCAGAAGGGGCAGGTCTAACTGATCCTCCGCCAACCTTACCACGTCTGCGAACCACACCTATCTTGGCCATCTTGGAGCCACCAGGATTGCTGACGCGCCCTCTAGGGCCAGCTTGCGCACCACTCTGCCCACCATGGGAAACGGAGGGAACAGGTACAGAAACCCCAGATCCCTCCAGTTCAGAGACATGGCATCCACTGCCAGAGCCAGTGGATCCCACGAGAGAGACACAAATGCAGCTTGTGATTGTGACGAGATGCAAAGAGGTCCACCTCCGGAGACCCCCACCGTTGGCAAAGCGACCGAAACACCTTGGGGCAGAGCGACCATTCCCCCCGGCGAGATTACCCCCTGCTCAGGGAGTCCGCCTCCGTGTTCTCCACTCCCGGAATGTACACCGCCGAGATGCATGGGACATTGCTCTCTGCCCAGGCAAGGATCTAGGACACTTCCCTGAGGGCACGCCTGCTGTGAGTACCTCCCTGGTGATTGATGTAGGCGACCGCTGTCCGATTGTCCGACCGAACTTGGCCCGGTAGGCCCCGCAACTGATGAGTCAAGTGAGCCAGAACCAGCCTGATGGCTCTCAACTCCAGAACATTG
Source organism: Gastrophryne carolinensis (assembly GCA_027917425.1). NCBI lineage: Eukaryota > Metazoa > Chordata > Amphibia > Anura > Microhylidae > Gastrophryne > Gastrophryne carolinensis. Next base: position 25,286,537 of record CM051237.1, read on the forward strand.
ATGGGATCGTGAGCCTCCAGAGGCCCCCACAGTCCCTGAAACTGAAGATCCTTCCAAAATCCCCCCCATACCTGACTGGCATCCGTGGTGACCATCTCCCAACGAGGGGTCAGAAAAGACCTGCCCCTCGTCAGATTGCTTGGTTTCAGCCACCACCGAAGGGAACGCCGCACCCGGGGGGACATCAGAAAGGACTGATCCAATGACAGCAGGGACCCGTCCCAGGCCGCCAAGAGATGGAGCTGGAGCGTCCTTGTGTGAAACTGGGCAAAGGGAACCGCCTCGAACGACGCCACCATCAATCCCACGAGTCGCATCCCTAGCCGGATGGACGGACGGGGAATGGATAGAAGATGCTGAGTCAATTCCTGAATCAGAAGAACCTTAGCCCGGGGGAGAAACACCCTGGCCTTAGAAGTATCCAGCGACATTCCCAGGAATTCCACCACCCTGGAGGGAGTGAGGCAGGACTTGGGATAGTTGATCACCCAACCGAAACTCTCCAGAGTGGACACCACATTCCTGGTATCCAGCTGCGCCTGACTGAGGGAAGACGCCATGATGAGAAGATCGTCCAGAGGATGGCCATCACTCCTGCCAACACCTTGGTAAAAACCCTTGGAGCCGAGATAAGGCCAAACGGAAGAGCCACAAACTGAAAATGTCGATTGTCCACGACAAACCTGAGGAATCTCTGGTGTGCCAGAAATATTGGAATATGCAGGTAAGCATCTTTGATGTCTTCAGATCCAGAATGGGACGAACGGATCTGTTCTTCTTGGGCACCATGAACAAATTGGAATAGAAGCCCAGGCCCCGGTCTGAGTGGGGCACCGGGCAGACGACAGCCATGTCCAAGAGACTTGCTACTGCCACCCGAAGCCCCTGGGCGGCCAGAGGATCTGACGGCACCAGAGAACTGAAGAATCTGGGAGGGGGCCGGAACTCGAACTCCAGCTTGTAACCGGAAGACACCACTTCCTGAATCCACCTGTCCGAGACCTCTTGAACCCAAACCCGGGAGAAGAGTAGCAGCCGTCCCCCCGCCCGCAAGGGTGAGGGCGCCCCCTCATTGCTGAGCCGGCTTAGCAGCGACTCTAGGCTTGGAGCCCCAACTGTGTCCTGGACGGGCCCGACCCCTGTCCCTGGTCCAGGAATCACTTCTGGACGAGGGGAAAGCCGAACCCCTGCCGACTCTAGCCCCACGAAAGAACTTAGAGAAGGAAGCCGCCCCCCGAAAGGGGCGACGCTGCTTCTTACGCTGAGGTAACTTACCTCCCTTTGCCACTGAATCCAATTTTTCTCCAAAGAGCCGCAACCCCACAAAGGGAAGGGCCGTGAGTGACTTTTTGGACACAAAATCAGCCGCCCACTGGCGTAACCAAACCGACCAACGGACAGCCACAAGCAGAGCCACAGCTCTGCTACACATCACCAAAGTGTCGTCCAGGGCGGACAGTACAAAGGATAAAAATAACTCACAGCGCTTAAGGTCGGCAAACTCCTCACTAGCCGGGTCAAGCCCGGACGAGGTCAACAATCCTCTAACAACCGACCTGGCAGCAACCAGTACAAGCGCAGAAGCACAAACCGGCCGCAAGGCCGATCCAACACTGGCAAAACCATGACAGGCCATCTGGTCAATGCGTTTATCCTCACCATCCTTGAGAGTAGTGCACTCCGGAGAATGGAGGACTGAGGAGCTGGAAAACCCCAAAACAGGAGCATCCACCTCGGGGGGGAGACGACCAGTGCTTCACTGCGTCCGCCGGAAAGGGATATTTCTTGTCCCAACCCGGTGGGACACCCGGAAGCCGCGTCGGTCTCTCCCATTCCTTTGCGAATGATACAATCAAAATGCTTTTGATAAGGAAATTCCAAGCGGGGCTTCGTCTCTTCAAAGAACTCCCCCTTCAGCGGAGGAGCCGCCTCGGGGGGAGAAATAGCCAGGACCTCGAACACCTGAGTCAGGACCCTGGAAGTATCCGAGGAATCCCCCTGGCCCTGCTCGGCATCAGCGCCCACAAACTGCTGATCGTCGGAGTCCTCAGACCCCTCATACAGCTCCCCTTCCTCACGCGGGGAGCAATCAGACCAATCCAGGGAGTCAAAGTCCTCCCTATCAAAGGCCTGCGCAGCCGATTGCAAATGTCTTCTCTTTGCCGTGGCCTTTTTGGCGTCGGCACTAGAAAACAATTTTTCAAGATTGGCCAATCTGGCACACACCTCAGATTGCGACTCCCCACTAATGACCACATCACACGCACGTGTCAGGCGAGGGGGAGACGGGGAGGAGACCGGCGGAGCAGAACCAGACGCCTGAGATCCGGGCTGCCGCGTAATAGTCCGCTGCGCACAGGGTACACATAAAAATACATCATCCCCCAAAAGGGATACCCAACACCCCAAACACAGCCTGGATAGCCTCGAGGGGGGCAAAAGCCTAGTATCCGGGGAAGCCTCCATATGGTGATTTTTTAGTACTATATATGGTATATACAATAAATGTGTACAATGCGCTTTATATTGTTTGGGAATTACGCAATTATGCCACCCGGGATGCCCCTTTAAGTCCCGAGTGGGAGGATTTTAGGCCAGCTAAATTTTAACCAGGGACCTGGACCGGGAGAACCCCCCTTTAATATGCTCAATGGTCCACCAGGAACAAGAACACAAGCACACATTCAGCACCATGCAAATGTAGGAAGCCAGTAACAATTGATAGTGACGGCCATCAGGCCCCTCACCCGACCACCAGAACTGCAGGAAACGTGCGCAGTGTGCAGTAGGAGGAGGGAGGGCGGGCCGGGGCGGTACGCGCGTCGCGCCTGGCCCCGCCCCTCCCCCGTGAAAGCCGCACTCTCAGCACGGGGGAGGGCCGTAGGCGCGCGTGAGTGCCGGGCACCGCCCCCCCCCCTCGGAGGAGAAGAAGCCCTCATGGGCTCGCCGCCGCCATTGAGGCCAGCACTATTAGCGCGCCGGAGGCTGGCGCCGCGGGACCTCCGGCGCCATGCAAATAACGTAAAAGCACACACAAGTAAACGAACACACACACACACACACAAGAATAAAGGAATCCATAAGGGACCCGCCCCCCCCCCCTTCTAAGGGTACCTGGGAGAGGGGGAATCCATGCCAGGGAAGGGCCAAGGGACGGCGCATCCCAAACCGGGATCACCAACCCGGATAGCCGCCTACCCCTTGTTATGGGGTCTCACGGCTCCTAAGCACCAGCCAACTACCTTTGCCCGGACCAGCAGCCTAGGCTGGGAGGCAGGGAATATAAAACAAGGGGATACGGGCAGAAATAGAAGAATAAAAGTGTCCGGGAGTCATCCCGGCTACCTGCAAGGAGGAGACATCATCTTCTGACTTGCTCGCCTCTGCAGAGAGGGAAAACTGCGTAATGAGTGGGAGGTCCCAGGTATTTATGGGCCGGGAGGGTCTGACCTTTTCTTGTTATCATCTCTGCAAGATCGCCATCTACAGGTCAGTATACCCAAGTGTAATGAATGTCTTGAAGCAGGGTGTGTGACATACTTAGAATAAAAGAATAGAAGGACTGAAAGAAAAAAAATAATAGAATGAAAGAAAAAAGGAATAACATTACAGATGAATGAGAGAAACAAAGAATAGATTGAAAGAAAGAAATGGACTAGAACGGAAGAATAGAATAGAACGAAAGAGACAAAGAATAAAAGGACTGACAAAAATAATAGAAGGAAACATGAAAGAAAAAAAAAGGAATAGCACAACAGACGAATGAGAGGAAACAAAGTATAGATGGAAAGGAATAGACTAGAACGAAAGAATAGAACGAAAGAAACAAAGATTATAAGGACTGATTGAAATAATAGAAGGAAACATGAAAGAAAAAAAAAGGAATAGCATAACAGATGAATAAGAGAAACAAAATGGATGGAAAGAAATAGACTAGAACGAAAGAATAGAACGAAAGAAACAAAGAATAAAAGGACTGATTGAAATAACAGAAGGAAACATGAAAAAAAAATAACAGATGAATGAGAGAAACAAAGAATAGATGGAAAGAAAGAAATAGACTAAAACGAAAGAATGGAACAGATGAAAGAAACAAAGAATAAAAAGAAAGAAAAAAGAAAAGGATTAAAAGGTGAGAAATAAAGAATAGAAAGACTGACATAAAGAAAGAAATGCTCTCCCAATGGCCAATCTGTCCCTGGCTGACAGTCCTTAGTCCTGGTTACTGCACGGCCCTGTGTTTGCATAGGGGCTGCCCGAGGTAGAGGGAATGAAGTGGGCCCCCCCCCAATGTGCAGAGCCCGGCACCAGCCTGAGTACACCCAGTGCTGACACCTGCCTTGGCTGTTGAACTGTGGGCCTTATTCATGAAGGGATAGCGCCAAGTAGTGCCTGTACAGCGGCAGGTGAACGCAAGCACGTGAACATGGCACGCAATTACACATTTATGAAGCCGAATCTGGTGAACGACTGGAACAACGCCATGTAGCGTCTGATTCATCATTATCCCAAGCTTCAGCGTACCTCTCCCTACCTGGCGCTCTCCCATACATTTCTATGGACGATCCTTAAATCCCTTTCCTGATCCCATTTTTTTTTTTTTATAAAATCTCAAAACTTTATGACATGTATCCTGGCCTATAAAATGAAATCTTTGAAACCTTTTTGATTTTTTTATGCAGAATTGTCCTTACATTTCTGGTATTAAAGTGTTAATGTCACAATGTAATAACAATGTAATGTTTTCGCTTTGCTACTAGTGGATACATGTTCAAAAACAGACTTTAATCACACAGCCTCTGGCGCTTTGGGCTACCACAACCCGATTTTGAGCGCCGGCGCTGTGTGAGGCTGTTTTTTTGATGAATGTGGTGTGAGTCGGTCGCACTGAGCTGCCGCTACCGTTCACTGCCATATAGCGTAGTACTGCGATTCACACATAAACACACTCAATGCCGGCCAGTGACTGAGGTGCTCTGAAACAAAGAACCATGGCCGAGCACAGCGACTACTAGCGGTCGCTCTGAAATCCTCGCTACAGACGCTCATCTGTCGCTACCTGGCGTTAGTAATGAATCAGCCTGGAACATGCTGGAGAGTGAAGTGGTTAATAAAGAAGGGGAATCCTGTAATGGGTGTAAACTGTGTTATTTACTGTCTCTGCTGTGCTCTGGAACATTGTGGTGACCATCATCCCTTGGACTGAGTGAGTACAATGCCCCCTTCTTCTGCAGATAGAGACATGAGGAGATTGTGTCCATAATAGAACTTGTGGCTTTAGCTGTCACACATAGAATCTGTAGATACACACTACATGTTGCTCAGCTTTTCGGCTTTTCCCTCCCACACACTGACCCTTCTCTCACCCTTGGGATATATTTCTTGTTTGCCATTTGCTGTTGGAGCAGCAGCGACATCTTTCCCTCTCAGCATCTCCCTCCCTTGTGAGAGGACGTGTCCTGTCACAGCTCTGCCATTAGGGCGTGTTTTCACTCTGATCACATGACTCGCACTATACACAGTCACATGACAAGGCTCTTCCTGTGTGTGAGGGGGAGGAGGAGGGGGTCATTGTGTTTCCGGCCATTGAAGCAGCATCTGATGTGAGCTGTATATCCGCTCTGGGAAGCTGCAGTCGCCCGGGAGGCAGCGAGGGATCTCGTGTGACATTTGCAGCCGGCAGCATTGTCTCTCTATCATTCCTCGGAGGTAATGATGTATAGAATGTGTCACTAGTCACTGGATATTTAGTTGTTGTGTTAGCATTATAATATACATTGGGATGTAGCGTTAGCAGTGTGCAGTGCGGTTGCCGTTCAGCTGCATTTTTGTAGTTCCATAGACTAGAATTGGAATCTATTTGCAGAGGGGTAAGTGCCTCTTCCTCTGTATAATAATAATAGGGGGCAGGGGACATGGTGACCCCCTCTTCCTCTGTATAATAATAATAGGGGGCAGGGGTCATGGTGACCCCCTCTTCCTCTGTATAATAATAATAGGGGGCAGGGGTCATGGTGAGCCCCCTCTTCCTCTGTATAATAATAATAGGGGGCAGGGGTCATGGTGAGCCCCCTCTTCCTCTGTATAATAATAATAGGGGGCAGGGGTCATGGTGAGTATCCTCTTCCTCTGTATAATAATAATAGGGGGCCGGGGTAATGGTGAGCCTCCTCTTCCTCTGTATAATAATAATAGGGGGCAGGGGGCATGGTGAGCATCCTCTTCCTCTGTATAATAATAATAGGGGGCAGGGGGCATGGTGAGCCCCCTCTTCCTCTGTATAATAATAGGGGGCAGGGGACATGGTGACCCCCTCTTCCTCTGTATAATAATAATAGGGGGCAGGGGTCATGGTGAGCCCCCTCTTCCTCTGTATAATAATAATAGGGGGCACGGATCATGGTGAGCCCCCTCTTCCTCTGTGTAATAATAATAGGGGGCAGGGGTCATGGTGAGCATCCTCTTCCTCTGTATAATAATAATAGGGGGCAGGGGTCATGGTGAGCCTCCTCTTCCTCTGTATAATAATAATAGGGGGCCGGGGTAATGGTGAGCCTCCTCTTCCTCTGTATAATAATAATAGGGGGCAGGGGTCATGGTGAGCCCCCTCTTCCTCTGTATAATAATAATAGGGGGCACGGATCATGGTGAGCCCCCTCTTCCTCTGTATAATAATAATAGGGGGCAGGGGTCATGGTGAGCCTCCTCTTCCTCTGTATAATAATTATAGGGGGCAGGGGTCATGGTGAGCCTCCTCTTCCTCTGTATAATAATAATAGGGGGCAGGGGTCATGGTGAGCCTCCTCTTCCTCTGTATAATAATAATAGGGGGCAGGGGTCATGGTGAGCCTCCTCTTCCTCTGTATAATAATAATAGGGGGCAGGGGTCATGGTGAGCCTCCTCTTCCTCTGTATAATAATAGGGGGCAGGGGTCATGGTGAACCTATAATAATAATAGGGGGCAGGGGTCATGGTGAGCCTCCTCTGTATAATAATAATAGGGGGCAGGGGTAATGGTGAGCCCCCTCTTCCTCTGTATAATAATAATAATAGGGGGCAGGGGTCATGGTTAGCCTCCTCTTCCTCTGTATAATAATAATAATAGGGGGCAGGGGTCATGGTGAGCCCCCTCTTCCTCTGTATAATAATAATAGGGGGCAGGGGCCATGGTGAGCCTCCTCTTCCTCTGTATAATAACAGGGGGCAGGGGGCATGGTGAGCCCCCTCTTCCTCTGTATAATAATAATAGGGGGCAGGGGCCATGGTGAGCCTCCTCTTCCTCTGTATAATAACAGGGGGCAGGGGTCATGGTGAGCCCCCTCTTCCTCTGTATAATAATAATAGGGGGCAGGGGTCATGTTGAGCTTCCTCTGTAAAATAACAATAGGGGGCAGGGGACATGGTGAGCCTCCTCTTCCTCTGTAAAATAACAATAGGGGGCAGGGGTCATGGTGAGCCCCCTCTTCCTCTGTATAATAATAATAGGGGGCAGGGGTCATGGTGAGCCTCCTCTTCCTCTGTATAATAATAATAGGGGGCAGGGGTCATGGTGAGCTCCCTCTTCCTCTGTATAATAATAATAGGGGGCAGGGGTCATGGTGAGCCTCCTCTTCCTCTGTATAATAATAATAGAGGGCAGGGATCATGGTGAGCCTCCTCTTCCTCTGTATAATAATAATAGGGGGCAGGGGTCATGGTGAGCTCCCTCTTCCTCTGTATAATAATAATAGAGGGCAGGGATCATGGTGAGCCTCCTCTTCCTCTGTATAATAATAATAGGGGGCAGGGGTCATGGTGAGCCTCCTCTTCCTCTGTATAATAATAATAGAGGGCAGGGATCATGGTGAGCCTCCTCTTCCTCTGTATAATAATAATAGGGGGCAGGGGTCATGGTGAGCCTCCTCTTCCTCTGTATAATAATAATAGGGGGCAGGGGTCATGGTGAGTCTCCTCTTCCTCTGTATAATAATAATAGGGGGCAGGGGACATGGTGAGCCTCCTCTTCCTCTGTATAATAATAATAGGGGGCAGGGGTCATGGTGAGCCTCCTCTTCCTCTGTATAATAATAATAGGGGGCAGGGGTCATGGTGAGCCTCCTCTTCCTCTGTATAATAATAATAGGGGGCAGGGGACATGGTGAGCCTCCTCTTCCTCTGTATAATAATAATAGGGGGCAGGGGACATGGTGAGCCCCCTCTTCCTCTGTATAATAATAATAGGGGGCAGGGGACATGGTGAGCCTCCTCTTCCTCTGTATAATAATAATAGGGGGCAGGGGTCACGGTGAGCCCCCTCTTCCTCTGTATAATAATAATAGGGGGCAGGGGTCATGGTGAGCCCCCTCTTCCTCTGTATAATAATAATAGGGGGCAGGGGTCATGGTGAGCTCCCTCTTCCTCTGTATAATAATAATAATAGGGGGCAGGGGACATGGTGAGCCTCCTCTTCCTCTGTATAATAATAATAGGGGGCAGGGGTAATGGTGAGCCCCCCCTTCTTCTGTATAATAATAATACCGTTTTGTGAGTACTCACCTTTAAAACGGGTATTATGAGTGTGCCATACACTCCACTTCGATCTTCATGACATGTGGGTAATCTCCAGTAGAGGGCGAACTTCTGCAGAGATGAATATGCATATCCATATATACCTGGGACCTCCCACCAATTTCCCAGTGTAAAAAAGCAGTAAGGGGACCAGGAAGAACCAATTATAACCTCAACAATCAAAACCAATGGTTCACCAAATAAAAACTCCAGAATACCTGAAAAAAAGGGGTGGGGCGAAGTGGAGTGTATGGCACACTCATAATACCCGTTTTAAAGGTGAGTACTCACAAAACGGTATTATGCTAAGTGTGCCATACACTCCACTTCGATCTTCATGACATGTGGGACATCCAATAGCAGTGTCCGTCATGGGTGGGAACCAGAAACAGTAAAGAATGTACCAACTCAAACCACTGCAGCTTGTAGAACCTTGCGGCCAAAAACAGCATCCGCTGAAGCCCGCACATCAACCTTGTAAAACTTGGAAAACGTATGAACGGAAGACCAAGTAGCAGCCTTACAAACTTGTTCAACCGAAGCCTGGTGCTCAAAAGCCCAGGATGCACAAACAGCATGAGTAGAGTGCGCCGTGACCCTAAAAGGGGGAGTCCTCCCCTTAGCAGAATAGGCCCCAACAACGGCCTGATGAATCCATTTACTAATGGTAGACTTGGTGGACGCCAATCCTTTCCTGGGCCTGCAGGGCACCACGAAAAAAGCATCCGTCTTGCGGAAAAAATAAGTAGTCACCAAATAGAACTTCACACAGCGAACGACATTCAAATTGTGCAGAACCCACTCCTTGTCATTGTTAGGCTTAGGACACAAGGAAGGGAGAACAATATCCTGATTGAGGTGGAAGGCAGACACCACCTTAAAAAGGAAATCTGGCTTAAAGCGAAAAACCACCTTATCCTGGTGTCTCTCAAAGTAAGGGGCCTGAATCGACAGATCAGCCAACTCAGAGACACGCCGAACAGAGGTAATAGCCACCAGGAAGGCAACCATCTGAGTGAGAACCGAAAGAGCAATATCCTGTAGCGGCTCAAAAGGAGGACCCTGGAGAGCCGAAAGAACCAAATTCCAATCCCAAACCAGAACCACAGCCTTCCGAAGGGGCCGCACATGCGTGACCCCTTGGAAAAAAGGTCTTAACCAGCGGGTGTAAGGCAAAAGACCTCTGGAAGAAAACCGACAGAGCAGAAACCTGTTCTTTCAAAGTACTAAGCTGGAACCCAAGATCCAGTTGATGCTGAAGAAACTCCAAAATCCTAGGAATCGCAAACACCCTACAAGGCAAGGCCCTAGCCGCACACCAATCAATATAGGACCTCCAAGTCCTATAGTAAATGCCAGAAGAGGACCGTTTCCTAGCTCTAATCAAAGTCTGAACAACGGCAGCAGACAAAACTTCCTCCTTCAGAATGAAGGTTTCAGCAGCCAAGCCGTCAAAGCCAGCGTTGGTAAATTGGGGTAAAGTAGTAGACCCTGAGATAACAGATCCGGCAACATGGGGAGCCAGTACTAATCTACGGCCAGCCTTACAACGTCTGCACACCAAACCCTTCTTGGTCACCTTGGAGCCACCAGAATTGCTGGTGCCCCTTCTAGAACCAGTTTGCGAACTACCTTGCCCAGCATGGAGACGGGCGGAAACAGGTACAGAAAACCCAGATCCTTCCAAGCAAGGGACAAGGCATCCACTGCCAGAGATAGAGGATCCTGAGAAAGAGACACAAAGGCCGGAAGTTTGTGATTGTGCCTCGAGGCAAAGAGATCCACCTCCGGAGTCCCCCACTTGCGGCAAAGATCCAGAAAAACCTCAGGGTTGAGAGACCACTCTCCTTGGCAAGAGGATCCCCTGCTCAGGGAATCCGCCTCCGTGTTCTCCACTCCCGGAAAGTAGACTGCCGAAACGCAAGGAACATTGCTCTCCGCCCAGTGCAGGATCAGAGAGACTTTCCTGAGGGCACTCCTGCTGCGAGTCCCTCCTTGGTGATTGATGTAAGCTACCGCCGTTCGGTTGTCTGAACGAACCTAAACCGGTAGACCCTGTAAATGTGAGGTCAGCCTTGCCAGAACCAGTCGGATGGCTCTGAGCTCCAAGACATTGATGGGGGTGTGAGCCTCCTGGGGACCCCACACCCCGCTGAACTGATGACTTTTCCAATAACCTCCCCAGCTCGACAGGCTGGCATCCGTGGTAACCGTCTCCCAACAAGGGACCAGAAAGTATCTGCCCTTCAACAGGTTGCTCGCGTCCAGCCACCACCGAAGGGACTGCCGAACCCTGGGAGACATCCTGAAAGGTTGATCCAATGACTGCGGACACCTGTCCAAATGCGTCAAAACTGTGCAAACGGTACCGCCTCAAAGGAGGACACCATCAAGCCCACCAGTTTCATCCCCTGTCGGATAGAGGGACAAGGACTGGCCCAAAGAAGGATGATCAGATCCTGAATCCCCTGCACCTTGGTCTGGGGCAGAAACACACTGGCCTGAATGGTATCCAGATTCATGCCCAGAAATGAAATCACTCGTGACGGAGAGAAAGAAAACTTGGGGCGGTTGATCACCCACCCGAACCTCTCCAGAGTCGACACCACCTGGTGGGTGTCCAGCTCCACCTCATGGAGGGAAGAAGCTGAGATCAACAGGTCGTCCAGATAAGGCACAATGCGAATGCTCTGAGCAGAGCCATTATTCCCGCCAAGACCTTGGTGAAGACCCTCGGCGCCGAGGTCAGTCCGAAGGGAAGGGCTACAAACTGAAAATGTTGATCCTCCACCGCAAACCGGAGGAATCTCTGATGTGCCGGCAAAATCGGAACATGCAGATACGCATCCTTGATGTCTATGGATGTCATAAAATCCCCTTGGCGAAGGGAATTGATAGCTGAGCGCAAAGTTTCCAAGCAGAACTTTTTGGCTCTGATAAACCAGTTGAGAACCTTGAGATCTAGAATGGGTCTCACCGAGCCCTCCTTTTCACGGTTCTCAAAAAGGTTGGAGTAGTAAACCCTGCCTCTCTCCAACTGAGGCACCGGGCAAATAACTCCCATGTCCAGAAAGTTTTTACTGGTAACAGGAGCCCCTGTGCAGCCTGAGGGTCCGAGGGCACCCGAGACCTTAAGAATCTTGGAGGCAGCCAGTACTCGAACTCCAGTTTGTACCCAGAGGAGACCACTTCCAAAATCCAAATGTCTGTGACCTCCCGGGCCCAGACCTGGAAGAAGAGCCGCAGCCTCCCCCCCCCCCACCCGTGCGGGTGAGGGCGCCCCTTCATTGCTGAGCCGGTTTAACGGCGGGCTTGGGCTTGGAACCCCAGGCAGCCGCGGGACGTGCCCGACCTCTGCCCCTGTTCCAGGCCGAGCTCCTGACACCCGAGAAGGCCAAATCTCTAGCCGCTCTGGTCCCTCAAAAGGAAGGAGTGAGCAAGCCAGCCCCCCGAAAGGGACGGTGCTGTTTCTTCCGCTGATGTAACTTACCTCCCTTAGCAACAGCATCCAATTTATCTCCAAACAGCCGCACACCCAGGAAGGGCAGAGCTGTAAACGACTTCTTGGCCCCAAAATCCGCCGTCCACTGTCGGAGCCAGACCAATCTGCGCATAGCCACCAATAGGGCTGAAGTCCTGCTACACATGACAATAGAATCTTCCATAGCAGCCAAGACAAAACCCATGAACAATTGACATCTCTTAAGGGTAGCGAACTCAGCGCTAGCCGGATCAAACTGAGCATCATTCAGCCAGTCCCTGATAAGAGACCTGGTAGCAAGCGACACTAGGGCAGATGCACAAATCAGCCGCAGAGCCGAGCCCACGCTGGCAAATGCGTGACACGCCATCTGATCAAGGCGCTTGTCCTCGCCATCCTTAAGGGAAGTGGCGTCAGGGGTGTTCAGCACAGAAGAGTTGGTCAAAACCAAAACTGGCGCATCGACCTCGGGAGGAGAAAACCATCGCTTAACCGCCTCCACCGGGAAAAGATACTTCTTATCCCATCCCTGAGGAGCACCAGGAAGCCGACTGGGCATTTCCCATCCTTTCAGAATCAGCGCATCAAAGTGACCCTGGGAAGGGAATTCCAGACGGAGCTTGCGGGCCCCCAAAAATTCCCCCTTCTTGAGAGGAGTCGCCTCAGGCGGGTCAATATCCAACACCTCCAATAGATGTGACAAAACAGTGGCCGTATCGACGGCATCCCCCAGCGCCTGCCCGACATCAGTATCACCCAACTGTACATAGTCAGTCTCCGTTTCCTCATACAATTCCCCCTCCACTAACAGGGAATAATCCGACAAATCAATGGAATCGTCGTCAACATCCCACAAGGGCTGGGCCGACGACAAATGTCTCTTTTTAGCCTAGGCCTTCTTGCCCACCATGCTACCAATAAAAGTCTCGATGCTGGCCAACCTAGCACAAACATCAGAGTGCAACTCCCCGCTGGCACCAATATCACTTGGGGTACGGATACGGCAGGGAGGGGAAGGCGATGAAGCGGGAGGAGCCGACCCAGAAGGCTGGGTACCAGACTGCCGCGTTATGGCCTTTTGTGCACATGGTATACAGATCAGCACATTCTCCCCCGTAAGGGATACCCCACACATGGCCCGGATTGTCCCAGAGGGAGCCCGAGCCTAGTATCCTGCTTAGCCTCCATATGGTGATTTTTGTGGTCAGTCGCAAGACCGCAGGGAATTTACGCCTAAGCAACCCGGGATGCCCCTTAAAAGTCCCGGTGAGAGGATTTGAGGTGATCAAATTTACACTAGGGACCCCAGGACCAGGAGGAACCCCTTAACATGCACAATAATGAAGAAATCTGCAACACACAATAAGGCATATCAATTACTATACAGTAAATATAAATATATATATATATATATATATATATATATATATATATATATTAGTGACATTCATGCAGGTCTGATAGTAGAGGACAGGTATATTTCTCCCAGGTTCCTTTCCTATGTGAGGTAATACAAGTCTTAAAGGAGCCACAGCACTCAACCCTGTTAGCTTGCAGGCCAGCCTATAATCTGTCTCTAAACTTGGTTAAAAACAGAGGACTCGGTCACACACATCTGCAGAAGTATGCTTAAGCTGCACCACTACGCCAAAGTGCCTCTGTGGGGTGCAGTCCTAACTCTAATCTCTGAGAGCCCATCTGGGACATACAGTGCAATAAATAAATTGGGAGCAGGCTTACCTGAGGTTGCCCTAAACCTCTCAAGTGCAAACCATGGGGTGGAAGGGTCAAAGACCTTGCAATACAGCCTAGACCCCCACACACCATGTGCTTGCACAAATTCAAAAGAAACAAAGGGGGGGTGGCAGCCGCTCAGACCATTTTATAACTAACCTGGGAGGTAATAGCTGTGCCTCTCACCTGTCAGGTAATTAATTAGGGGGAATGAGAGGCTGGAAAAAGGAGGAGCTCTCTCTCTCTCTGTCTCTCTGGGGGCGAAGGACACAGCCCAGGACTGTGGAGAGACTCATGTGAGTAAAGGTTGCTGGAAGTAGTTTGTTAAAGTTGGCAGAGAGAAGCTAGTAGTGAGGGTTTTCACTTGTATAGTTAAGTGCCGGACAGGCAAGGATTTACTTTTGTTCCCGTGTTATCTTTATTTTTATTTGCAACCTTTACAAATAAAACTGACTTCGAGTCAGCTTGAATGAACTTTCTGCTGTTTGCCTGATTGGATAAAGACAAATACATGTCCCTTGACATCAGAAGAGGGCGATCCCGGGCACTTATCACAATATATATATCATACAATTTTAATTAAATTACAAAACCTGCAAAAAAACAGCACCACAGGGCCCCCCCCCCCACCAGAGAGGGACCCCCAAGTGACAAAGAGGTGGCCAACAGGCCCCTACCTGTCCCCAAGAACGGCAACAGCAACCGCAGCAAGGCAGCAAAAATGGCCCCCGATCTGAGGAGAAGCCGAGAAGCAGGAAGAAAAGGGGGGAGGGCCAGAGCCGAAGGCGCGCTTTTACGGCCCCACCCCCCTCCCAGCAGCGCGGATCTGGCCAGTGAAGCCCCCCGCAAAACGCGCTGAACGAGGGGGCGGGGCCCGCCCCCTTTTCTTAACACAGCCTGAGGGAGAGAAGCTCCCCAGGCTAACAGGAAAGCCACCATGGTCTAGTAAAGCACCATGCATCAATTCATCCAGGGATACTTCCAGGAGATCCACACTCAAACACAACACAAAGTAAAGTGAAACACCAACACACACATACACTCATATATAAATCTTAATAAATGAAAAGGGAGAGAGCGAGGATGACTGCCCGCCAGCCCCGCCCCCCCTAGAGGGAAGTAAGGGACCCGGAATGGGGGGTGGGAACTCGGCCATAATAAGGCCACAGGCATGTAGGGACGGGGCATCCCGCACCAGGATCACCAAAAACCTGGATAACAGCCTACCCCATAATGAGGCCTCACGGTGAAGCAAGGCTCCTTCCGCACCCATAGGGTGCTCCTACCCTCACCAGGACCAGCAGCCTAAGCTGGGAGGCTCAAATAGGGGCAATTTAAAAAGGGTCCTGGCAGTAATAGGGATAATAAACGGCCGGGCGCTGGGCCCAGCTTACCTGCAAGTAAAAGAAGTCTTCATCTTCTGTCTTGTCGCCTTCCCTGCAGAGAAGGAACTGGGAAATTGGTGGGAGGTCCCAGGTATATATGGACCGGGAGGGGCGTTCTTTTTTTGCATATTCATCTCTGCTGAAGTTCGCCCTCTACTGGAGATTACCCACATGTCATGAAGATCGAAGTGAAGTGTATGGCACACTTAGAGTAATAGGTGGCAGGGGTCATGGTGAGCCCCCTGTTCCTCTGTATAATAATAATAGGGGGCAGGGGTCATGGTGAGCCCCCTCTTCCCCTGTATAATAATAATAGGGGGCAGGGGTCATGGTGAGCCCCCTCTTCCCCTGTATAATAATAATAGAGGGCAGGGGTCATGGTGAGCCCCCTCTTCCCCTGTATAATAATAGGGGGCAGGGGTCATGGTGAGCCTCCTCTTCCTCTGTATAATAATAATAGGGGGCAGGGGTCATGGTGAGCCCCCTCTTCCCCTGTATAATAATAGGGGGCAGGGGTCATGGCGAGCCTCCTCTTCCTCTGTATAATAATAATAGGGGGCAGGGGTCATGGTGAGCCCCCTCTTCCCCTGTATAATAATAGGGGGCAGGGGTCATGGCGAGCCTCCTCTTCCTCTGTATAATAATAATAGGGGGCAGGGGACATGGTGAGCCTCCTCTTCCTCTGTATAATAATAATAGGGGGCAGGGGGCATGGTGAGCCCCCTCTTCCTCTGTATAATAATAATAGGGGGCAGGGGTCATGGTGAGCCTCCTCTTCCTCTGTATAATAATAATAGGGGGCAGGGGTCATGGTGAGCCTCCTCTTCCTCTGTATAATAATAGGGGGCAGGGGACATGGTGAGCCCCCTCTTCCTCTGTATAATAATAGGGGGCAGGGGGCATGGTGAGCCTCCTCTTCCTCTGTATAATAATAGGGGGCAGGGGTCATGGTGAGCCCCCTCTTCCCCTGTATAATAATAGGGGGCAGGGGTCATGGCGAGCCTCCTCTTCCTCTGTATAATAATAATAGGGGGCAGGGGACATGGTGAGCCTCCTCTTCCTCTGTATAATAATAATAGAGGGCAGGGGTCATGGTGAGCCCCCTCTTCCCCTGTATAATAATAGGGGGCAGGGGTCATGGCGAGCCTCCTCTTCCTCTGTATAATAATAATAGGGGGCAGGGGTCATGGTGAGCCCCCTCTTCCCCTGTATAATAATAATAGGGGGCAGGGGACATGGTGAGCCTCCTCTTCCTCTGTATAATAATAATAGGGGGCAGGGGGCATGGTGAGCCTCCTCTTCCTCTGTATAATAATAGGGGGCAGGGGACATGGTGAGCCCCCTCTTCCTCTGTATAATAATAGGGGGCAGGGGGCATGGTGAGCCTCCTCTTCCTCTGTATAATAATAGGGGGCAGGGGTCATGGTGAGCCTCCTCTTCCTCTGTATAATAATAATAGGGGGCAGGGGACATGGTGAGCCTCCTCTTCCTCTGTATAATAATAATAGGGGGCAGGGGGCATGGTGAGCCTCCTCTTCCTCTGTATAATAATAGGGGGCAGGGGACATGGTGAGCCCCCTCTTCCTCTGTATAATAATAGGGGGCAGGGGGCATGGTGAGCCTCCTCTTCCTCTGTATAATAATAGAGGGCAGGGGTCATGGTGAGCCCCCTCTTCCCCTGTATAATAATAGGGGGCAGGGGTCATGGTGAGCCCCCTCTTCCCCTGTATAATAATAGGGGGCAGGGGTCATGGTGAGCCTCCTCTTCCTCTGTATAATAATAGGGGGCAGGGGACATGGTGAGCCTCCTCTTCCTCTGTATAATAATAATAGGGGGCAGGGGGCATGGTGAGCCTCCTCTTCCTCTGTATAATAATAATAGGGGGCAGGGGTCATGGTGAGCCCCCTCTTCCCCTGTATAATAATAATAGAGGGCAGGGGTCATGGTGAGCCCCCTCTTCCCCTGTATAATAATAATAGGGGGCAGGGGTCATGGTGAGCCTCCTCTTCCTCTGTATAATAATAATAGGGGGCAGGGGTCATGGTGAGCCTCCTCTTCCTCTGTATAATAATAATAGGGGGCAGGGGGCATGGTGAGCCTCCTCTTCCTCTGTATAATAATAATAGGGGGCAGGGGGCATGGTGAGCCTCCTCTTCCTCTGTATAATAATAATAGGGGGCAGGGGTCATAGTGAGCCTCCTCTTCCTCTGTATAATAATAATAGGGGGCAGGGGTCAGGATGAGCCTCCTCTTCCTCTGTATAATAATAATAGGGGGCAGGAGTCATGGTGAGCCCCCTCTTCCCCTGTATAATAATAATAATAGGGGGCAGGGGGCAGGATGAGCCTCCTCTTCCTCTGTATAATAATAATAGGGGGCAGGGGACATGGTGAGCCTCCTCTTCCCCTGTATAATAATAATAGGGGGCAGGGGGCAGGATGAGCCTCCTCTTCCTCTGTATAATAATAATAGGG
The DNA here is from genome assembly GCA_027917425.1 of Gastrophryne carolinensis. Lineage (NCBI taxonomy): Eukaryota > Metazoa > Chordata > Amphibia > Anura > Microhylidae > Gastrophryne > Gastrophryne carolinensis. Next base: position 25,304,160 of record CM051237.1, read on the forward strand.
GGCAGGGGACATGCATGCCTCCCAACTGTCCCGATTTTCCCGGGATTGTCCCGATTTTTTAGAAGGATCCCGCGGTCCCGGAACATTACCAAATGTCCCGGGACCCCCTGCGCTGTGACAGCCCAGGGCCGCAATGACGCCGGCGGGAAGATAACTTCCTGGCGCGTGGGGTGAGAGAGTGGGGCGGGCGCACGGGGGTGGGTGGGCAGGCACACAGGGGTGGGGGGGCTACGTACCGCATGCAGGGGTGAAGCCAGGCAGCCGACATTGCTGGAGCTGGAGAGCGTGACGGGGGCGTGGCCGGGGCGTGACGGGGGCGTGGCCGGGGCGTGACGGGGGTGTGGCCGGGGCGTGACGGGGGTGTGGCCGGGGGCATGGCTTGTCCCGCTTTCAAGCTTTCAGAAGTTGGGAGGTATGGACATGGTGAGCCCCCTCTTCCTCTGTATAATAATAATAGGGGGCAGGGGACATGGTGAGCCTCCTCTTCCTCTGTATAATAATAATAGGGGGCAGGGGACATGGTGAGCCCCCTCTTCCCCTGTATAATAATAATAGGGGGCAGGGGACATGGTGAGCCTCCTCTTCCCCTGTATAATAATAATAGGGGGCAGGGGGCAGGATGAGCCTCCTCTTCCTCTGTATAATAATAATAGGGGGCAGGGATCATGGTGAGCCTCCTCTTCCTCTGTATAATAATAATAGGGGGCAGGAGTCATGGTGAGCCCCCTCTTCCCCTGTATAATAATAATAGGGGGCAGGGGTCATGGTGAGCCCCCTCTTCCTCTGTATAATAATAATAGGGGGCAGGGGACATGGTGAGCCCCCTCTTCCTCTGTATAATAATAATAGGGGGCAGGGGTCATGGTCAGCCCCCTCTTCCTCTCTATAATAATAATAGGGGGCAGGGGTCATGGTGAGCCCCCTCTTCCCCTGTATAATAATAATAGGGGGCAGGGGTCAGGATGAGCCTCCTCTTCCTCTCTATAATAATAATAGGGGGCAGGGGACATGGTGAGCCTCCTCTTCCTCTGTATAATAATAATAGGGGGCAGGGGACATGGTGAGCCTCCTCTTCCTCTGTATAATAATAATAATAGGGGGCAGGGGTCATGGTGAGCCTCCTCTTCCTCTGTATAATAATAATAGGGGGCAGGGGTCATGGTGAGCCTCCTCTTCCTCTGTATAATAATAATAGGGGGCAGGGGTCATGGTGAGCCCCCTCTTCCTCTGTATAATAATAATAGGGGGCAGGGGTCATGGTGAGCCTCCTCTTCCTCTGTATAATAATAATAGGGGGCAGGGGTCATGGTGAGCCCCTCTTCCTCTGTATAATAATAATAGGGGGCAGGGGTCATGGTGAGCCTCCTCTTCCTCTGTATAATAATAATAGGGGGCAGGGGTCATGGTGAGCCTCCTCTTCCTCTGTATAATAATAATAGGGGGCAGGGGTCATGGTGAGCCTCCTCTTCCTCTGTATAATAATAATAGGGGGCAGGGGTCATGGTGAGCCCCCTCTTCCTCTGTATAATAATAATAGGGGGCAGGGGTCATGGTGAGCCTCCTCTTCCTCTGTATAATAATAATAGGGGGCAGGGGTCATGGTGAGCCTCCTCTTCCTCTGTATAATAATAATAGGGGGCAGGGGTCATGGTGAGCCTCCTCTTCCTCTGTATAATAATAATAGGGGGCAGGGGTCATGGTGAGCCTCCTCTTCCTCTGTATAATAATAGGGGGCAGGGGTCAGGATGAGCCTCCTCTTCCTCTGTATAATAATAATAGGGGGCAGGGGTCATGGTGAGCCTCCTCTTCCTCTGTATAATAATAGGGGGCAGGGGTCAGGATGAGCCTCCTCTTCCTCTGTATAATAATAGGGGGCAGGGGTCATGGTGAGCCTCCTCTTCCTCTGTATAATAATAGGGGGCAGGGGTCAGGATGAGCCTCCTCTTCCTCTGTATAATAATAGGGGGCAGGGGTCATGGTGAGCCTCCTCTTCCTCTGTATAATAATAATAGGGGGCAGGGGTCATGGTGATCCCCCTCTTCCTCTGTATAATAATAATAGGGGGCGGGGGTCATGGTGATCCCCCTCTTCCTCTGTATAATAATAATAGGGGGCAGGGGTCATGGTGAGCCTCCTCTTCCTCTGTATAATAATAGGGGGCAGGGGTCAGGATGAGCCTCCTCTTCCTCTGTATAATAATAGGGGGCAGGGGTCATGGTGAGCCTCCTCTTCCTCTGTATAATAATAGGGGGCAGGGGTCAGGATGAGCCTCCTCTTCCTCTGTATAATAATAGGGGGCAGGGGTCAGGATGAGCCTCCTCTTCCTCTGTATAATAATAGGGGGCAGGGGTCATGGTGAGCCTCCTCTTCCTCTGTATAATAATAATAGGGGGCAGGGGTCATGGTGAGCCTCCTCTTCCTCTGTATAATAATAATAGGGGGCAGGGGTCATGGTGAGCCTCCTCTTCCTCTGTATAATAATAATAGGGGGCAGGGGTCATGGTGAGCCCCCTCTTCCTCTGTATAATAATAATAGGGGGCGGGGGTCATGGTGATCCCCCTCTTCCTCTGTATAATAATAATAGGGGGCAGGGGTCATGGTGAGCCCCCTCTTCCTCTGTATAATAATAATAGGGGGCAGGGGTCATGGTGAGCCTCCTCTTCCTCTGTATAATAATAGGGGTCAGGGGTCAGGATGAGCCTCCTCTTCCTCTGTATAATAATAATAGGGGGCAGGGGTCATGGTGAGCCCCCTCTTCCTCTGTATAATAATAATAGGAGGCAGGGGACATGGTGAGCCTCCTCTTCCTCTGTATAATAATAATAATAGGGGGCAGGGGGCATGGTGAGCCCCCTCTTCCTCTGTATAATAATAATAGGGAGCAGGGGTCATGGTGAGCCTCCTCTTCCTCTGTATAATAATAGGGGTCAGGGGTCAGGATGAGCCTCCTCTTCCTCTGTATAATAATAATAGGGGGCAGGGGTCATGGTGAGCCCCCTCTTCCTCTGTATAATAATAATAGGAGGCAGGGGACATGGTGAGCCTCCTCTTCCTCTGTATAATAATAATAATAGGGGGCAGGGGGCATGGTGAGCCCCCTCTTCCTCTGTATAATAATAATAGGGGGCAGGGGACATGGTGAGCCTCCTCTTCCTCTGTATAATAATAATAATAGGGGGCAGGGGGCATGGTGAGCCCCCTCTTCCTCTGTATAATAATAATAGGGGGCAGGGGACATGGTGAGTCTCCTCTTCCTCTGTATAATAATAATAGGGGGCAGGGGACATGGTGAGCCTCCTCTTCCTCTGTATAATAATAATAATAGGGGGCAGGGGGCATGGTGAGCCTCCTCTTCCTCTGTATAATAATAATAATAGGGGGCAGGGGACATGGTGAGCCCCCTCTTCCTCTGTATAATAATAATAGGGGGCAGGGGGCATGGTGAGCCTCCTCTTCCTCTGTATAATAATAATAATAGGGGGCAGGGGACATGGTGAGCCTCCTCTTCCTCTGTATAATAATAATAATAGGGGGCAGGGGGCATGGTGAGCCCCCTCTTCCTCTGTATAATAATAATAGGGGGCAGGGGGCATGGTGAGCCTCCTCTTCCTCTGTATAATAATAATAGGGGGCAGGGGTCATGGTGAGCCCCCTCTTCCTCTGTATAATAATAATAGGGGGCAGGGGGCATGGTGAGCCTCCTGTTCCTCTGTATAATAATAATAGGGGGCAGGGGTCATGGTGAGCCTCCTCTTCCTCTGTATAATAATAATAGGGGGCAGGGGTCATGGTGAGCCCCCTCTTCCTCTGTATAATAATAATAAGGGGCAGGGGTCATGGTGAGCCTCCTCTTCCTCTGTATAATAATAATAGGGGGCAGGGGTCATGGTGAGCTTCCTCTTCCTCTGTATAATAATAATAATAGGGGGCAGGGGGCATGGTGAGCCCCCTCTTCCTCTGTATAATAATAATAATAGGGGGCAGGGGACATGGTGAGCCTCCTCTTCCTCTGTATAATAATAATAATAGGGGGCAGGGGACATGGTGAGCCTCCTCTTCCTCTGTATAATAATAATAATAGGGGGCAGGGGGCATGGTGAGCCCCCTCTTCCTCTGTATAATAATAATAGGGGGCAGGGGGCATGGTGAGCCTCCTCTTCCTCTGTATAATAATAATAGGGGGCAGGGGTCATGGTGAGCCCCCTCTTCCTCTGTATAATAATAATAGGGGGCAGGGGGCATGGTGAGCCTCCTGTTCCTCTGTATAATAATAATAGGGGGCAGGGGTCATGGTGAGCCTCCTCTTCCTCTGTATAATAATAATAGGGGGCAGGGGACATGGTGAGCCTCCTCTTCCTCTGTATAATAATAATAGAGGGCAGGGGTCATGGTGAGCCTCCTCTTCCTCTGTATAATAATAATAGGGGGCAGGGGGCATGGTGAGCCTCCTCTTCCTCTGTATAATAATAATTAGGGGGCAGGGGGCATGGTGAGCCCCCTCTTCCTCTGTATAATAATAATAGGGGGCAGGGGGCATGGTGAGCCTCCTCTTCCTCTGTATAATAATAATAGGGGGCAGGGGACATGGTGAGCCTCCTCTTCCTCTGTATAATAATAATAGGGGGCAGGGGTCATGGTGAGCCCCCTCTTCCTCTGTATAATAATAATAAGGGGCAGGGGTCATGGTGAGCCTCCTCTTCCTCAGTATAATAATAATAGGGGGCAGGGGTCATGGTGAGCCCCCTCTTCCTCTGTATAATAATAATAAGGGGCAGGGGTCATGGTGAGCCCCCTCTTCCTCTGTATAATAATAATAGGGGGCAGGGGGCATGGTGAGCCTCCTGTTCCTCTGTATAATAATAATAGGGGGCAGGGGTCATGGTGAGCCTCCTCTTCCTCTGTATAATAATAATAGGGGGCAGGGGTCATGGTGAGCCCCCTCTTCCTCTGTATAATAATAATAGGGGGCAGGGGTCATGGTGAGCCCCCTCTTCCTCTGTATAATAATAATAAGGGGCAGGGGTCATGGTGAGCCTCCTCTTCCTCAGTATAATAATAATAATAGGGGGCAGGGGTCATGGTGAGCCCCCTCTTCCTCTGTATAATAATAATAAGGGGCAGGGGTCATGGTGAGCCTCCTCTTCCTCAGTATAATAATAATAGGGGGCAGGGGGCATGGTGAGCCTCCTCTTCCTCTGTATAATAATAAATAGGGGGCAGGGGGCATGGTGAGCCTCCTCTTCCTCTGTATAATAATAATAAGGGGCAGGGGTCATGGTGAGCCTCCTCTTCCTCAGTATAATAATAATAGGGGGCAGGGGGCATGGTGAGCCTCCTCTTCCTCTGTATAATAATAAATAGGGGGCAGGGGGCATGGTGAGCCTCCTCTTCCTCTGTATAATAATAATAGGGGGCAGGGGTCATGGTGAGCCTCCTCTTCCTCTGTATAATAATAATAGGGGGCAGGGGTAATGGTGAGCTTCCTCTGTATAATAATAATAGGGGGCAGGGGTAATGGTGAGCCTCCTCTTCCTCTGTATAATAATAATAGGGGGCAGGGGTCATGGTGAGCCCCCTCTTCCTCTGTATAATAATAGGGGGCAGGGGTCATGGTGAGCCCCCTCTTCCTCTGTATAATAATAATAGGGGGCAGGGGTCATGGTGAGCCCCCTCTTCCTCTGTATAATAATAATAGGGGGCAGGGGTCATGGTGAGCCTCCTCTTCCTCTGTATAATAATAATAGGGGGCAGGGGTCATGGTGAGCCTCCTCTTCCTCTGTATAATAATAGGGGGCAGGGGTCATGGTGAGCCCCCCCTTACTCTGTATAATAATAATAGGGGGCAGGGGTCATGGTGAGCCTCCTCTTCCTCTGTATAATAATAATAGGGGGCAGGGGTCATGGTGAGCCTCCTCTTCCTCTGTATAATAATAATAGGGGGCAGGGGTCATGGTGAGCCCCTCTTCCTCTGTATAATAATAATAGGGGGCAGGAGTCATGGTGAGCCTCCTCTTCCTCTGTATAATAATAATAGGGGGCAGGGGTCATGGTGAGCCTCCTCTTCCTCTGTATAATAATAATAGGGGGCAGGAGTCATGGTGAGCCTCCTCTTCCTCTGTATAATAATAATAGGGAGCAGGGGTCATGGTGAGCCTCCTCTTCCTCTGTATAATAATAATAGGGGGCAGGGGGCATGGTGAGCCTCCTCTTCCTCTGTATAATAATAATAGGGGGCAGGGGGCATGGTGAGCCTCCTCTTCCTCTGTATAATAATAATAGGGAGCAGGGGTCATGGTGAGCCTCCTCTTCCTCTGTATAATAATAATAGGGAGCAGGGGTCATGGTGAGCCTCTTCTTCCTCTGTATAATAATAATAGGGGGCAGGGGGCATGGTGATCCTCCTCTTCCTCTGTATAATAATAATAGGGGGCAGGGGTCATGGTGAGCCTCCTCTTCCTCTGTATAATAATAATAGGGGGCAGGGGTCATGGTGAGCCTCCTCTTCCTCTGTATAATAATAATAGGGGGCAGGGGTCATGGTGAGCCTCCTCTTCCTCTGTATAATAATAATAGGGGGCAGGGGTCATGGTGAGCCTCCTCTTCCTCTGTATAATAATAATAGGGGGCAGGGGTCATGGTGAGCCCCTCTTCCTCTGTATAATAATAATAGGGGGCAGGGGTCATGGTGAGCCTCCTCTTCCTCTGTATAATAATAATAGGGGGCAGGGGTCATGGTGAGCCCCTCTTCCTCTGTATAATAATAATAGGGGGCAGGGGTCATGGTGAGCCTCCTCTTCCTCTGTATAATAATAATAGGGGGCAGGGGACATGGTGAGCCTCCTCTTCCTCTGTATAATAATAATAGGGGGCAGGGGACATGGTGAGCCTCCTCTTCCTCTGTATAATAATAATAGGGGGCAGGGGGCATGGTGAGCCTCCTCTTCCTCTGTATAATAATAATAATAGTGGGCAGGGGTCATGGTGAGCCCCCTCTTCCTCTGTATAATAATAATAGGGGGCAGGGGGCATGGTGAGCCCCCTCTTCCTCTGTATAATAATAATAGGGGGCAGGGGGCATGGTGAGCCCCCTCTTCCTCTGTATAATAATAATAGGGGGCAGGGGACATGGTGAGCCTCCTCTTCCTCTGTATAATAATAATAGGGGGCAGGGGACATGGTGAGCCTCCTCTTCCTCTGTATAATAATAATAATAGGGGGCAGGGGGCATGGTGAGCCCCCTCTTCCTCTGTATAATAATAATAGGGGGCAGGGGGCATGGTGAGCCTCCTCTTCCTCTGTATAATAATAATAGGGGGCAGGGGTCATGGTGGGCCACCTCTTCCTCTGTATAATAATAATAGGGGGCAGGGGTCATGGTGAGCCCCCTCTTCCTCTGTATAATAATAATAGGGGGCAGGGGGCATGGTGAGCCCCCTCTTCCTCTGTATAATAATAATAGGGGGCAGGGGGCATGGTGATCCTCCTCTTCCTCTGTATAATAATAATAGGGGGCAGGGGGCATGGTGAGCCTCCTCTTCCTCTGTATAATAATAATAATAGGGGGCAGGGGTCATGGTGAGCCCCCTCTTCCTCTGTATAATAATAATAGGGGGCAGGGGGCATGGTGAGCCCCCTCTTCCTCTGTATAATAATAATAGGGGGCAGGGGACATGGTGAGCCTCCTCTTCCTCTGTATAATAATAATAGGGGGCAGGGGACATGGTGAGCCTCCTCTTCCTCTGTATAATAATAATAATAGGGGGCAGGGGGCATGGTGAGCCCCCTCTTCCTCTGTATAATAATAATAGGGGGCAGGGGGCATGGTGAGCCCCCTCTTCCTCTGTATAATAATAATAGGGGGCAGGGGGCATGGTGATCCTCCTCTTCCTCTGTATAATAATAATAGGGGGCAGGGGTCATGGTGAGCCTCCTCTTCCTCTGTATAATAATAATAGGGGGCAGGGGTCATGGTGAGCCCCCTCTTCCTCTGTATAATAATAATAGTGGGCAGGGGTCATGGTGAGCCCCCTCTTCCTCTGTATAATAATAATAGGGGGCAGGGGTCATGGTGATCCCCCTCTTCCTCTGTATAATAATAATAGGGGGCAGGGGTCATGGTGAGCCCCCTCTTCCTCTGTATAATAATAATAGGGGGCAGGGGTCATGGTGAGCCCCCTCTTCCTCTGTATAATAATAATAGTGGGCAGGGGTCATGGTGAGCCTCCTCTTCCTCTGTATAATAATAATAGGGGGCAGGGGTCATGGTGAGCCTCCTCTTCCTCTGTATAATAATAATAGGGGGCAGGGGTCATGGTGAGCCCCCTCTTCCTCTGTATAATAATAATAGTGGGCAGGGGTCATGGTGAGCCCCCTCTTCCTCTGTATAATAATAATAGGGGGCAGGGGTCATGGTGATCCCCCTCTTCCTCTGTATAATAATAATAGGGGGCAGGGGTCATGGTGAGCCCCCTCTTCCTCTGTATAATAATAATAGGGGGCAGGGGTCATGGTGAGCCCCCTCTTCCTCTGTATAATAATAATAGGGGGCAGGGGTCATGGTGAGCCCCCTCTTCCTCTGTATAATAATAATAGGGGGCAGGGGTCATGGTGATCCCCCTCTTCCTCTGTATAATAATAATAGTGGGCAGGGGTCATGGTGAGCCCCCTCTTCCTCTGTATAATAATAATAGGGGGCAGGGGTCATGGTGATCCCCCTCTTCCTCTGTATAATAATAATAGGGGGCAGGGGTCATGGTGATCCCCCTCTTCCTCTGTATAATAATAATAGGGGGCAGGGGGCATGGTGAGCCCCCTCTTCCTCTGTATAATAATAATAATAGGGGGCAGGGGGCATGGTGAGCCCCCTCTTCCTCTGTATAATAATAATAGGGGGCAGGGGACATGGTGATCCCCCTCTTCCTCTGTATAATAATAATAGGGGGCAGGGGGCATGGTGAGCCCCCTCTTCCTCTGTATAATAATAATAGGGGGCAGGGGTCATGGTGAGCCCCCTCTTCCTCTGTATAATAATAATAGGGGGCAGGGGTCATGGTGAGCCTCCTCTTCCTCTGTATAATAATAATAGGGGGCAGGGGTCATGGTGAGCCTCCTCTTCCTCTGTATAATAATAATAGGGGGCAGGGGTCATGGTGAGCCCCTCTTCCTCTGTATAATAATAATAGGGGGCAGGGGTCATGGTGAGCCTCCTCTTCCTCTGTATAATAATAATAGGGGGCAGGGGTCATGGTGAGCCTCCTCTTCCTCTGTATAATAATAATAGGGGGCAGGGGTCATGGTGAGCCTCCTCTTCCTCTGTATAATAATAATAGGGGGCAGGGGTCATGGTGAGCCTCCTCTTCCTCTGTATAATAATAATAGGGGGCAGGGGTCATGGTGAGCCCCTCTTCCTCTGTATAATAATAGGGGACAGGGGTCATGTTGAGCCCCCTTTTCCTCTGTATATTAATAATAGGGGTAGAGTTTATAGAGAGTCCCCTCTTACTCTGTATAATACTAGGGGTCAGGGGTCATAGTACAGATCCCTCTAGGAGGGTGGGTTAAGTCTATGTACCCCTTGTTAAAGTATTTGTGCAGTCTCACCCATTCCCCAGCTGCTTACCTTCTGCCCTTTGTCACAGCGCTGACCTACAACTCTTATACCTTGCAGTAGACAGGATATCTGCACCCACTTCCTGGCCAAACAGTGACTCCCCTCACATCTCGCCCCACAATTAGTTTAGCAAAGCAGTTGTTAATAGCTTCTGTGCCCTCTCCTGTGTCCCCTCTCCCTTCCTGGCACTGTTCATTCTGAATTGCCCCCTCATACCTGTCCTCTTCCCTTAAGAAGCTGCCTCCTCCCACATCGGCTCTGGTGTCAGGCGGCGGTGCTGCTTGTTGATAGTAATGCAGCACATCCAGCATGATGGCGTCACCTCCAGCCCTCCTCTCAGCTGACCCCGTCCTGTGCTGCCTCCTCGGCACCTCTGTGACATGAGCCAAGGAGGCAGCACAGGTGACAGTAAGAGCAGCACTGGACGCAGCAGACATCATGCTCTCCTCCTCTCCCCCCTCAAATTTTGGGTTGTTCACCAACCAGTGTCATCTGCTATGATTTGGATAGCTTGGGCTGGCTTCAGTTCCTCATCTCTATCTCCAGCGGGGATTTCCCAAGGGCCATGGGAGAGGGTATCAATGGCTCGTTTAGCAGTTGTGAGCCGGTACTTAATTTGGAAGTCTAGGGCTCCTAGCTGAGTGGTTGATAGGTAAGTGAGGAGGTTATTGTCGGTAATGATCACAAAAGCAGTCCCAAACAAATAGTTTTGGAATCTCTTGGTAAAGGCCCAAACCACTGCCAGTAATTCCAGGTGGAATTAACTATACCTGGCCGGGTTTTTCTCACCCTTCTGTAGACTTTGCCGGTGAATGCCATGAACCTTCCTGAGCCAGTATAGTTGCTGAGTCAGTATAGTCTCCAACCCATTCAAGAAAGCATCTGTGTACAATTGGTAAGGTTATTGTCCCAACCAAGATGCAAATAGATTCCAATTCTAGTCTATGGAACTACAAAAAAGCAGCTGAACGGTAACGCTACACCCCAATGTATATTATAATGCTAACACACCTAAGTGTGCACAACAACTAAATATCCAGCGACTAGGTTTTCTTTTGAGGGTTAAAGAGGAACAATACTCAGGAATTTCACTCTTGCAGTCTCACAGATGTTTCTCTTAGGTCTAAGAGAGACGGCTGCTGTGTGTGTTTTTGCCCTAACTCCCCACAAATAACCACCTTTCATGCTGTACAAAAAAATTATCAATTCTTTGGGATAAATAAAGGGTGGAAATGGGGAAAAACAGCAAGGAGGGGGGTGACAAGGGGACCAATAAGGGTTCCTCAAAAACAACAGCAGTGGGCAAAGGGGGAGGGGGAGAACATGGACTGGAGATTCTGTTCATCAGCAGGCTCCGGGGGGGTGGTGTTAATGCCGTGCAGTGACCCCTCTAGTAGCTCCATAGGGTTGAGACAGCATCATACCCCAAAGGGAAAGCAAAAAAAAGGGTGGGTAAGATAAGACATGGGAATTTATGCAGGAAGGTCTCCTCCTCTCTTCCTGTAAGGCGTTCTATAGGTTGAAAGCCGATTAGGAAGGTTAGGATGAAAGGGCAAATGGCCTTTCACCCTCAGTGGGGATGGGGTGGTCAAGACCCCACTTCGAAGGCTAGGGGAGGCAAGTGGTCAAGTCCCTCTTTGATGGCTGGGGGGTGGAGACCTTACAAAATCTATGTAATAGAAACCCATACCTCCCAAGATTTGGAGGGACTGTCCCTTTTTGAGTCTATGTCCTCCTGCCGCTCATTGTTCTCCTTTGCCATTCTTTGAGGTGTAACATGCAGATCTGCAGCAATAAATTATTAATTTGCCTCTTTAAAGTGTTTATATTGTTGTATCTCCTATCCATCCCGAGGGGTATGGCCTAATTTAACGAATGTCCCTCTTTCCCACCCTGAAAAGTTAGTAGGTATGGAAATCCGATATGAGATAGCTTATGTACTGGGGTGAGTCCTGTTCCTCCAGGATAAACACGAATGGAGGTGGAGATCCTCCATAGACTGAAAAATATGCCAAAAACGCTCCTCCAATAATTTCGCTGGATTTTTTAAAAGTTTCCACATCTCTACATATGACTTTTTTCATTTAAGGTCTTCAAGCTCTACAAAGCATCAGAAACAGACTCTGATACTCAGAGGAAAGATTTAGATGGACGTGAAGATCTCCATACACAAGGACCCCATGATGGAACATGAGCACCTCCTACCATCACATGGTAAGACCCCCAACCTTGGCCCGGTTAGTTCTTTTCTATTTAGTTACTAGGGTTGGGACCCCCTCCATGTGACGCCTTGGATTGGAATGTCTGCCCGAGTGGTTTGCTTACAGATCAGGGAGAATTCCTACTTTCTCTTAACATAACCTCTGGTTCCATACCTCTATTGGCTGTTCTTTCTCTTCTTTTCCCTGGCCTGGGACACTCTCCATGTGAGAATCAGTAGTGGCCCCTAAACTGGGAATTACATTCCCCTCATCCTCGGCCCTGTTCCTGCACTCCTCTATGATTTATTGTGCTTATGTTGGAATTGTTATCTGTTCAGTCCCTACCTGTTGTATCCCTGACACAATGAATTCCTAGTATGTATGCACATACCTCCCAAGTGTCCCTGATTTGGAGGGCTTGTCCCACTTTGGAGTCCATGTCTCCCTGTCCCTCGTTCTTCTCATTTGTCCCTCTTTGAGGTGTAACATGCAGATCTGTATCAATAAATGATTCATTTGCATATTTGAAGTGTTTCTATTGTTGTAACTGTTACATCCTATCTCATTTCCATCCCCCAATGAGGGGGAGTGGCCTAATTTAGCAAATGTCCCTCATTCCAACCCTGAAAAGTTGGTAGATGTGTGTATGCAATGTATGTACCTGACGTAATAAAGCTGAATCAGAAGTGACTTTGGATGTGTTTGGAAAGAGCTGCTCGGTCCTCTTTATTCTCCACTGAAACACCATACCAACCCATCCCCAACATACACACACACATACACAATCTTGATGTATTTAAAACATCCCAGTACAGGCCTGTCACTCTAATACTTTTTTTTTTTTTTTCTTCCTATAAAGACACTATAGTGACAAATGTGAGAACTGGGGAGGAGGAAGTCTTTGTGAAGAATGAAGAGGAGGAAATTCCTCTACAGATCAGCTCAGGTGAGTAATAAACCTTCTATGGAAAACATTTCCCCATATATCCTGCTCAGTTACCCCACACACTTTGTTCTATGTTATACGGCTCATATTTATTCACAGACCCTGGAGGAGCTATAATGAAAAATGAGGAGGAAGAAGTAAAATATGTGAAAAATAAAGAGGAGGAAATCCCTCCACAGATCAGCACAGGTGAGTATTAAGCCTTCTATAGAAAAGATTTCCTTGTTCACTTTCTCAGTCACTCCACACACCATGGTTTGTCTCATACAACTGAGTACAGGGGCCTCCCTCTCATATTTATTCGCAAATCCTAGAGACGCCATAGAGGATAATAGATAACTGGCTGTAACCCACTTTTACTCTGGGCCAGCTGCTCCAGCAATAAAAAAAGAAATGATTTATTTAAAATGTACTTTTTCTGATCTCTAATATGTCTCTAACGTTTAATCTTATCCGTAATGTATCCCATTGTCACCTACAAAACACCTACTCACTCTTTGCGATCTGGAATTGCCACCATTATTGTACAGGGGCATCACTTTTTTTTCCCACAGTGACATATGTGAAAACTGATGAGGAAGAAGTATTTTTGCATAATAAAGAGGAGGAAATCCCTCTACAGATCAGCACAGGTGAGTAATAACCCTGTATAGATAATATTTCCCTGTATCCTTCTCAGTCACTCCACACACTCTGGTCTGTGTTATACAGCTCAGTACAGTGACATAACTCTCATCTTTGTTTACAGACCCTGGAGGAGCTATAGTGAAAACTGATGAGGAGGAAGGATTTGTGGAGAAGAAAGAGGAAGAAATCCCTCTACAGATCAGCACAGGTTAGTAATAACCCTGTATAGAGATGATTTCCCTGTATATCCTATTTAGTCACTCCACACACTCTGGTCTGTCTTATACAGCTCACTATAGGTACATGACTCTCATCTTTATTCACAGACCCTGGAGGAGCTATAGTGAAAACTGAGGAGGAAATATTTGTAAAGAAAGAAGATGAGGAAATGCCTATACAGATCAGTTCAGGTGAGTAATAAACCTTATATGGAAGAGGTCTGTTATACTGCTCAGTCACTCCACACACACAGCTCAGCACAGGGGCCTGACTCTATTCACAGACCCTGGAGGAGCTATGGTGAAAACTGAGGAGGAGGAAGAAGTATTTGTGAAGAATAAAGAGAAGGACGAGAAGGACATCCCTCTACAGATCAGTACTGGTGAGTAATAAACCTTAAGTTTTGCATATTCTATATGTTCAGTCACTCTGCAATTTACAATCCTAATTCTGCACTCCATCTTAAAGTGGACCAACAGCCAGCGAGATGCGGCCGCCAGCATGCTCGGAGCCGCTGAGGTAAGACGTCACATTGACGCACATACCTCAGCGTCTCCGAGCGCGCTAATTGGACGAGCGGCCGCACATGCGCCGTAGGAGAGGGGTGGGGTGAGTGTTATCTTGCGATCTGGGGGTTTCACATAGCGGGGCACCCCCGATCGGGGTGGCCAGGAGAAGTGAACCAAAACCCAGGATAGTCAAGATCCTGTGTGTTGGTCCACTTTAAACACAATGGTGCATTGCTGGAGCACATGTGCAGGGGTTAAATATGACCTGATTTGTCTCTCTATAAAAGAATTTCTGCACAGAACAGGGTTAACCCATGTTCACTAGGCAGTGCGTGAAAGTTAAATAAGAAACCCCACTGGCTCCTATCTTTAAGCCTCCATGTAATGAGTTAAGACACAGCAGCTTTTCTTGCTGTGAAGATTTTTTTTATAATTTCTTTACTCGCTTAATTTTTTTCAAAAGGAATATTCCTGCCCCTTTTTAGTGAACCAAATCTACAGACAGGTGAGAGGGGCTGCTAGATGGAGAGGTGCAACCTGAGGCCTCCCTTAGGCCATCAGTAATCTTCCAAGTCTGCTCCTTTCGCTCTTTGCTGAGCAGTCCCCTTCCAAGGTCGTATGTTGTTCAAGCTCCTCTCGCAAGACTTCTAACTTACGAGACATCTAAGATATACAAGGTAAGGCTCCATCAGAATGTATAGCTGGGGGCCGACGTTTAACCCTTTAAGTGCCAGCCTGCCTAGAATTTTTGTCACCTCCTTTTGCCAGACCATATTTCACTATTTTGCGCTACACATGTTGAATCTTGATTTTTGAAGGGATTTCCAGGGATTTTCCGGGAAAATTATATATTGTTTTTTTCAGCCTGAGTCTGGGCTTCAACATGATTTTTTAGGTGTATTCTCAATACTTTTGGGGGAAATATGTGCAAAAACATTTAAAAAAAATCTATTTTTTGCAATTTGTATTTTTTTTTGTAATAAAAAATGTAAGTTTGTCAATAAAATCTTATTGCATGTGAAACCCCAATTTCTCCCATTTACGTCTGTACCACATATGCATTGGTAGACACCCTTTCCTTCCCAGGAGACTCCCCCAAACTGAAACAGAGCTTTAGGAGATTTTCAGATAAAATAGAACTATGCTATGCAATATGCGCACCTTGCAGTTTTTCCAGAAAAACAACCCTTTACATTTGAAATACCCCCCACAAACTATATATTCTCTATTCCTCAATTCATTGGTTACACAGAGTTCCCCTAAAAAAAAACAAAAAAAACAAAGCCACATTTTCCTAAAAAATGCAAACAAGAAAAAACAAGTCAAATCTGAAAAAGCAAGGTCTCCCGAACAGAACAATACCCAACATGCATAGCTATTGTCAAGGGAAGAGTTGGCAAACGCCCCAAAGTAAAGCATACGCATAACGGTAATTTTACTTGAAAATTTCAGCTCTGCAGACAAAGTGCGCACCTTGCAAATTTTCAACCAAACAATCCTTTACATTTGAAATATTCCCCATAAACCATATATTCCCTGAAAGTACACATGTTAAGCTTTTTAAATGTACCCAGCTTGTTGTAGTGGGCTCAACTTTCTAGAAGTAATCCCTCGAAGAATTCTTAGATTGCACAGGGTTTCCCTAAAAAATGTATTAAAAAGCTTAATAAAAAACATGTTTTCCTAAAATATCAATAGGCAAACAAGAAAAAACAAGCTAAATCTGAAGCACAAGGTCCTCAGAGCAGAACAATACCCAACATGCATAGGTACTATTAACCCTTTTAATTGCCAGCCTACTTGAAGTTTTGTCACCCTTTGTTGACAGGTCATTTTTCCCCATTTTGCGCCATGTTTAACTGTGATGTTTGCCAGAATTTCCAGGAAAATTATATATTTTTTTGCAGCAGAGTTTAGGCTTTAACATGAAATGTCTTGTTTGTGATTTTTCTACTGTTTTTTTTTAATATTTTTGCGTAAAAAAATAAATAAAATAATATTTTTCAGACAATTGTCTCCTTTATTTTAAATAAAACATTTGTTTTATTAATGAAAACCATATTGCATGTCATGGCCCCATTTCTCCCAAATACAATGGTACTGCATATGTATCGGTAGCCCCCCATTCTTGCCCAGGAGACCCCCCAAACTGAAAAGAGCACTTTATAACATTTACAAATAAAATACAACTACTATCCATACTATAAACATAAGGGGTTAATTTAAAAAAAAAAAATGACATAGGGCGGGGGGGGCATTTATTTTTGGAATTTTAAGGGTTAAAAACCCTTAAAAATTCCCCCCAAAAAATACAATTCTGTGAAATACTCACCTGTAGAATTGGTATTATATGCATACAGTACTTCCTGCTCCATATATAATACTTACACATGGGTAATCCTCCGCCAGATGGCGCTGTTCACTGCAGACATGCAAAAACAGGCTCCTCCCGGCCCTTCATATACCCAGGGACCTCCCACAAATCCCCAGCATTGAAAAGCAGTGAGAAAAAGAAGCCGGGAGAAACCAACCACCAAACTGGTAACAATAACAATGATAACAATCACCGTACAGGGGATCCAGAACAAGGTGAAACCAGGGTGGGGTGGAGCAGGACGTACTGTATGCATATAATACCAATTCTACAGTTGAGTATTTCACAGAATTGTATTATTCTAAGCATACAGTACGTCCTGCTCCATATATAATACTTACACATGGGACATCCAATAGCAGTGTCCACAAAGTAGGGTGGGATCCCCAACAACAAAGGCAACGGCACGTAGCTCCGACTACAACCGCCTGCAAAACCTTACGGCCAAAAGCAGCATCAGCTGAGGCCCGAACATCAACCTTGTAAAACTTTGAAAAGGTGTGAACAGAAGACCAAGTAGCGGCCTTGCAAACTTGTTCAACAGAGGCCTGTTGCTGAAAAGCCCAAGAGGCACCAATAGCATGAGTGGAATGAGCCGTAAGACGGAAAGGGGGAGTCCTCCCCTTAGTAGAATAGGCCTGAATCACAGCCTGACGGATCCATTTACTGATGGTAGACTTGGCGGGAGCCAAACCTTTCCTAGGCCCCGAAGGCACAACAAAGAGAGCATCAGTCTTCCTGAAGACCTTAGTGACAACCAGGTAATACTTCAAGCACCTGACTACGTCCAAGGAATGCAGAACCCGCTCCTTATCGTTGCGAGGATTGGGACACAGAGAAGGAAGAACAATATCCTGGTTCAAATGAAAAGCTGAAAAAACTTTAGGCAAGAAATCCGGTTTGAAGCGGAACACCACCTTGTCCTGGTGTCGCTCATAGTATGGAGGCTGAATAGATAAAGCGGCCAGATCTGACACACGCCTAACCGAAGTAATAGCCACCAAGAAGAAAACCTTGAGAGTGAGAACAACCAGAGCAGCCTCTTGAATAGGCTCAAAGGGAGCACCCTGCAAGGCAGACAAAACCAGAAAAAAAAAGTTCAAATCCCAGACAGGGACCATAGGTTTTCTAGGGGGACGCACGTGAGTGACCCCCTGAAAGAAGGTCTTAATCAGGTGATGCTGAGCAAAGGTCTTCTGAAAGAAGACAGACAGGGCAGAAACCTGACCCTTCAGAGTACTAAGTTTGAGACCCAAGTCCAAACCATGCTGTAAAAACTCCAGAACCCTAGGGACGGAGAATTCCCGACAGGGAACTCCTGGACTCGCACCAGTCAATGTAGGAACGCAATACTCTATAATAGATAGCAGAAGAAGTCTTCTTCCTAGCCTGCACCATGGTATCCACCACAGAGGCAGACAAACCCTTCTCCATCAAGATGGAGGTCTCAGCAGCCAGGCCGTCACAGCCAGAGTTTGTAAATTGGGATGGCGTAAGGACCCTTGAGTTAGCAGATTTGGCACCTTTGGCAGATCGTACTGATCTACCGCCATTTGAACCACGTCTGCGAACCACACTCTTCTTGGCCACCTTGGGGCCTCTAGAATCACAGGTACCCCCTCCAGGGCAATCTTGCGCAGAACCCTGCTCAGAAGGGGGAACGGTGGACACACATACAGGAGTCGAAACTCCCTCCAAGACATGGACAGAGCATCCGTGGCCAAGGCCAGAGGATCCTGAGACAGGGAGACGAAGGCCGGTAGCTTGTGATTGTGGCGGGAAGCAAACAGATCCACATCCGGTAGGCCCCAACGGTGACACAGGGACTGAAATACCCTGTTGCAGAGGGACCACTCCCCCTGACGGGACATCCCCCTGCTCAGGGCGTCCGCCAGCAGGTTCTATGCCCCCGGAATGTAGACAGCCGAAATACATTGGCCTCCGCCCATGTCAGAATCTGAGACACCTCTTGGAGAGCACCCTTGCTCCGGGTCCCTCCCTGATGGTTGATGTAGGCAACCGATGTCCTGTTGTCCGAGCGTACCTGTACCAACAGACCCCTCAGGTGTTGGGTCAATCGCTCCAGTACCAACCTGATTGCCCGTAATTTCAGAATGTTGATGGGCAAATGGGCCTCCTGAGGACCCTACGTCCCCTGGAAGCGCAGGGACTTCCAGAATCCCCCCCCAACCTGACAGACTGGCATCCGTTGTGACCGTCTCCCAGCAGGGGGCCAGGAAAGACCTGCCCCCTATCAAGTTCCTGTGGTCCAGCCACCACGCAAGGGACTGTCTGACCGAGGGGGGAAGCACACGCCCCGTCCAAGGACGCTGGGTTCTTGTCCCACACTGACAGAAGGTGAAGCTGCAGAGGTCTCAAATGGAACTGGGCAAAGGGCACCGCCTCGAAGCTCGCCACCATCAGGCCCACCAACTGCATTCCCTGCCAGATGGAGAAATGTGGGCTCGAGAGCAGGAACCTCGCCTGCGCCGTCAGAGCTTCCACCTTCTGTTGAGGAAGGAATATCCTTGACTGAACAGTATCCAGAATCATCCCCAGGAAGGGAGTCACCGAGGAGGGGGACAGGGAGGACTTGGGGTAATTGATCACCCAGCCGAAGGACTCCAGGGTAGACACTACCAGACGAGTGTCCAACTCTGCCTGCCGCAGAGACAGAGAGGTGATGAGAATATCGTCCAGCTAGGGCAGCACGCGTATGCCCCTTAGCCCTATCAGGGACATCACCCCTGCCAGCACCTTGGTGAACACCCTGGGAGCCGATGTTAGGCCGAATGGCAGGGCCACAAATTGGTAATGCTGATCTTTTATTGCAAACCTGAGAAATCTTTGGTGTCCTGGAAACATGAAGGTAAGCATCCTTGATTTCTACTGACGTCATGAAGTCCCCTGGGCGCAGTGAGCCAATGGCCGAGCGCAGAGTTTCCATGCGAAAGTGTCTGTTCTTGACAAATTTGTTGAGGATTTTTAAATCCAGAATGGGCCTGACTGACCCATCCTTTTTGGGTACTGTGAAAAGGTTGGAGTAGAACCGCGTGCCCCTGTCTCCAAGAGGGACCTTGCAAATGACCCCTAGATCCAGGAGACCCTGTACGGCCATCAACAATACCTGAGCTGAGGCAGGGTCTTGAGGGATTCGAGACCCAATGAATCTGGTGGGGGGCCGTACAGTAGCCTGGAGGACACTACCTCCTGAATCCATCGGTCTGAGACGTGGTGCCGCCAGACGTGCTTGAAATGCTGTAAACGTCCCCCCCCCCACCCTGACGGGTGAGGGCGCCCCCTCATGCCGGAGGGGCCTTGGGAGGGGCTTTGGGCTTGGACCCCCAGGAAGAGCCGGTATGGCGTCCTCTGTTCCTGTGCCAGGAATCTGCGCGGGCCCCAGCGAAGGGCGCCCCTCTTCCGTGCTTGGCCCCACGGTAGGGGGTTGATAGGAAGCCTTGGCCACGAAAAGGCCGAGTCTGCCTCCTGCGCTGGGGTAACTTGCCTCCCTTGGGAAAGAGGTCTAACCGATCCCCAAACAATCGCAGCCACTTAAAGGGGAGCCCCGTGAGGGCTTTCTTGGCGGCATTGTCTGCAGTCCACTGGCGCAACCAAACCGCGCGCGTATAGCAACCACCAGGGCGGATGACCTGGCACACATCTTAATAGCATCATCCGATGCGGACAGGATAAAGTTCACAAACGCATCACAGCTGGACAGAGCATTGACAGTATCAGGAGGCAACTCATCTGTGCCATCGAGAGCAGCCCTAACCACGGCCCTGAGCGCTACCGCCGTAATGGCTAAAGCGCAAACCGGGCGCAGAGTCGCTCCCCCAAATGCAAAGGCATGACATGCCAATTGGTCAACACGCCGATCCTCAGAGTCTCGCAGAGTAGTAGTGTCAGGAGAGTGCATAATAGAGGTGTTGGACAACCCTAGAATAGGAGCATCGACCTCGGGTGGCGATGACCAGCACTTAACCAAGTAAGCAGGGAAGGGATATTTCCTATCCACGCTCTTAGGGACCCCATGAAGTCTGCTGGGATGTTCCCATTCTTTAAGCACTAGGCTATTGAAATGGGTCTGCTCTGGAAATTCCAATCAAGCTTTAGCGGTATGAAAAAGATCACCCCTTTGCCAGGGAGCCGCAGCAGGGGGGAGAGAGGGACAGAACGTCAAAGATCTGAACCAGCAGTCTATCAATATCATCCGAGGACCAATGCTCCGAGCCAGACTCTTCCTGACCCCTGGACTCATCGCCATATGACCCTGAGTCAGAGAACAGTTCCCCTTCGTCCGAGGGGATATGGGCATAGGAATGCAACAAATCATCAGGTTCTATAGGGAAGAGTGTCGATTCAGGGTTCAAGTGCCACCTCTTGGCGGTGGCATTACGCGCTAAGGAATTAGCAAGTACGTTTTCAACACTAGCCAGCCTTGTGGCCAGATCAGGATGAGAATCCCCACTGGTATTGGGGGTTAGACTCAGGCTTGGGGGAGTAGGTGAAGTGCGGCGGGGTGCAGGCCCAGTCTCAGAGGAGACGGGAAGCACCGATAGCGCCTGCTGTGCACAAGGAACACAGACCCGTGCATTGTCACCGCTGCTAGGTAAGACCCCACAAGCTACACACAGCCGGGCTTGTCCCGAAGGAACCCCATTCACAATATCCTGAGATGCCTCCATATGGTGATTAATCGGCACAATATGCTAGTAGGGATTGACGCTGTAAGCTACCCTGGATGCCCCAATAACCCGCGGGGAAGTGGGAGTAATTTTTTAATGGTCAGGACCGGGAGCTACACTGGGCCGGGAGAAGCCACCGAAATCCGCGGTCTGAAAGACATAAGGGGGAACAAGGACGTCAGAGCCATGCGCAAAGGTAGCATAGAAGGTAAAGAAGAGTCGCCCACGAGGGCACTTACAGACAGAGAGGAGAGGACGATCTTCACCGCGCGTGTGCGGGAGAAGGAAATGGCGCCAAGCAAACCTCGGAGGGCGGGCCTGAGCCGACGCGAAGCGCGCCAAGCCGGAGCCACGCCCCTCCCCGCAAAGCTCGTAAGGTCTCTAGCCAATAGGAGACAGAAGGCAGTAATGACAAATGTAAATGGCGCTCTGAGCCCGAGACGCGGCCGAGGGCTATACTCGGGCACTCCTGTGGGTCCTCTGTCAGGGAATGGCCGTGACAAGGCAGTACTGTAAGAGACAGGCGCTTAAGCCAGCGCAGCCTAGGAAGAGCCCTTAAGGCTAAGAAGAAGAGGAAGGAAGAAGAAAGACGCCGAGGTGTCAGCAAGCCGCCGCCGTACATGCGGTGCGAGCAGCAACCGAAAACTAAAGCGCTGCGGTTAACAGTAAGGAAAGAGCGCGGCTCTGATCCCCGTCGCAGTAAAGCACAGTCAAGCCATAAGCGTGTAATGAAACCCTGAGGCCGCCCTGCACACAACCCCCCCCCCCCTTTCTTTTCCCCCTAAGGAGGTACGAGGGAGGAACGTGACCCGTTGAATAAGGTCCACCGCTACATGGGGCGTGGGGCAGTGAAGCGGGAGGGGCATCCCCTGAAGGCTCACCATCAGCCTTGGCTGCCTACCCTATGGTGGGGGATTGCGGTGGAGCGTGGCTCCTTAAGCACACAAGGTGCTGCCTACCTTCACCCGACTAGCGCAACCCAGGCTGGGAGGCATATCATTCAGAGGAAGGGTGGAAACAGTCCCACAGGGTCGCAGGCTGTAAAAGCCCCGCTCACCTGCGAGAGAGTGATACTTCATGTCTTCGCAGTCAGCACTGCAGAGAAATCTGGGGATTTGTGGGAGGTCCCTGGGTATATGAAGGGCCGAGAGGAGCCTGTTTTTGCATGTCTGCAGTGAACAGCGCCATCTGGCGGAGGATTACCCATGTGTAAGTATTATATATGGAGCAGGACGTACTGTATGCTTAGAATAATGACACCAATCATAACCAGCCCGGGACCAGCTATGCAGGAACAGGGCGCAGGGGCCAGCTTTGGTGGCCTGCCGGCTACAAGCTCAGTGGTCCGGGCTCTTCTGCCCCCCCCTGGGCTTTGGGGAGGCAGGTAATTGGGGGTGCCGGGGGTAAATGGCAAGTCACCTGCTAGCCGCTGGTGACTTTCCAGCCCCCAGCCTTGTGAACTGGTATAGTGGTCTCATGGATCCCTTACCGGTTCACAAAAGGTTAAGTGTGAAAAAACACACACCGACAAGGAGAAAAAAAAAATATATATTTTTTTTAATACTTACCTCCCATCCATCCTCGGCCACTGTGTCCCACGCTAATCACTCTGACTTTTGCTCTCCTGCTGCTGCTTGAAGCCTTTTATAGCTGCTGAGCGACAGGACATAAGGGGTTAATTAAAAAAAAAAAAAACATGGGGTTCCCCCTCCCTGAGGGGGACCCTTTTTTGGGGAATTTTAAGGGTTAAAAACCCTTAAAAAAAAAAAAAAGACATGGGGTCCCCCTTACCCATCATAACCAGCTCGGGACCAGCTATGGGGGCTTGTAGCAACAGGTTTGCCTCCCCGCCCTGCAGGCTACAAGCCCACATAGCCACGGGCCAGGCCCTTCAGCCCCCCCCCCTGGGCTTTGGGGAGGCAGGCAATTGAGGAGCCGGGGTGACTTGCCAGCCCCCAGCCTTGTGAACTGGTATAGAGGTCTCATAGATCCCTTACCAGTTCACAAGGGATTTACAGTAAAAATAAACACACAGACACATAAGAAAAATGTCATTTTTTTTTTCTCTACTCTCCTCCGATGTCCGGATCATGTCCCACGACGCTCTGATGACAGCTGCTGGTGATCGGTGAAGGAGGGCTGGGGGGGGGGCGAGAGATCAGAGCCATCTCACCCCCTCCACCCTTCCTCCTCCAAACACCCGAAGCAACTGAGTTTCTCGGGTCGCCGGCTGCCGGGTGACAAGTGCCGGGTCAGCGATGATGTCACCCCCCCGACCCAGGAAGTGAGGGAGAGGGCGATCGGAGCCCCCCCCCCCCCGGACCGGGTGAAGAGAGAGAAAGCTGCCCAATCCCACGAGGGGGTCAGGTGAGTTTTTAGCTTTTATATCTTTTTTCTGTGGGGATTTAAAGTCAGCTACGTGAATCTCACGTAGCTGGCACTTAACGATAGGAGAGGCGGCTACGTGAGACTCAAGGGTTAAAGCAGACCAAAACCCACATTTTTAATTTGCATCCTGTGAATTGCTCCCCCTATGAAGATCACCTTTTGCCAATTTTCACTGCTCCACTCTAATCCCAGATAATGGAGTTTGTTTTCGCTGAAAAGCTCCACCTCCCCCATTCATTGCCACTGTTGTGTGTGGAAATTATGTCACTGCCACACGTATGCAATGACTTATTGCCTGACATCTTACAGAGAGGGACAGCAAAAAAACAGTACAATTCAAAAAGCAAAAGTATCCATCTCTAGTTCTACAACCTAAGAAGGGAGCATCTGCAGGGGCTTTGGCCAAATGTATTTCACAAGTTTAGTGGGTTTTGGCCCTCTTTAAAGAGTAACATCGGACCAAAAATAGAAAGGGTCCGATTTCTCCCCCATTGGCAACTACTTACCTTTTGGTTGCGGCGACATCCGGTGTCTTCAGGGCCCGATCCTCTGCCCTCCCCCTGCTGGCTTAGCCGTCTGAAGAGCATGGCTAAAGCCATGCTGTCACTAACAAAGTCCCACCCCACTCAGCGAAGTCTCGCAGGATTTCCGGCGGCTCCATTGCATCCCACTCATGGGCACTGCACAGGTGTGAGATCGGTGGCTGCGTGCAGTACCTAATGGGGTGTAAGATGGAGCTGCCCGTCGGAAGGTTGCCCAGAATCCGAGGGACCAGAAGATGGATCCCCTGTCAAGGTGAGTAAATAGTGCCCAGAGGTAAGACTGGAGGGGGGGGGGGATTGGTGAGGTTTGGGGGAGGTTTTAACCTCCCCTGATGTTCCTCTCTAAGACTAGGAGACACCAGCCTACAAGGATTCCTCTCAGTGTGCCCGATGATCCCTGTTAGTCATGGTAATGAATCTATTTCATTGATCATGCTGCTGTGTAGCAGTTTCATTAGAGACTTACAACCGAATTCAAAGGGACGGCGTCAGTCCCGATAAAGGGCTGCTCCCCGAAAGCTTGTAGCTTTGTACCTGCACGCCGCATGAAATAAAAAAGAGGGATCAGATTCCTCGATTGCACTGATTACCTATGTGTCACATTTGCTGACACTATTGCTGTTGTCCTCCCACGGGGACTATGTAACAAGTTTCTCCTACTTGAATAAATGTTGTCTTACCTTGGTCTGATGCTACCTCAGTCATTAAAGCCGTCACCTTCAAGACTGTCAAATACAACCGGATTTTTTTTATGCCAATTCATCCGGAGTTCTTTTGATTTTATGATGGTCCTATGACATCCCCAGTCACAGTAGCGGCTTCACTTACATGGTGAATGAGAAGGGTCTTTGTTCATTCCCTGCAGCCAATACTGTTAACTCCCATCATATAAAGGTTGTTTCCCCACACTTATTCCTTGCCCCGTGATAGGGTTTAGCAGGGTGTGCCTTTGATCCTAAATACTCCTTTTTGATTCCGTTGCCGACCTCGCTTAGTTTGACCATTCTGTGATTGCCACCTGGACCGACTCTCGCTTGTACCCTGATCACACTTCTGTCTTACCCTTTGTACCACGAACCAGTAACCGCCCGGATTTACCTTTTGGCTTGACCTTGGTCCCGCGATATTTAAAGACCGACCACCCGTGTATGACCCCAGCTTCTCGACATTGCCTAGTCTGACCTTTGGTTCACCAGCCTTCACCCCCTGTAAGCTCACATCCTTTGTGCTACTAAGTCCTGGGGGCAACCGTGTCCGGCGAGGTTTGTATAGCGTCCCGGAAAACAGGGGCTTGACTAAAGGTGAAGCTAGCAGCGAAGATTGGGGGTTTTGGGCTTGCCTTGAAGGCGGGTGTCCCACGGGGCCTGACAGCCCTATCGGGGGATGCACTTTATACTTTATACCTAATACTTTGTATACTGTTTTATAAAGTTTATATAGTACTTTTATAGAGTTGAAATTTGTTTTTTGGTTTACTTACAGTACTTTATGTCCTGGGTTGAGTTGTGTCCATGTGTTGTACAAAGTAAACAAATGAAAATCTTCATAATATTAAAATGATTAAGCAGGGAAAAAAAATACAATTCTGTATTATGAGTATACAGTACGTCCTGCTACAAATCTAATACTTACAGTTGGGATATACTCCGCCAGATGGCGCTGGACTGCAGAGACATCGAAAACAGGCTCCTCCCGGCCCCTCAAATACCCAGAGACCTCCCACAAATCCCCAGCATTGAAAAGCAGTTAAGGAGAAGCCGGGAGAATTAAACAATCCTAACTATAACTATAACAATGATAACAATCACCATACAGGGGATCCAAGATAATGCAAACCAAGGGTGGGTTGGAGCAGGACGTATTCATAATACCAATTCTACAGGTGAGTAATCACAGAATTGATCAGAGGGTGCTGAGCAAAGGACTTCTGGAAAAAAAATAGCCAGGGCAGAAACCTGACCCTTCAGAGTACTGAGTTGGAGCCCCATCTCCAACCCATGCAGCAGGAACTCCAGAATCCTGGGAATAGAGAACACACGACAGGGAAGAGACTGCGACTCTCAAAAGTCAATGTAGGCACGCCAAACCCTGTAATAAATGGAAGAGGAAGACTTCACCCTAGCTTTAATCAAAGTATCCTCAACTGAGGAAGACAGCCCCTTCTCCATCAAGATGGAGGTTTCAGCAGCCAAGCCGTCAAAGCCAGAGTTTGTAAATTGGGATGGCGTAGTGAGCCCTGAGTGATCAGATCTGGCACCAAGGGCAGAGCGTATTGATCTACTGCCAGCTGTACCACGTCTGCGAACCACACTCTTCTTGGCCACCTGGGGGCCACCAGAATTGCTGGCACCCCTTCCAGAGCAATCTTGCGCAGAACTTCGCCCAGCAGGGGAATTGGGGGGAAGACATACAAGAACTGAAAGTCCTTCCATGACATTGCTAGCGCATCCGAGGTCAGGGCCAGAGGATCCCTGGACAGAGAGACAAAAGCTGGAAACTTGTGACTGTGGCGGGCGCAAACAGATCCACATCTGGTTGGCCCCAACGGTGACACAGAGATTGAAACACCCTGCTGCATAGGGACCATTCTCCCTGGCGAGAGGTCCCCCTGCTCAGAGAGTCCGCCAGGTGATTTTCCACCCCCGGGATGTACACAGCTGAAATGCAGGGGACATTGCCTCCGCCCAAGTCAGAATCAGAGATGCTTCCTGGAGGGCCCCCTTGCTCCGGGTCCCTCCCTAATGATTGATGTAGGCAACTGCCGTCTGGTTGTCCGAGCGCACCTGAACAGGCAGGCCCTGAAGATGAGTAGTCAAGCGAGTCAGAATTAACCTGCTGCTCCAAGACATTGATAGGTGTGTGGGCCTCCTGAGGGCCCCACCTCCCCTGGAACCGCAGGGACTTCCAGAAACCCCCCCCAACCTGACAGACTGGCATCCGTGGTGACCGTCTCCCAGGAAGGGGCAAGAAAGGATCTGCCCCCCCAACAGGTTCCTTGAGTCCATCCACCACAAGAGGGACCTCCTGACCGGGGGGGGGGGGGGGAAGCACACAGACCTTGTCCAGGGACGCAGGGTCCTTGTCCCATACAGACAATAGGTGAAGTTGCAGAGGCCTCAAGTGGAACTGAGCATAAGGGACCGCTTCGAAGCACGCCGCCATCAGGCCCACCATCTGCATCCCCTGCCTGATGGAGGGATGGGGACAAGTTAGGAGGGACTGGGCCTGTGCAATCAGACTGTCCACCTTCTGCTGAGGAAGGAAGATCCTTGCCTGAACTGTATCCAGATTCATTCCTAGGAATGGAGTTACCAAGGAAGGGGACAGTGAGGACTTGGGGTGGTTGATCACCCATCCAAATGACTCCAGAGTGGACACCACCAGCTGAGTATCCAACTCTGCCTGATGTAGAGACTGGGAAGTGATGAGTATGTCGTCCAGATAGGGAAGCACGCGGACGCCCTGACATCTGAGCAGAGACATCACGCCAGCCAGCACCTTGGTGAACACCCTGGGAGCTGAAGTGAGGCCGAAGGGCAATGCCACAAACTGGTAGTGTTGATCCATCAGAGCGAACCTGAGGAACCTTTGATGACCTGGGAACACAGGAATATGAAGATAAGCATCTTTGATGTCCACAGAAGTCATGAAATTCCCTTGGCGCAGGGAACTGATGGCAGAGCGCAGAGTCCATGCGAAAGCGCCTGCCCCTGACAAACTTGTTGAGAAACTTTAAGTACAGGATGGGCCTGACAGAACCATCCTTTTTGGGTACTGTGAATAGGTTGGAATAAAGCCCTTGTCTTTTTCTCTTAAGGGGACCTGGCAAATGACCCCCAGCTCCAGGAGGCCTTGCACTGCTTGCACTAGCTCCTGAGCTGAAGCAGGGTCCTGAGGAATCCGGGATCTGATGAATCTTGGGGGAGGACAGGCAGCAAACTACAACTTGTAACCGGAGGACACTACCTCCTGAATCCACCGGTCTGAGACATGAAGCCTCCAGACGTGAGTGAAGTGCTGCAGCCGTCCCCCCACCCGGATGGGTGAGGGTGCCCCATCATGCCTGAGGGGGCTTGGGCGAGGATTTTGCTTTGGGGCCCCAGGAGGAGCCAGGAAGTCCACGTCCTCTGCCTCTACCCCAGAAATCTCCCCGGGCCCCAGGGAAAGACACCCCCCTTCCCTGTCTTGCACCGTGGTAAGGGGAGGAGAAGGAACCCTGACCCCGAAAGGGCAGAGGTTGCCGCCTGCGCTGGGGTAACCTGCCTCCCCTTAGCAAAAAGGTCCAGGCGGTCTCCAAACAGACGCAGTCCTATAAAGGGGAACCCAGTGAGGGCCTTCTTGGCAGCGTTGTCAGCAGCCCACTGGCGCAGCCAAACCGAGCGGGGTATAGCCACCACGAGGGCAGAAGTTCTGGCACACATTCTGATGGTGTCATCCAATGCTGATAGGACAAAATTTACAAAAACATCACAACTGAATTGCATTTGTGCCAGTTACACTATCTATACGCATACACATACACCCCCCCTCTTTTCCCCCGAAGACAACAAGGAGAATGAGGGAGGACGGCGGTCACTTAAATAGGACAATGCTGATAGGACAAAATTTACAAAAACATCACAACTGGAGAGTGCATTAAACACCTCACAAGGCAATTCATCAGGGGTACTATCGAGCATATTTCTGATAAGGTTTCTAGTGGCCACAGCGGTAATGGCAGAGGCACAGACCAGGCGCAGCGCCGTCCCCGCACATGCAAAGGCGTGGGATGCCAGCTGATCAATACGCCGGTCTTCAGCATCCCGCAGGGTAGTAGAATCAGGGGAATGCATGACATAAGTGTTAGATAGCCCTAGGATCGGGGCATACACCTCGGGGGGGATGACCAACATTTAACCACCTCAGTAGGAAAGGGATACTTCCTATCCAAACTCTTTGGAACCCCGGGAAGTTTACTGGGGCACTCCCATTCCTTGAGCACAAGGTTATGGAAATGTGCCTGCTCTGGAAATTCCAAACGTGATCTCACTGTATGGAAAAACTCCCCTCTTTGCCTGGGAGCCTCAGCAGGGAGCGAGATAGACAGAACCTCAAAAATCTGGGTCAATAATCTGTCAGTGTCATCTGGGGCCCAGGGGTCAGAGCCAGAATCGTCATGACCTCTTGGTCTCTCATCAGATGAGCCTGAATCAGAAAAGAGCTCCCCTTCATCAGACGGGGTATAGCGACACAGATTCATAAACTCCTGAGTTCCCATAGGGAAAACAGTGACATTAGGCGCTAAATGCCGCTTCTTAGCAGGGGCCTTACGTGCTAAGGACTTCGCAATAATCTGTTCAACAGTAGCCAGTCACATTCTCCTGGGATGCCTCCATATGGTGATTTTTTAGCGGCACTATACGCCGATAGGGAATAACGCTGAATAGAAACCCTGGATGCCCCTAACCCGCTAGGGAAGTGGGAATATAGTTTTTTTACAAGGCCTATAAGTAACATACTACAAAAGGGCCGGGAGAAGCCAGGAAGGGTTTGTCCCGCCTGAAAAACATAAGCAGACAAGACCTTAAGTACATCGTAACCCAAGTGAAGTAAATAAAGCCGCCCGCGAGGGCAGTTACGGACCGCGGTATGTAGGAGTCCGTTGTGCATAGGCCAACCAGACAGAGAAGATGGCGTCGGTATACCTCGAGGGGCGGGCCAGTAACAGCGATGACGCGGAACGCGCCAAAGACGAGCAGCCCCCCCACGCAGAGCGCGAAGCCGGCCCGGCAAGCAACCAATGAAGGCCCGCCAGCGCCTGAGGTAATGCTGCCGCCAAGAGCAGAGCCAAGTCAGCGTGCGGCGGCAAATTTAAAATACAGTAAAGACAAGTCAGCGCTGCGGCTGACACAAGAATAAAGGTATGTGAAAAGACAGGTATATATTGCATTTGTGCCAGTTACACTATCTACACGCATACGCATACACATACACCCCCCCTCTTTTCCCCCGAAGACAACAAGGAGAATGAGGGAGGATGGCGGTCACTTAAATAGGACCCACCGATAGATAGGGGCAAGGGGCAAATAGTGCAGGAGGGGCATCCCGAAGAGGCTCACCATAAGCCTGAACCGCCTACCCTTTGGTGGGGGATTGCGGTGGAGCAGTGCTCCTAAGCACCTAACAGCGGTGCTGCCTACCCTCACCCGACCAGCGCAGCCAAGGCTGGGAGGCATATTACTAGTGGAATGGGTGGGAATAGTCCTACAGGGCCGCAGGTTAATAACCCCGCTCACCTGCGAGTAGAGAGACAATTTCTTGTCCTTCGCAGCCAGACTGCAGAGAAATTCTGGGGATTTGTGGGAGGTCCCTGGGAATTTGAGGGGCCGGGAGGAGCCTATTTTCGATGTCTCTGCAGTCCAGCGCCATCTGGCAGAGTATATCCCAACTGTAAGTATTAGATTTGGAGCAGGACGTACTGTATACTAAGAATAAAACAAAAGGGTACTTCCCTTTTGTCCTGTGTCTCTGGTTACTGCAGGTCCGGCACACCAGAACTCATCCCGTCGCTTTATTAGGGCAGCCATCGCCTTCTGTGCCTTCCAGGGCCATACCACGAGGATGGGGGATTGATGTCAGTCCCTGGGGTGTGGCCATGCCCTCTCTATTTATTGGTGGTAGTGGGCGAGGCCTTACATGTCCTCTGTGTATTGTAGTGTATGACGGGGGTGGCCACACCCCCTGTGACTGATGGCAGGGGCGTTTCAGGCCCCGGACAGCACAGAAGGTGGCGACTGTGACGGGAGTTCTGGAGTGCCGGACCTGCAGTGACCAGCGGTGCAGGACAAAAGGTAAGTACCCTTTTAGTTTTTTTTTTTTTATTTCCCTGCCGAATTACTTGAAATATAAAACTATGAAACACATTTTGGAATACCACAACGGACTAAGGTTTTCTAAAACGTAACTAGCAGATTTTAGGCCTGCTGCTGCAGAGAATAAAATGTTTTTAAATTAAAGATAGACACACTTGCAATGCAGCGTGTCTCAGAATATACCAATTCATTTTTCAATGACTTAGGAATTTACTTTTGGAAAACTGTACCTTCAGCTTTATTCTTCAGCGTTTATCTTCAGCAAAGTTTAAAAGCATCAACAACACGGGAAACTTTGCAGACATCATATGCCCCAAACAGCCTTCTTTGCTCAATGCAAGGTTAGCTTCTTGTCCAGCAAGTTTGTCCAGTCCAGTTTGTCTCACATGGTGGCTCTCACTCTCTATAATAGCCCCAGGAGCCCTCCTGGGATAAGGGCAGATCCACCATTAAAGTGGACCATCACCCTGCCGTGATCGGCCCGGGAATCTATAAGATTCCCCGGGCCGATCACCTCCCTCCCCGCGGGACATCCGAGATCGGGATGTCCCGCGGGGTGAAACCCCCCCAAACGCCCCAAATCCCCTTACCTTGTCTTCGGCGACGGCCGGGCACCGCCGCTTCCCTCGCGCCCCTCTAGACGTGCGCGCGCCCACGCCGGCCGTCTGTGAATGGCCGGCGCGGGCGCGTCAAGAGTGACGCGCGGGAGGCGGCGGCGGAGGAGCCGCTTGTCCGTTGCTGTCAGATTGCTTGTCCGTCTGCGCTGATTGGACAGCGCGGCCACGTGGGAGCGGGGAGAGGTGAGTTTTCCGGGTGATCGGGGGGGTTTCACACAGCGGGGCACCCCGATCGGGGGTGCCCCACCGAAGTGGACCAAGACCCAAGATAGTCAAAATCCTGGGTGTTGGTCCACTTTAACCTTTTAATAGCTGATGAGGAATTTACATGCCTTCCCAGACTAACATCCCTCAGACTTTTACACTTGTATGATAATAGGACTCCACTAACTCATCCCTGATCTACCTGCTAAATTTTAAGTGCCCCACAGCATCCAGCCAGCATCAGGAAATTCCTTTACCAAAGGTAACAAAGGTGTCTCAGCCATGGATGAATAGAATAGGCCCCCTACAACAGGGATCCCAAACCCTCTTCTTCAAGGCCTGCCAACAGGCCATGTTTTGTGCATGTCATGTACCTGGTGGAGTTCTGAATGTAGAGGTGGTGCCTTTTATCCCTCGAGTCGGGGCTCTCCTGAAGGTGGAGACAGACTGGCCCAACTGGGATTTACAGGAGGTCCATAGTCGGAAACAGAGACAAAGTCCAATCTGAGTCAGCAACATGGAAAACGGATCCAAGCAGGGCCAAAGTCCAATTCAAGTCCGCAATAGAGGAAGGCAGGTCCAAGCAAGGTAATCCAAGTGGGTGCACAAAAAGTGGTCAGTGGCAATCCAGGTCAGCACACAGGAACAGACATCAGATAATCCAGGAATTACAGAAATAAAGGCTAAGGCGAAGACCAGGTAGCAATGTCTCCACCACACCACTGGCCTTGTTTCGACAGCGCATGCACTAGCTGCCTAGTGAACAAGTCATGGATCGGATCCTATGATAGAACTCCACCTAAGGGGCAGCCTCCAGGTGCCCTTTGGGCCAGGCTTGAGAGGATGAAGATCATGGAACCTCTTGACAAGATTAGAGGCATGAACATCCTTAGCAGGCTCCTAGGAATATTATTCCCGCCCAAATTCTCTCCACTTGATAAGGTATTGAAGTTGCTGTTGGGAGACAGTGCTATCCAGATCCCTACCTTGAGCTTTTCCTCTTCTTGGATGGAAATGGCTTTATGAGGAATGGGGCATCCCCTTGTATGCTGTGCGGCAGGTTTAAGCAAAGAAACATGGAAGACGGGATAGATTCTATAACTCGCCGGGAGAACCAGCTAGAAGGCCACGGGGTTGACTTAAAATGGTCTGCTAAACAGAGGAGCTAATTTTTTAGAGAAGGTAATCTGAGGTTTGTCGTTGACAACCAGATCAAGTGCCCAGGCTTTAGCTCCGGAATCTCCGTTCGCCTCTTATTGCTCAGGCGAGTTTCCTGGGTCTTCCCAATGGTCTCCTTTAAAATTTGACTTTTAGACAACAGAGAAGAGCTTGAGCTGCTGGAACACTTGGGGTAGGAGATGAGTCAGGCAGTATGGCTGGATTAAATCCGAAGTTAGTGAAAAATGGGGATTGCTTTGTGGAAGAGTGTGCGGCCTTATTGTACACAGACTCTGCCAATGGAAGCAGTTTGCAACAGAGAGGAGAAGCACTGAAGATACTTTGCAAGCATCCAATTCGTCCACTTCATTTCTCCATTTGACTGTGGGTGCTAGGCCAAAGAGGAAGAGAGAGAAATACCCAGGGCTTGACAGAGCTCCTTCTAGAAATGGGAGGTGAATTGCACACCATGGTCTGATACCATCTCTTGGGGAATTCCATGTAATCTGAGTATTTCCCTGATGATAATTTGATACCCAGGGGTATGAAGTGAGCCATCTTCGTGAGTCTATCCACTACTACAAAGATAGTTGTGTACTGAATAGATGGAGGTGACTCAACAATGAAATCCAGTGAGATCATGCTCCTAGGTATAGAAGCAACGGGTCGTGGGAAGAGCAGACCCCAAAGTGCCCGGCCAACAGATGATCATAAATCAATTGGAGAACCTGCTGGATCTTGACTGGTTACTGCTTTCTCCTTGCCTTTGGACATAAGTTGGGTCTGGAACATGAGAAAGTTCTGTGGAGATTGGATGGTATGAGCCTCTTTCAGTTGATCTAGTGTAAACATACAGGACAAGGTGCCTGGCTTGGTATTTTTTAACCCGTGCTGATAGGTAATGTGAAAGTCGAAGCGGGTGAAGAATAGAGCCCAGCGGACTTGGCAAGGGCGGGGCTTCTTGGAAGATCTGATCTTGCCAAGAGGCTGTGATCGGTAAAGATGAGGATGGGATGCCCCCTCCAGGAGATACCTCCACTCCTCGAGTGCAGCCTTAATGGCGAGTAGCTCCAAATCAATTATGTTGTAGTTTTTCTCTGCTGGAGAGACTTTCTCGGAGAAGTAAGCCGTTGGCTGGAGGATTTCTTCTGGGCCCGACCTTTGTGAAAAACAGCCCCAACTGCAGCTTCTGAAGCATCAACCTCCCGTAGAGAAAAGGATTGGGATGTTTGAGAATTGAAGCTGTGGTGAACAGACCTTTAAATTTGTTAAATGCTTTTTGAGCTTCTGGGTCCATGAGAACCGTTGACTAGTATGGGTCAATTGCATAATGGGGTGAACAATGCCACAAAATCCTTTGATAAACGGGCCAGTCCATGATGGCAGAGATCTTCTGGGGTTCCATTTCAAACCTGTCAACTGACAAAAATCCCAGGAAGTGGAAAGTTTGTTTTTTGAAATCTCACTTTTTGGACTTGGCGTAGATGTGAGTCAAGAGAGAACAACCTTCATATGCTGTCGGTGTTGCTCCAGGGTTAACAAAGAACTGAAATGCGGCTGGGGCCTTACAAAGCCCAAAATGCATTACTAGGTACTCATAGTGCTCAAATCAGGTTCTGAAAGCAGTCTTCCATTCATCCCCAGATTCAATCTGAATCAGATTATATGCTCCCCTTAGATTGAGTTTGGAGAAAATGTGGGCTGAGCCACTGGAGCATCTCTGGGATCAGGGGTAAATGGATACTCAATTTTGATTCTCGCCTTGTTGAGCTCTCGATAGTCTAGTCTATGTGTGATCTGGACAAAAAAAAAATCCAAGCTCCAGCCCGAGAGGTGTAAGTTGGATAAACTCCTTCTGGAGGTTGTTATCAATATAGTATTTTAAGGCCTTTAATTCCAGGTCAGAGAGCGTGAAAATGCACCCAAAAGGGATGACCAGCCCGGGGAGATCGATTAGGTAGTTGTACGGCTGATGAAGGAGTTATTGATCACCCCCTTTTTTTTGTTGAAAACATCCAAGAATACATAGTAATGCTCTGGGACTCAATTCAATATTCTCACTTCCCACATATTCTGTACAGAGGAGAGTGGGGGGGGGGGAGCATAGAAGGTAACAGGGTGCAATGATTCAAGCAGTATGAGGAGGTAAACAAGACTTAACCTGTATGGCAGTTACGTGGTCTCGGACACGGCAGACCTAAGATAACTCGAAATGGACAATATCAAAGCATAGTATCTCCTTATGATTCATAGCAGAAATGATCTGTGGTTTTCTGTGTAATAGGACCATCTTTAATGGGTGAACCAATGGCTAAAGCAATAGCAACGGCTTGAGATTTGGGTCAGATGGGAAAGTTATCAGGAGGCCAGGAAAGTGGACAATTTACAGTTGGAGTGACTCTTACTCCAGGGCAGGGACTGGGTAGGACCCGGTGAAGTGTCTTGTAGTCCCACAATATAAACAAAGTTGCTGTTGCTGTCAGCAGGTCTGAAAAAAATCTATTTGCATAGGCTCAGGAAGTGAGGATAACTAGCTCCACCTAGATGGGTTTATCTGGAGTTACTGGAAAAGAGGCCTCCTCTTTTCCACATTGAATTTAATTTGCCAAGTGGATGCCCATCTACTTTTTCCAGCTTTGCTTCTTTTTTACAGGTTTTATTAACCAAAGCCTAAACTTGTCATTTTCCTCAGGATTAATTTACTTGCCCTGTAATGCAAAGGCTAATCTGTCACAAGAGTTGTACCTTATTCAGTACCCCTTAGTGGACCTCCCAGACCTAGATCCAAGCCCATGTTTCAAACCGGAAAATACAATTCTGTGATTACTCACCTGTAGAATTGATATTATGAGTGTACAGTACGTCCTGCTCCAGATAAGAATCATTACACTTGGGTATTACTCCGCCAGATGGCGCTGGAATGCAGAGACTGTGAAATTGGCTCCTCCCGGCCCCTCAAATACCCGGGACCTCCCAAAAATCCCCAGCATTGAAAAGCAGTTAACGAGAAGCCGGGAGAAAGATAACAAAATCAACCAGGAACTATAACAATGATAACAATCACCATACAGGGGATTCAAGGATAATGCAAACCAAGGGTGGGGTGGAGCAGGGCGTACTGTATACTCATAATATCAATTCTACAGGTGAGTAATCACAGAATTGTATTATTCTTAGTATACAGTATGTCCTGCTCCAGATAAGAATCATTACACTTGGGACATCCAATAGCAGTGTCCATAAAGTAGGGTGGGATCCCCAAAGGTAACAGACAGGTCAGACCACTGCCGCCTGCAGAACCTTGCGGCCAAAAGCAGCATCAGCTGAGGCCCTAAAATCAACCATGTAAAACTTTGAAAAAGTATGAACAGAAGACCAGGTAGCAGCCTTGCAAACTTGTTCAACAGAAGCCTGGTGCTGAAAAGCCCAAGAGGCCCCAATAGCACGAGTGGAATGAGCAGTAAGGCGGAAGGGAGGATTCTTCCCCTTAGCAGAATAGGCCTGAATGACAGCCTGACAGATCCATTTGCTGATAGTAGATTTGGCAGGAGCCAAACCCTTCCTAGGACCAGAAGGGACCACAAAAAGAGCATCAGTTTTTCTGAAAGGTGCAGTAGCCACCAGATAGTACTTCAGGCACCTAACCACATCCAAGGAATGCAAAACCCTCTCCTTAGCATTACCAGGATTAGGGCACAAGGAAGGAAGAACAATGTCCTGATTCAGATGAAAGGCAGACATGACCTTAGGCAGAAAGTCTGGCTTGAAGCGAAACACCACCTTGTCCTGGTGTCTCTCAAAGTAGGGAGGCTGGATGGAAAGCGCCGCCAACTCAGAAACACGCCTAACAGAAGTGATAGCCACCAAAAAGAAAGCCTTGAGAGTAAGAATGGCCAGGGCAGCATCCTGCACAGGTTCAAAGGGAGCACCCTGCAAGGCAGACAAGACCAAGTTCAAATCCCAAACAGGCAACATAGGCTTACGTGGGGGACGCACGCAAAGTCCTGATCAGAGAATGCTGGGCAAAGGACCTCTGGAAGAAAACAGCCAGGGCAGAGACATGACCCACTCAGAGTACTGAGTTGGAGCCCCAGCTCCAACCCATGCTGCAGGAACTCCAGGAGCCTAGGAATAGAGAACACACGACAGGGAAGAGACCTAGACTCAAACCAGTCAATGTAGGCACGCCAAACCTTATAGTAAATACCTTTATCAAGGTATCAACAACAGAGGCAGACAGCCCCTTCTGCATCAAGATGGAGGTTTCAGCAGCCAGGCCGTCAAAGCCAGAGTTTGTAAATTGGGATGGCGTAAGTGACCCTGAGTGAGCAGGTCTGGCACCCTGGGCAGAGCGTACTGATCTACTGCCAGCTGCACCACGTCTGCGAACCACACTCTTCTTGGCCACCGGGGGGGCCACCAGGATTGCTGGCACCCCCTCCTGAGCTATTTTGCGCAGAACCCTGCCCAACAGAGGGAATGGGGGAAAGACATACAGGAGCTGAAAGTCCCGCCATGACCTTGCTAGCGCATCTGTGGCCAAGACCAGAGGATCCTAGGACAGGGAGACAAAGGCCGGGAGCTTGTGATTGTGACGGGACACAAACAGATCCACATCTGGTTGGCCTCAACGGAGACACAGAGACTGAAACACCCTGCCGCAGAGCGACCATTCTCCCAGGCGAGAGGTCCCCCTGCTCAGAGAGTCTGCCTGCAGATTCTCCACCCCCGGAATGTACACAGCTGATATGCAGGGAACATTGTCCTCCGCCCAGGCCAGAATCAGAGACACTTCCTTGAGGGCCCTCTTGCTCCGGGTCCCTCCCTGATGATTGATGTAGGCAACCGTTGTCCGAGCGGACCTGAACAGGCCGGCCCCGAAGGTGTAGGGTCAAGTGAGCCAGAACCAACCTGATCTCCCTCAGTTCCAGAATGTTGATAGGTGTGTGGGCCTCCTGAGGGCCCCACTGCTCTTGAAACTGGAGGGACTTCCAGAAGCCCCCCCAACCTGTCAAACTGGCATCCGTGGTGACTGTCTCCCAGCAGGGGGCCAGCAAGGATTTGCCCACCAACAGGTTCCTGGGGTCCAGCCACCACGAGAGCGACCGCCTGACTAGGGGGGACAGCACAAGGAACTGGTTCAGGGATCCTTGTTCCATACTGATAAGAGGTGGAGTTGCAGAGGCCTCATGTGAAACTGGGCATAAGGGACCGCCTCGAAGCACAACACCATCAGGCCCACCAGCTGCATTCCCTCCCTGATGGAGGGATGAGGGCAAGATAGCAGGAACTGAACCAGGGCTAGCAGACTGTCCACCTTCTGCTGAGGAAGAAAAATCCTTGCCTGCTCTGTATCCAGATTCATTCCCAGCAAAGGAGTCACCAAGGAAGGAGACGGGGAAGATTTGGGATGGTTGATCACCCAGCCAAATGACTCCAGAGTGGGGCCTGTTGAAGGGACTGAGAAGTGATGAGAATGTCGTCCAAATAGGGCAGCACGTGAATGCCCTGAGACCTGAGCAGAGACATCACTCCTGTCAGCACCTTGGTTAACACCCTGGGAGCTGAAGTGAGACCGAAGGGCAATGCCACACATTGGTAGTGCTGAGCCTCCAGAGCGAACCTGAGGAATCTTTGATGACCTGGAAAAACAGGAATATGAAGGTAAGCATCCTTGATGTCCACAGAGGTCATGAAGTCCCCTAGATGCAGGGAACTGATGGCAGAGCGCAAAGTTTCCATGCGAAAGTGCCTGCACCTGACAAATTTGTTGAGGCTCTTCAAGTCCAGGATGGGCCTGACTGACCCATCTCTTTTGGGCACGGTGAAAAGGTTGGAATAGAAACCATTGGCCCGTTCTCGTAAGGGGACCTGACAGATGACCCCCCGCTCCAGAAGGCTTTGCACCGCCAGAACTAGAGCCTGAGCTGAAATAGGGTCCTGAGAGATCCGGGATCTGATGAATCTTGGGGGCGGCCATGCAGCAAACTCTATCTTGTAACCGGAGGACACTACCTCCTGAATCCACCGGTCTGAGACATGAAGCCTCCAGACGTGAGCAAAATGCTGAAGCCGTCCCCCCCACCTGGAAGAGTGAGGGTGCCCTTCATGCATGAGGGGGCTTGGGAGAAGACTTAGGCTTGGAGCCCCAGGAGGAGCCAGGGCGTCCACGTCCTCTGCCCCTACCCCAGAAATTTCCTCGGGCCCCGGTAAGGGAGACCCCCCTCCCCTGTCTGGCTCCACGGTAGGGGGAAGAAAAGGAACCCTGTCCCCGAAAGGGCCGAGACTGCCGCCTGTGCTGGGGTAACCTGCCTCCCTTAGCAAACAGGTCCAGGTGGTCCCCAAACAGGCGTAGTCCTTTGAAGTGGAAGCCAGTGAGAGCCTTCTTGGCAGTGTTGTCAGCAGCCCACTGGGGGAGCCATAGCTAGCGGCGTATAGCCACCACAAGGGCAGAGGTTCTGCCACACATCCTAATGGTATCATCCAAGGCAGAGAGGACATAAGTCACAAAAACCTCACAACGAGAGAGTGCATTAAATTCCTCACTAGACACATCATCAGGCGCACCATCTAGGACACTTCTCAGCAGGGTCCTAATAGCCACAGCTGTAATGGCAGAGGCACAGACCGGGCGCAGCGCCGTCCCCACGCAGGCAAAGGCATGGGACGCCAGCTGATCAATACGCCGGTCCTCACCATCCTGCAGCGAAGTAGAGTCAGGGGAATGCATGACAGAGGTGTTGGACAACCCTAGGACCGGGGCATCCACCTCTGGAGGGGATGACCAGCGCTTCACCACATCAGCAGGAAATGAATACCTCTTATCCCAACTCTTAGGGACACCGGGAAGTCTGCTGGGACGCTCCCATTCCTTGAGCACGAGATTATTAAAATGGGCTTGCTCAGGGAAATTCCAAACGTGGCTTAGCAGTATGAAACTATTCCCCCTGCTGCCTGGGGGCCGCAGCCGGGGGAGAGATAGAAAGCACCTCAAAAATTTGAACCAACAGCCTATCAGTATCATCTGGGGCCCAGGGATCAGAGCCAGAATCATCATGACCCCTGGGCCTCTCATCAGATGACTCCGAGTCAGAGAATAATTCCCCTTCTTCCAAGGGGGTATAACCAGACAGTTCTAAAAACTCATCAGCCTCCATAGGAAACAGAGTGACATCAGGAGTCAAGTGCCGCTTCTTAGTAGAGGCCTTACGCGCCAGGGAGTTAGCCAGCAACTTCTCAACACTAGCCAATCTGGAAGACACATCAGGTTGAGAATCCCCACTGGTATGCAAATCAATAGGAGTCAAATTTAAGCTTGGGGGAGTAGGTGAAGCCATACGTGGCGCAGGCTCAGCTACTGGTAAGCCAGGCTGCAGCTCAAGCACCTGCTGGGCACAAGGTATACAGACCCGCACATTGTCAGCACTAGTAGGGGACACCCCACAAGCTACACATAGCCGGGCTTGTCCCGAAGGAACCCCAAGCACATTATCCTGAGACGCCTCCATATGGTGATTATAACGGCACCATAGAGGCTCACCATAAGCCTATACCGCCTACCCTTTGGTGGGGGATTGCGGTGGAGCAGCGCTCCTAAGCACCTGACAGCGATGATGTGTGTGTTTTTTTTTCTGTTTTTTTTAATCATTGGTCATTCAGGTTAATGCTCCCAGCCCTGTTCATGCTAGCTGCTGTCCCTGTTGTTCAGAGAGGCAGTCCCAGCTGGCTCTGTGTTCTCTTCCCTGTATTATTTGCAAAAATAGGGTGTGGCTATGGTGCGTGGCTATGTGACAGAATCTGTCCCTTTTCATAGGCAATTTAGGTATTCACCTGGTTATCACAAAAACATGCACATTCGGTCTTTTGCATATACATATTTTTGTAAATGAAGTGGGAAGAAGGCAGTTCCTCTGTCAGTCAAGTCTGTACATAGATGTCACCATGCGCGATCCACAAGATTGGGAATTCTGGGCTTCTCTGCATGATTCTTTAATGCATGATTACATCCCAAATATCGAAATGGTACACGTGCTTTTCCAGCCCACAATGCCCCTGACCACAGCAGGAGAATGCAGAAGGGTATACAAGATAGTTTAACTGTTCAAGAATGCTTGATTTGTATATAAATTGACATTGTTTTTGAAAATTACCACATGCAAATAGGTTAATTACAAGTAAAGTGTCCCAATACAGTAGATCCCACCCACCGCCCTGGGCAGCAGATTTGACTTCTTTTGTCAAACCTGCTCATACCCAACAGACTTTGCCTTGGCTGTTGTATTCTTAGTATACAGTACATCCTGCTCCAAATATAATACTTAGAATCGGGTTATACTCCGCCAGATGGCGCTGGACTGCAGAGACATCGAAAATAGGCTCCTCCCGGCCCCTCAAATACACGGGGACCTCCCACAAATCCCCAGAATTTCTCTGCAGTCTGGCTGCGAAGGACGAGAAATGGCTCTCTACTCGCAGGTGAGCGGGGCTATTAGCCTGCGGCCCTGTAGGACTATTCCCACCCGTTCCACTAGTAATATGCCTCCCAGCCTTGGCTTGGCTGTGCTGGTCGGGTAAGGGTAGGCAGCACCGCTGTTAGGTGCTAAGGAGCGCTGCTCCACCGCAATCCCCCACCAAAGGGTAGGCGGTACAGGCTTATGGTGAGCCTCTATGCCCTTCGCACTAGTGCCCCTTGCCCCTGCCTATCGGTGGGCCTTATTTAAGTGGCCGCTGTCCTCCCTCATCCTCCTTGTAGCCTTCGGGGCAAAAGAGGGGGTGTGTGTGTGAATATGTTATGCATTCTGTGCTTTACATTCTCTTTTTACATGCTGTTTAGTCTTGTGTCTGCTGCCGCGCTGACTTGTCTTTACTGGCCATTTTAAATTTGCCGCCGCGCACTTGGCGGCGTCATTACCTCAGGCGCTGGTGCGCCATCATTGGCTGCTTGCACGTTTGGCTTCGCGCTCTTCCGGGGGGGCGGGCCCGTCTATCGCGCGCTCCGCGTCATCGCTGTTACCGGCCCGCCCCTCAAGGTATACCGATACCATCTTATCCTGCTTGGTTGGCCTATGCGCGACGGACCCCTACCTATCACAGTCCGTAAGTGCCCTCGCGGGCGGCTATATATCCTCACTTTTGTTACTGTGTACTTATAGGTCTTGTCTGCTTATGTCTTTCAGGCGGGGCGAACCCTCTTTGGCTTCTCCCGGCCTTGTATTAGTATATTACTTGTAGGCCTTGTGATAATAATACTCCCACTTCCCTAGCGGGTTATTGGGGCATCCAGGGTTGCTATATAGTGTTATTCCCTATCGGCGTATAACGCCGCTAAAATCACCATATGGAGGCATCCCAGGATAATGTGACCGGGATCCCTTCGGGACAAGACCGGCTGTGTGTAGCGTGTGGGCAGCCGCATGCTGACGCTGACAAGGCGCGAGTCTGTGTACCCTGTGCTGAGCAGGTGCTTGCATTGCAATCGGGCCTGCCAGTGGCTGCACCTCGTTTCACTTCGCCTACTCCCCCAAGCTTAAACCTCACTCCTACTGAGTTGCATACTAGTGGAGATTCTCAGCCTGATGTGTCTTCTAGACTGTCTACTGTTGAACAGTTGATTGCAAAGTCTTTAGCGCGTAAGGCCCCTGCTAAGAA
Source organism: Gastrophryne carolinensis (assembly GCA_027917425.1). Classification (NCBI taxonomy): domain Eukaryota; kingdom Metazoa; phylum Chordata; class Amphibia; order Anura; family Microhylidae; genus Gastrophryne; species Gastrophryne carolinensis. The sequence goes on from CM051237.1 coordinate 25,346,743, forward strand.
GCGGCACTTGACGCCTAATGTCACTGTTTTCCCTATGGGAACTGAGGAGTTTTGGAATCTGTGTGGCTATACCCCGTCTGATGAAGGGGAGCTCTTCCCGGGGTTCCAAAAAGTTGGGATAGGAAGTATCCCTTTCCTGCTGAGGTAGTTAAATGTTGGTCATCCCCCCCCCCCCCCGAGGTGGATGCCCCGATCCTAGGGCTATCTAACAACTCTGTCATGCATTCCCCTAATTCTACTACTCTGCGGGATGCTGAAGACCGGGGTATTAATCAGCTGGCATCCCACGCCTTTGCATGTGCGGGGACAGCGCTGCACCCGGTCTGTGCCTCTGCCATTACTGCTGTGGCCACTAGAACCCTTAGCAGAAATATGCTTGATAGTGCCCCTGATGATTTGCCTTGTGAGGTGTTTAATGCACTCTCCAGTTGTGATGTTTTTGTAAATTTTGTCCTCTCAGCATTGGATGACACCATCAGAATGTGTGCCAGAACTTCTGCACTTGTGGTGGCTATACGCCGCTCGGTTTGGCTGCGCCAGTGGGCTGCTGACAACACTGCCAAGAAGACCCTCACTGGGTTTCCCTTTAAAGGACTGCGCCTGTTTGGGGACCGACTTGACCTTTTTGCTAAGGGAGGCAGGTTACCCCAGCGCAGGCGGCAATCTCGGCCCTTTCGGGGTCAGGGTTCCTTCTCCTCCCCTTACCGTGGTGCAAGACAGGGAAGGGGGGTTTCCTTTCCTGGGGCCCAGGGAGATTTCTGGGGTAGAGGCAGAGGACGTGGACATCCTGGCTCCTCCTGGGGTACCAAAGCTAAATCCTCTCCCAAGCCCCCTCAGGCATGATGGGGCGCCCTCACCCATCCGGGTGGGGGGACGGCTGCAGCACCTCGCTCACGTCTAGAGGCTTCATGTCTCAGACCGGTGGATTCAGGAGGTAGTGTCCTCCGGTTACAAGTTGGAGTTTGCTGCCGATCCCCCTTCAAGATTCATCAGATCCCAGATTCCTCAGGACCCTGGGTCAGCTCAAGAGCTAGTGCAAGCAGTGCCAGGCCTCCTGGAGCTGGGGTTCATCTGCCAGGTCCCCTTCAGAGAAAAAGGCAAGGGCTTTTATTCCAACCTATTCACAGTACTCAAAAAAGATGGTTCTGTCAGGCCCATCCTGGACTTGAAGATCCTCAACAAGTTTGTCAGGGGCAGGCGCTTTCACATGGAAACTGCGCTCTGCCATCAGTTCCCTGCGCCAAGGGGATTTCATGACTTCTGTGGACATCAAAGATGCTTACCTTCATATTCCTGTGTTCCCAGGTCATCAAAGGTTCCTCAGGTTCGCTCTGATGGATCAACACTACCAGTTTGTGGCCTTGCCCTTCGGCCTCACTTCAGCTCCCAGGGTGTTCACCAAGGTGCTGGCTGGCGTGATGTCTCTGCTCAGATGTCAGGGCGTCCGTGTGCTTCCCTATCTGGACGACATTCTCATCACTTCCCAGTCTCTACATCAGGCAGAGTTGGATACTCAGCTGGTGGTGTCCACTCTGGAGTCATTTGGATGGGTGATCAACCACCCCAAGTCCTCACTGTCCCCTTCCTTGGTAACTCCATTCCTAGGAATGAATCTGGATACAGTTCAGGCAAGGATCTTCCTTCCTCAGCAGAAGGTGGACAGTCTGATTGCACAGGCTCAGTCCTTCCTAACTTGTCCCCATCCCTCCATCAGGCAGGGGATGCAGCTCGGTTCCACTTGAGGCCTCTGCAACTTCACCTATTGTCTGTATGGGACAAGGACCCAGCGTCCCTGGACAGGGTCTGTGTGCTCTCCCCCCTGGTCAGGAGGTCCCTCTCGTGGTGGATGGACTCAAGGAACCTGTTGGGGGGGCAGATCCTTTCTTGCCCCTTCCTGGGATTGCCAGTCTGTCAGGTTGGGGGGGTTTCTGGAAGTCCCTGCGGTTCCAGGGGAGGTGGGGCCCTCAGGAGGCCCACACACCTATCAATGTCTTGGAACTGCGGGCGATCAGGCTAGTTCTGGCTCACTTGACTACTCACCTACACGGCCTGCCTGTTCAGGTGCGCTCGGACAACCAGACGGCAGTTGCTTACATCAATAATCAGGGAGGAGCAAGGGGGCCCTCCAGGAAGCGTCTCTGATCCTGACTTGGGCGGAGGCCAATGTCCCCTGCATATCAGCTGTGTACATCCCGGGGGTGGAAAATCGCCTGGCAAACGCTCTGAGCAGGGGGACCTCTTGCCAGGGAGAATGGTCCCTATGCAGCAGGGTGTTTCAATCTCTGTGTCACCGTTGGGGCCAACCAGATGTGGATCTGTTTGCGTCCCGCCACAATCACAAGCTCCCAGCTTTTGTCTCTCTGTCCCGGGATCCTCTGGCCCTGATCTCGGATGCGCTAGCAATGTCATGGCCGGACTTTCAGTTCCTGTATGTCTTCCCTCCAATCCCCCTGCTGGGCAGGGTTCTGAGTAAGATTGCTCCTGGAAGGGGTGCCAGCAATTCTGGTGGCCCCCAGGTGGCCAAGACGAGTGTGGTTCGCAGACGTGGTACAGCTGGCAGTAGATCAGTACGCTCTGCCCTTGGTGCCAGATCTGCTCTCTACGCCATCCCAATTTACAAACTCTGGCTTTGATGGCCTGGCTGCTGAAATCTCCATCTTGATGGAGAAGGGGCTGTCTTCCTCGGTTGTGGATACTTTGATTAAAGCTAGGAAGAAGTCTTCCTCTTCCATTTATTACAGGGTTTGGCGTGCCTACATTGACTAGTGTGAGTCTAAGTCTCTTCCCTGTCGTGTGTTCTCTATTCCCAGGATTCTGGAGTTCCTGCAGCATTGGTTGGAGATGGGGCTCCAACTCAGTACTCTGAAGGGTCAGGTTTCTGCCCTGGCTATTTTCTTCCAGAAGTCCTTTGCTCAGCACCCTCTGATCAGGACTTTTTTCCAGGGGGTCACTCATGTGCGTCCCTATGGTGCCTGTTTGGGATCTGAACTTGGTTCTGTCTGCCTTGCAGGGTGCTCCCTTTGAACCTGTGCAGGATGCTGCCTTGGCCATTCTTACGCTCAAGGTTGTATTTCTGGTGGCTATCACTTCTGTCAGGTGTGTGTCTGAGTTGGCAGCACTGTCCATTCAGCTCCCCTACTATGAGAGACACCAGGACAAATTGGTGTTTCGTTTCAAACCTGACTTTCTGCCTAAGGAAGTGTCTGCCTTTCATTTGAATCAGGATATTGTTCTTCCTTCTTTGTGCCCTAATCCTAGCAATGCTAAAGAGAGGGTTTTGCACTCTTTGGATGTGGTTAGGTGTCTGAAGCACTATCTGGTGGCTACTGCACCTTTCAGAAAAACTGATGCTCTTTTTGTGGTCCCTTCTGGTCCTAGGAAGGGTTTGGCTCCTGCCAAGTCTACTATCAGCAAGTGGATTCGTCAGGCTGTGATTCAGGCCTACTCTGCTAAGGGGAAGAATCCTCCCTTCCGCCTTACTGCTCATTCCACTCATGCTATTGGTGCTTTTCAGCACCAGGCTTCTGTTGAACAAGTTTGCAAGGCCGCTACTTGGTCTTCTGTTCATACCTTTTCAAAGTTTTACAAGGTTGATGTTAGGGCCTCAGCTGATGCTGTTTTTGGCCGAAAGGTTCTGCAGGTGGCAGTGATTTAAACTGTCTGCTGCTGCCTTTTTTCTTGGGGATCCCACCCTACTTTATGGACACTGCTATTGGATGTCCCGATTGTAAGTATTATATTTGGAGCAGGACGTACTGTATACTAAGAATAATACAATTCTGTGATTACTCACCTGTAGAATTGGTATTATAAGTATACAGTACGTCTTGCTCCAACCCACCCTTGGTTTGGCATTATCTTGCATCCCCTGTATGGGGATTGTTATCATTGTTATAGTTGATAGTTTGGGTCGTTTAATTCTCCCGGCTTCTCGTTAACTGCTTTTCAATGCTGGGGATTTGTGGGAGGGGCCGGGAGGAGCCTATTTTTGATGTCTCTGCAGTCCAGCGCCATCTGACGGAGTATAACCCAATTGTAAGTATTATATTTGGAGCAGGACGTACTGTATACTCATAATACCAATTCTACAGGTGAGTAATCACAGAATTGTATTTTTGCTGTCAATAGAGAGGAGAAGCTTGATGTTGATGTTGTTTTTAATATTCTGTTCTTTATTGGTTTAGTGGAAATCCTTGTTTGGTGTCCAGCTTGTGAAATAAAGAGGTGGCTCTCTCTAACTTTTTTCAATTTCTTTCGTTCTTGCAGATGATCTAGCTGTTCAGAATAATATGGATACATGTGATGCTGTTGCTGATAACCTCACAGAACAGTCGCCAGAAGTCAAGACTACACTAAATCTTGTAGCGTCAACATCTGATACACAGTCGTGTTATCATGAAGATTTTCTTACAGATAGTATCAATCATAGATTTCCCACACTTAGAACATATTCGTGTTCTCAGTGTGGGAAATGTTTTAAAGATACTACACATCTTATCCAGCATGAAAGAGATCATGCAAGAGAGAAGCCGTATTCTTGCTCTATATGTGGAGAACGTTTTTTCCATAAATCTGGACTTAAAGACCATGAAAGTGTTCATTCAGAGAAGCCGTATTCTTGTTCCAAATGTGACTTATGCTTTTCCACCCACTCTATACTTGTCAGGCATGAAACATGGCATGCAACCCTTGCCAAGCCTAAAGAACATGCTTGTAATAAATGTGGAAAAAAGTTCCCTTATAGAGCAGCCCTTACTATACATAATAAAAGTCATAGAGGGGAGAAGCCATATTCGTGTCCTGAATGTGGGAAAGCTTTTTCCACAAAGTCAAGACTTGCCCTACATGAAAAAATTCATACAGGAAAGAAGCTATATTCTTGTTCTGAATGTGGGAAATCTTTTTCCACCAAAGGAAGCCTTGGCACACATCAAAGAAATCATACGGGGGATAAGCCACATTTTTGTTTTGAATGTGGGAAATGTTTTACCCATAAATCAATCCTTCTCAATCATGTAAGAATTCATACAGGGGAGAAGCCATATTCTTGTTCTAAATGTGGGAAAAGATTTTGTCAAAAATCAGGCCTTCTCGATCATGAAAGAATTCATACAGGGGAGAAGCCATATTCTTGTTCTAAATGTGGGAAAGGATTTTCTCAAAAATCAGGCCTTCGCCATCATGAAATAATTCATACAGGGGAGAAGCCATATTCTTGTTCTGAATGTGGGAAAGGATTTTCTCAAAAATCACAGCTTATCACACATCAAAGAACTCATATAGAGAAGTCATATTCTTGCTCCGAATGTGGGAAAGGTTTTTCTCAAAAAGCAAACCTTCTCAGACACGAAACAATACATACTGAAGAGGAGCCATATTCTTGTTCTGAATGTGGGAAAGCTTTTACTCAGAAATCATATCTATATTCTCATGAAAGAATTCATACAGGGGAGAAACCATATTGTTGTTCTGAATGTGGGAGAGCTTTTTCTGACAAGTCACAACTTGTCAAACATGAAATAATTCATACAGGATTAAAGCCATATGCTTGTTCTGAATGTGGGAAATGTTTTTCTCAGAGATCAAGCCTTATCAGCCACGAAAGAGTCCATACAGGAGAGAAGCCATATTCTTGTTCTAAATGTGGGAAATGTTTTTCTCGGAAAGCAGGCCTTAGCGGACATGAAATAACTCATAGTAGAGAAGAATACAATGCTAGTTCTGATTCTGATTGAAATGTTATTATTGGAAATCTCCTGCTGTCAGACGTTCAGACACAGTACCGGCTATACTAACATAAACGTGTTTTCATCATAAAGTAATTTTCCTTTTCACCCTGCAGGGCGCTCCAGATCCCACCTAACTACTATTCATACCTTTATGGGTCTTCTCAGACCTGGCTTGAAAAAAGTTAATTTGAATTTTCCTTATCCGGTCGCATCACTCTTGGCATCCCCCGTCCCTAGTGGTGGACTGAGGCCAAAAATCACCCCTGGATTTTACCAGCCCCTGGCCGGGCAGAGGCATCTTTTTTGAGGCCCGCCCCCCCACCACCATAATTTGGGGCTGGGGTTCCTGGCTTGTGGGAACAGTAGGGCTGGGTATAGGGGGCTTAGAGGGAGACTAAGGGGCAGGGATTGCATGAAGGTGTTAAAAGCAGCAGCCCAACTGGCCCCAAAGCAGTGCAGCCCACCAGCCGCCCTATGGCCATAGGCGCCCCTGCCTGTTGCCCTCCGTAGGGCAGCATCATCTTGGATTCCCGACATGCGCCGCCCCTCAGATCTAGCACGTGCGCATTGTCATTTGATTGCATAGGCTGTAATGACACTCTGCGCAGAGGAGCACAAAATCTGAGGAGCGACATGCGAGTTCTGAAGAGCAGACGGCTGGAGGTAAGTACGGCTAAGCCCGCTGCAATCATTCAGCGACTGGGGGAGGGTAACAGGTGGATTGCAACAGGATGCTGGAGTTTTAGAGAACACCAACATATAAAAAGGTGGTGCAAGAGGGGGAGGGATGTTATCACAGGAACAACAGAAAAGGTCTGTTGTTCCTCTTTAAATGTAGATGGGTGCAGTTACCTAGTCCCATACCCGATTGGGACCCTTATTATCACAAAGTATCAATAAAAAGTAAAGCACACCACACAATGTTTAGCATTTGCAACTATAAGGTATAATATGAAAAATATCACAATTTTCAATCTTGCGCTAGCATATAAAAGTTGTCCCTTACAAGAGCACTGCATGAAATACATAACAAGTCATTTTGTAGCAAGCATGCTGCTATGTAGAAATGCGATTCAAGGTACAAGAGAAACAATGTAACTGCTGATACAGCTCAAAATTGGATGGTGTTACAAATGCACAATATGAACAAAGTCAAATGCCATTTTACCCATAGGAGTGCATAGATCGCTCAGGATACAACATTTCGGGGTAATTCCACAGGAATCCGTGAGTCTCCTGTCTGTAGAGCAATCCCTACTCTGTACATATTTATTTGTAAAAACCTTGTATTAGGTGCGTTGTTCTAAGTTCTATATTTATTTCCTGTTTTGTCATGTAGAGCATTTTATTGGGTGTCACTACAGGGGTTAGTGCTATAATGCCGACTTGTGTATGTAGCATTGTTGTTTGCTGTGATCAAATGCACATTAAAATTATTTTCACTTGATCTGTATTTGTGTGTGGGATAATATATTACCTTTTTTTTTTATGTATTTACTGTATCAATATATTAGCTGGCTAGACCCAGAAGCCCTGACCGTTTTGTTGTGTAGTTGGTAAATTAAGCTGCAGAAGCTTCTGTTCTTTTTTTTTTTTGTCTTCAATTTCTCAAAACATCCTACGGGCAGCATACGCCTGAGACCTCTGGGCTCCTCCCACCAAGGTGAACACGTGACCACCAGCCAAATAAATTCTTGACTCCTCCTATTCTTCCCCAGTTTTCGTGTTCCTCCGTGAGGATAGGAACAAGACCACTAGCTCCTGGACCGACTGGTTTAGGTATTTTCCGGTGCTATGGGACTAACTTGGCGGGGGGTCCATTTCTCGGTCCCGAAGGTTTTTTACCATTTACCTGGGGCCCAGGATACCCTATGGGATTTTAGGCCAAATCCCATTCTTTGATCAAAGGGGGGTAAGCTATTTATTTGCCCTCTTACTGAGGATGATTTGACTGGAAGAAGCTGGGGTGGCCGGACCCCATTATAGGATTAGGGCAGAGGCCAATTTTTGGAATTTTTTTTTTTCCTTTTTATAATGGGCAGTAGTGAAGAGATCCCGGGAATTTTTTTCCTATTCTACATGGCGGTGTTGTTATGGCGCATCTGGTGAATAATTCCCAGGATGATTGGTTCTGGATTGTTCACAAATTTATTTGGGCAGTATTTACAATTTTTTTCTATCTTTAATAAGATTCTGCTGTACCTTTAAGAGGCGGGAAGGAAAGGAGAATGATGTGATCTCTACTTTCTCCCTCGCCTGTCACTAGCTCTAAGGTGCAGTACCTTTTTTCAACGGTAGAGGGCGATGTTCCTCTACTCCTCTCTTCTTCCGCGTTCACCTCGGGAGCGCAGCGTTCTGCTCTGTTGACACTCCGTCGTCGCTGTGGCCGCCACTGTCCCACCGCCGCCGCCGCTGCGCTGCCATCGCCAGGGGAGGAAAAAGGAGATCATTCCTCGGGAATGCCGCGATTTCCATACTGCCGGTGAGTGTTTTTTTCGCGCACGCTGGCCACAAATTTATACTGCCTGTGATCCTGAGCTTCTTCCTCCCGGGCTGCTGACGTCACATCCCGGCGCCCGGAGGTTTTTCCTGCTTCCCAAAAACACATGCTTTGCCTTAAAGGGCCAGCATAGTGTTATATGGATATAGTGGATATATGTATCATGGCCTCCCCTACTGGAAATATGTATGAAGGGTTAAATGTTTGATATGGGTATTTGCTCCTGCCCAATTTTAGGCGGACTCAGGATGCATTTCTCTTGGTGCCTCATGACCAGAAACATGGCAGACCAGATGGATGAATTCTCCATTGAACATACTGATAATGATGCCACAGATTTACCTCTTGTGGATCAGGAAGCATCCATTTTTACGCCGGCTGCCGAATCTGGGAGGAGGAGGCCCAGCTCTGCCCCGGGGAGTCAATTTCTTTATACTTTTTAGGGCAGGTTTCTATTTTGGAGGGTCTTAGCTTATCCCCCTATTTTTGCTTTTGTCTTTTAGTCTAAGACCCCGGACAAAGCTTCTAAAAGTGTGCCTAAAGCCTCTTCATCCAGATCTAAATCCACAAAAAAGAGTAAAAGATGTCCGTTATGTGATACAAAGCTTTCAGATTCCTACAAAAAAAACCCTTTGCCAAGTTTGCACAGACAAAGTGGTCAATAAGGAGCATAATGAGGATCTGATGCGGATGATGAGGGAACTAAAGGATCAGATTTCCTTCTCATCCATGAGTCAGAGGACCCAAGAGAGTTCGGACAGCCAAGTAGTTTTTTCACAACCCACTACAGGTCCATTTGAAGCTTCCCTTTTTTCTGGCCAGATGGGAAAGCCTTCCCCTTCCTTTTTCATCACTCAGGATTCATTTATTCCTGAGGATGAATCTGAGGAAGGAGAAGTATCCTCCCCGGAGGAGGAGGACGAGCAGGCCTCTGGCTCTGCTGCCCCGGGTAAGGCTAGATATCTTTTTCCTCCGGAAGACTTACCTTTCCTCCTCCACATGATTTATTTGTCTATGGGAATAGAGGAAAAGGCACCTGGCCCTAGATCAAAACATGATGGTTTTTATCCAGATTTAGCTCCGGATTCTTCCTATTCATTTGCTTTCCATGGTTATTTAAAGGATATGATTTTGGAAGGATGAAAGGACCCTTCTAAGAAAGTTTCAGGTCTCGGGGTCTGAAACGCAGGTATCCTTTTTCAGAGGAGGATTCAGCATTGTGGGAAAAATGTCCCAAATTAGATGCCCCTTTTGCTAAGATTTCTAAAGGAGCAGGTTTAGCATTTGAAGATTTTGGGGTTCTTAGCGATCACCTAGATAAGAAAATGGATTCTCTACTCAAGAAGGCCTGGCAAGTGGAATCTAATGTATTACGTCCTATTTTGGCATTCAATTGTGTGATCAGAAACTTAGGTTTCTGGCTGCAACAATTAAAGGACTGTCTTCTAGAGGACTAGTCTGGAAAAATTACTGAGGGCCTTACCTATCCTTTTTTCAGCTACGGCTTTTGTTACGGACGCTATGGCTGAATCAATCAGATTTCTGGCTCAAAATCTGGCTGTGACGAATTCCGTCCGCAGGACTCTTTGGCTGAGAACCTGGTCAGGGGATATTGGTTCAAAAATGACACTTTGTACTATGCCTTTTAGAGGAGAATGTCTATTTGGTTCAGACCTGAGTAAGGTTTTGGATATGACAGCGGATAGAAACAAGTGTTTTCCGCCTCGTCCCAAAGCCCCCGTTGGCAGGAAGTTCTACCCTAGGAATACTTTTAGGCGCTCCTTTCTTAAAAGGGATGCACCTAAAAGGTCCAGGGGTGCTTCCTCTTCCGCTAGGAGAGGGAATTTTAGAGGTTCCACCTTGTTTGGAATCTATCAGGCAAAACCCAAGAAGCAATGACGCCAATCCCTGCATTGGCTCCAGGCTAAAGGGGTTTTACAGAAGCTGGCAAAACCTTTTGAATTGCCCTTTCATTGTAAGAGGTATTACAGAAGGCTTTCACATAATTTGTTCTCAGAATCCTCCCTCAAAATTTTGGATTTCCTCTCTGCCCAGGGGCAGAGAGGAAAGAGAAGCAGTTTATGGCAGTATTTTGGACATGAAGTCAAGGGGAGTTATTGTCCCAGTTTCTCGCAATCAGCAAGGAAAGGGGTTTTACTCCAGCATCTTTCTAGTAAGGAAGGCCTCAGGAGGGTTCAGATTCATACTGAACCTAAAGAAACTCAATGTTTACGTCCAATACAGGCACTTCCGTATGGAAACGATTTTTTCAGTCAAGAACATGCTTCTCAGAGGTGCCTTCATGGCATCAATAGATTTAAAAGATGCTTACTGGCAGATTCCAATGAGTCCTCTGGCCCAATCTTTTATGAGATTTGCAATAAAAGAAGGGGACCAGATTTGGCATTTTCAATTTGTTTGTCTTCCCTTCGGTCTGGCCTCAGCTCCGAGAATTTTCACAAAGGTTTTGGCAGAACCTATGGCCTATCTAAGACAGAGAGGAATAGGGATAGTCGCCTATTTGGACGACCTGCTTCTTTTTGCCCAATCAAAGGACAAGTTGTTGGGAAATCTCAATTACACCCTAAAGCTGTTATCCCACCTGGGTTGGGTTGTGAATTTCAACAAGTCAACCTTGGTGCCCTCTCAGGTAATGACTTACTTGGGGTTCGAAATCAATTCGGTCCATCAGGTCCTGATTCTGCCTCCTCGGAATATTGTTACCCTATGGGAAGCAGTTTGTCTTCTCTGCACTGGACCAATGCCTACCGTAAGCCAGGCAATGAGGGTGTTGGGACTTTTGACGTCAACATTCCCGGCAGTGAGATGGGGTCAGCTACACTCCAGATTCCTTCAAATACACATTTTGAAGAACTGGGACGGAACTCAAGATGGTCTGGAACTACATTTACCAATTTCCGAGGAAGTAAAATGCTTCCTGGATTGGTGGTTGGAAGAGGAACGATTTTCAAAGGGTCTTCCTTGGACGGATGCCAAAGAAGTGATAGTGACGACAGATGCCTGGGGCTGGGGTGCCCATTGCAAAATTTGGACAGTACAGGGGAAATGGTCCAAGGGCCTGAGTCAATCCTCTTCAAATCTAAGAGAATTAGTAGCAATAAAGGAAGCCTTATTAGCATTGAGCCCTCATCTAATAGGGAAGCATATACAGATCAGATCGGACAATGCTACCTCAGTGGCCTACATAAACCATCAAGGGGGGACGTGATCCTTGAGATTGATGACGGTAGCAGCAGAAATCTTGTGTTGGTCGGAGGAAAATCTGGGGTCCCTAACAGCGGTACACCTAAAAGGGTCCCTGACTCTGGACCCGAATGTATTCAAACAAATTTGCGAGCTGAGGGTTTACCGGAAGTAGATCTGTTTGCTTCAGCAAAAAATCACAAAATGGGCAAGTACTTCTCATTGAATCCGACGGATCAGGCATTAGGAGTGGATGCCTTGGCACAGAAGTGGGAATTCAATCTGGCCTATGCCTTTCCCCCGTTCGATTGATTCCATTTGTACTAAAGAAAATCATCAGAGAACCAGCTACAGTCCTTCTGGTAGCTCCTTGGTGGCCCAAGAGACCTTGGTTTTTGACCTTGGTGGAGCTGTCAGTTCAAGATCCATGGATGATTCCAGTGAACACACGGCTGCTGTCCCAGGGCCCAGTGTTTTGTCCGAACCCGCAATGGTGGAAGCTGACAGTGTGGACCCTGAGATCTCCTTACTATGGAAGAAGGGGTATTCGAAACGAGTCATATACACTCTGGTTTCAAGCAGGAAGATTGTAACTAGGAAAATTTATCTTAAAGTCTGGAAGATGTTTAAATCTTGGAGGGTTGAAAATAGGACATTTTCATTCAGTATACCCGTAATTTTGGATTTCTTGCAACATGGAGTTGACATGGGACTCAGTGTTAACACCTTAAAGTGGACCAACACCCAGGATTTTGACTATCCTGGGTTTTGGTCCACTTCGGCGGGGCACCCCGATCGGGGGTGCCCCGCTGTGTGAAACCCCCCAGAAAGCCCCAAAATCTTACCTGTCCCCGCTCCCACGTGACTGGACGGTCCAATCCCCGCCAACGTCCAGGCGGGGATCAGGAACGTCCAAGCGGCTGCCGCCGCCGCCTCCCTCGCGTCACTTTCGGCGGGCGCGCGCACGCCTACAGGGGCGCGAGGGAGGCGGCGGCGGCCGGCCGCCGCCGAAGATCAGGTAAGCGATTTGGGGTGTCTGGGGGGGTTTCACCCCGCGGGACATCCCGATCTCGGATGTCCCGCGGGGTGGGAGGTGATCGGCCCGGGAATCTTATAGATTTCCGGGCCGATCACCTCTCGGTGTTGGTCCACTTTAAAGTTGCAGTTAGCAGCCTTATCGGTCTTTTTAGATAGAAGATTATCGTCTATTGCCGTCATAAAACGTTTCCTGCTGGCAGTCAAAAGATCTAAACCCGCGCCATCCAAGATAGTTCCTCAGTGGGATTTGGCTAAAGTTTTATCTATGCTGAGTTCTTTACCTTTTTTTCCAAACAAGAATTTGGACATCAAGTTGTTCACCTGGAAAGTCTTGTTTTTGGTGGCTATCACTTCCGCATGCAGGATTAGTGATATTCAAGCCTTATCGTGTCGTCATCCTTTTCTTCAGATTTTTCCAGATCGCATAATTTTGACAGTGGATCCTTGCGAAGGTTGCTTCAGATTTCCACAGGACTCAGGAAATTGTTATTCCATCTATCAACCAGGAAGACTCTGAGCTTAGGGCTCTGGATGTGAGATCCAATCTTTTAGGATATCTCCAGCAAACCAAGGATTTCAGGAAAGCAGACAGCTTATTTGTTTCCTTTGCAGGACCTAGAAAAGGTCTAAGAGTATCCAAAACAACGCTGGCGAGATGGATGAAGAATACCATCAAAATGGCTTACCAAGATATGAATATGCCATCTGGAGTTACGGCTCATTCTACAAGGAGTATATCTACGCCTTGGGCAGAGCAAGCAGGGGTCTCCATCGAACAGATTTGTAAAGCAGCAACCTGGACTTCAGCTAAGACTTTTGCAAGACATTACCGTTTGGATCTTCTGGTTCAGAAGTACCAGTCTTTTGGCCGTAGTGTCCTTCGCGCAGTTCTTCCCACCCAATGAGGTAGTCCTCGCCTATCTCTCAGGCGTATGCTGCCCGTAGGATGTTTTGAGAAAACTTAAGTTAGGTACCTGGTAACCTTTTTTTCTAAACATCTGAAAGGGTAGCATATGCCGGCTTCCCTCCCCTGTTTTATATAGGAGTTGGATTATGCATTTTATTGTTTGGAGTTGTGGGTCTGTTCTTTATCCTCTTTCAGATCTCTACAACAACTGGGGAAGAGTAGGAGGAGAATTTATTTGGCTGGTGGTCACGTGCTCCCCTTGGTGGGAGGAGCCCGGAGGTCTCAGGCATATGCTGCCCTTTAGGATGTTTAGAAAAAAAGTTACCAGGTACCGTTTTTTCTTTTTTCCCCAAATCACCCTTTTTAAAGGGAATAGTAAATGTAATATAGGTATATTTATATGGTAACAGATTATATATTGGAAGAGACCAGTAACTTTTAACTGTGCAGTGATCTGCCAAGCAGTAACTTTTAACTGTACAGTGACTTTATTTTATCCAAAGCAGAAAAATACAATTCTGTGAAATACTCACCTGTAGAATTGGTATTATACGCATACAGTACGTCCTGCTCCATATATAATACTTACACATGGGTAATCCTCCGCCAGAGGGCGCTGTTCACTGCAGACATGCAAAAACAGGCTCCTCCCAGCCCTTCATATACCCAGGGACCTCCCACAAATCCCCAGTTTTGAAAAGCAGTGAGAAAAGAAGCCGGGAGAAACCAACCACCAAACTGGCAACAATGGCAATGATAATCACCATACAGGGGATCCAGAAAAATGTAAAACCAGGGTGGGGTGGAGCAGGACGTACTGTATGCGTATAATACCAATTCTACAGGTGAGTATTTCACAGAATTGTATTATTCTAAGCATACTGTACGTCCCGCTCCATATATAATACTTACACATGGGACATCCAATAGCAGTGTCCATAAAGCAGGGTGGGATCCCCATGAAAAAAGACACAGCAGACAGTAAAGGCGTGGTCACCTGCAAACCTTGCTACCAAGAGCGACATGAGCAAAGGCTCTAAAGTCAACCTCATAAAAACCTTATGAAAGGACTGAACAGAAAACAGGCAGCGGTCTAGCAAGACCTGAATAACAAAAAACTGGTGCTGAAGGGCCCAAGGTACCCAAGCACAAGTAGAAACAGAATAACAAGAGAAGATTCTTCCCCTAAAAAGGAATAGGCCAGAGGAACAACATGACCCGTCCAAATGCAACAATAGTCACGTAAAAATCAGAGCTCCCCCCATGGGGGAAAATTGAAACCTGGTCACCCGCACGACAGCCGGGGATACTGACCCCTATACTAATAAGGATAAGCAAGAAGCCAAATGCCCAATACCTGGGACCAGAAAGGACAGTCCATCCAAGGAAGACCAGTCCCAAGGGCGTCTAACCCCTGTAAACAGATGAAATTGGGCGCATACGTATGGAGGCGCCCACAAACCCCAGGGGGCATCAGTCCCCCTAAGGGACAAGAAACAATCCAGGAGAACTACAACGCCTGAGGGAATGCAGACCCCCTTACTTCAGCATTACTAAGAATAAGGCCCAGAGGCCACCACATCATGGTGTATAAATGATGAACGAAGGCTAACTAAACAGAGCCACCTTCGCAGAAACACGTCTGACTGAAGCAACAGCCCCCGGAAGGGCAACTTGAAGTAAGAAGAGTGCAGACAGCATCCTGAATAGATCCAAAGGGAACAACCCGCAAGGCAAACAGAATAACTGCTCCCAACAGGGACCATAGAACTACTTGGGAGATGCACCTGAGCAGTCCCCAAAAGAAAGCTTAACAATGGAAGACTGAACAAGACTTCTACGAGAAGGCGGACAGGGCAGAACCTGAACCTTCAGAGTACCAAGATGGGGAGCCAACCCCAACTGATGCAGAATAACTCTAGAACCCCGGGAACAGAGAACGTCCAACAGGGGAGAGACCAGGACTCACGTCAACCAATATGGGTAAGCCATACCCTATAATAGACGGAGAAAGGGGAAGAGGAAGAAGCTTGCTCCTAGCCCCCCCATAGACAGAACCCCAGAAGATAACCCGTCTCAGAAGGGGTGAAAGAATCAACTGTCAAGCCATCAGGCAAGAGCCTGCAGATTGGGGCGACATAAGAAGGAGCCTGAAAATGCATAACCGCACTCCTGAGAGATCGTACAGGTCCGCTGACCTCAACAGGACCTCTGCGAACCACAGTCCACTAGGCCACCCAGGGGCCATCAGTACCACAGGTGCCCCCTTATCAGCGCAATATTGCGCAACCCCGCCTAGCAGGATGAACGAAGAAAAGACATATAAAATAGAATGTCCAGACATAAAATTACTAAGCCCCCATGACCAGAGTCAGAATATTCTGGGGCAGTAAGAACAAGAGGGACCCAACAGAGCCACCCTAGCCGGCTCTCAGAGGGACACCAGGATAGCACAACCTGCCACTGAAGGACATCCATTGGAGCGAATACCACTGAGATGCAGGGAAGGTTGACCCCCACCTAGATCAGGATCAGACACCTACCAGGAGAATCATCCTGCTCCAAGTTCCGGACTGATAATAAATACAGGCCACTGTCTTCCGACAGGCCAAGAGTCCCCAAATAGACAGGTCCTGAAGAGGAGTAGACCAGCAAGATAGAGCCAACTGAAGGCTCACAGTTTTAACAAAATCAGTAGGAAACTGGACCCTCTAAGGGCCCCTACCTAGGAGCCGTGGGGGATTTCAGAAGAAAAACACCCCCCCGCCAATCTGCGAGCCTTGGTACCCAAGGCGACCATCCACAGGAAGATGCAAGCAAGAAGGGGGTGCCCCCTGACAGGGTCCTCGAATTTAACCAGCTCAAGAGGAACCACCTTAACCAAGGGGGAACGAGCACAGACCTAGCTCCAGGGGTGCCAGAACCCCAACCAGGAGTAATAACCTACTGTGCTGAAGAGCCCAAGGGCTCTGAGTATAAGGGACATCTGAACCGCCACCAATGGCCCCACCAGCTGCAATCCTGCCTGGTGAAAGTAAAATGACAGTAAGGAGGGACAGAGCCCATGTAACTAGGAGTCCACATATAGCCAAGGAAGAAGGTTCAAGCCTGAACCGAATCCAAGGAATGGAGATAGTTAGTAAGGGACAATGAGGGATTGAGGTGACAGATCACCCATCCAAATAAGGCAGTAGCCTCCTCATTATCAGTAGGAACCAGAGAACCAGTAGGCGGCAGGGGGCGCTTCTTCCCAGAGCCCATGCGCTCTGCCAAACTAGCTATCACCTGCTCAGCCGTAGGCAACCTGCGTGGCACGACTTGCTGGTCATCCCCACTCGAATGCGACTCATCAGGAGTGAGATTTAAGCACGGGGAGACAGGAGTATTGTAGCGAGGTGCAGCCACTGGCAAACCTGATTGCAGGGCCAGTGCCTGTTCAGCACACGGTCCGCAGACCCGTGCTCTGTCAGCATCAGCATGGGGTTGTCCACACGCTGCACACAGCCGGTCTTGTCCCCGAGGGACCCCGGATTCATAATTCTGAGATGCCTCCATATGGCCTGCCTGGTGAAAGTAAAATGACAGTAAGGAGGGACAGAGCCCATGTAACTAGGAGTCCACATATAGCCAAGGAAGAAGGTTCAAGCCTGAACCGAAACCAAGGAATGGAGATAGCGAGTAAGGGACAATGAGGGATTGAGGTGACAGATCACCCATCCAAATAACCCCCAGAGGACACCGCCGGCGACTCACCCACTCGGCCTACGTAGAGGGTGTAAGGAAGGAAGGACTATCCGGTAGATCCTAGTGTAGACGTCCCACGGGCATGTCAGAGACATCACCCCCATCCGCGCCTTGGCGAGCAGCCTGGGAGCAGAAGAGAGGCCAAAAACAAGGCCCCAAACCACAGAGTTGGTCCTTCAACACTGACCTGTAAGACACAGGGGAAAGTAAAAGGATCTAAGATCTCCACCGGTGGCAGGAGGCCCCTTTGCACAGGGCGCCTGTGGCCCAACACAGAGATACCCAGCAGGGACTAACTGTGGGTGTAGAATTCCCAAGCCTAAAATAGGCCAGCATGGCCCAGACTGTCTCATCCTTATAAAGGAGAGAGGAAAGGTTAACTTAGAGGCATCGCCTCAACCTGGTAAGGGCAACTTGCAAGCGAGCCCAGACCCTGCAGGCAGAGAACGGCCTGCACTAACACCTGAAGAGAAAACCAGGGACTAGAATCCCCCTGACAACCTACGGAAAGGGACCGCCCAGCCAACTCCATCCTGTATCCAGGGGAACTATCTCCTGGAACCACCAGAAGGAAGCGAGATGCTCTCGGATAGGAGCCAGGTGCTGTGGCAGTCCCCTCGCCCAGAAGAGCGAGGGCGTCCCTTCATGCTTGAGAGGTCTTGGCAGATTTGGACTTAGTCCTGCCAGAGGACCCAGGGCGTAGCCTGCACGCCCTGGGGTGGTAATCTACGCCGAAAAGTTGGAAGCACACCTCTGGTTCGTGTTTGACACTAACGTAAGGAGGGGGAGGGGTGCCCCTGCCCCGAGGATTCCGGGATGGCCTTCTGCGTAGGGGTGCCTTGCCCTTTTTTCCAAAAAGGTCCAAACGGGCCCCAAATAGGCGCCGTCCTCTGAAGGGAAGGCCAGTAAGAGCCTTTTTTGTATAATCGTCTGCTCCCCACTGTCGCAGCCAGACCAGGCGGTGAATAGCTACCACAAGGGCAGAGATTCTGGCACACATCTTAATGGTGTCGTCTAGTGCCGAGAGGATAAACCTCACAAACACATCACAATCGGAGAGTGCATTAAAAACCTCCCTGGGGAGATCCTCAGGTTGGTGATCAAGTAGCTTCCTAATGAGGGTCCTGGCCGCCACCGCAGTGATGGCCGCAACACAGACCGGGCGCAGAGCCGTCCCTGCGCACGAAAAGGCGTGGGAAGCCAGTCTGTCAGGAGCAGTCATGAAGGGGGGGGTTAGTAACCCCTATAATTGGTGCATCCACCTCGGGAGGTGCTGACCAGAAGTTAAGCACCTTGGGGAAATGGGTACTTCCAATCCCAAACCCCTGGAACCCCTTTAAGTTTACAAGGCGATTCCCATTCTTTGGATATAAGAGCCTGGAAATGCTCCTGTTCCATAAATTCCAAGCGCGGTGTCGCTGTATGGAAACTCTCCCTCTTATGCTTGGGAGCCTCTCCAGGAGGATAGATTGACAACACTTCAAGGATCTTTACAAGTAGTTCATCGGTGTCACACAGGCCCCAGGAACCGGGGCCAGAATCATCACGGCTCCAAGGCCTCTCGTCCGAGGAGCCCGAATCAGAGAATAGCTCACCTTCATCAGAAGGAGTAGGGTCCTGCAAGGCAGTAGCCTCCTCATTATCAGTAGGAACCAGAGAACCAGGAGGCGGCAGGGGGCGCTTCTTCCCAGAGCCCATGCGCTCCGCCAAACTAGCTATCACCTGCTAAGCCTTAGGCAACCTGCGCGGCACGACTTGCTGGTCATCCCCATTCGAATGCGACTCATCAGGAGTGAGATTTAAGCACGGGGAGACAGGAGTATTGTAGCGAGGTGCAGCCACTGGCAAACCTGATTGCAGGGCCAGTGCTTGTTCAGCACACGGTCCGCAGACCCGTGCTCTGTCAGCATCAGCATGGGGTTGTCCACACGCTGCACACAGCCGGTCTTGTCCCCGAGGGACCCCGGATTCATAATTCTGAGATGCCTCCATATGGTGATTATCTGAGCAATATGCCTGCAGGGATTTATGCAATAGGCAACCCTGGATGCCCCAAGACCCGCTAGGAATGTGGGAGAATTTTTATATGAACCCACTATAATATATGTCAGGCCGGGAGAAGCCACCGAAATCTTGGCGTCTGAAAGACATAAAGCGAAAGAGGGGGGGTGTCAGAGCCATGCGCAGCTGAACAAAAAAGAATCATAGAAACAAAACCACCCAGGAGGGCACTTACATGACCAAGGAAGGAGGAGGATCGCAACCACGCGCGTGCAGACCATCAAAATGGCGCCAAACGAACCTCGAGGGGCGGGCCCGCTCTGGCCGTGACTCAGTGCGCGTCACGCCAAGTCCCCGCCTCCCCCAAAGAGCGCGAAGGCTCCAAACGGCGGTAACGCCAATGACAAGCAGTCAGTTTATGCTGAGGAAAACGTCAAGACCAGTGAATGATGCTGCGGCCCAGGCCACACACTACAGTAAAGGAAAAGACGCACACGCGCGCAACCTGACAAGAGGTTATGTGGACAGGGAGCGCAGCTCTGACACCCATAATAATAAGGGCTGGTATATATGAACTTCCAATACCTTGCCTCATAAACCAGCACACTAACCATTGTCAAAACCTGGTTGAAAGACAAAACAACGGCCATAACGTGTACAACATTACGCTGAACCGCCACACGCATCCCCCCCCCCTCTTTCTTTTCTCCCGAGCCACGGGGGAAAATGAGGGAGAAGGCGACCCTACACCCGGGGTTCATCGAGGGGCACGGGGCAATAGTGCAGGAGGGGCATCTATTGGAGGCTCACCATTGGCCTAAACCGCCTACCCTATGGTGGGGGATTGCGGTGGAGCGTAGCTCCGTGAGCACACATGGTGCTGCCTACCTTCACCCGACCAGCTCAGCCCAGGCTCGGAGGCACATCTTGCATGGAAGAGGACGGGTGGGAGTAGTCCAACAGGGCCGCAGGCTGTAAAAGCCCCGCTCACCTGCGAGAGAGTGAAATTTCATGTCTTCGCAGTCAGCACTGCAGAGAAATCTGGGGATTTGTGGGAGGTCCCTGGGTAAATGAAGGGCCGGGAGGAGCCTGTTTTTGCATGTCTGCAGTGAACAGCGCCCTCTGGCGGAGGATTACCCATGTGTAAGTATTATATATGGAGCAGGACGTACTGTATGCTTAGAATATAAATACGGTGGCTTTTTTTAGTTTAAAGAATCTAATATCCATGAAATCCAGCAGTCTTATAGTTATACCAGACTTGCACTGTAATCCAAAAAGAAAGTCTCAATCAAACTTTCACAAACTCAGTCATAGAACTATAAAAAAATAATCTTACTTCTGTCCCGTTCCAGCACCGGCCAGTATCAACAGCGGGACAGAGAACACAGATTCTCTGTCCTACGCTGGGATCCCGGCATCATGCTCCCATGGCAGGGAGGGGCTTTCATACTAGCAATTGAGCTGACATCAGCTCTTCCTGCCGGTATAAATGGCCCCGCCCTGCAGCAGGGAGCCAGAGGTCAGCAGCTGGAGTAATTGGTGGAAGCCAGGCGTGGGGCAGGGTAAACCGGTCCTCTGCCCAGTGTCTGGCTTACAAAAGTCTTAAAGGAGCCCCAGCACTCAACCCTGTTAGCTTGCAGACAACCTAATGTCTGTCTCTAAATCTTGTTAAAAACAGAGGACTCGGTCACACACATCTGCAGAAGTAGCTGAAGCTGCACCACCAAGCGCCAAGGTGCCTCTGTGGGGTGCAGTCCTAACGCTAATCTCTGACAGCCCCATTTGGGACATACAATGCAATAGATAAATTGGGAGCAGGCTTACCGGAGGTTTCCCTAAAACCTCGAGTGCAGCACAGCACTTTCTACTTCACTCTACAGAACACAGTTTACAGTTCAAACAGTAACTTCCAAAGACAAAATACCACAGTGTCAACCTTCCTGGGACTGTTCACAGTTAATCATGTTATCTCAGGGCCTAGTCCACCCCACTTTGAGGTGAATACTAGCTGTTAGTAAATTATGCAGGGAAGAACACAGGGCCTTGGTTGCTGAGTGAATTTTGCTCCACCTTTTTTTAGAAGTTTTTTTTTGCTTTTTAAAAGAAAGGAAACCATACAACACGGGTGCACTGGGCACCCTACATACTCTTAAGAGTTTTGCTCCACCTTAGGGATTTTTGGCACAACTTGATGTTAAGGTTCCAGTGGTCCCACTGGTTTAGGCTTTAATCAGGGAATGTCCAGGGACAACCATTCCAGCCAGACTCAAGACATCCCCGGGGTTTAAGGGTTTCCAACAACAAGGACAGCTGCACCTTACCGGAATCTAGGCTCATCTCTCAGCCTCTTCCACTCACACAAATGGTGGGTCCTTATTACTAAATCCACCCCCATAGGTCCTCTTGAGGCATCCCAAAATGCTTGCACGCAGTATATTCTCCTGCATTGTACTTGCTGTTCCAACCACCCCGATTCCCACCCCAGCTGTCCTACATGGGATGAGGGCTCCAGATGATGATCTCCCTGTCTGTCCCTCTGGCTTCCCCTCATGAAACCTCTGCCTAATACAATGTTGCCTGCCATTTTCCCTCCAAAAAGCTTGCAACCAATCTCAGCAGTTTCTTGTTGTTCAGTGAATGTATCTTATGCATCCTAAAGGGTAGCTCTGAGTTATAATTCTGAGAGTGTGAATTGCATTATCTTTTAATTTGTGGTCTTATACTCCCATCTAGTGACCAAAGTGAGAATAGTGGACAATTCCCCAAATAATATGTAGCCATTGCTTTTAACGAATCCATTTAGGAGCACATGAATGTGTGAGCATGAAAAGGCCAATGATAGCATGAATCCCTGGCAGTCTTTCTTAATATCTTCCTATATTTCTTAACATTCCTCCAGCACTGTTATTTCAGGTCGGTGCCGTGAATAAGAAAATAGACTTCCTCATTTGTGGCTCTGGCTACCCCTGCTAATGGGGGATCACTGCTATTAGCTGAGGGGGCCAAGAATGGAACCACACCTCCTCTGTAATAATTACTTGAATGGCACTCAGCTATCCAGCACAGCTACACCTACTTTCCCTTTAGAGGAGGTCCACTTGAGGCTTTAACTGTGTAGCCGCAATGCAGGCAGGCAGCAGACTCTTCACGCGACCTGAAGAACTTCCAGGGGTCCAGTGAACAAAGAAGCAGGGAACCATGTAGGGCCACTGAAACCTAGTGCCGAGCTCTTAACAGCACCAGAACAAATGCTCTCCCACGGCTGGGATGAACCAAATGTTTCCCTATCACCATGAGCACGCTCCTATGTGCCACTACTGCACACACCAGAACCAGCACTGTCAACTTTGTCACACAGACAGCTGAGCCGGCTCGTCCACGATCATGTTGAGCCAGGGATACTCATTCACTCGCTACACTGCCCAGCACACACACCACCCAATTCCCGACCCCTTTTTCACCCAGCTCACCATATCAAACAGCCCAACACTCCTAGTTCCCGCCCTCCCTCCACTCTTCCCGTTTGGACAGGGCATCACCTGGAGCGATGAGCTGCCCGCCTTCCAAGTGGGCAACCCCAGCTTCCCACGGCCACCTGGGGAGCACATTATTGATGGCCCCCATTATGGCTCTCCTGTTTTGACAGCCAAGGCCCCGGAAGACCACCTCTTCCTCCTAGAAAGGACAGACTCCACTACACGTACTTGTAGGGCAAAAACGTTTCGCTGACTATCCAGCTAAGTACCCGTGACCACCAGACCAACACCTGTTATTACTTTAATAGGTGTTGGTCCCTCTATCTGTTGCTGATAGGAAGAACCTCGGGGGGCATCCAGAACACTTGCACAGATCACTCATAATACTCACCTTCATTACGAGCCAGTTCCGGGAAAGGAGTCACTTGATTGGCCGCTGGGCAGGTCCTGCCGGCGTCCGGCACAGAGGACGCGACGCGTCCGCCCCCGGTGGCCAATTGCAGGACTCCTTTCCCAGCGCTGGCTCGTAATGAACGTATTACGAGTGATCTGTGCGAGGGGGCTCCAGCATTCTGGATGCCCCGCTGACGTTCTTCAAATCAGCAGAGTAATAAAGTAATAAAGGCTCAAGATGGTGGAAAGAGGTGGCTGCGTCCGAGCAGCAGAATCAAGTGCCAGCGCCCAGGAAGGTACAGCCTTGCCCTCTGGGGATGCGGGAGGCGTCAGGGCGTGAAGGAGTGCCCATAGAATTGCCTGTGGGGATTGCGGGGACAGCACGGGGGGGGGGGGGGAAGGACACACCTGCCAGCGCATTAGACCCAACAGATAGCCACCCTCGTCAGGGCTTGCAAAACGGAGGGGTGGAAAGTGGGGAAATGCTGGGAGGTGTTCCTCACCATCTCACAACCGCAGTGTGCGAGACCCCCAGATCTGGAGTGGGTTAGCCAGGTTTGCATAGGCCCCCCCGACGTGCTTAAAGTGCTGACAGCAGCAGTCAGAGGGCAGCAGAAAGGATGCTGACGTCCAGCCTCCCCCAGCGACCCCCAAGGGAGCGACAGTCATGCCAGTACCCGCTGGAGCCAGCCCTCATGAGGGTGAGAAGCCCGGGGTATGCTCACTCTCCTACTTCCACGCTATCGCTGTCCCTAGAGCAGAGAGGCAACCCCACTGGAAACAGCCTGGCGCCTATGTCACCGGCCCGGCTAGGTTTTTCTCCAGAATCTATGGAGGCTGACTGGCCCCCGGACGCCTCCCAGTCGAAAACAGAGGAGTGGGGTCCACCCCCACCCCCGCTTATGGATCCGCGAACGACCCATAGGGACAGTAGCGCCTGTAAGAGAGACATCCATGCCGAAACAATCTCGTTGCTGAAAGGCCTGCCTTCTCGAGCAGACATAGAGGAGCTGATAGCTAAATATGAAGCGGCCCACAGGCACGAACTAGCGGAATTTAGACAACACATAAAGTAGGTCGAAACGCGAGTAACCGCTCTTGAGTTGATAGAAGTCTCAACGGCAAGCTGTCTCCAAGCGCTGGAGGCACAAGAGGCTCTGCTACAGTCCCAGATGTTACACATCGACGATAAAGAAAACAGAAGTCGGAGGAACAACCTGCGACTGCGGGGCATCCCGGAGGCCTCCGAAGGCGAAGACCTGAGGCGCATCATGACGGCGATATTCAACAACTTGCTCGAAAGAGAAAGAGATGCGACTACCCCATTGGAGATGGACCAGGTTCACAGAGCTCTGGGCCTGAGAAGTTCCGATCCCTCTAATCCCCGAGATGTGGTCTGTAGAATCCACTTCTTTAGTTTACTGCCGATAATCCAGCAGCTGTTTATCACTTCTTCTTTTGCATGTTCTTGTTGTTATCTACTTGATTTTGCTATATATCGTCCCCTTATGGTTTGCTTTGATAATATTGCACCGGGTACGGGCAACCGTGATTCCGGTGGTTGCTTCGTAGTGACAGACACCCTACCCCCAATAGGGTTGCCTGGTAGGTACTTGAGACTTCCCAGGCGGTATCCTTAATAGGATTAATAGTTCCCCTGTGTGTTTCATCCCGTCATCCAACTGTGTTTCCCTCCCCATCCCCCCCCCCCATCTTCGGGTCGGTTACACCTCCTGATACGCTAAAAGATCCCCACATCCAGAGTGGGCTCTCCCACCTAGCTCCCTTGAGACGAACCGATCCACGAGTGCTGTGAGTCAAGTCAACTCATGTTGTTGAGGGTTTAAGATAGTGTCCCTCAATACCAAGGGGATGAATAGCCCCAAAAAGAGTTCCAGGATTTCGAGATATATGAGAGGATTGAGAGCTCAGGTGGCTCTCCTGCAAGAAACACATTTTAAAGCAGCTAACCCACCTACCTTAAAAGATAAATACTACCCGCAGGCATTCCATAGATTTTCCCCAGACTCTAGGTCCAGAGGGGTCAGCATTATAATAGCCAATGGACTCCCCTGGGAGCTGCTGGACTGGAAGGCCGATGGGGAGGGAAAGTGGCTGTTCGTCAAAGGGAAAATCTATTTAAAACTGTACACTTTAGTGAGTGTCTATGCCCCCAACTCGGGTCAGGTCACCTTTGTGGAGCGGATGCTGGACTCCCTGTCGGCCTTCTCAGAGGGTGACCTAGTGGTCGGGGGGGATCTCAATCTGGCTAACTCCAAACTCAGGCGCCTGCGGAAAATTCTTACGCAACACCAGCTGGTGGACCCCTGGAGGATCCAGCACCCCAACACGTGTGACTATACTTTTTACTCCCCGCCACACGGATCATACTCTAGGATCGACATGTTCCTCGAGCCCCATGCCTCCCTAGCACTGATAGCCAACACCTCAATAGGCAATATTACTCTATCTGATCATGCGCCTGTCACCCTTACTCTGACTTGCTCGGCCCCCACCCAGAGGAGTTGGTCCTGGAAACTTAATAATTCACTCTTAGAAGACCAGAGAGTTGTAGAAGATATCCAGAAAGAAATTCAAAGTTTCTTCGAGCTAAACTCTACCCCTGGAATCTCCCCTGGTATACTCTGGGAAGCCCATAAATGTTATGTTAGGGGATCGTTCATAAAACATGGGGCCAGAATTAAGAAGGAAAAGGGGCAGCGCACGCTGGAGCTACTTGGGGAGATTGCTAAACTTGAGGGTATGCACAAAGAGTCGCTCTCGGCAGCCTGTCTGCCCTGACCACACTGAGGGAAAAACTTAAGGTGATCACGTGCGACAAAATCAAAGCCCAAATGGTCAAGTGCCGTAAGATGTTTTAAGGGTCCGGCGACAAGTGTGGCAGGTTGCTGGCAAGATCACTACGAGTTGAGAGGGCTAGGACCTACATACCCAGAATAGCAGACCCAAAGGGACGGATTCTTCACCATACTAAGGACATAGCGGAAACCTTTCGCAAGTTTTAGGATGGCTTGTATAACCTTCAGGGGACACGAGGGGAAACTAGGGAATGGTTAATCACGCAGTACATCAGAGAGTCGGGTATGACCAAACTACTGGAATCAGTATTAGAGGACCTGGAGGCGCCAATTTCTCTTGGGGAACTACAAGGCGCTATAGCTAATTCGGCAACGGGCAAAGCGCCGGGCCCGGACGGCCTACACCTACAGTACAATAAAAAATTCTCCCCCTAGTTGCCCCCAAATTATTAGCTATGCTTAACTCTATTAAAGAAGGTACTCACAGCCCGGGTGACACCCTAAGGGCGCATATCACGGTTATTCCCAAGGAAGGTAAGGACCCCAACCTCTGTTCCAGCTACAGACCAATTTCGCTGGTGAATGCTGACGTGAAGCTTTTCGCAAAGATCCTCGCTATCAGGCTGTCACCACATCTCCATCAGGCATACAGCCCAAGTGGGCTGTATGCCCCACCGTGAAGCAAGGGACACCACTAAGGTGCTAAACCTGACTCACCTTGCACAGAAAAGAAACATCCCCACCCTTATCCTCACGACTGACGCAGAAAAGGAGTTTGACAGGGTGGACTGGCAGTTTATGCAGTCCACCCTCCGTCACATCGGACTAGGCCCCAACCCGATGTGTTGGATACGAACCTTTACAGCTCGCCTACTGCGTTGGTGCGAGTGAACGGGATTAAGTCAGGCCCCCTGGGAATTTCTAATAGGACAAGGCAGGGATGCCCCCTCTCGCCCTTGATCTTCATTCTTGTGCTCGAGCCCTTTTTGTGTAGGGTGCGTCGTAACCCAGATGTTAGAGGCCTTGAGGGACCCTCCAGTCATTATAAGGTAGCCGCTTATGCGGACGACTTAATTCTCTTTTTGACATGCCCAGAGACGTCCCTGCCGAACCTAATGGAAGAGCTTAGGAGGTATGGGTTTGTCAGGTTACAAAATACATTTTCCAAAGTCAGAAGCCATGAATGTCAATATCCCAACCTCAAGATTTAACACTATCAAGAGCTCCTTCCCCTTTCGGTGGGCGGGAGACAGCGTGGGTTACCTGGGCACAAGAATTAGCAGCAACTTGTCGAGCATCTTTACTCTTAACTTTCCTCCACTCCTTAGGAAATTTGAGGTCGAGATAGCCCGTTGGTCAAAAGGCAGACTTTCGTGGTTTAGTCGGTGTAATGCCGTAAAGATGACCCTTCTCCCTCGCCTGCTGTACCTGATGCAGGCTCTCCCTGTGATGGTGCCGCGGTCATTCCTGCTTAAGGTTAGGTCTATATTTACCAAGTTTATCTGAGCGGGGAAGAACCCAAGAATAAACAGAGGTCTTTTGGCAAGGGCGAAGGAATGTGGGGGCATAGGCGTTCCGGATCTGATTCTCTACCACGCAGCAGTACACCTGAATAGGACAATAGATTGGTGCCTCCACAAGGAACATAAACAATGGGTGAATATTGAGCAGGGTTTCCTGGACTTCCCCCTCCCGGCCGCCCCTTGGCTGGAGGGGGGTGGGACAGCGCTCGCCAGACAGCACCCCACGATTTGTCCAATACTGAGTGTCTGTAGGACCTTCTTCTCGCATCACGGAATATCGCCTTCCCCCTCACCACTCTACCTGATACTGGGCAACCCTCGCTTCCCCCCTGGGTGCGAAGGCCAGACGGCAAAAGCCTGGAGGCAGGCGGGCCTATATAGAGTGTGCCATTTTTTGGTAGGTGAGGAGTGGGCGGACTTGTTGGAACTGGTGGTATAGAAGGGAGTCCCGGGGTGGTCAACATGGCAGCAGCTCCAATTGTCCCATCTCTTCTACTCCCTGGGGACCTAACTGTACACTATACGAAGAGCTTTGCCAGAGGAAACGCCCTGAGAAGCACACTCTCTCCATAATCTATAAGATACTTACGACCCCCTCAGAGCCCGATTCAGACGTCCTTCCTTTTCTCACAAAATGGGAAACAGATCTCAACATATCCCTAACACCGGCACAAAGGAAAAAAATTTTGCTCCTACCGCACAAAACATCGATATGCACGAAGTACCAAGAGTGTAATTATAAATTGCTCACGCGTTGGTACAGAGTGCCATCTGCCCTGAACAAATGGTACCCGAATGTCCCAGCCCACTGCTGGCGATGTGGAAAGGAGAGGGGTGACCTTCTTCACATTTTCTGGTCCTGCCCAAGGATCAAAGGGTTCTGGGACGTGGTCAGAGGAGTGGCAGAAAAGGTGTCGGGCGCAGAGGTTCCTGCTGATCCAGCGCTATGTCTCCTTCACCTTTCGAAGACCCCACTTAAAAGGTAGATCGGTCCGCTGCCACCTTCTGAACGCAGCCAAGGCCTGTATCCCACAACTTTGGAAAAGTGCACATCCTCCATCAATCGATATGTGGATCAGAAAGGTTAATGACATAATGAGGTTTGAGAACCTCATACTCTCCAAGGGTACGAGAGATTCGCGATGACCTGGTACGGATGGATTGAATTCACGGAATCCCCTGAGTGCTTGCGACTGCTTGGCAAGTCGGGAGAAGCCGCCACTCCCCCCTCACCCCCCCTCCCTTCCCCTAATGTTGCTGTTATACCTGTTTTTTCTGAGTTGTTCTTATATTCTGGAGTCAAGTGTCACTACCCTGTTTGCCCCAACGATACATGCATATTGTCAATTGTTGGGACAGAAACAGCTGTCTTACAATGTTTGCCTAGATTCGCTTTTTGTCACCAAGTCATATACCAGATATTAATACGTGTTATTCTATGCAGGATTTCTTTGCTTGGAATCTATTTTTGTATGTCTCTGTATTTGAAAATATATAAAATGCTATATAAAAAAAGAATATATAAAAAAAAAAAAAAAAAAAAAAAAAAACATTGCAGACCCCTTTTTCAGGGCAAATGTATAACAGCGCGGGTCAATAGAAGCCTATGGCATCAAAAGCACAGCACTTGATTTGGTACAATGCCCCCCTGGCATATTTACAAAATGCCTGCTCTTAACGCAAGGTGTAGTGCTGGGGGGGTTGTATGTGTATCAGTTAAGAAACAACGGACCTCTAAATGATCAGGTCCTATTACTACCCTGATACGGTTCTGCATACCCTTTGGAAGTCGGCGTCCTCCAGATCGCCGACATTCTGCTGCTTTTTGAAGGCCCTGGTGTCCTAGCCATCTAGGACTGACACTGCAGAGCTTAGCCGTCTACACTGGGTTCCCAGTGCTCGCAAGCTGCTCTTCAAGTCTCGCGACTTTTCCATACAACCGCCCTGGGACAAGATAAGCAGCGCAGGTTCGAGATCTGGCCATCTTGGGAAGGCAACGTGGCGCTGCCCTATGCTAGCACCCGGAGAAGAATGGACGAGCACAGAAGGAGGGGGCAGAAGACCAGTAAGTATTATTATCCATTTGTGCGATCGGAGGACTAAAGGGAATGGAGGGCGAAGTTTGGGGAGTTTTTGAGAACTCCCCAGACTGTCCAATGCTCCTCTTTAAAGTGGACCAACACCCAGGGGGGGATCGGCCCGGGAATCTATAAGATTCCCGGACCGATCAGATCCCTCTCCGCCAGGCATCCGAAATCGGGATGTCCCGCGGGGAGGAACCCCCCAGGAGGCCCACAATCCTTACCTGACCGGCGATCCAACGGCGCATGCGCGAGACGCGGCCGCGTCTCTCGCTTCCCTCTAGCAGGGCGCGCTCCCGCGCCGGCCGTTTTGTGAATGGCCGGCGCAGGCGCGCTCCCTGTTAGAGGGAAGCGAGAGACGCAGCCAATGACAGCGCTCTGGTATGTGCGTCCAAGCGGCTTTGGACGCGCATACCAGAGCGGCTCTGAGCGCTGTCATTGGCCGGACGAGGTCACGTGGGAGCGGGGAGAGGTGAGTTTTTGCGGCGATCGGGGGGGGGGTTTCAGACAGCGGGGCACCCCCGGGGTGCCCCACCTAAGCGGACCAACACCCAGGATAGTCAAAATCCTGGGTGTTGGTCCACTTTAAATTGGGCCCAACACCAAGCAAATATGATTGCTCTAATGCCCTAGATTGTAATTGACCACTTTAACCTTTTATGTAAATTGTTTCCCACTGATTGTTTTGCTTCCCTGAATTTGAATCCTAGGTGGGAAGGTCTTTGGCCATCCAGGATCTGGGTTAATTCACAGCTTCCCTGGGTGCTTTCAAAATCGGTACCTAACAGAGCAGTATCGAACGCTCCCTCCTCTTACGCATGCTGTCACTACTGCTTGTGTGCTGGCGGCACAGATGATTTCCCAGCAACGCAGGAGCAGTGAATGTGACACAGCTAGCCACCTGGCGTCTCCTCCTGCAACTGCTTCCCCGCAATTCTCGCGATGTGAAGTGATGCCCCCCCCCCCCCGCAGGTGATTTCAGTTGGCTGGTGGAAATGCAGAATCAGTGGCCCAGATTTTCAGAAGCAGACTGCCAGATTAGGAGTTTACAAAATGTGGGGAATTTAAATTAGCCAGCGCTGGGGAGATTTTTGCTGCAATTAACTTGTAGGAGAAAACCTAAAAGGTCACCATATTGTTTTAGCTATTCAGGTCACTATATCAGAGATACTCACCCTGCCCCACATCAGCAGTAACTCCTCCAACGGCACCCACAGGCACAGGATACCCAGGTTATACAGCTACCCATGTATACACAGTGTTGCCCCAGCAATGGTTTAGTATAATGTTGTGTCACTGTTTTTTGCTGAAGTGCCTTTATTCTTTTGAAATATAAGTCAAATATCTATTAACAATTACACAAACTACTTTTCTTCAAGTGTAAACTCTATAGAGCATCGGAAACAAACTCTGATATACAGAGGAGGAGAGATTTAGAAGGACCCAAGAATCTCAATAAACAAGGCCCCCATTATAGAAGATCAGCACCACCTCCTATCACAAGGTAAGACCCCCACTGTTTCTGACCCCCCACTAATTATTTTCTATTTAGTTCCTCGAATTTGGGCCCTCTCCACGTGGCACCTTGGTTTAGAATGGCTGCCTGGGTGGGTTGGTTCTATATCAGGGAGAATCCCTACTGTACTTTCAAATTAGCTTCTGGTTCCATAACTCTATTGGCTTCTCTGTTTACTTCCCTGGCCTAGGACACCCATCATGAAAGAATCAGAATTGGCTTCCAGATTGGGAAGTTTCCCTGTCCCCTGTCCCCTGCCCCCTGCTTCGCCACGCCTGTGGTAGTTATTGTGCTTATGCTAGGATTGTTATCCTTTGGGTCCCCTTCCGTACCTCCCTGTAGCTTCCCTGACACAATGAATGACTAGTCTTTGTAGAGCTATCTGTCCTCTTATTTTCCAATGAAATACCATACTACCCACCCTTACACACACACACACACACACACACACACACACACACACTCTCTTTATTCTGACTCACTGGATGGCAGTAATGTGAATCCTGTAGACGGCTTCATCTTGTCTGTGTGTGTCTGTGGCGAATGTGCTCTTACTCCATAAGGCTTGGCAGATAGCTTACTCGGCTGGTCATGAAGATGCCTAGATACATTTCAGAAACTTTATTTTAGTACAGAATCTTGCAATAAACAGGAATCTTGAAATGTACATTCAATACAGCAGGAAACCTGTGATGTAAACCCATAACAGCAGCAGGTCAAAAAAACTGTAGACTGCAGGAGGGAGCAGCAGGTGTGCACTGCTTGGATGCAAACTGAAAATGGCTGGAGGGGAAGAAGGGAGGAGCTAGACTAAGGGAGCCAGGAAGGGACAAAAGCAGTTAAAGGTGCACTGCTCAGCCTATGTAAAACCATAATCAAGCATTTACCCCAGGTAAAATGAAACATTGGTCGTGGGACATGACATTCTTAAAGCATCTCAGTACAGGTTTGTCATGCTTGCCTTAGAACCTATAGTGACAAATGTGAAAAATGAGGAGGAAGTCTATGTGAAGATTAAAGAGGAGGAAATCCCTCTACAGATCAGCTCCAGCGAGTAATAACTCTGTATAGAAAGGATTTTCCTGTATCTTCTATTCAGTCACTCCACACAATCTGGTCTGTCTTATACAGCTCAGTACAGGGGCCTGACTCTCATCTTTACTCACACCTTGGACCCTGGAGGAGCTATAGTGAAAACTGAGGAGGAAGAAGTATTTGTGAAGAATAAAGAGGAGGAAATCCCTCTACAAATCAGCTCAGGTGAGTTATAAACCTTCTATAAAAATATTTCCTTCTTCTCCAGCTTAGTCACTCCACACACCATGGTCTGTCTCATACATCTCAGTACAGGGGCATCCCTCTCATCTTTATTCACAAACCCTGGAGACACCAAAGACCGAATGGAGTCATTCATCTCAATGTGAAACCCCCAGGGTGCCCAGTAAACTCGCCTTTCCCCCTAGCCCACATCACTTGTATCCCTCCTAAGCTGTGTGCAGCCCCATCCACCTTAAAGAGGACCATCACCCTCCCGTGATCGGCCCGGGAATCTATAAGATTCCCGGGCCGATCACCTCCCTCCCCGCGGGACATCCGAGATCGGGATGTCCCGCGGGGTGAAAACCCCCCAAACACCCCAAATCCCCTTACCTTGTCTTCCCTCGCGCCCCTCTAGACGTGCGCGCGCCCGCGCCGGCCGTCTGTGAATGGCCGGCACGGGCGCGTCAAGAGTGACGCGCGGGAGGCGGCGGCGGAGGAGCCGCTTGTCCGCGGCTGTCAAACCGCTTGTCCGTCGGCGCTGGGAGTGGGGTGAGGTGAGTTTTTCGGGTGATCGGGGGGGTTTCACACAGCGGGGCACCCCGATCGGGGGTGCCCCACCGAAGTGGACCAAGACCCAGGATAGTCAAAATCCTGGGTGTTGGTCCACTTTAACTGAACGGCTGTGCATGGCTGCAAACAAACTAACAAACTCACCTCTTCCCGGTCCTATGGCGCATGTGCGGCCGCTCATCCAATCAGCGCGTTAGGATCCGCTCCCATCCCTTCGTCTAAGTCTTAAACCGGACCAACAGCCTGGCGAGGTTGAAACAGAAAGGTAACGGCCATTTTGAAGCTTCCTCTCCCAGCATCTCAGCCATGCTGCTGCATGGATTTAACTGACATAACTGACAATGTACAGTAACAGGAAACCCAGCAGTACTTCCTGTTTGCAGGTGGCCTGCAAATGCATGAGCTGCCATCTTGTTTTTAAAACTTACCACAGGGTAAATTAATTTTTATGTGCAGCAATCTAAATTACCCCGGGGAGGGATGCATATGAGCACTGTTTGTTGTGTTGGTCTGGTTAGTCATTTTTAACTGTTGGTCCGCTCCTGCTACTCTTTAATAGGGAACATGCCCGTGCCAGCTATTCACAAATGCCTGGCGTGGGCAAGCACCCTGCTAAAGGGATATCGGGGATGTGGCCGCTGCTCGCCCATGTGACGTTGGACCGGGAAAGAAGTTGAGTTTCTTGGCAATCTGGGGGGTACCACACAGCAGGGCATGCCGATTTTAGATGCCCCGGAGGGAATCAAGTGGCCCTGGAATCTATAATGTTTTGGTCCACTTTAAATCAGCTCCACCCAAACACAGCTCCAGTATTCAATGGTCTTTGCCAGAATTAGTTATTACTTACCTTGCTTTTACCTTAGTTTCATCTGCAGTACTGATTTCCTGTAATTCTAGTCACCTTACTTCCCTGTTTACATCCAGTCTCTGGTCCTGGTACACTGTCATCTCTATTGTCTCTGCCAGTATCCAGCCTCTGTACCTGCTCCAGTCATCTGTGTCCTACTGCTCTCCTGGGAGTATCCAGTCTATGGTCCTGGCACCCTGTCATCTCTATCTTCTCTGCCAGTATCTAGCCTTTGTACCTGCTCCAGTCATCTGTGTCCTACTGCTCCCCTGGGAGTATCCAGCCTATGGTCCTGGTACCCTGTCATCTCTATCTTGTGTGTCAGTATACAGCCTCTGTACCTGCTCCAGTCATGTTACTCTGTCATCTGTGTCCTACTGCTCCCCTGGGAGTATCCAGTCTATGGTCCTGGCACCCTGTCATCTCTATCTTGTGTGTCAGTATACAGACTCTGTACCTGCTCCAGTCATCTGTGCCCTACTGCTCCCCTGGAATTATCCAGTCTGTGGTCCTGGTACCCAGTCATCTCTATCTTCTCTGCCAGTACCCAGCCTCTGTACCTGCTCCAGTCATGTTACTCTCTCATCTGTGTCCTACTGCTCCCCTGGGAGGATCCAGTCTCTGGCCCTGCTACCCAAATCATCTTGACCCACCCACCAAAAATCCAGCCACCGGTTTTGCTTTAGTTCTGTTATCCTGTCATTCAGGTCCCCCCGTTCCCCACCAATATCCAGTCACTGGTATCATGGACAGCCTATGAGGTGTGCAGAGTGAGTGCCCGCACACGGTGCTGTCATTCTAGGGGCACTAATTAGCCACCAGACTTGCTGCTCTCTCTTCGGTTTTGGATATAGCAAAACCATCTTTATCACATTAGGGCTGATTCCACTCTGTGAGAATTTTTTTCTCTTTTATGTGAGAAAATGGTTTAAAGCGGGCCTTCATTCTGAAAAAGAGCCTATCTTGTATGTTTCCCACACCCTGTACATACACATTGTCCACATTAATCCGGACCCTGACCCTAAATAGGAGCCTATCTTGTATGTTTTCCCCACCCTGTACATAGAGATTGCCCACATTAATCTGGACCTTCACCCTGAATAAGAGCCTATCTTGTATGTTTCCCCCCTTACATACAGATTGCTCACATTAATACGGATCCTCACCCTGAATAAGAGCCTATCTTGTATGTTTCCCCCACCCTGTACATACAGATTGCCCACATTAATCTGGACCTTCACCCTGAATAAGAGCCTATCTTATGTTTCCCCCTGTACATACAGATTGCTCACATTAATCCGGACCTTCACCCTGAATAAGAGCCTATCTTATATGTTTCCCCCACCCTGTACATACAGATTGCCCACATTAAAAATCATCTTACTTGCACCTATTGTGTTGTTTTAACCTTTTAAGTGTCTGTCCTTTTCCTGACCTTAGCTTCACTCTTTCTGCTTCACAGCTATAACCCCGCCTCCCTGCACTCCCCCCCTCTCCTCTCCTCCTAAGTATGTGATGCTTCTGAGGCAAGATGCCGGTGCCCGTATCCTAGAGTCCTAAACAGAGTTGCAGCCCATGGGGGGGAAGAATAATAAGTAAGTGAGTAAAAACTTAAAATATATTAATTTTAGATCCTGGGGAATAGAAAAGTAACTAAGTAAGCAACTAAAAACCTAAAGCGGACCTGCACCCTGAATAAGAGCCTATCTTATATGTTTCCCCCCTCTGTACATGCAGATTGCTCAGATTAAAAATCATCCTACCTGTATCTACTGCATGTTACGAGCCTTTAAACATCCAAGATGGCGGCTCATGGAAAATCAGGCAGCCTGCAAACAGGAAGTGTCTTCTGACTGTACCACTCTGGATTCTGGGATTGCTGACCTATCCCTGACCCCAGCTCTGCTCTGTCTGTGCAAAGCACAGCTATAACCCCGCCCCCTGTATGTTATCCTGCTCTCCTCGCCTCAGTATGTGATGCTTTTGAGGCAAGATGGCGGCGCCCATATCCTAGAGTCCTGAACATAGTTGCAGCCCAGTGGGGGAAAGAATAATAAGTTACTAAAGACTTAAAATATATTAATTTTAGATGCCGGGGAATCGTTTTTTAAGGGTTTGGGCTTTTCATTAAAGGATGCTGAAGTTCCGGTTTAAAGCGGACACTCTGAATAAGAGCCTATCTTATATGTTTCCCACACCCTGTACATACAGATTGCTCACATTAATCCGGACCTTCACCCGGAATAAGAGCCTATCTTATATGTTTCCCACACCCTGTACATACAGATTGCTCACATTAATCCGGACCTTCACCCGGAATAAGAGTCTATCTTATATGTTTCCCACACCCTGTACATACAGATTGCCCACATTAATCCGGACCTTCACCCTGAATAAGAGTCTATATTATGTTTCCCACACCCTGTACATACAGATTGCCCACATTAAAAACCATCCTACCTGCATCTACTGCATGTTATGAGCCTTTAAACATCCAAGATGGCGGCTTATGGAAGCCGCCATCTTATCAGGCAGCCTGCAAACAGGAAGAGCCTCCTGACTGTGCTGCTCTGCATTCTGGGATTGCTGTCCTTTCCCTGACCCCAGCTCTGCTCTGTCTGAGCAAAGCACAGCTATAACCCGCCGTCCTGTACCTTATCCCACTCTCCTCTCCTCAGTAAGTGTGATGCTTCTGAGTCAAGATGGCGGCGCCCGTATCCTAAATTCCTGAACAGAGTTGCAGCCCAGTGGGGGAAAGAATAATAAGTTAGTGACTAAAAACGTAAAATATATTAATTTTAGATGCTGGGGAATAGTTTTTTAAGGGTTTGGGCTTTTCATTAAATGATGCTGAAGGTCTGGTTTACGTTTGCATAGACTGGCATTTCCTGGCCAATTTGCCCATGTAGGGAATTCCTATACAGAGGCAAGTCCCCTTCCTTGTAGGCCACTTCCTTGCTTTTCCATAGGTCACTAAGCCTGGTGGTGAGGCGGGGTTTGTAGTTCCTGTATGTGCAGGCCAGTGGAAGCATTATGTCTGCACAGAGCCGCTCGTCTAAACTCCCAGACTGGAATATTTTGCCAATCTGTGCAATCAAAACACACCCACGACTCTTTGTTTTCCATTGACAATCTATTAAACCGGACCAACAGCCTGGTGCAGTTGGAAAAGAAAGGTAGCGGCCATTTTGGAGCTTCCTCTCCCAGCATCTCAGCCGTGCTGCTTCCTGGATTCAACTGACAATGCACAGTAACAGGAAGCCTAGCAGCACTTCCTGTTTGCAGGTGGCCTGCAAATGCATAAGCCGCCGTTTTGTTTTTAAAATTTACTACAGCAGGAGTTAGAAAAAGGTAAATGAATGTTTATGTGCAGCAATCTAAATTGCCCGGGGATCGCTCTATAAAAACTAAACAAAACAAGGAAAGTTTCCGCACTCCAGGTAAAGAAAGGGTGCTCGATCCGGGGCAGTCCCAAGCCCCAATAGTCCAGATGCAGAAAATGTAGTGGATCCGCACTTCCTTAAAAGATGAGTACTTTATTCCAAGAAATATTTAAAATCATCAGTGTCTCCAAGACAGGTCAAAACATCCAAAGCAAGATAAAATCATTGTAGATTTGGGCAGAGAAAGAGAGTGGGGCCCTCTGACGCGTTTCGGGTCTTTCAAAGGCCCTTAATCATAGATGGGGGTACCCCTAAGGCTAAAGCATTATATAGTGATCATAACAGTAAAGAGACTCACCAGAGCAGCAGCGCGGCCCGCAGACGTGGGGAGCCCCGGCCGGCAAGCAGTACTGACGTCAGGGACGGAGTAGGGCGCGTCAGCCAATCACAGGCCGCGTCCGGAGTCCAATCAGAGTGAGCATGACTCTCACCTGACTTCAGAGGAACACAGCCTGCTTGAGCCCACGCCCCGCCCCCAGCCCGGACGTCAGATGGAATCGTTACCCCAGCAACAGGTACAGCAAGCCGAAGTCGGTTCCGGCGGGCTGTGTTCCTCTGAAGTCAGGTGAGAGTCATGCTCACTCTGATTGGACTGCGGACGCGGCCTGTGATTGGCTGACGCGCCCTACTCCGTCCCTGACGTCAGTACTGCTTGCCGGCCGGGGCTCCCCGCGGCTGCGGGCCGCGCTGCTGCTCTGGTGAGTCTCTTTACTGTTATGATTGCTATATAATGCTTTAGCCTTAGGGGTACCCCCATCTATGATTAAGGGCCTTTGAAAGACCCGAAACGCGTCAGAGGGCCCCACTCTCTTTCTCTGCCCAAATCTACAATGATTTTATCTTGCTTTGGATGTTTTGACCTGTCTTGGAGACACTGATGATTTTAAATATTTCTTGGAATAAAGTACTCATCTATAAAAACTAACCTTTCCCTGGTCCTACAGCACATGTGCGGCGTCCTGTCTAATCAGAGTTGTTTGCTGTGCATATTTAATTCTCGGCAAATGACTCTGTTTACAGCAATTGGGAGCAGGCGCATCCCACTCTGACAGGCTGCAGGCAGGAGCGTGCACAGTCCAAAGATGCTATTATCATCCTTATCCTTATCATTGATTAATTGGATTGGCACAGTTGTTTGTTATAGATTGATGCACAATGTACTTAGCACTTTATCTTAGGTGTAAATAATTAATTTGCTTTTTATATATATATTGTATTATATATCTTGTAATATATTTGTGAGATATGAATTTTCTTTATTTATGTATATATCAATGGGTCCATAGCAGCACGGGATAACAGCGCCCCCTGGCGGCAGATTAGTGTGTCCTATGTGTTACATGTTTTTTAGATTGTGGTGTATGTCATAAGTGTCTAATTATTTTGTACTAATAATAACATTTAGATATATTTTCTATATATTGGATGTGTGCATTAGTGAATCCTTGGTGATTACCTTACCGGGGTTGTGGGGCACCCCCATTCCTTTCCAGTCCAAAGATGCTGGCGAGGGTGCCAGGAAGTAGCCGATTTTTGCATATCGGGGCATCCCAATTCCAGGGCCGGTCTCTGACATGCCCCCGGGCCATCCCAAACGAGATGCCCCGCTGTGTGAAACCCCCTCAGATTATCTACAATAACTCACTTCTTCCCGGTCCAACAGCGCATGTGCAGGCTGTCGTCCAATCAGAGCCTCTTGCTGTGCCTATGTCATTCAGAAAACGAATGACAATGGGGCATGTGTGGGCTGTCGTCCAATCAGAGCCTCTTACCGTGCCTATGTCATTCAGGAAATGAATGACAATGGGGCATGAGCGGGCTGTCGTCCAATCAGAGCCTCTTACCATGCCTATGTCATTCAGGAAATAAATGACAATAGGGCATGCGTGGGCTGTCGTCCAATCAGAGCCTCTTACCGTGCCTATGTCATTCAGGAAATGAATGACAATGGGGCATGAGCGGGCTGTCGTCCAATCAGAGCCTCTTACAGTGCCTATGTCATTCAGGAAATGAATGACAATGGGGCATGAGCGGGCTGTCGTCCAATCAGAGCCTCTTACCGTGCCTATGTCATTCAGGAAACGAATGACAATGGGGCATGCGCGGGCTGTCGTCCAATCAGAGCCTCTTACCGTGCCTATGTCATTCAGGAAACGAATGACAATGGGGCATGCGCCTGCTGTCGTCCAATCAGAGCCTCTTACCGTGCCTATGTCATTCAGGAAATGAATGACAATGGGGCATGCGTGGGCTGTCGTCCAATCAGAGCCTCTTACCGTGCCTATGTCATTCAGGAAATGAATGACAATGGGGCATGTGTGGGCTGTCGTCCAATCAGAGCCTCTTGCCGTGCCTATGTCATTCAGGAAACGAATGACAATGAGGCATGCGCCTGCTGTCGTCCAATCAGAGCCTCTTACCGTGCCTATGTCATTCAGGAAATGAATGACAATGGGGCATGCGTGGGCTGTCGTCCAATCAGAGCCTCTTGCCGTGCCTATGTCATTCAGGAAACGAATGACAACGAGGCATGCGCCTGCTGTCGTCCAATCAGAGCCTCTTACCGTGCCTATGTCATTCAGGAAATGAATGACAATGGGGCATGCGTGGGCTGTCGTCCAATCAGAGCCTCTTGCCGTGCCTATGTCATTCAGGAAACGAATGACAATGAGGCATGCGTGGGCTGTCGTCCAATCAGAGCCTCTTGCCGTGCCTATGTCATTCAGGAAACGAATGACAATGAGGCATGCGTGGGCTGTCGTCCAATCAGAGCCTCTTACCGTGCCTATGTCATTCAGGAAATGAATGACAATGGGGCATGCGTGGGCTGTCGTCCAATCAGAGCCTCTTACCGTGCCTATGTCATTCAGGAAATGAATGACAATGGGGCATGCGTGGGCTGTCGTCCAATCAGAGCCTCTTGCCGTGCCTATGTCATTCAGGAAACGAATGACAATGAGGCATGCGTGGGCTGTCGTCCAATCAGAGCCTCTTACCGTGCCTATGTCATTCAGGAAACGAATGACAATGAGGCATGCGTGGGCTGTCGTCCAATCAGAGCCTCTTGCCGTGCCTATGTCATTCAGGAAACGAATGACAATGAGGCATGCGTGGGCTGTCGTCCAATCAGAGCCTCTTACCGTGCCTATGTCATTCAGGAAACGAATGACAATGAGGCATGCGCGGGCTGTCGTCCAATCAGAGCCTCTTACCGTGCCTATGTCATTCAGGAAATGAATGACAATGAGGCATGCGCGGGCTGTCGTCCAATCAGAGCCTCTTACCGTGCCTATGTCATTCAGGAAAGGAATGACAATAGGGCATGTGCGGGCTGTCGTCCAATCAGAGCCTCTTACCGTGCCTATGTCATTCAGGAAACGAATGACAATGAG
Organism: Gastrophryne carolinensis; assembly: GCA_027917425.1. NCBI lineage: Eukaryota > Metazoa > Chordata > Amphibia > Anura > Microhylidae > Gastrophryne > Gastrophryne carolinensis. Next base: position 25,387,189 of record CM051237.1, read on the forward strand.
GCATGCACGGGCTGTCGTCCAATCAGAGCCTCTTGCCATGCCTATGTCATTCAGGAAACGAATGACAATGAGGCATGCGCGGGCTGTCGTCCAATCAGAGCCTCTTACCGTGCCTATGTCATTCAGGAAATGAATGACAATGAGGCATGCGCGGGCTGTCGTCCAATCAGAGCCTCTTACCGTGCCTATGTCATTCAGGAAACGAATGACAATGGGGCATGCGTGGGCTGTCGTCCAATCAGAGCCTCTTGCCGTGCCTATGTCATTCAGGAAATGAATGACAATGGGGCATGCGTGGGCTGTCGTCCAATCAGAGCCTCTTACCGTGCCTATGTCATTCAGGAAATGAATGACAATGGGGCATGTGTGGGCTGTCGTCCAATCAGAGCCTCTTGCCGTGCCTATGTCATTCAGGAAACGAATGACAATGAGGCATGCGCCTGCTGTCGTCCAATCAGAGCCTCTTACCGTGCCTATGTCATTCAGGAAATGAATGACAATGGGGCATGCGTGGGCTGTCGTCCAATCAGAGCCTCTTGCCGTGCCTATGTCATTCAGGAAACGAATGACAATGAGGCATGCGCCTGCTGTCGTCCAATCAGAGCCTCTTACCGTGCCTATGTCATTCAGGAAATGAATGACAATGGGGCATGCGTGGGCTGTCGTCCAATCAGAGCCTCTTGCCGTGCCTATGTCATTCAGGAAACGAATGACAATGAGGCATGCGTGGGCTGTCGTCCAATCAGAGCCTCTTGCCGTGCCTATGTCATTCAGGAAACGAATGACAATGAGGCATGCGTGGGCTGTCGTCCAATCAGAGCCTCTTGCCGTGCCTATGTCATTCAGGAAACGAATGACAATGAGGCATGCGTGGGCTGTCGTCCAATCAGAGCCTCTTACCGTGCCTATGTCATTCAGGAAATGAATGACAATGGGGCATGCGTGGGCTGTCGTCCAATCAGAGCCTCTTACCGTGCCTATGTCATTCAGGAAATGAATGACAATGAGGCATGCGCGGGCTGTCGTCCAATCAGAGCCTCTTGCTGTGCCTATGTCATTCAGGAAATGAATGACAATGGGGCATGCGCGGGCTGTCGTCCAATCAGAGCCTCTTACCGTGCCTATGTCATTCAGGAAACGAATGACAATGGGGCATGCACGGGCTGTCGTCCAATCAGAGCCTCTTGCTGTGCCTATGTCATTCAGGAAATGAATGACAATGGGGCATGCGCGGGCTGTCGTCCAATCAGAGCCTCTTACCGTGCCTATGTCATTCAGGAAACGAATGACAATGGGGCATGCACGGGCTGTCGTCCAATCAGAGCCTCTTGCTGTGCCTATGTCATTCAGGAAATGAATGACAATGGGGCATGCATGGGCTGTCGTCCAATCAGAGCCTCTTGCCGTGCCTATGTCATTCAGGAAACGAATGACAATGGGGCATGTGCGGGCTGTCGTCCAATCAGAGCCTCTTACCGTGCCTATGTCATTCAGGAAACGAATGACAATGGGGAACCAGAGCGGCAGTATCCCCGGCTTCTATGGGCTGTGCGCGCTCCCGTCCCGGCCATTCAGATAGCTTGAGGAAGGAGCATACGCCGCTGCAAATACACTCACTCCATATAGTCACGGCAAATGGCTCTGATTGGTCGACAGCTCGTGCATACGCCATTAGACCGGGAAGAGGTGCATTATGGGTGATCTCGGAGGTTTCACACAGCGGGCCACGGAACCTAAACACGGGATAGTCACAATTCCTGGTTTGGTTCCTCTTTAATGCTCAGCAAACGGCTCTATATAGCAATTGGGACCAAGAGAAGGCTGCATCGCCCAACAGTGGGCGCACTCCCGCCCCCCAACCTATCTGAGCGCGCTCACAGGCCAAAGTTGCTGCGGATGCGACCGTTGACAATTACATCGGCAGAGGAGCCAGGAAGCAGGTGAGTTTTACCGGGACCTGAGTTTCACACAGTGGGACTGTGAAGGAAATTATACGTTTCACCAAATCTACTGAAAACTCATATCTGGACTTATCTAGTTTCAATTCAATTGAATGATATGGATATGTATTTTAGGTCAGCTCCAGTGCCTATGTATATAGTTCATCTCGTATCATCTTACATACGGACCAGCAAGGAGAGATGAACAGTTGTCCCTATCAATCAATGTATGATGTAATGTGTGCATTCGGTTGTGATAGGCATTTCTCTATATATGGAACTGTAACATAGGCCCTTATTTATCAAGGGATAGCGCCAGGTAGTGTCTCACTAGCGCCAGCTATCGGCGGCTACCGACTCCAGAACGCCAGGCTGCGAACACAATCACGCATTTATCACGCTAAATGAGGCTAGCGCCGGCGAGAGCGTCAGCTAGCGCGGTATTCATCATGTTGCAGACTTCAGCGAACAGCGCCGCTGCTAATCCCATCACAGCGACAGGTATGACCTCTCGCTACCTGGCGATGTCCAATGCATTTCAATGGAGCAATCTTTAAATATTCATAATTAATTGATATTGTTTTGGTTTTTTTTTGTTTTTTTTTTAAATGTCAAAAATTCTGTGACCACTGCAATGTTATATCTTTTTTTAAAGTGGACCAACACCCTGAGGTGATCGGCCCGGGAATCTATAAGATTCCCGGGCCGATCACCTCACACACCGCGGACATCCGAGATCGGGATGTTCCCGCGGGGTGTAAACCCCCCAAAACCCCCGAAAAACCTTACCTCTCCAGACGCTGCTTCCGCCACCGCCGCCTCACTCGCGCTCCTCTAGACGTGCGCGCGCCCGCGTCGGCCGTCTCTGAATGGCCGGCGCGGGCACGCACACGTCAAGAGTGACGCGTGGGAGGCGCCGACGGGCAAGCTGCTTGTCCGCGGCTGTCAATCAGCTTGTCCGTCGGCGCCGATTGGACGGCGCGGCCACGTGGGAGCGGGGAGAGGTGAGTTTTGGGGGCTTTCTGGGGGGTTTCACACAGCCCCCCCGATCGGGGTGCCCCGGGGAAGTGGACCAATACCCAGGACAGTCAAAATCCTGGGTGTTGGTCCACTTTAATGTAAAAAAAAAAAAAAAAAAACTAATTTGTGCAGAATTGATATTACAGGTCTGATATTAATGTATTCATATTACAAAATGTTTATAAAAACTTGTTTATTATTTTTTCCAAAAATATGGTTGTTTGGGGGTTAAAAAACGACTTTTAACCCATCGCCTCCAGCGCTCTGGGGTTTAAACAAGCATTTCACAGCGCGAGAATTTTCTGAGCGTGATTTGTTAATGAATATGCTGGGAGCCGTTCGCTATGGCCATTCGCTGTCATGCGCTCCCATACAGCGCGGAACCTGTCAAACAGCGACTCCTAACCCCGTATTCAACATTACCGCACACCGACTGAGTCGCTGTCAACAACCGAACAACGGCCAAGCACAGCGAATACTAGCCGGCGCTGTGAAAATCACGCTGCTGTCGCTACCTGGCGCTATTAATAAATCGGCCTCCCCGTTACATGTAAAGGCTGTAAGCAGCTGTTGCCATCTATCAGATGAATCAGCATGATGAGATAATGCACGCTGCTTTTATGTTCTTGCCCATATATGCTGTATGCTATATGTATATGCTGAAGTACGTCGTTTAAGACTCGCTCTGTGATTGGTTATACTAGAACGTTTCCTTGTAAGTCTTCTCTGTAACGCTATATAATAAAGGGGCGTGGCAAACACCCCACACACATGCCCACAACATCATGGCCGTGCGCGTAAGTAAGCTTTTGTGTGTGTTTCTCTTTGTCTTTAAAGTGGACCGTCACCCTCCCGTCATCGGCCCAGGAATCTATAAGATTCCCGGGCCGATCAACTCCCTCCCCGCGGAGCATCCGAGATCGGGATGTCCCGCGGGGTGAAACCCCCCCAAATCCCCTTACCTTGTCCTGGGTGTTGGTCCACTTTAAAGAGAAAGGCAAGCAGCCGGCCCTGGAACCTTTTAAATTCCAAGACTGGCTCTCTTGGGTTTGCTTCTGCTTTAAAATGGACCAAAATGTTAAAGTGGGCCTTCACTCTAAATAAGAGTCTATCTTATATGTTTCCCACACCCTGTACATACAGATTGCTCACATTAATCCGGACCTTCACTCTGAATAAGAGTCTATCTTATATGTTTCCCACACCCTGTACATACAGATTGCTCACATTAATCCGGACCTTCACTCTGAATAAGAGTCTATCTTATATGTTTCCCACACCCTGTACATACAGATTGCTCACATTAATCCGGACCTTCACTCTGAATAAGAGTCTATCTTATATGTTTCCCACACCCTGTACATACAGATTGCTCACATTAATCCGGACCTTCACCCTGAATAAGAGTCTATCTTATATATTTCCCCCCCAGTACATACACATTGCTCACATTAATCCGGACCTTCACTCTGAATAAGAGTCTATCTTATATGTTTCCCACACCCTGTACATACAGATTGCTCACATTAATCCGGACCTTCACTCTGAATAAGAGTCTATCTTATATGTTTCCCACACCCTGTACATACAGATTGCTCACATTAATCCGGACCTTCACCCTGAATAAGAGCCTATCTTATATGTTTCCCACACCCTGTACATACAGATTGCTCACATTAATCCGGACCTTCACCCTGAATAAGAGCCTATCTTATATGTTTCCCACACCCTGTACATACAGATTACCCACATTAATCCGGACCTTCACCCTGAATAAGAGTCTATCTTATATGTTTCCCACACCCTGTACATACAGATTGCTCACATTAATCCGGACCTTCACCCTGAATAAGAGCCTCTCTTATATGTTTCCCACACCCTGTACATACAGATTGCTCACATTAATCCAGACCTTCACCCTGAATAAGAGTCTATCTTATATATTTCCCCCCCAGTACATACACATTGCTCACATTAATCCGGACCTTCACTCTGAATAAGAGCCTATCTTATATGTTTCCCACACCCTGTACATACAGATTGCTCACATTAATCCGGACCTTCACCCTGAATAAGAGCCTATCTTATATGTTTCCCACACCCTGTACATACAGATTGCTCACATTAATCCGGACCTTCACCCTGAATAAGAGCCTATCTTATATGTTTCCCACACCCTGTACATACAGATTACCCACATTAATCCGGACCTTCACCCTGAATAAGAGTCTATCTTATATGTTTCCCACACCCTGTACATACAGATTGCTCACATTAATCCGGACCTTCACCCTGAATAAGAGCCTATCTTATATGTTTCCCACACCCTGTACATACAGATTGCTCACATTAATCCGGACCTTCACCCTGAATAAGAGTCTATCTTATATGTTTCCCACACCCTGTACATACAGATTGGCCACATTAATCCAGACCTTCACCCTGAATAAGAGCCTATCTTATATGTTTCCCACACCCTGTACATACAGATTGCCAGATTAAAAATCATCCTAGCTGCATCTACTGCATGTTATGAGCCTTTAAACATCCAAGATGGTGGCTTATGGAACATCAGGCAGCCTGCAAACAGTGCATTCTGACTGTACTGCTCTGCATTCTGCTGACCTTTTCCTGACCCCCAGCTCTGCTCTGTCTGTGTAATGCACAGCTATAACCCGCCCCCCTGTACTTTTGCACCCTCTCCTCTTCTTAGTATGGGATGCTTCTGGGGCAAGGTGGTGGTGCCGGTATTCTAGAGTCCTGAACAGAGTTGCAACCCAGTGGGGGAAAGAATAATCAGTGACTAAAAATGTAAAATTTTTATTTTAGATGCTAGGGAATAGTTTTTTGAAGGTTTGGGCTTTTCATTAAATGATGCTGAAGGTCCGGTTTACACGTAAAAGCATAGCAAATGTGCTAAAATCATTCAACATCATTACCTGTATTGTGTGGTGTCTCTAGCTGTGATAAGTGGAGCATATTTACCCTTAATATTATAATATAACTGTAATGGGGCCACTTCACCTGTAACACACGGGGCTTGTCACCTACATAAAGGTGTCCAACTGCAGGAAGTGACTGGAAATCTCCTCATAAAACTCTTAACGGTTACAGCTCAGTCACATAAGGGTTAAAATCCCAGCATGCCTCACTGCAGCCCAGGCCAGTCACGTGCCTTCCAGCAGCCTCCTTGTAGCTGCTCACAAAAGCAGCCTTGTTTCCATAACAACGCTCACCGGTTATCTGAAGCCACGCCCTCCCTGACTGACAGAGAGCCTTTCTATTCCTCTCATTATAGAGGCATTACTCGGTGGCCATTCTATCGTGGCCCAGACGGAGACCACATTCACATATTGATGAGATATAAAGCGAAGACATATTTATTATAATGGGAAAGGGCGACCCGATTGTTTTAAAACTTAGCTTTTGTTGTGAGGTAATGATGGAGAATTAATTCACGTTAGGAATGTTGGGTATCGGCCTTTTTTCTGTAGCTGTTTTGTAATGTGAGGCCTATGGAGAGGAAGGTGTCCTCACTGGAGGAGGCGGCCATGATGGTATAGACACAACACGGAGATACAGGCCTCACACTGGCAGCAGGTAATAATGACTTCTCTTATTACTATTTTATTCATTGCTGAGGGAAATCACTATGGACGCTGCTCCCTACTATTATTCTCATTATAATTTGTATGTTTCTAATATGCAAAGAAAGCGGGGGCTCGCCATGCCCCCTATTATTATTATTATTATTATTATACAGAGGAAGAGGGGCTCACCATGACCCCTGCCCTCTATTATTATTATACAGAGGAAGAGGAGGCTCACCATGACCCCTGCCCCCTATTATTATACAGAGGAAGAGGAGGCTCACCATGACCCCTGCCCCCTATTATTATTATACAGAGGAAGAGGGGGCTCACCATGACCCCTGCCCCCTATTATTATTATACAGAGGAAGAGGGGGCTCACCATGACCCCTGCCCCCTATTATTATTATACAGAGGAAGAGGAGGCTCACCATGACCCCTGCCCCCTATTATTATTATACAGAGGAAGAGGAGGCTCACCATGACCCCTGCCCCCTATTATTATTATACAGAGGAAGAGGGGGCTCACCATGACTCCTGCCCCCTATTATTATTATACAGAGGAAGAGAAGGCTCACCATGACCCCTGCCCCCTATTATTATTATACAGAGGAAGAGGAGGCTCACCATGACCCCTGCCCCCTATTATTATTATACAGAGGGAGAGGAGGCTCACCATGACTCCTGCCCCCTATTATTATTATACAGAGGAAGAGAAGGCTCACCATGACCCCTGCCCCCTATTATTATTATACAGAGGAAGAGGAGGCTCACCATGACCCCTGCCCCCTATTATTATTATACAGAGGAAGAGGAGGCTCACCATGACCCCTGCCCCTATTATTATTATACAGAGGAAGAGGGGGCTCACCATGACCCCTGCCCCCTATTATTATTATACAGAGGAAGAGAAGGCTCACCATGACCCCTGCCCCCTATTATTATACAGAGGAAGAGGGGGCTCACCATGACCCCTGCCCCCTATTATTATTATACAGAGGAAGAAGAGGCTCACCATGACCCCTGCACCCTATTATTATTATTATACAGAGGAAGAGGAGGATCACCATGACCCCTGCCCCCTATTATTATTATACAGAGGAAGAGGAGGCTCACCATGTCCCCTGCCCCCTATTATTATTATACAGAGGAAGAGGGGGCTCACCATGTCCCCTGCCCCCTATTATTATTATACAGAGGAAGAGGGGGCTCACCATGACCCCTGCCCCCTATTATTATTATACAGAGGAAGAGGGGGCTCACCATGTCCCCTGCCCCCTATTATTATTATACAGAGGAAGAGGGGGCTCACCATGACCCCTGCCCCCTATTATTATTATTATACAGAGGAAGAGGGGGCTCACCATGACCCCTGCCCCCTATTATTATTATACAGAGGAAGAGGAGGCTCACCATGACCCCTGCCCCCTATTATTATTATACAGAGGAAGAGGGGGCTCACCATGACCCCTGCCCCCTATTATTATTATACAGAGGAAGAGGAGGCTCACCATGACCCCTGCCCCCTATTATTATTATACAGAGGAAGAGGGGGCTCACCATGACCCCTGCCCCCTATTATTATTATACAGAGGAAGAGGAGGCTAACCATCTCCCCTGCCCCCTATTATTATTATTATACAGAGGAAGAGGAGGCTCACCATGACCCCTGCCCCCTATTATTATTATACAGAGGAAGAGGAGGCTCACCATGACCCCTTGCCCTCTATTATTATTATTATTATTATACAGAGGAAGAGGAGGCTTACCGGAAGCCTGTCAGGAACCAGGGCTATCCCCAGGGGATTGGCCAGGTTCTCCACTCCCTGACCTATTTAGGGGCAGGTGGGGGTAAAGCTGTTTTGCCCCTCCCTCCCTCATTCCACCCCCGCGCTACCTGAGATATGTTTTCGGTCGTTCAGGTGGCGGGTGGAGGAGTCCATGGCAGCGGCTGTAGTCTCGTCGCACAGTGGATTGGCCAGATTCTCCATTCCCTGACCTATTTCAGGGGAGGTGAGGGTAAGCTGTTTTACCCTTTTTTTCTAAGGATGATATATTGGCGAAGCTGGGATTGCCCCTTCCCCCCGCCTCATTCTACCCCCTGCTACCTGAGATGCCTTTTTCGGCCATTCAGGCAGTGGGCGGAGGAGTCCATGGCGGTGGCTATAGTCTCGTCGCACCGCAAGGTAGACTTGACGTCAGGTGGTGGGAGAAAGGCACTAGGCCGTGCATTGCGCAGAGCTGAGCCCCCACAGCAAAAATTACCTAGGCGCAGGGGGGGGGGATCTTCATTGGATGGCTTCTCCTCCGCGTGGCAATGACATCACTTCCATGCACCGCCAGGTCCTCTTCTGAGCACACATCTTTTCTAGTAGAGTGATATACATTTCCACAATGCAAATAATCTATAGTGAGACCTTTAAAGCCACCACCAAAGATGTTGCTAGGCCTTCGTTCAAAGGTGCTTTGATTTGCAATGCTTATTGTATTGTCATTAGCTATCCAAGCGGCTCTATCAGAAATACTCACCCTGCCCCACTCCAGCATCGACTCCTCAAACACAAATACTCAGAACCCCCGGGTATCTTCATGGGTGCGCACCTCTATGTGATCACCCACTGCGACAGCAATTGTTAATTATATGGTTGTTTCAAAGTTGGTGGTGCAGTACCTTTGTCGGAGAAATTGACCATCTTTGATGATGTCATACGCACAGACACACATACATACACAGACACAGATACATTCTTTCTTATCCATAGGCCATCTCGTCCTCCGTCGGTGTCAGATTAGGCCTGGGGGTTTATTATAGTTTAACAGAGAAAACATTTAAGGACATAGTCTGTTGGAACCAATCACTGAACGAGTCTTAAACTACGTACATCAGCATATGTGTAACCAAATGCACACATTACATCAGCTCATAGTGCTGACTCATCTGATAGATGGCAACAGCTGTACATAGCTATATGATCTTTTCCTATGGAGTTTATTTTTACATACAGCATGATATATCCAAGGGTCACTTCCACAGAATACAGATTTGATTAGATACGATCAGATTGAACGCATTTGGTCAAACTTGTAAATTCCTTAACACCACCATGTTGGGGCTATTACTCATTATCCACAGGTTTCCGGCAGGTCTTTAAGCGGAAGTCAGTAATGACTGTAGTTCCTCAGTAAAACACTGTGTAACGTCGTCGTTAAAATAAGAAATCAGATGCTGGGATACTCACCAGTTCTGGGCCTGTTCTGTGGTGGCCATGGCGCAGCCTATCAGAATCGCAGCCAGCGGACGAGCCTATCAGCGCTGGTCACTGACGCTCCCACATCACCGCGAGAAGCCTATAGACTCGCTGGCACCTGGTTTCTTATTTTAATGCCGGCGATACATAGTTGGACATCCCGGGTTGTGCTGACCCGTTGCTAAGTAGTACTGTGGTACTACTGTAGTACAGCTTTAAAGTGAACCAAAACCCAGGATTTTGACTATCCTGGGTTTTGGTCCTTTCCCCCGGTGTGAAGCCCCCCAGAGCCCAAGTCACCTCTCCCTGGTTTTATGGTGCATGCGCGGCCGCTCGTCCAATCAACACGCTCTGAGCCACTGACGTCACGTCGTCTAAGGCCAGTGGCTCCAGCCGCATCCCCCACTACCCTCTGACAGGGAGCGTGCCCACGTCTGCCATTCACAAATGCCTGGCGCAGGCATTCACCCTGCTAGAGGGATAGTGGAGATTCAGCTGTGGCTCGCATATAAGGCCTTGGACCAGGAAAGAAGGTAAGTATATGGAGCGACCTTGGGGGTTTCACACAAAGGGGCATCACAATTTTAGATGTCTCAGAGGGAGGGAATCAACCGGGCCGGGAAACTTATAGATCGCCGTGGGTTTTGGTCCACTTTAAAGTTGAACTACAGTGAAAAATGACTAATTCCTTAGTACTGTTTAGCAGCAGGCAGCACAACTCGGCTTCCACACTTCGTAGCGTCGTAGTTAAAAAAAGAAATTGGGGGGCGCTAGTGAGCAGCCGAGGAAGATGGCAGCAGCCTAGACCGGCTCCTCGCTGCACGGGGCTTTTACCTGCTCAAAAGCATCTTTTAAACGGCGGTTCCGGGCTGGTTGGGTCCCCGAGGACTCAGGGAAGACCCGCTGGCCACCAAGAGGGGAGAAAGAAACTGATCCTGCGGGAGCGCAGCTCGCCCTCACAGCACTTCCGGGATCCAAGATGGCGGCCGCGACCTGCGCACCTCAGACACTTACAGCCTGAGGGAGGAAAGCCTACAGCCTGGTCGCCCCACGTGCGGCCCTGGTGTGGGGTCGGGGGCTGAGGGGAGAGAGCCATCAACAAGCCGGGCCACTCGCCGCGGGGAGAGGAGGACGGAGGTCGCCCTTACACAGTAAGCAGGGGCCCTGGGGAGAGACTTCCTTAATCAGGGAGGCCATTGTTAAAACGGATGGGGCGCAGGGAAAGGGGGAAGCCACCTACCACCTCTAGGCGCTCAGCACAATCAGCTAACTCTAAGATGGCAGCCTCATCTGGGCAGCAGCGCGAGCTGCACTCCCATCTCTCATCCTCACCCATACCATCCCCAGACCTACTGGACTCACAGCCAGATTCACAGCCAGAGCCCCAGCAGGTGACCCCGGACCCCTCCCCGGCCCAACAGCCAGACCCAGGCATCAGAGATGCAGAGCTCCTAGCAAAATTCCAAGCTGTGTTACACCAAGAGCTGGAAACAGCCACTAACAAGATCTCAGCCACATTTAAAGCTGAATTAAGAGATCTGAGAGCCCGCACCTCTAAACTGGAGCAGCAAGCGAGCTGCACCACCACTGTGCTTGAGGAGCATGAATCTGAAATCCAAAATTTTAAATCAGACCTCTCTCTGGCCCACCAAAAAATAGAGGACCTTGAAAACCGCTCTCGGCGCTGCAATCTGAGATTCAGAGGGTTACCAGAATCCATCATTGATCTAAAGACCACCGTGACAGCTTTATTGCAAGAGCTGACGCCGTCCATCCCTATTGAAAGGCTGGAGATGGATAGGATCCATAGAGCCCTGGGTCCACCCCGGGCAGATTGCCAGCCCAGAGACATTGTAGTCAAGTTCACATACTACAACACCAAAGAGGAAATCGCTCGAGCAGCCAGATTGCATCCTAATTTGACCTTTCAAACCCACAAGTATCAGGTCTACTCTGACCTGGCCCCAGCTACCCTACAGCGTCGTTTCCAGCTGAAACCATGTCTCTCAATCCTGCAGTCACATCGAATCGCTTATAGGTGGGGCTACCCATTTAAATTGCTCTTCACTTATGGGGGCCGCACCCACATAGTAACATGCCCGGAGGAAGCTATGGAGACGCTAGACCACCTTAATCTGTCAGGACCCTCTGACCGCCCGCCTCCAATGGATCAGCCCAGGGAGCAGCGTCCCAGACCTAGCCGAAGGGACAAGAGAGCTGACGACCAACGACCCTACCCCACGTCTACGCCTTCCCGAGCGTCAAGAACCCGTCAGCTGGAGCCGGGGTGAGAGCCACCCCTCCGCCATGCTCTTTTCCTCTTTTTTCTCTCCCTGATACAGGTGTGAATTGGCGTTGATCGGACACTCTGGGACACTTTGTTCGTTTGTTTCTCTCTCCCCACGGTTCTGAGAGATGGCACCCGTTTTCCCCCCTACCACGCTACCCAGGGTCATCGTCAGATAAGTCATGTTGCTGCGTTGCTGGTTTATAAATATTTTTCAGTGTTATTTACTTGCAGGTTTACACAGTGCTGTTTTAGATGATCGGGCCTCTTCCCCCCCGCGGCGATGACCTGACTGGGAGACCGGGTCCCTATGGGGCCATGGTCGACCTGGTGTTACTGGGGCCGCCGTGGGACGGTCGAGGGCTGATCTAAATCGTTGGGGGGTGCCCCCCCCCTTTTTTTTTTTTTTTTTGTCTGGGTCTCCTTCTGCGGATGCGACTATTCTGCGCGCGTCTGTGGGGGGTGGTCCGGGGGGGGGGGGGGCGGCTCCTATTGTCACCCTGGGTGGAGGTTCGGGCCGACCGGAGCGGCTGTGGGCTGTTGCTGAGGCTGCCCCGACCCGAAAACCTGGTGCATTTCCGATGATGGCTCCACTTGGGACGCAATGTTTGGTTAAGCTTGCTAAATGTTCTAATTTACAAACCTTCCTTACGGCTGTGTCAGCACTATGGTCACTCTTGGCCTCGCGGGAACATGCGCCTCGATTTGGGCGCTGACCCGAGGGGGCACAAATGACCTAATAAGGGGCGATGACGGTACAATCTCCCCTCCTCCATGAGACCGTCGGCTATGTTATAATATGTTATTCAGTTATATTTTGCATGTCTTAAAATGTTAAATTTACATTAGCGCAGGCACTACCCCGTGCAGAGGCGACCCCCTTAAACCCCAGAGACTTCCGGCTGTGAGGTTCTTTCCCCCCGGAAGGCAAACTACTGACCAATAAGTGGTCAGGATCCACATAACCCCTGCCCCCACCTGGTGAGGTACCCAGCCTAGGCTACCCACGAGGAGGGACTTCGCTACTCTTCTGATTCCCATACGCCTACCCCTTCAGCCCATCACCGCCTTTACCCTTAGCGTACCCTCATACCCCCCCCCCTCCATCCCCCTCCCTTCCTTTCCTTCTCTTCTTTTCTCCCCTCTTCTATTCTCTCACTAGCTCTCCCTTTTTCGGGATACTACCCCTCTTTTTTTCTCTAACAAGATGAGCCAGCCGCAGAACTCATTGGCTGGAGCCAACTTAAATTTCAAACTCCTAACACATAATGTCCAAGGTTTCAACTCGCAATCGAAGAGAACAAAGGCATTCCATAGTTATAAGCAAATGCAAGCGGATATTTTATGTCTTCAGGAGACCAGATTCTCGTCCGCGAGCTCCCGCGATACCTGCACTCGCATTACCCAACATTTTTCACAGCATGCTTCAAGGAAAAGACCCGAGGGGTGTTAATAGCATTTAGGCGGAATCTCCTGTTTAGATGCGAGTCCCAGATTGCAGACCCAACGGGCCGCTACCTCATATTAGTGGGATTTTTGGATGACACTCTGGTAACAATTGTGTCTTATTATGCGCCCAACACCCACCAGACTAATTTCTTCTCTCACCTGATGCAAAAGGTCAGGGAGCATGGTAAAGGAGTGATAATCATGGCTGGCGACTCCAATATTACTCTAGATCCAAAATTGGATAGGTCGGGTCCACAGGGCAGAAGTCCCTCATCTACCCCTCAACCCACCCAGCACCCCCCACACCGAATCAACACGCTGCTCAAGGAAGCATCTCTAGTAGATGCTTGGCGCGAGCTGAATCCAAGAGCAAGGGACTTTACCTTCTATTCCAACCCCCATGACTCATTCAGCAGAATAGATCATATCCTGGTGACACAGGCTCTAATCCCCTTGGTTCAAAAATGCCAAATATTATCAGCTCCCTGGTCGGACCACACACCGGTTCTGATGGGTTTTAGTACTACACCCCCGACCCCTAGACCATTTAAGTGGAGGATCAACGATTCATTGCTTTCACATAAAGACACCCAAGAGCAGGTCCTTCAATCTATAAAAGCCTATTTTGTAACTAATAAGGGCACAGCCTCGGCAGTGAGCATTTGGGAAGCCCACAAGGCAGTGATGAGGGGCAATCTTATTGCAATGGCCTCGGCCATCAAAAAACGCAGAAACGACAATGTGGCCCGACTCACTGCACAGCTAGAACAACTGCGAAGGGACTGGGTCGCGAGACCGACGAGAGAGCTTAAGAAAAAGGTGGATGCGCTCAGCATCCAGCTTAATATGGCATTGGATGAGATGGCAGAGAAGAGACTTAGGTGGGGCAAACAGAGGTACTACGCGAGAGCCAACAAGCCTGACACCCCCCTGGCTAATAAACTGCGATGCTCATGGCCGCGGCAGTCTTTGATCTCGCTTAGGACCCCTGAGGGGAACCTCACAGCTAACCCTCTCAAGATCATACAAATATTCAGAAATCTGCTAGGTAAACTTTATAAACCTCCCCAGGTGTTCCCCCAAGAGGAAGCAGCGGAATTTCTAAACTCCGTCTCGCTCCCCAAGCTGCAGGATGCCCATAAGGCGAGTCTTGACGCAGACATTACAGTCTTGGAGGTGCTTGGGGCCATTAAGAGCCTTAAGACATCCAAAGTACCCGGACCAGACGGATTCTCAGCCCTGTACTTCAAAAAATATGCCACAGAACTGGCTCCACACCTGACGGCCATGTTCAATTCCCTTACAGACCAGGGTTCTCTACATCAGTCATCATTGGAGGCCTACATCAGTATGATTCCGAAACCCGATAAAGACCACTCAGATGCACAAAATTACAGGCCAATTTCTCTACTTAATGTGGATGTGAAAATCTTGGGGAAGGTCCTGGTTACCAGAATTAATAGGTTCCTGAGCACCTTGATTGGGAAGGATCAGGTGGGTTTTGTCCCATGCAGACAGGCACCAGACAATATCCGTAGACTGGTCCACCTGATTGAGCTGGCTCAACAAAGAGATATCCACAGCCTTTTGTTGTCTCTGGACATACAAAAGGCTTTTGACTCCCTCTCATGGGATTACATGCACTGTGCTCTCCAGAAATGGGGCTTCGGCGACAATTTTCTGGCTTGGATTAACTCTATTTATTCCTCCCCCTCAGCTAGAGTGCAATACAATGGTTACCTTTCTGAGCCAATCTCAATAGGTAGAGGCACCCGGCAGGGATGCCCGCTCTCCCCGGTGCTGTTCGTGCTAGCATTGGAGCCCTTAGCCCTTGCTATTCGGGCAAACCCGAATATAAAAGGCATTGAAATGGCGGGCTGTCACCATAAAATGTGTTTGTTCGCCGATGACGTCTTGTTGACCCTTTCGCAGCCCCACACTTCGTTACCTAATTTGCTCCAGCTTCTGGAAACCTTTTCAAGGATTTCGGGTCTCAGGGTCAATAAAGAGAAATCGGTGGGGCTCAATTTAAACATTCCCGCCCCAGCTTTGAATGCTCTCCAGTCCAACTTCGGGAGCCTTGTCTTACCTAGGCGTCAAGATTACGCCACGATATCAGTCTCTGTATCAGGCAAATTACCCCCCCCTTTTTGGTAGATTGAAGGCGATGCTAGATACTTGGCGTGGTCATGAAATCTCCTGGATCGGGAGGGTCAATGCCATAAAAATGACCTTGCTCCCGAAGCTCCTGTATCACTTTAGAACTCTCCCGGTGTATATACCACAATTTCAGCTTAAGAGCATGCAAAATAGCGTAATGAAATTTATATGGGGGAGGACTAGACCGAGAGTTGCTAAAGCTACCATGATTAGGCATAGGAAAGAGGGAGGCCTGGGGGTCCCATGTATTAGCAAATATTATCAAGCAGCCCAGATAGGGCAGCTTCAGCAGCTACATGTCCAAACGGAGACGCCTCTGTGGGTGGCGTTAGTGGCCTCATCGTGCGACCCAGCCCCGGTTGACAGTTTGATGTGGCTGCCGCCGCAACACAGACCGCAAATCCTGTGCCCCATTCTGAACCATTCTCTTCGGATCTGGGATGGGACGAAATATTCCGGGAACTTAATCTCCCCTCACCTCCCACTAATACGAATAACTAAGAACCCGATGTTTCCCCCGGGGTTAGATCCCAGAGTGTTTGGTTGGTGGGAGCGTGCAGGGATCAACAAACTTTACCACCTCCTGCTCAGAGACGAGATAATCTCCTGGCCCGCACTGCAGGAAAGGGAGAATGCTCCGCCGTCAGAGCAATTTCGGTACATGCAACTCCGTCACTGGATTGCGCCCCTGCTAAAAAATAAGACGGAGACCTCGGACATGACCCCTTTCGAGAAATTGTGCACGCGAGGGACCCCCACAATGGGCCTGGTGTCCACCATCTACTCGAGCCTTGTAACATTACCCACCAACTCAAGACATGGGTACATGGCCAGATGGGAGGCTGATCTGGGTCTGGTCAGAGATAGGAGGGACTGGGAGGAGATATGGACTGGAATAAATAGATGCTCTATCAATGTCACGACTTTAGAGGCAGCATACAAGATGCTCACCAGGTGGTACCTGGTGCCCGCGCGCATAGCCAAGGCGGTCCCGGGCTATCCCGCTCACTGTTTTAGAGGCTGTTCTGTGGAAGGTTCTGTCCTACATATATGGTGGGAGTGCCCGAAGGTTAAGAGATTCTGGTCACGAGTTTTTGGTCTCCTGAGTACTCTTCTACAAACCCACATACGCCAGGACCCTTGGGTGGCATTGTTGCAGGTGAAACCGGAGGGTGTTAATAGAGCCCAGCATGCCCTGCTTACCCAACTTATGCTAGCAGCTAAGTTAAGGATTGCCAGTTCCTGGAAGAAGCCGGGAATCCCTTTCCAGGCAGTAAAGGACAGGCTTAATGGCATCTTGATTAATGAGAAATTGACTAGCATCCTGAGGGATTTGCACGCTAAATTTATCAAAGTATGGAAGCCTTGGGTGGACTATGCCTACCCGGAAGTGTGTAATGCTTTGCTACAATGAGCAACGATCTGGCTCCTCTCTCTTCTCTCCTTTCTCTTTCCTCTTTCTTTCCTTTATCTCCTTTACCTCCCTCTTCCCTTATTGTCTTAGGTCACCCTACCTCAGTCGTCCTCTCCCCCCCCCCCCCCACACCCCCTTTATCCCACATCCTTCTCCCCGCCCGGCTTAGCGCTTAGCAACGTTTGTTTTGGACCTCTGCACGCACTGGGTTTCAGGCGGGGGGTCAGGATCCAGCGCAGCGACCGCTAATTGAGCTAAACCTTTGGGCCGACGTGTTGGCAGCGAATGGACGGTTAAGTTGTGCAGATGCATATACCATGTTGGACATACTAACTGATCTTCTGTCTTGCTTTACTATGTACCTGTTCAAGACTTGAATGTCTATCTGTTGTACAATAACTGTGTGCCATTGTCATTTGATATCTTTGTAACAAGTTAAAAAACTTATAAAAATTCTAATAAAAAGATTGAAACAAAAAAAAAAAAAAGAAATTGGGTGCCGAGATACTCACCACTTCTGGGCCTCTTCTGCGGCGGCCGTGGGGCAGCCTATCAGAATTGTGGCCAGTTCTGATAGGCTCGCTGGCCGCCCGTGGAGTGACGCCGCTGGCCGCGATTCTGATATTGTCACCCGATTTCTTATTTTAAAGCATACCAAAACCCATTGAACTTGTGAAATACATTAGGCCAAAGACCCTGCCGATACTCTCTTCCTAGCGTATAGAACTAGAAATAGATATTTCCTCTTTTTGAATCATCCTGGAACACTGATTTTTCTGCTGTCCCTCTCTGTAACACAGCAGGTGATCAGTCATTACATAGGTGTGGCAATGACCTCATTGCCATACACAACAGTGGCAATGAATAGAGGAGGCGGAGCTTTACAGCTAAAACAGGCGCCATTATCTGGGATTAGAGTGAAGTTGGAGCAGTGAAAATTATCAAAAGGTGCTCCTCATGGGGGCAGCAATTCAGGGGATGCTAGTTAAAAATACGGGTTTTGGTCTGCTTTAACAACAGCGAGACATAGCGGGGCAGCCCGGGTCGTGCTGACCCGCTTGCTAAGTAGTACTGCAGAACTACAGTCATTTTTGACTGTAGTTCTGCTTTAAGATCATCATATCTACTGTCTTTACAGAAAGCCTTACTAATACCACTAACCACAGCTTTTATGTCATGTCTTACAGTGTGAGCGCAGCCAATACAGACCAGAGGAGAGGATCTGGAAAGAGACAAGGACAAGAACACGATGATGGGGGATCAGGGGAAGGAGAATCTGGAAAGAGACAAGAACAAGAACATGATGATGGGGGACCAGGGTAAGGAGAATCTGGAAAGAGACAAGGACAAGAACACGATGATGGGGGACCAGGGTAAGGAGAATCTGGAAAGAGACAAGGACAAGAACACGATGATGGGGGATCAGGGTAAGGAGAATCTGGAAAGAGACAAGAACACGATGATGGGGGATCAGGGTAAGGAGAATCTGGAAAGAGACAAGAACACGATGATGGGGGATCAGGTTAAGGAGAATCTGGAAAGAGACAAGAACACGATGATGGGGGATCAGGTTAAGGAGAATCTGGAAAGAGACAAGAACACGATGATGGGGGATCAGGGTAAGGAGAATCTGGAAAGAGACAAGAACACGATGATGGGGGATCAGGGTAAGGAGAAACTGGAAAGAGACAAGGACAAGAACACGATGATGGGGGATCAGGGTAAGGAGAATCTGGAAAGAGGCAAGAACACAATGATGGGGGATCAGGGTAAGGAGAAACTGGAAAGAGACAAGGACAAGAACAAGAACACGATGATGGGGGATCAGGGTAAGGAGAAACTGGTAAGAGACAAGAACACGATGATGGGGGATCAGGGTAAGGAGAAACTGGAAAGAGACAAGAACACGATGATGGGGGATCAGGGTAAGGAGAAACTGGAAAGAGACAAGAACACGATGATGGGGGATCAGGGTAAGGAGAATCTGGAAAGAGACAAGAACACGATGATGGGGGATCAGGGTAAGGAGAAACTGGAAAGAGACAAGGACAAGAACACGATGATGGGGGATCAGGGTAAGGAGAATCTGGAAAGAGACAAGAACACGATGATGGGGGATCAGGGTAAGGAGAAACTGGAAAGAGACAAGGACAAGAACACGATGATGGGGGATCAGGGTAAGGAGAAACTGGTAAGAGACAAGAACAAGATGATGGGGGATCAGGGTAAGGAGAAACTGGTAAGAGACAAGACCACGATGATGGGGGATCAGGGTAAGGAGAAACTGGTAAGAGACAAGAACACGATGATGGGGGATCAGGGTAAGGAGAAACTGGTAAGAGACAAGAACACGATGATGGGGGATCAGGGTAAGGAGAAACTGGTAAGAGACAAGAACACGATGATGGGGGATCAGGGTAAGGAGAATCTGGAAAGAGACAAGAACACGATGATGGGGGATCAGGGTAAGGAGTATCTGGAAAGAGACAAGAACACGATGATGGGGGATCAGGGTAACGAGAATCTGGAAAGAGACAAGAACACGATGATGGGGGATCAGGGTAAGGAGAAACTGGAAAGAGACAAGAACACGATGATGGGGGATCAGGGTAAGGAGAAACTGGAAAGAGACAAGGACAAGAACACGATGATGGGGGATCAGGGTAAGGAGAAACTGGAAAGAGACAAGGACAAGAACACGATGATGGGGGATCAGGGTAAGGAGAAACTGGAAAGAGACAAGGACAAGAACACCATGATGGGGGATCAGGGTAAGGAGAATCTGGAAAGAGACAAGAACACGATGATGGGGGATCAGGGTAAGGAGAATCTGGAAAGAGACAAGAACACGATGATGGGGGATCAGGGTAAGGAGAAACTGGAAAGAGACAAGGACAAGAACACGATGATGGGGGATCAGGGTAAGGAGAAACTGGAAAGAGACAAGGACAAGAACACGATGATGGGGGATCAGGGTAAGGAGAATCTGGAAAGAGACAAGAACACGATGATGGGGGATCAGGGTAAGGAGAAACTTGAATTCTTTAGTGGCATCACCTAAGAGGGGGCTTCTCTGTCCTATTTATTCTCACCTGAAACATCCTACTAACCCCCCCACACACAGTCACACTCACACACACAGTCACACTCACACACACAGTCACACTCACACACACAGTCACACTCACACACACAGTCACACTCACACACACAGTCACACACACACAGACACACACACACAGACACAGACACACACACACAGTCACACTCACACACACAGTCACACACACACACACACAGTCACACACACACAGTCACACACAAACACAGTCACACACAAACACAGTCACACACACACAGACACAGTCACACACAAACACAGTCACACACACACATACAGCCACACACAAACACAGCCACACACACACATACAGTCACACACAAACACAGTCACACACACACATACAGCCACACACAAACACAGCCACACAGTCACACACAGACACACACAGTCTAACAGACACACACAGTCTAACAGACACACACAGTCTAACAGACACACACAGTCTAACAGACACACACAGTCTAACAGACACACACAGTCTAACAGACACACACAGTCTCACAGACACACACACAGTCTCACAGACACACACACAGTCTCACAGACACACACACAGTCTCACAGACACACACACAGTCTCACAGACACACACACAGTCTCACAGACACACACACAGTCACACACAGACACACACACACACACAGACACACACACACACACACAAACACAGTCACTAATTCCTCAAACATCTCAGTACAGGGTTTTTACCTTTTTTTTAGCGTTTTTTTTGTTCTCAGACCCTGGAGATGCTTTAGTGCCAGATGTGAAAGCTGAGGAGGAGGAAGAAGTATTTGTGAACAATAAAGAGGAGGAAATCCCCCTACAGGTCAGCACAGGTGAGTAATAATGAATCACTTCACCCGCCATAGTTTGTCTCATACACATCAAAACAGGTTTTCACAAACCCTGGAGACCACACACAGTAAGCCGAATGGATTCAATTGATATTGTTTGCATTTGTAGCTACATCTCTGTTATATACAACTCATAATGTCCTGAAAGGAAGAAAGAAAAGAAGGTAGGAAGTAGAGCAAGAAATAGAGAGAAAAAAAGAAATGGAAGTAAGGTGAGAGAAGGAAAAATGAGAGGAGGAATTGAGTAAGAAGAGAAATGGTGAGGGAAGGCAAGAAGGGGGATAAGGAAGTGAGGACTGAAGGAAGGAGGAAAGAAAAAAGAGAGAAGAAAAGATAAGAAAGAGGCAGGGGGAGGGGCGGAAAAAAGGAAGGAAGGAGGCAGTAGAGGAGTGAGGGAGAAAAAGAAAGCAAGAGAGAGGCGGGGAGGGAGGAATGCAAGGAAGGAAGAAAAGGTGAGAAATGGAGGATGGAAGAAGTAAGGGTGGAGCAAGGGGACAAAAAGATAGAAAGGAGAAATGGAGGAAGGAATGAGAAAGGGAAGGGAAAGAGGAAAGTAGAGAAAAGAGATATGTAATAGGGAGGAGAAAGAGAAAAGTAAAGTTGAGAAAGAGCTAGTATAAAGTATTGGAGAGACAGAGAGAGGCAGGGAGGGAGAAACAAAGAAAAGGACACATAGAAAGATGGCGGGGAAGAGGGAAATAGAGAGAGAGGGGGAGGGAGAAAGAAGGAAAGGAGAAATAAAAGAAGGCCAATAGAAAGTATAGAGAGAAAGAGAATGCAATGCAGATCAGGGATCAAAATAGAATTTGCCTCCGCAGGAATATAGACTGGGATACAGTCAGTAAGATGTAATGTCAAATGCATCATTAGGTATAGGGAAATACATTAATAAACCCCCGAGCAAAACACAGGGTAAGCAACCCAAGGATGATTAAAGTGGTCCTTCACCCTGAATAAGAGTCTATATTATATGTTTCCCACACCCTGTACATACAGATTGCTCACATTAATCCGGACCCTCACCCTGAATAAGAGCATATCTTATATGTTTCCCCCACCCTGTACATACAGATTGCTCACATTAATCCGGACCCTCACCCTGAATAAGAACCTATCTTATATGTTTCCCCCACCCTGTACATACAGATTGCCCACATTAATCCGGACCTTCACCCTGAATAAGAGCCTATCTTATATGTTTCCCCCACCCTGTACATACAGATTGCCCACATTAATCCGGACCTTCACCCTGAATAAGAGCCTATCTTATATGTTTCCCACACCCTGTACATACAGATTGCCCACATTAAAAATCCTCCTACCTGCATCTACTGCATGTTATGAGCCTTTAAACATCCAAGATGGCGGCTTATAGAACATCGGGCAGCCTGCAAACAGGAAGTGCTTTCTGACTGTGCTGCTCTGCATTCTGGGATTGCTGACCTTTTCCTGACCCCAGCTCTGCTCTGTCTGAGCAAAGCACAGCTATAACCCGCCCCCCTGTACTTTATCCCACTCTCCTCAGTAAGTGTGATGCTTCTGAGTGAAGATGGCGGCGCCCGTATCATAGAGTCCTGAACAGAGTTGCAGCCAAGTGAGGGGAAAGAATAATAACGAAGTGACTAAAAAATATATATTAACTTTAGATGCTGGGGAATAGTTTTTTAAGGGTTTGGGCTTGTCAATAAATCATGGTGAAGGTCCTGTTTAATGGTGCTGATAACACTAGCAGGGACTCCAACCAGGTAGCGCGCCTCTATCTCAGGTCATCTCTCTGCCATGCAGGGAGAGATAGTCCCCCCCCCCCCCCCCTTACAAACACAGCCATCCAGTGGCCATGGTGCCTATGCTCCGTGTAGACGGCCGCAATCAATCATTGATTCATTGGCTGTGCTTCCTGCCAGTAGGACTGCCCTGGGGCCCCCGGCACATGACCGACATTGCCAGGTGTTAGCGCCGGCCCTGGTCCTGTGTAGTCTCCTGTAACTTTGTACAGCCCCACGGAATAGGATGGCGCTTTATAAATAAACAATAATAATAATAATTCAATTACCTTTGTTACCCGAATTTTCATGCATGTTCCTTACCCAGGCCAGCTGCTCCAGCAATGGACTAACAACCAAAGTATTTTCTTTCTTTTTTGTTATCAGCTGTCCTCTTTTTTTTTTTTTTTTTTTGTCCACCCCCTTCCCCAAAATCAGTGAGGGAGCCTTCATAGCTTCTAAAGAGCTACTGATAAAACAGTAGCTGTACATACAGATTGCCCACATTAATCCAGACCTTCACCCTGAATAAGAGCCTATCTTATAAGTCTCCCCCCCTGTACATACAGATTGCTCACAATAAAAATCATCCTACCTGCACCTACTGCATTTTCTGAGCCTTTAAACACCCAGGATGGCAGCCCATGGAGTCTCAGGCTGTCTACAGACAGGAAGTGTCTTCTGACTGTGCTGCTCTGCATTCTGGGATTGCTTTCCTTTTCCTTGACCCCAGCTCTGCTCTGTCTGTACAAATCACAGCTAAAACCCACCCCCTGCAATTTTCCCCCCATCTCCTCTCCGCAGTATGTGATACTTCTGAGGCAAGATGGCGGCGCCCGTTTCCTGAATAGAGTTGCAGCCCAGTGGGGGAAAGAATAAGTAAGCGACTAAAAACGTAACGTATATTAATTTTAGATGCTGGGGA
The DNA here is from genome assembly GCA_027917425.1 of Gastrophryne carolinensis. NCBI lineage: Eukaryota > Metazoa > Chordata > Amphibia > Anura > Microhylidae > Gastrophryne > Gastrophryne carolinensis. The sequence goes on from CM051237.1 coordinate 25,410,963, forward strand.
ATATTTTTTTTAAGGGTTTGGGCTTTTCATTAAATTATCATATAATTATATTATTATATAATCACCCTGCACTGCCAAAGTCCTATTCCGCTTCATATAACAAGCCAAAAAGTTCTTCTATCCAGTATTAGAAGATTAACGCAAATAACCCCCCCCCCCCCCTCCCGGGGCTTGCCCTGGAATATAAAATACCCCAGGACCGTCTGCTAGCCTGCCCCAGGGGCATCCTATAGTGGAACCCCTGGGGTCACTGGTAAACTCACCTTCACCAGCGGCTCCTGCGAAGCTGTGATTGCTGACTACCCCATCCCCAGCATCCCTGTAGCTGTGCGCGCTCCCTTGCCCAGCCTATCTGAATGGCTGTGCGTGGGAGCACGTGCACTCGAGAAGAAAGCCTACATCATATGGCAATCTTGCGATCAGCCAATCGGAGATCTCAGAATTGCGGGGGGACCGTTACTTGACTGGGGCATTCCTGTGAACACGTTAGAGTTGCTCACTCAGGTGATGTGTGTGTATTAATTGGCTTGTTGTATTTGATACTTTTTGATCTGTTTTTATCTTCTCTGTCTTGCCACATGTTGTATCATTAATGTTGTATTTGCACAGATTGGCACTTATGCACTTTTGGAATTATTGTTATGGGTATTTGGGATAAACTGGGATGCCCTAGGAAAATGTACGGTTTAGTCTTAAATGTTTTTTAATTGTCTGTCATGTGATTTTTGTGGGTAATTATTAATAAATTATTTATGAATTCATGATGATTATTTAATTTGTTTATTAAACACTGTGGAGGAGGTGCGATGGTGTGAAGCTATACTGGGTGAATTGCTGGCTTCACCATTACAATACTTTGGTTCCATTCCTAAAGGAATAGTCTTCCACCACCGCACGGCCACAGGTACTAAATTGAATTTAGTTTAATGTTGTGGTGCGGAATTTAGACACATATCTTAGCTCAGAATTGCCAGGGGGCGTGGCCTTGGAGGTGGGAAAAAAGGTTTTTTTTTAAAACTGAACCAGCAGCATTGCCCGATGTACACTGGCGGGGAGGACGGTTGGGGGGAGGGGGGGGGCAGATTGTAGAAAAATGGGTTTTGATCCACTTTAAATTCCCGGATTGTGAAGTAGTAACTAAGCACGCTCTATCGGCTGTCATAGAGCCGGGAAACCGGCCAGTTTACACTTATTTTTTTCTTTACTCCTTGAGAATCCCCTGATCCCAAGGGTTTCTCAATACTTTATCTCCGTGCATATAATAATATGTAATGGAAGCATACAAACGTTGTCACTTACCCCTTTTCTGGATCTTCAATCTGTAAGACCGCTCCCAGAAAACTAGGAAACGAGTGAGGGCAGCCAGTACAAGTCAGTGCTTCTCTCTGGGCAGCCAGTACAAGTCAGCGCTTCTCTCTGGGCAGCCAGTACAAGTCAGCGCTTCTCTCTGGGCAGCCAGTACAAGTCAGCGCTTCTCTCTGGGCAGCCAGTACAAGTCAGCGCTTCTCTCTGGGCAGCCAGTACAAGTCAGCGCTTCTCTCTGGGCAGCCAGTACAAGTCAGTGCTTCTCTCTGGGCAGCCAGTACAAGTCAGCGCTTCTCTCTGGGCAGCCAGTACAAGTCAGCGCTTCTCTCTGGGCAGCCAGTACAAGTCAGCGCTTCTCTCTGGGCAGCCAGTACAAGTCGGCGCTTCTCTCTGGGCAGCCAGTACAAGTCGGTGCTTCTCTCTGGGCAGCCAGTACAAGTCAGTGCTTCTCTCTGGGCAGCCAGTACAAGTCAGTGCTTCTCTCTGGGCAGCCAGTACAAGTCAGCGCTTCTCTCTGGGCAGCCGGTACAAGTCAGCGCTTCTCTCTGGGCAGCCAGTACAAGTCAGTGCTTCTCTCTGGGCAGCCAGTACAAGTCGGTGCTTCTCTCTGGGCAGCCAGTACAAGTCAGTGCTTCTCTCTGGGCAGCCAGTACAAGTCAGCGCTTCTCTCTGGGCAGCCAGTACATGTCAGCGCTTCTCTCTGGGCAGCCAGTACAAGTCGGTGCTTCTCTCTGGGCAGCCAGTACAAGTCAGTGCTTCTCTCTGGGCAGCCAGTACAAGTCAGTGCTTCTCTCTGGGCAGCCAGTACAAGTCAGTGCTTCTCTCTGGGCAGCCAGTACAAGTCAGTGCTTCTCTCTGGGCAGCCAGTACAAGTCAGTGCTTCTCTCTGGGCAGCCAGTACAAGTCAGTGCTTCTCTCTGGGCAGCCAGTACAAGTCAGTGCTTCTCTCTGGGCAGCCAGTACAAGTCAGTGCTTCTCTCTGGGCAGCCAGTACAAGTCAGTGCTTCTCTCTGGGCAGCCAGTACAAGTCAATGCTTCTCTCTGGGCAGCCAGTACAAGTCAGTGCTTCTCTCTGGGCAGCCAGTACAAGTCAGCGCTTCTCTCTGGGCAGCCAGTACAAGTCAGCGCTTCTCTCTGGGCAGCCAGTACAAGTCGGCGCTTCTCTCTGGGCAGCCAGTACAAGTCGGCGCTTCTCTCTGGGCAGCCAGTACAAGTCAGCGCTTCTCTCTGGGCAGCCAGTACAAGTCAGCGCTTCTCTCTGGGCAGCCAGTACAAGTCAGTGCTTCTCTCTGGGCAGCCAGTACAAGTCAGTGCTTCTCTGTGGGCAGCCAGTACAAGTCAGCGCTTCTCTCTGGGCAGCCAGTACAAGTCAGCGCTTCTCTGTGGGCAGCCAGTACAAGTCAGCGCTTCTCTCTGGGCAGCCAGTACAAGTCAGCGCTTCTCTCTGGGCAGCCAGTACAAGTCAGTGCTTCTCTGTGGGCAGCCAGTACAAGTCAGTGCTTCTCTGTGGGCAGCCAGTACAAGTCAGCGCTTCTCTCTGGGCAGCCAGTACAAGTCAGTGCTTCTCTCTGGGCAGCCAGTACAAGTCAGTGCTTCTCTGTGGGCAGCCAGTACAAGTCAGTGCTTCTCTGTGGGCAGCCAGTACAAGTCAGTGCTTCTCTCTGGGCAGCCAGTACAAGTCAGTGCTTCTCTCTGGGCAGCCAGTACAAGTCAGTGCTTCTCTCTGGGCAGCCGGTACAAGTCAGTGCTTCTCTCTGGGCAGCCGGTACAAGTCAGTGCTTCTCTCTGGGCAGCCGGTACAAGTCAGTGCTTCTCTCTGGGCAGCCGGTACAAGTCAGTGCTTCTCTCTGGGCAGCCAGTGCAATTCAGTGCTTCTCTCTGCTCAGAGAGATGAAAGGAAGAGGTGATGATCAGAAGATCATCAACAGCAATAAAGACACTGAGGACTGAAGGACAATCATCGATTTGGCAGCATCATTGGAGGACCTAGAAGGAGCAAGAAGCCATATGTACAGGTGTAGGACCTGGAGGTAGCAGGGTAGAAAGACCAGAAGACCTGGCAAGGACATCGGAGCTGCGTTGGACAAAGGGGGAGTATAGCTGTTGTTTTTTATTTCTTCCTGGACAACCTACTTCTTAAAATGGACCAAAACCCATATTTTTAACTAGCATCCCCTGAATTGCTCCCCCTATGAGGAGTACCTTTAGAGTACCTTTAGCTCCAGCTTCACTCTAAATCCCAGATAATGGCTGTTTTAGCTGTAAAGCCTCCTCCATTCATTGCCACTGCTGTGTGTGGCAGTGATGTCATTGCCACACCGATGTAATGACTGATTGATTCCCATTGACAGCCAAAAAAACAATGTTCCAGGATGATTCAAAAAGTGAAAATGTCCATTTCAAGTTCTGCACCCTATTGGCAGAGAGTATTGGCAGGGCCTTTGGTCAAATGTATTTCAAAAGTTTAGTGGGTTTTGGTCCGCTTTAACTTTTAAATGGATTGCCCAGGCAAAAATGTAAAAGAGATGGCTATACCAGGGCTGTGGAGTCGGAGTCGAGGAGTCGGAGTAAATTTTGGGTACCTGGAGTCGGAGTCGGCAAACAATGCACCCACTCCGACTCCTACTAAATTTTGATTTAGCAAGTTTAAATGTCCCAATTCACAAAAAGTTATAATTAATGACTTCTCTATTGTAAGAATAAAGACCAATGCATGCAGTGCCTCACGTAACCGCAAAACGAACACGTTAAGTGACCGTGAAGAAGCATGCTTTTCATGTGCTTCACTATATGGCACGCAACGCACAATTAGAAGCGGCAATACTTATACTTTGCATAGTGTTGTGTTCTGCTGTTACAGGGAACCCATGGGTAACCTAGCCTCTCACTGATAAGGGATTAAGTAAATATGTTTTTTGCAGGACTAGAGACACTTGTATAAGTGAAGGAAATGGAGGATCAATAGTTTAAGACTGAAGCTGTACCACTGGAAAAACTGCTGTCATTCAGCAAAAGGCTATAAAAACTTGTAAACTTCGATTGTTAGCTTAAACTTTAAACATGACTATGGGATTCTACTAGGGAAATCATGTTTTATAATAAAGGCCCCTTTCTGGATCCTCCCACTGCCCTATCTTCAGCAGAAGATCAGCACACAGAAAGGAGAAGGCAGCTTCTGCCCAACTACCTCTCTCTGCTAGAAGTAATGACATGTATGTTGCCTTTCTTTCCTTCAAGGAATGTATAAAATACATTCACATATTAATACAGAGGAGTCGGAAGTACAAAAAACTGAGGAGTCGGAACATTTATCTACCGACTCCGCAGCCCTGGGCTATACTCATCTTTTGTCCAGCATAGGTTCACCACCCAGAACAGCTCAGCCACTCTATATATTGCAATGACCCCAATTGCAATTGCATGACCCCACCTTGGCACCACCTCCTTAATTGCAATCAATGAAGTGGGCGTGCTGTGGGGCGTAAACCAGTCAACGGCACCTTCCTGAACTGTAGAAGACCATTGGGGCCGTTGTTCTGCACTTTTTCGGTAAGGTAACAGTATGTCCAGGCAGTGGAGCTGTGCTGGACAAAAGGTGAGTATTGCTATTTTTAGTTTTATTTTTTACTTGGACGATCCACTTCATCTTATCCCTAAGTCCCTAAATCACCGCCTCACCACCCACCACATACACTAACACATATCAGAATCTGGAATCCCCTAAACATACAGGGGCATCACTTTTTTCTGACCACAGTTTCCGTAAACACTATATTGGGAAATGTGAAAACTGAAGAGAAGGAAGAAGCACCTGTGCAGAATAAAGAGAAGGAAATTCCTTTACAGTGAACAAAAAAGAATGACCGGGTATGAACCGACCCGGTAGTCAATGGAGAACTTCCAGGGTGACCCCGCCCCAAAAACACAATCAGTGCCTGTGTATATATAAGAATACAAATGACTTTATTGATTTATACAATTTAGGATTAACATGATATATTTTACATGGTATTAAGCTCGTGGCCACACATGGGCCTTTCTTGTCTATAATCCAACAGAGAATACCTCCAATTATTGTAGTTACCAAGTTTATACATAAAACATTACCTTCATACAAAGGCTAGCAATAAATGCATACAAGGTGTTAAAAGCAGATATTGTCGCTAGTATTTGACCCAGATCAATGATATTAGAAATATATACAGGTTATTTGGTTCAAATAAATGCTCATAACTGGTAGCTGTATGCTAACAATCTCGTGACTAAGTGGTAGCGGTGAACTAGTTTCTCCCCATAATAAAGGGCTTCATCTGCACCCATCCACTTCACTTATTTCAGTAATCCATCATGCTGCTTACTCTTGTCTGGAGTACCATTCACAGGACTCAAAATCAAGGACTGGATGATAGAAGGGAAACCAATCTCCCCTACGCCATCGCCCACGATTTCCAATACCTCACCCGAAAAATCCTCCAGTCACCTACTCTGGACTGGTTCCTTGTCTTGTATGTGTGGTGGCTGCGCTTAAGAGGACATGCTGCTCATCTCCTAATCGCCCCTGAGAGACCGCTGCCGCACTGCTGCCCGCTGACGCTCGCCACTCCGTCCCTCTCCTCTGGAGACACTGTGACGCCGAAAGCGGGACCAATATTGCCCTCCGTCGCCAATCCACTCCTCAGCCGTCTCTAATAGCGTCCATGCGCCGCTCGTGTATACACACGTGCTAGGTGCCGGGAGGTGTGTGATCAGCTCAGGTGGGTGATAAACCCTGTATAGAAAAAAAATGTTTATCCCTCTATGACTCCACCCACCCTGGCGTGTCTTATACAGATCAGTACAGGGGCATGACATTTATCTTTATTCACAGATCCTGGAGGAGCTATAGTGAAAACTGACGAGGAGGAAGTATTTGTGAAAGATAAAGAGGAGGAAATTACCTTACAGAACAGCACAGGTGAGTAATAAACCCTGTATAAAAAAAGATTTCTCTGAATCTCACGCCATTCACTCAGCTCAGTATAAGGACATGACTCTCATCTTTATTCACAGACCCAGGAGAAGCTATAGTGAAAACTGAAGAGGAGGAAAAAGTATTTGTGAAGAATGAAGAAAAGGAATTTCCTCTACAGATGAGCCCAGGTGAGTAACAAACCCCTTATGCAGTAGGTCTTGCCTATTCCCCTGTTAGTCACTCTGCAATTCACTATCCAAATGCTGTACTCCATATTGCACATTGCGTAGATAGTGTTTCAAAATCCAGCTGCTGGAGCGCGTATTCCCATGGTCACCAAGTTGCAAGAGTTGCAAGTCTTTACCAGCTTGCGAAGATACGTAAACCCTGACTAGGAGACCAATGGTCCATTTGCGCAAACAGAAAAATTGGCTCACCAGTAGCTGGTAAGCATATATTGGTGATGGTAACAGTCACAATTTTAGTTGAATCCACGTGGTGAAGAATGTCGCCCTGCTATAAAAAGGTTCTTTATTACAGAAACTTTGCCTTGCTCTGTGGCCTGTTGAGTAACAGGAGTTGGCTTGCCTTTTTTAATATTCAAGACTAGTGGCATGGATTATCCTTCGGGTGGTCATGGTCTCAGAGGGATAATGTTCAACTCATTTAGCCTCATATATGGTGAATATGTGTCATCGCACAAGGAGCCTGTTGACTTCTTAGTTTGAACAGTGTTGAAGTTCTAAAGGAGCAGCAACCCCTACACACATCTTCACACGCTCTTTCAATAATATTCTCAGTTTGATTGTGCTTAGCATCCTATAATAACCCTGACCTCTGCCTATAAGATGCTGATCAGCCTGGAAAACAAGGAGGCGCCCTCTTTCATCTCCAAGTGGGGGGATACTTTGGGCACTTCCTTTACCTCAAAACAATGGACTAAAATAGCTAGACTGGCTCATGAAACGGCGAGATGTACTAAATATAAAGAGTGCAACTATAAAATTCTGACCGGGTGGTACAGAGTTCCTACCTCCCTCCACAGATGGAGGCGTCACCTCTCTGCTGGCGGTGTGGACAGGAGAGGGGTGATCTCCTGCACATCTTTTGGTCTTGCCCATGGGTGTGTGGTTTCTGGTCTACAGTTAAGGAAACAATGGAAAGGGTGCTGGGGTGAGAGATCCCGGGGGGTCCGGCCTTTATCCTCCTCCACCACTCGGAGAGACCTGCCAAGGGATACCGGAGGTCCATAATGGGTCAATTAATTAATTAATGCAGCCAGGGCGTGCATTCCTGTGCAGTGGAAGAAATCAGATCCACCTAGCATTCTGCTCTGGCTCAACAAGGTCTCAGAGATGGAGCGATTTGAGGGCATCATCGCTGAGCGCAACGAAACATTGGAGGCGCACCGTCTCAGATGGCCGGGTTGGGACGCATTTACATTTTGGGCAGATTATAAGGGGTTAGTAGAAAGAAATCAGTAGGAGCATTAATAAGGGATGTCGATATTACTCTACCTCTCCGGGCCTAGCTCCCTTGGTTGGGGGCGGTCTGGTGGGGGGGGGGGGGGAGGGCGCGTGGGGGGACCGGACTCACAGTATATCTAGGTCTGGCGCCGAGACAAAAAAAGAAAATGGACCAAATGGAAGCTTACTTGATAATTCCTTTTTATTTTCATATGTTGTACCACTCATTTTTATATGTATGTAAATCTATTTTGAACATGCAACAAATAAAGAATATATAATAACCCTGACCACACCAAATCAAGAACACATGATCTTCTTTATAAGTCAATATGTACATTTTGTAAAATGTTTAAATTAACGTGTAAAAAGGTTAATTCCAAGTAAAGAATTTTGGGATTGGAAGTATTGTCACACTCTATTAGATTCCAACCCCCCAGACAGTAGATTTTACTTCTCTTTATTTACTTCATTAAAGCAATCCATACACCAATAATCTGCCCTGGCTGGTTGTTTCTACTGATCTGTTCATGGAAAAAAATCTTCTTGTATGATGTTCAGCTTGTGAAATAGAGCAATGACTCCAGTCCTTTTTTTTTTTTCCAGATCGTATGTACATTCAGAATAATAGAAACGAATCTGATGCTGTCTCTCCAGATGATGATATCGCTGCACAGTCTTCAGGAGCCACCACTACACTAAACCACCATTCTGCATTGCGAGCTTCATCATCTGATTCTTCTATGCAATGGGGGTATCATGAGGTTTTCCCCACCTATGGTACAGATCATAGATTTCCCACACCAAAAACCTATTCATGTTCTCAGTGTGGGGAATGTTTTAAAGATGCAACACATCTTATCCAGCATGAAAGAGATCATACAAGAGAGAAGCCATATTCTTGTTCTAAATGCGGAGAACGTTTTTTCCATAAATCGGTGCTTGAAGATCATGAAAGAGTTCATTCACAGAAGCCATATTCTTGTTCCAAATGCGGGTTAAGCTTTTCCCTTCAGTACCTACTTATACGGCATAAAAGACGACATACAGACGACGAATGCTTTTCTCAGAAATCAAACCTTACCAGACAGACAGAATGTATTTGTTATGCATGTGGAAAATGTTTTCGTTCCAAATCAGGGCTTTTTTTACACAAAAAAGTGCATACAGGGAAAAAGCCTTATTCTTGTTCTGAATGTGGAAAATGTTTTTCTCATAAATCAGTCCTTATTTCACATGAAAGAATGCATACAGGAGAGAGGCCATATTCTTGTTCTGAATGTGGGAAAGCTTTTTCTCATAAATCGATCCTTATTGCACATGAAAGAATTCATACTGGAGAGAAGTCATTTTCATGTTCTGAATGCGGCAAAGCTTTTTCTCAGAAATCTCACCTTATCACACATGAAAGAAATCATACAGGGGAAAAGCCTTATTCTTGTTCTGAATGTGGGAAATGTTTTTCTCAGAAATCAAGTCTTATCACACATAAACGAATTCATACAGGAGAGAAACCATATTCTTGTTCTGAATGTGGGAAAAGTTTTTCTCAGAAATCTTACCTATACTCTCATGAAAGAGTTCATACAGGAGAGAAGCCATATACGTGTTCTGAATGTAGGAAAGCTTTTTCTCATAAATCAGCCCTTAATGCACATGAAAGATCTCATACAGCAGAGAAGTTATATACTTGTTCTGAGTGTGAAAAAGCTTTTTCTCAGCGATCACACCTCATAAGACACGAAAGAAATCATACGGGAGAGAAGCCATATTTTTGTTCTGAATGTGGGAAAGGATTTTCTCAGAAATCAAGCCTTCTCACACATAAAAGAATTCATACAGGTGAGAAGCCGTATTCTTGTTCTGAGTGTGGGCAAGGTTTTTCTCGGAAATCAAGCCTCATGGAACATGAAAGCGTTCATACAGGAGAGAAGCCATATTCTTGTTCGGAATGTGAAATAGGTTTTTCTCGGAAAGCAAACCTTATCAGACATCAAAGAAATCATACAGGAGAAAAATCATCTTATTCTGAATAAAATGTTTTTCATATATGTTAGTAACTATGCTAATGTAATTGTGTAAAATATTTGATCACAAAGCCGTCTTCCTTTTTGTTCTGCTTGGAATTTAGTTCTCACATATTATTCAACCTATGGGTCTTGAAGCACCTGTAGACAAAGGGGAACACCAAAAAAGACCCTCCCTCTCTGCCCAGATCACCATTAGTTTGGTATCTCAGGAGATGGGCACTCTGTGCTTCTATCTTGCATGACACACGTTAAAGTGGACCTTCACTCTGAATAAGAGTCTATCTTATATGTTTCCCACACCCTGTACATACAGATTGATTGAGGTGGCCAACGATCCTGGAGACTGGATTGACTATAGAATGTGAATCTTCATTGTATCCTTTTTTGTATTTATGGAACACTGTATTTTCTATATGTAAATTATAATACACTTTTAATTGCAAATCAATTATTTTGTGTGGTGTGTATTAGTCCAACTCTTCCTATATACACTCCTGATTCCTCGCCATTCTGGTTCTCCTACTTTCCTGTTCCCATCCAGTCTCTGGTCTTGCCCCCAGGCCTGTTTCTCTGTCTTCTCAGTCCTCCAGCTTCTATGTCAGTATCCAGTCCTGCTACAGTTACCCTGTAATCTCAGTCGTCCAGCTCACCGTCAATATTCAGTCAGTTTATTTCTGATTATTATATTTACAATATATGGAATTTGCCTTGACACTTTAGGCATATTGTGCATAGTGCATAGAACAATTATGATGGGAACAAAAAAAGCATACAAGGTTTTAAGCATAGATTTCTACAATTTACATTTCAACTATTTCTTACATTTACACTAAGGTCCTTTATGGAGAGCTCAAGGTATTAGAGTTCTTTTGGTGTGTCTAATGGCATCTCAAACTGGATTGTTAAGTAGTGAGTTTTGTTGGGGGTAACTCAGACCCCGATAAATCTATATGGCCTCTCTCGCCCAACCTCTATATTGTTCTCTCTTAGCAACCGGTTGGAGAATCATGTGATTGGATCATGAGAGAGAAACACAGCAGGACAGTTCAACACAAGACATGTCTTTATTGAAGATCAGCTTGCATTTTTATACAAAATGTAAGGGCAGGGCTCTCTCTCCTATTGTGTCTTGTACTCAGAATATCCATTGTCAACTCTGTAAAACTGCATTTGATATATTATATGTACCGTATGTTTCTACCCTGTCTGTAACTACTACTTTGTAAAGCGCTACGGAAGATGATGGCGCTATATAAATAAACAATAATAATAATAAAATGTAACACAAAAAGGAGCACTTAATCCCCACCTTTGTGACATAACTAAAAAGCTTCACCCACAAGGCTGGCAATAAATCTTGTGGTTCCTGCGTGAGCAATTTTCCTATAAGTCTGCTGATAATGGAGTTCAAGGAATTCCCGCGACCTACATCTAGATGAATCACTGAGAGAAGGACATTCCTACACACTAAAATGTCTGTTGGCTTTATGCCCAGAGCTTAACATATCACATGTATATCTATATAACTAAGTTTAATATCAGAGTATAGAATATGAAATTGAGTCTTCTTTTTAACATGGCTACCATTAGGCTAAGCATTTCACCCTTTATGGGGTTTCGGCTTTGATTCAGAATGAAAGTCAATGACACTTTTTTACTTAGTATTAAACTTTGCTGTAAGTAAATCTGTAAGATTGCTGCAGGACTTCTTGGATTAGCCCCACCCTCTTCAGCGGGTGAAGAAAGAAGGTTTGCTTCTGTGACTTCCTTTTTGTCAGAATAGCATGTATTCTAAGTATGTCACACACCCCGCTTCAAGATATTCATTACCTGTGGGTAGTATGGTCCTGTAGAGGGCTTCTGCAGAGATGATTGGAGGAAAGAAAGCCCCTCCCAGTCCATAAGTACCTGGGACCTCCCACTCATTACCCATCTCTGCAGACGGCGAGCAAGCAGCAGATGATATCTCCTCCTTGCACAGGGGGACTTTAAGGTAGCCGGGTCTACTCCCGGCCTATATATATTTTTATTTCCGTTTCGGACTCTTTATTCCCTTTATTAATATATAGCTATTAAATGCCTCCCAGTCTTGACTGCTGTCCGAGCGAGGGTATAACAGCACCTCAGGTGCTCAGGAGCTATGCTCCACCGCGAGACCCTATAAAGAGGGTAGGCGGTTATACCGGGTTGGTGACTCCGGTTTGGGATGCCCTGTCCAAGAGTTTAATTTTCCCCTTAAATGGCCTATTCCCCTTTTTTAGTTGTGTGGAGGCCTCTTATTCAGCTTCTGGTGTTTTTCTATGGGGGCGCCTGGAAAATAGATTTATTTGAAATGTTTGTTTAAAATGTTTACTTTTCTGGTATGAATAGTTATAATGTAAACTTGTTGCAATCTTTTTTGCTGACAGACACTGGATTTTTACCTCAGAGCTGAGGGGAGGATTTCTCCCCTCACGCTCTTCAGTGAGGGGGCGGGGCCGGGCCTTCGGTATGAGGCCGCAGCCCGCGCCCTTTAGGAGTTTGGAGCTGGTAGCGTGACCGAGCGGGGAGCAGCTCCGCTTGTTATGCGGGCTGCTACCGGCTCTATTATGCGCCCGGTGCCGCGGCTGCCTGCGGCACCGGTGCGCGAGTGTTAATGGAGGGGAGCTTCCCCTCACGTCTGACAGACACTGTGCTGGATTTTTTCCTCAGAGCTGAGACAGGTGCTGGATTTTTACCTCAGAGCTGAGGGGAGGATTTCTCCCCTCACGCTCTTCAGTGAGGGGGCGGGGCCGGGCCTTCGGTATGAGGCCGCAGCCCGCGCCCTTTAGGAGTTTGGAGCTGCTGGGCGGAGCCTTGCAGCGCGCGATCCACGCTGGCCACGCCCCCCTGCTGCGTCTCCCGCTCTGATCTGTGTTACCTCAGGCAGAGGACACAGTGTATTGGCGCCCAAAGACTCAGTGAGTGGCCCTGCGGCCGTTGCTTATCTGTACATATTTGCATATATATATGTATATATATAGGTATAATAGATATAGGTTTATATAGGGAGAACCTCTTACTGTCTTTTTCTATGTTTTTCAGGCTGAACTGCCAGGAATTTTTTCAGGTTTCTCATGGTCCTAGAATACCTGGGTACTTTTGCTATTTATTACAAAACCTCCCACTTGGACAATATAAGGGCATCCCGGGTTGCTTAATAGCGTAATTCCCTCACTCATAGCGACTATTCAAGTTCACCTTATGGAGGCATCCCAAGATTCCGGGCTCCCCTCAGGATAATCCCGGAAGTGTATGGGTTGTGGGGTATCCCTAACAGGGGATGATTTTTTCCTATGTATATCATGTGCACAGCAGACTATTACACGGCAGTCTGGTCCCCAGGCATCTGGGTCAGCGCAGCCGGCTTCATCCTCTCCCCCTCCCACTTTGACCCGTGCCCCGTGTGAGATTGCCACGGGGGGGCAGTCGCAATCTGATGTGTGTGCCAGGTTGGCCAGTATTGAAAAATTCATTTCCTCCACGGTTGCCAAGAAAGCACCGGCTAAGAGGAAGCATTTATCACCGGTTAATCATTTTGAATATGATGATGACGAGGACGGCCTGGATTGGTCAGATTATTCCCCTCTAGAAGAAGGGGAATTATTTGAGGATTCAGATATTTCTGATGATCAGCAATTTGTTGGTGCTGATTCCGATCGGAGCTCAGGGACTTCCTTGGATACTCCTAATGTTCTGACTCAGATGTTTGAGGTGCTTGCTATCTCGCCTCCGGCGGAGGTTCCTCAACAGCAAGGGGAGTTTTATGACGAATCCAAGCCGCGTTGGAATTCCCTAATCAAAAGCATTTTGATAATATTATTTCTAAGGAATGGGAAAGGCCTGCCCGGCTCCCAGGCATTCCCCAAAGTTGGGATAAGAGGTATCCTTTTCCAGTGGATACGGTTAAGCGCTGGGCGTCTCCCCCCGAGGTGGACGCCCCTATTTTGGGGTTATCCAACTCAGCCGTATTGAACAACCCTGATTGTTCCTCTCTTAAGGATGGTGAGGATAAACGCATTGACCAGATGGCTTGTAATGGTTTTGCCAGTATTGGGGCAGCAATAAGGCCTGTTTGTGCCTCATCGCTGTTGGCGGTGGCTACGAGAAAGGTGGTCAGGCACTTGTTATCCTCCTCCGGTTTGAATCCGGACAGTGAGGAATTTCGTGAACTAAAACAATGTGAGGGGTTTTTGTCCTTCATGGTGGCCGCTTTGGATGATTCCTTGATGATGAGTAGTAGAGCCTCTGCTCTAATGGTTACTATCAGGCGTTCAATTAGGTTACGCCAGTGGGCGGCTGACTTTGGGTCAAAAAAGTCACTAACAGCTCTTCCCTTCGTTGGGTTACGGCTCTTTGGAGACAAGCTGGATGCCGTGGCCAAGGGGGGCAAACTACCTCAACGCAAGAAGCAACGTCGCCCCTTTCAAGGAGCGTCTTCCTTCACTCCTTCCTTTCGGGGATCTAGAGCAGGAAGAGGTTTCGCCTTCCCTTCTACAAGGGGAAATTCCCGGAATAGGGGCAGAGGACGTGCCCGTTCAGGATACAGTTGGGGCTCAAAACCCAAACCCGTGGCCAAGCCCGCTCAACAATGAGGGGGCGCCCTCACCCGTGCGGGTGGGGGGACGGCTACAGCACTTCTCCCAGGTCTGGAACCGAGAGGTCTCGGACAGGTGGATCCGGGAAGTGGTGTCTTCCGGCTACAAGCTGGAGTTCGAGTCCTACCCTCCCCCGCGTTTCCTCAGGTCTCGGGTGTCCCCGGAGGCACTGGCTGCGCAGCGGCTCCGGGCGGCAGTATCGAGTCTTCTGGAAAAGGCAGTCATTTGCGCAATTCCCTCATTAGACCGGGGTCGGGGTTTTTACTCAAATCTGTTCACGGTCCCCAAAAAGGATGGCTCCGTCCGGCCCATACTGGACCTAAAGATTCTCAACAAGTTCGTCAGACTGCGAAGGTTTCGCATGGAAACGTTGCGCTCGGCTATTCATTCTCTTCGTCAGGGGGACTTCATGACGTCCATAGACATTCAGGACGCTTACCTCCATGTTCCCATTTTTCCCGCACACCAGAGGTTTCTGAGGTTCGCGGTGGAGGATCGGCACTTTCAGTTTGTAGCTCTTCCCTTCGGTCTCACCACAGCTCCAAGAGTTTTCACCAAGGTGCTTGCTGGGGTGATGGCTCTCCTCAGAGCGCAGGGGATTCGCATTGTGCCATATCTGGACGATCTCCTCATCATGGCACCGTCATTCAGCCAGGCAGAATTGGACACCAGGACGGTAATATCCACTCTGGAGAGGTTCGGCTGGGTGATCAACTACCCCAAGTCCTCCCTACACCCGTCCAGGACAGTATCCTTTCTGGGAATATCTCTGGATACAGATCTGGCCAGAGTTTTCCTTCCTCAGTCCAAGATTCTTCTGATTCAGGAGTTGGTTCGGTCGCTCATGTCCATGCCTCGACCGTCCATCCGTCTAGGGATGAGACTGGTGGGTTTGATGGTGGCCTCATTCGAGGCGGTTCCCTTTGCTCAGTTTCACACAAGGACACTTCAGCTCCATCTGTTATCGGTCTGGAACAGGTCTCCTCAGTCGCTGGATCATCTTTTTCAGATGTCTCCCCGGGTTCGCCGCTCGCTTCGGTGGTGGCTGAACTCAACCAACCTACTGAGGGGCAGATCCTTTCGGACTCCTCAGTGGGAGATAGTCACTACGGATGCCAGCCTCTCAGGATGGGGGGGCTTTTGGAAGGATCTGCAAGTTCAGGGTTTGTGGAGTCCCCTGGAAGCTCACGAGTCTATCAATGTTCTGGAATTGAGGGCCATCAGGTTGGTTCTTTGTCATTTGACTCATCAACTGCGAGACTTGCCGGTCCAGGTCAGGTCGGACAATCGGACGGCGGTGGCCTACATCAATCACCAGGGAGGAACCCGCAGCAGGAATGCTCTCAAGGAAGTGTCTCTGATCCTGGACTGGGCAGAGAGACATGTCCCGTGTATCTCAGCAGTTTACATCACAGGTGTGGAGAACATGGAGGCGGACTCTCTGAGCAGGATGTCAGCCCGCAAGGGGGAATGGTCTCTCAATCCCAGGGTCTTTCACTCAATTTGTCTCAGGTGGGGGTCACCGGCGGTGGACCTATTTGCCTCCCGTCACAATCACAAACTTCCGGCTTTTGTGTCTCTGGCGAAGGACCCACTGGCTCTCGCGACGGACGCCATGTCCCTGAACTGGAGGGATCTGGGATTTCTGTACCTGTTCCCTCCGTTTCCCATGGTGGCCAGAGTAGTGCGCAAGCTTGCTCTGGAGAGAGCAACAGCAATTCTGGTAGCTCCAAGGTGGCCAAGACAGGTCTGGTTCGCAGACGTGGTAAGGTTGGCAGAAGATCAGTTCGTTCTGCCCCTGCTGCCAGATCTGCTCACACAGGGTCATCTTCGTTACCCCAATTTACCAACGCTGGCTTTGACGGCGTGGCTGCTGAAACCTCCATCTTGAATGAGGAAGGTCTTTCTGACGCTGTTATTCAGACTCTCATTCGTGCTAGAAAGAAGTCTTCTTCATCCGTGGAGGTCTTATATTGATTGGTGTGAGTCTAGGGCCTTCCCTTGTAGGGAATTCTCTGTTTCTAGAATTCTTGCAACATGGTCTGGACTTAGGGCTCCAACTCAGTACTCTGAAGGGGCAGGTGTCTGCCCTGGCGGTATTTTTCCAAAAGTCTTTTGCACTACATCCTTTGGTTAAGACCTTTTTCCAGGGGGTTACGCATGTGCGGCCTCCTAGGAAGCCTTTGATTCCGGTTTGGGATTTGAATTTGGTTCTTTCTGCGCTACAGGGTCCCCCCTTTGAGCCCTTGCATGATAGTCCTTTGTCTTCCCTTACGCAGAAGGTGGCATTTTTGGTAGCTATCACTTCAGTTAGACGTGTTTCTGAGTTGGCGGCTCTGTCTATTCAAGCTCCATATTTTGAAAGACATCAGGATAAAGTGGTTTTCCGTTTTAAGACGGACTTTCTTCCTAAGGTGGTTTCGTCCTTTCATTTAAATCAGGATATTGTTCTGCCCTCTCTCTGTCCTAACCCCAGCAATGACAAGGAGAGGGTCCTGCATTCTTTGGATGTGGTTCGTGTTGTGAAGTATTATTTGGTGGTAACGTCTGCCTTTCGCAAGACTGATGCATTCTTCGTGGTGCCTTTTGGGCCCAAGAAGGGTCTAGCACCCACAAAGTCTACCATCAGCAGATGGATCCGTCAGGCCATTGTAGGGGCCTATTCTGCTAAGGGGAGAGATCCTCCCTTTCATGTTACAGCTCATTCTACTCGTGCGGTTGGGGCCTCCTGGGCTTTTCAGCACCAGGCCTCTGTTGAGCAAGTTTGCAAGGCCGCTACCTGGTCTTCTGTTCACACTTTTTCAAAGTTTTCCAAGGTTGATGTGCGGGCCTCAGCGGATGCTGTTTTTGGCCGCAAAGTTCTGCAGGCTGCAGTAGTTTGAGTTGTGCTTTATACCTTGTTTTTGGATCCCCACCCTTTATGGACACTGCTATTGGATGTCCCACAGGTAATGAATATCTTGAAGCGGGGTGTGTGACATACTTAGAATAATACCATTTTGTGAATACTCACCTTGTAAAATGGGTATTATAAGTATGTCACACACCGCGCTTCAACCCGCCCTTTGGATTCTGCATCCTTCATATGGTGAACTTTGCGTTGTTATGACTGATATTTGGCTCTTCCTGGTCCTTTACCTTACTGCTTTCTTTATACTGGGTAATGAGTGGGAGGTCCCAGGTACTTATGGACTGGGAGGGGCTTTCTTTCCTCCAATCATCTCTGCAGAAGCCCTCTACAGGACCATACTACCCACAGGTAATGAATATCTTGAAGCGCGGTGTGTGACATACTTATAATACCCATTTTACAAGGTGAGTATTCACAAAATGGTATTTTATTGTTAGAAAAATCTTGAAGCTGAGGCTTGGATTTGAGCAAAGCAAGGCAAGTAAATATTCGAGTACTCTGAGACATGCTTTCACAAAGTGATGATCTGGGCAATGTCTAAACTCAGCCCTGGATACATTGTATTTTATATTTCCAATATTGTCACCAAAATTAATGTGTTTCATTGGTTAATACAATATAGTTACTTGCAATCCTATTGGATAATAAAAATATATATAAGATATAAAGATAGTGGGGGGCGCATGCGCGCGGCGTGGTGAGATGGTCGCAACTTGATCACGCTCCGCACTCTCGGGAGCCGTTTGCCTACCTGACGGGACTAATCGACGGGCGAAAACTTGCTCCAGATAGCTGAGACCCTGAAGCACCCGGCGGACACCCTGGCGGACTACAATATGGGTAATCCGAGGAAGAAAACGACAAAAGACCCTGGCGGTCAGCAATACAAGATGGCGCCTGGTATGGAGGTTGAGCCGGCGGCACGTGCGGGGGAGCGGGAGGACTCCCGGGACTCCTCAGACAGCTGGGCTCAGTTCCCATCCGAAATAGCGGGCTCTGGCCCCCCTACCACACTGGATCGGGCAACACTTCAGCAGATCCGAGAAATGATCAGAGAAGAAATGACAACCGTTTCCACCAAAACAACTGCGGAGTTACTTGGGGGACTAAAAGAACTAGGAGGCCGCACATCGCAGCTTGAAAATCATATTGGCGATGCTACACTCATTTTGGAGGGGCATGAGCAAGAAATTGAGCAACTACATGATTTGGTCCACACTTTACAGTCACAACATGAAAACCTTGAAAACAGGTGCCGCAGAAAGAACCTGCGCTTTCGAGGCCTTCCGGAAACCATGGAGGACGCCAGAGGTTCCATTACAGCACTCATTCAGGAGCTTGTCCCTGGTATCCCGCCCGAGAGACTAGAGCTAGAGAGAGCTCATCGCGCCCTAACCAGCCACAAATCGGAGGGCCCCCCGAGAGATATAATAAAAGTGTAAAAGTTTTTATACTTTCAAACAAAGGAGGCTGTTCTTAAAGCGGCTAGAGAAAAAATCTCCCTGTCCTTTCAAGGTAACAGCTTCCAAATATATGCTGACTTGTCACAGTCCACAATAATGAAGCGACGAGCGTTCAAGCCATACCTAGAAGTTCTGCAGAAGCTGAACATTAAATATCGATGGGGCTTCCCTTTTAAAGTTTCGTTCTCCTACAACGGAAAGCAAGTACAGGCCTCCACAATATGTGAACTCCGGGACCACTTCAAGCAACTAGATTTAACCCTGCCAGGTCCAGCCAGTGACACGGGCAGTAGATCGCCCACCCAGCGCGACTCCAACAAGGCAGATCGCGAGGAACGAGCCCCAACTGACAACTTGCCAAGATCACAACGGAAACACAGAAAGCAAGTCTTGAAGAGACTCTCTTCTCAATCTTTCCAGAGATCAGGTGATGGGTAATGGACGCTGAGGCCGTTGTTTACCCTTTTTTCTCACATTATATACCTCATACGGATGTAAGGTTTTGGTCCATCGGACTGCCCGTCGATTGGTCCCCCATGTTTTCTGTTGAAGTACTTCTTCTGCGCTTAAAGGTTTATATCGCGTTGCGAGGCAATTAGGTGTCTCTCTTTAAACTATGCATATTTTATAAAGTTCTGGGGATGTCCCTGATACTTTGAGACACCCCGGTTGTTTGCCATGGCTCCCCTCAACTGCCTGGTCCCGGTTGGGGCCTGGTAGATTGACGGGAATGGATGTTAAGTTATATTGTCTGTTACAATACCTCATTATATGGGGAATTGTGAATACTGACTGTTTACCTGGAGCATTTTGATGATCCACAATGTTGGGATAAAGTGTTGCCAATTTACATGACTTAGCGCGGAAGGCTGTGAGCTTACTTTGGCTCCCGAGAGCTACGCAAGTGGTCCGGCCCCTCTCCGGCGGGTATCACCCGCTGGTGAGGTGACACTAGTGACTGTTGGAGTTATGTGTCAGTTTTATAGCGTATTATTATGTTCTTTATTTAAGTTTTTGTGATGTGTGTGTTTTTGTCCTCACCCAAATTCTTGCTTTATTTTCTAGCCCTACTAGATCATCCTCAACTTTTTCCCGCCCCCCCCTACCCTCCCCCCCCCCCCCTACAACCTCCCCGGGGAAAGGCTACATCCAGTTATACTAACGCCTATGAGGTATGTAGCACATAATACAACGTGCCATATTAATGGGGCTTAAGGTTGTATCGGTTAATGTACATGGACTAAACTCCCCGAATAAAAGATCTAGGGTCTTTAGATATCTCAGCTCCACACATGTAGACATAATCTATGCACAGGAATCTCACTTTTCTGTATCCTCAACCCCTAAATTCCTGAATCCTAGGTACCCAACGGTTTATCACGCTAGGGCGAAGGCAAAGCAGAAGGGAGTATTTATTGCTTTCCATTCTCGAACACAATTTAAATGTACTAAGCAAATCTCAGACCCTGCTGGCAGGTTCCTGCTACTTCAGGGTACCATACAGGACACAGAAGTTACATTATTGAATTATTATGCGCCAAATACAGGTCAAATAGAATTTTTTAATAAGGTGTGTAATCTCCTGGATAAGCATATGAAAGGTGTGGTGCTTGTAGGCGGTGATTCAAATCTCACACTGGATCCAGTTCTAGATAGATCCATCCCGCCAACGACACAACACAGAAAGGATGCCCAAATGTTCCACTCTGTGATCTCTAAGGTAGGGCTGGTGGATGTCTGGAGGGATATGCACCCATTCCAGAGGGATTACACGCATTATTCCATCCCCATAATCTCCACTGTAAGGACTGTACCGGACACCTTTCTGTCTTAAGCCGATAATCCCCAATCTCCACCGCCTCTTCTGCCTATAGACAAGTCCCCGCTCGCAGGAGACGCGGATTGTGCCTCTCCTGACTCGGTTACCCCCAGGACTTAATGGGCGCAAAGATTACCAGCTTAAGGTGGAGACTGATGAACGGCAGGGAGTCCCAAATGAGGATGCCGGGAGGCGGAAGTCCAATAAACTAGCCGAGGTCAAACCAGGAGATCATGAAGCGAGGTATCCAATGGAGGTAACAAAGAGGAGTCAAACAAGCCGAGGTCAATCCAGAAGGTCACGGGGCGAGGTATCAGAAGGGTCAGGCGAAAATCGTGGTCAGGCAGGCAAAAGGTCAGGGCAGGCAGCAAGCAAGGATGGTCAGAAGTAACAAGCCGAGTATAACTGGAATAGGACAATCTATAACGCTCCCAACAACCCAGAGGCTATAACGGGCACTGGGAAAATGGAGCAGCCTGAATATAAAGGGAATACTGGCCAGTAGGAAAGGGGACAATTGGAGGGAAAGAAAGTGATTGGTGCAACTACAAAAACGTGAGCGGTCCCAGGAACTGGACGGCCCAGGCCAGACAGGCCGACCAGTCCCAGAAATCAACTCTTATGGTACATGAAAGAGTTCATACAGGAGAGAAGCCATATTCTTGCTCTGAATGTGGGGAATGTTTTTTTCAGAAATCCAGCTTTGATGCACATGAATGACTCATACAGGAAATAAGTCCTATTCCTTTTCTGAATGTGGGAAAGGTTTTTTTTTATCAATCAAATCTTATCACACATAAAAAAATTCATACAGGAGAGAAACCATATTCTTGTTCGGAATGTGGGAAAGTCTTTTCCTACAAAGCAGGCCTTATCAGACATACTAGAGTTCATACAGGAGAGAAACTGTATTCTTGCTCTGAATGTGGGAGAGGTTTTTCTCAGAAATCGAGCCTTATCGCCCATGAAATAATTACAGGAGAGAAGTTATATTCTTGTTCTGAATGTGGTAAATGCTTTTTTCAGAAGTCAGGCCTTGTGTATCATGAAAAAACTCATACTGGAGAGAAACCATATTCTTGCTCTGAATGCGGGAAAGGTTTTTCTAAGAAATCACATCTTACCTCACATGAAAGAATTCATACAGGGGAGAAACCATATTCTTGTTCTGAATGTGGGAAGTGTTTTTCTCACAAATCAGGACTTAACGCACATGAACAAATTCATATGGAAGATATGTCATCTTCTTCTTCTGAATGAAATGTAATCTCTTCTTGTCAGACATGAAACAAGTTTATGCATGGTAGTAGTTCTGCTGATTCAAAATCCTGGAGTACAGTTCCTACCTGTTAGCTATTTACTTATAGGGCTTGAAGCACCTCCAACCAGGAGAGAGACAATGCAAAATGACCTCCTTCTCCTTTTGACATGCCCAGATGAGTAAGAGTTTAAACTGGTGTCTCGGCAGATAGATAATCTGTTGACATAGCTTTAAATATACTATAATATAGATAATTTTCAAATCTATATGGGGAAGTCTGCATTAAAAGCAGAAGTCCGGGGCGGAGCTTGCCATGGCACCGTAAGGAAGTGACTGCTACCAGCTCCCGGCCTCACTAGCTTATATCAGCGTTTTACACCTTTGTTTCCTGAGCCCTGACCCGTGGTGCATACCTGGGAGGAGAAGGAAAGGCTTCCTGCAGCGGTGGGACTCGTCTGGCGTGGAGATCGGGGGGCAGAAGCGCCCGTTTTGGAGACTGCAGGCACTAGCACGGAGGAGTGGCCGCCATCTTGCTGCCTCCGCAACCTGTTCTGACCTGCACCCTGGACCTGAGGTGAGCGGCGGGGCTGCGGGCAGTGGCACGTCCCGGACACCGGCGTAGCTGACCCCCCGGCTGGTGGTCTCCTGCCCCCCCTCTCGGACCTTGCAGATACCGGCGGCGGGAGCGGATCTGTCGGCGGCCGCCACCTTGCCGCCTCCGCATCGTATACCAGCCTGTGCCCCGGACCTAACGTGAGCTGCGGGCGGTGGCAGGTCCTAGACAGCGGTGCGGTTGACCCCCCCGCTGGTGGTTTCCTGTCCCCCCCACCCACCCTCGCAGTTATTGGTGGCGGGATCGGGTCTGTCGGCGCCGCGGCCGCCATCTTGCCGCCTTCATACAAGGGAGCGGTCCCCTGCTTGGGAGTGCGGTGGGGCTCCCGTCTCATGTGGTGACGTGGGCGCCTGTCCCAGGGTCCCCTCCTGCCATCACAGTGCCCCTCACCTCTGGAACCTGGAGCGGAGCCTGGGGAAACCGGCCCGACGCCATCTTGTGGGCCCCATCCACCCCTGCCTGGTTTCACAGGAGCGAGTGAGTAAGCTGGGCCTTTTGCGCCTCTGGATGGCTTTGTGCGCCTCTCAGCCGGTATAACACAGCGGGGTCCTCAGTTGCCCATTGTCAAGCAAACACATCAAAGATCCCGCTGCCTCGACCTGTGGCGCTACGGCGGAGTTGCCCCCTTTTTTACTTATGCATAGCTTCTGTCTTCCGCCTGTAAAATTGTCCCAACCTGGACATCGATTTATTGTTACCAAAGCCAATTTACATCCGCTTTTCATGCTATAATCGTTGTGCCCAGATGTGCCTCATTTAAGCCTTACCAGCTCATAAAGGATCGTTCTGCCCTTTACCCGCTTTGTCTGGCAATGGCTTCCTCTACAGGGACTCGAGTGTTTTTGTGCAGTATTGTTCCAATTTGGTCATTGATCTAGTATTAAGTCTAATTCCGCATTTTATACCATAATCGTGGTGCCCCCTGGCGAGCTTCACCTAAGCCACTCCAGCTCGTGAGAGAAGTACTTTGCCCTCTATCAGCTTTGCTTGAAAATGTCTTCTGCAGAGAATTGAGTGCCCTTGTGCAATATTGTTCCAATCTGGACATAGACATAACTCCAACTCGACATTTTCTACCATAATCGCTGAGCGAGCAACACCTAGGTTGATCTAACTCGCAAAGATACACCTTGGAGGGAGTGCCGCAGTGCTCTGGGATACCCAACTGTTGAACAAGCTGAACTGGAAAGTAGATCTCTTGCACAATGGGCGGCGGTAGCAAAAACAAAGATTCCAAGACTCAAACCAGGGGGTCCCTGGCGGCCAGCCAAAGCGACCTTAACTGCTATATCTCAAAACCCGCAGAACCCTCTCGAGAGTCGGGTCCATCGGGGAGCCAGCCCCTGGGGGCTACAGGGGAAGAACCTGACCGGAGAGATGCTGGCATATCAGGGTCATCTCCGGCGGATCGCATGTTATCGGAAATCTGGGCCCACCTGCGCTCAATGCCTACCAAAGAGGACTTGTCCTTGATCACCCGCTCAATTAGCGAAAAGCTATCCGAGGAAGTTGGTCTATTGAGAGGAGATCTGAAACAATTGGACTCCAGACTGGATAAGGTGGAACACTGCCAGGAGGAAGACAGGTCAGTTATACAACAGCTGACCCATCGCTTGCAAGCACAGGAGGCTGCTAACAACAGCCTGACCCTTCATCTTGAGGACTTGGAAAACCGCAATAGGCGGAACAACATCCGCATTCGGGGTCTCCCTGAAGCAACCCGAACAGAAGACCTAATGCCAACACTACAGGGCATCTTCTCTGCGCTGCTTGGAGAACATTCGGAAGGGGATTGATCGAGATTGATCGAGCGCACAGGGCCATCGCTCCTCCCCCCCGACCGGGTGACCCTCAAAGAGACGTCATCTGCAGAATTCACTTTTATCAGGAGAAAGAGGCGATTATGGCGGCGGCTAGAAGGAAGGGTCCCCTTGACTTCGATGGCGTGGAGTTGCATTTTTATTCTGACCTCTCAAGATCCACCTTGGCAAGACGGAGAGCCCTTCGCCTGCTACTGGAGATGCTCAAACAAAACAACGTGACGTATTGGTGGGGCTACCCCTTTTCTCTGGTCGCTTCCAAGGGGGGCAAAACCTTCACACTTCGCAGGCATGAGGACTTACCGGTTTTTCTTAAACAGTTTGGACTTCGACCTCTTCAGATCCCGGACTGGCTGGTTGCCACCCCTTACCCATATCCTGCACAGGTCAGAGGACGTAGGCCTTCTCAGCCCCCAGACATGTGAGTCTGGCTGGAAGTGATCGATGGATCTGTTTTCACCGTGCTGTAGGGGACATTGCTATATATGATGGACCTCCCCCCCCCCCCCTCCGTTCTTGCCTCCGATCGGGTCATACGGACTTCCTTCCGATAGGTCGTATGCTTGCTTTTATAATTTGTATTGCTATGTATATATTTGTTTGTTTACACTGAGACGTCATCAAAGAGACGTCATCTGCAGAATTCACTTTTATCAGGAGAAAGAGGCGATTATGGCGGCGGCTAGAAGGAAGGGTCCCCTTGACTTCGATGGCGCGGAGTTGCATTTTTATTCTGACCTCTCAAGATCCACCTTGGCAAGACGGAGAGCCCTTCGCCCGCTACTGGAGATGCTCAAACAAAACAACGTGACGTATTGGTGGGGCTACCCCTTTTCTCTGGTCGCTTCCAAGGGGGGCAAAACCTTCACATTTCGCAGGCATGAGGACTTACCGGTTTTTCTTAAACAGTTTGGACTTCGACCTCTTCAGATCCCGGACTGGCTGGTTGCCACCCCTGACCCATATCCTGCACAGGTCAGAGGACGTAGGCCTTCTCAGCCCCCAGACATGTGAGTCTGGCTGGAAGTGATCGATGGATCTGTTTTCACCGTGCTGTAGGGGACATTGCTATATATGATGGACCTCCCCCCCCCCTCCGTTCTTGCCTCCGATCGGGTCATACGGACTTCCTTCCGATAGGTCGTATGCTTGCTTTTATAATTTGTATTGCTATGTATATATTTGTTTGTTTACACTGCCTTAAATGCTGGGTTTTGTAGTTTTCACAGAGGCCTTTGCATCGCACTCTTGTGGTCGGCGTTGCTCCTTGAGCTGAGAGCTGGGGGGGGGGCCGTGGTCTGAGCGGAGACTGGCGGGTGGCACTTGTGCTGCGGTCTCCCCTCCCGGGTTCGGGGGCCGGCGCCGACCATTTGAGGGGGGGGAGGGTTGAACCATGGGCCTTGATTGGCTTGCCTTGTTGCCTGTTGATTGTCTCTTTCCCTTTTAGCAGACGGACGAGTCTTGGATTCATGTATTCAAGTAGTTGGTTATTAGGTATCTTATTTTTAGTTTAAACTCAGGGTTGCATACGCATTGTTATGATAAGGTATTAAATCTTGGTGGCGGCCGGGGGCTGGCGCTGGACCCGTGTGAGTCGAACGCACCTTTGCGGAAGGCGGCTGGCCTCTCGGTCCCCACTGGCGGGTTCTTGTTCCCATTTTTGGGGGTGGGGAGGCGTCGCTGGCTCCTCTGATCCCTCGTGGGTGGGGAATTCCCCACCCTCGTACACACCGGGCTTCCGGACCGCCCTCCTGCTTACTCTTCGTGGCCGGGGGGCGTCTTTGGAACCTCGTTGGCTGTTGTTTTATGTTCAGGTTTGAGGGAGCTGTTCCCTGATCTCAGGTTTGGGACGGTTCCTGGTACTACCTTTTCTCTCTCTTTTTCTGTATTAGTTTTCTTTCTTCCCGTCCTTCCCTCCCTACCACTAACCCCTCCCATCCCCGTCCCTCCTTTCCTTCCCCCCAGAGATTATAGTGACCCCGGGGCTAGTGACCATGACCGGGGATCGCGGTACCATGCGGAGTTCTTGCGCTAGCGATGTGCTTAGCCCTCCTTTCACTAGTGATTTCGTTAAATGCTAGAGGACTGAACACCCCTATTAAGAGATCCAAATTAACAAAGGAACTGTCCAGACATAAAGCAAATTTTGCCTTCATACAGGAGATGCATTTTAAGGGTGACGCGGCTCCTAGACTGTCCTCCAGGTCCTTCTCCCAGTCCTATGCAAGCAATGCTCCAGATGTTAAAGTGAGGGGGGTGGCGATTCTGATCGCTAAGAATACCCCTTTTCGGGTCTCGGACAAAATATCGGATGGGCAGGGCAAATATTTGATTCTCAAGAGCTCCTTGTATAACAAAAAATATATGTTGGCGGTCGCTTATGCCCCTAATTCGGGACAGGTGGCTTTTCTGGAGTCTTTTGTTGACAGGCTCCTGGCAGTGCAGGAGGGGCCCATTATTCTTGGAGGGGATCTGACCTTGTTGGACTCATCTACAGGGCGATTGGCCCTGGCATACGCGGCATTGCGGAAAATAAAAAAGCTCCTTCAAAAAGCTCAGCTCTGTGATCCGTGGCGAATTAGTCACCACACCACTAAGGATTATTCCTTTTTTTCTGCGGGACATGCCACGTATTCTAGGATCGACTATGTTCTGGTATCCCACTGCCTTTTGCCTCACACAAAGGACGCCAAAATAGAATCTACAATTATATCAGATCACTCCCCTGTAGCGCTCTCTCTCAGGTTGGCTGGGGGCTCTAGGGGGGAATGGACATGGAGGCTAAATGAGTCCCTTTTGCAGAATGGGCCGCTGGTGGCTGACCTTCAAAAGGTCATTAAGGAATACTTTGAACTTAACAAAAGCATTGATACTTCTCCATTTAATAATTGGCAGGCCCACAAGGCAGTCATTAGGGGCATATTCATCAGGCACGCCACTCAGATAAAGAGGGACAGGGAGCGGGAGCTGCAGAAACGACTGGAGAGGGTTCAGGAGCTGGAGAGATCAAATAAAGCCTCATTGGCCAAAAGTAATCTTCTAGAGCTGTCTGAGGCCAGGGCGGCCCTGAACTCTCTCCTGTCCTCCAGAGCTGCTTATATTATAAAGAGATGTAAGAGGATGTATTTTGAATGGGGGAACAAAAGCAGTGCACTCTTGGCGAGAGCCCTCCGAAAGCAGCAATCACTAAATTATATTGAAGCTATTATTGATGAGCAGCAAAAAAAGCTCCATAACACCCCAGATATTGCAGGGACCTTCCAGGCCTTTTACCAAAATCTATACAATATCCGTCCTGATGGGGCAGACCAGAGTCAGGGGCGCTTGGCGCAAATAAAGAGATACATTGGGGAATCTGGAATGCCGGTATTGAGGGGGGAGGAGAGGGATGTCCTTGAAAACCCAATTTCTATGGAGGAGCTGAAAGTCGCTGTCTTAGGCTCGCCAAATGGAAAGGCCGGGACCTGACGGATTCTCTATCAGGCATTATAAACAATTTATTCCTCTCCTTGGCCCACATTTTCTCTCTGCCTTTAATTCGCTCCTGGCGTCCCCTGCCCAAGCCACTATCCCGAGTGAAATGCTAACCGCTTATGTTACTATAATACAAAAGCCCGGGAAGGATCCACTCGCCTGTGGCAGTTATAGGCCCATTTCATTACTAAATGTGGACCTTAAGCTCTTTGCGAAGGTTCTGGCAAATAGGCTGTCGGGGCTGCTCCCGGGGCTGGTGGACGGCGATCAGTCGGGCTCTATCCCCGGGAGGGAAGCCCGCGATAATACAATCAGATTATTGAATCTTCTTCATAGGGTCAAACGGACCGGGGAGGCCGGCTGTTCTGCTGTCCACCGACGCCGAGAAGGCCTTTGACCGGGTGAGCTGGCAGTTTATTACAGCTGTTCTGGAACACATTGGATTGGGGCCTGGGGCACTGCAATTGGTTATGGCCCTCTACTCTGATCCCTCGGCAAGAATCAAGGTAAATGGCACCCTATCGGGACGAGTTGACATTAGGAATGGTACCAGACAGGGATGCCCCATCTCTCCCTTGATTTTTGCGTTATCTATGGAACCTTTTTTGTGCAGGATCAGGAGTCAGGGGGATATCCGAGGGATCACAATCGGATCAGCCACACATAAAATCTCAGCCTATGCGGATGACCTACTCTTCTTCCTCACGAACCCGTCAGTGGGCATCCCAGTGTTACTGAAGGAATTTGAGAGGTTTGGTATGCTCTCCTTCTTAAAGATAAACTATGACAAGTCGGAGGCTCTGGGGGTGAACCTCCCCAGAGAGACGGAAGCTCTCCTCAAAACGTCATTTCCATTTAGATGGCCCCCTTCGGCCATTACATATCTAGGTACTAAAATTACAAAATCAGTGGACGGGATTTACACTGCAAACTTTGGCCCCCTCCTTTCTAGAATTAAGTTGGATTTAGCAAACTGGGACCTCCCTACCTTCTCGTGGCTGGGCAGGATAAGCATTATTAAAATGACGATCTTACCCAAAATTCTTTACTTGCTTCAAACCCTCCCTGTACATATCCCTAGAGCATACTTTAAATCCCTGAATTCGATTTTTGTAATTTATCTGGCAGGGACGGAAACCAAGACTGAAACTGCGACTTCTCTTTAAACCGCGACAGGCTGGGGGATTAGCTTGCCCTGACCTGTTTCAGTATTGGCGCGCTGTTCATCTCCAACGCATATTAGATTGGCACCACCACAGAGCGAGAAAGAAAAGGGTGGACCTAGAGGCGACCTGGCTGCAAACACCTCTGAGGGATGTGGCTTGGGTGGCTGGTACGGGGAGAACCCTTGTAAAAGACCACCCGCTCATAGCAACCTCCCTTGGAGTCCTTGATAACATTAGAGAAAGGGCGGAGATATCGCCGTGGCCGACCCCTCTGGTCCCGCTGGTCCGCAACCCATCCCTCCCAATTGGCATTCTCCCCTGGCTTAGAGAGACCTTTCGTGAAAAAGGTGTCCCGAGAGGGATGGACCTCATATCGCCTTCCGGTTGGACGCGGTTAGAGGATCTCAGAAAGAGGTGGGACACGCACCTGTTTGATCAATGGCTTTTGTTCACCTTTTCGGAGCTTCCTTCTGAGTCTGGGGCCCAGACAGGCGCTGACCAGGGCCCTTACCCCCTTTGAGCAGTTGGCTTTTGAGCGGAACCCTCCTCCGAAACTTGTGTCTCAATTATATGCTTTGTTGGGGAGCTCTGAGAAAGCTGACTTGCCTCGCTTTTGTGCGGACTGGGAGGGGGACCTGAACAGGCAGTTGACGGAGGACCAGTGGAGATACATATTTCTAGCAACTCATAAGACCTCGATATCCTCTAAGA
This sequence comes from Gastrophryne carolinensis, assembly GCA_027917425.1. Taxonomy (NCBI): domain Eukaryota; kingdom Metazoa; phylum Chordata; class Amphibia; order Anura; family Microhylidae; genus Gastrophryne; species Gastrophryne carolinensis. Next base: position 25,440,569 of record CM051237.1, read on the forward strand.
CACAGGAAAGGAGGAAACAAATTATAAATACCTCACACGGTGGTATTATACTGCATAGGATAGCCCCATCTGTCCCTGTAGATTGTTGGAGATGCCGGCAAGTGATGAGGAGCTTTTTCCATATATTTTGGGACTGTCCCAAGATAGTGCCCTTTTGGCAATCTGTAGCCAGAATCACTGGGGAGATTGTGGGCCGTCCGGTGCCCCGGGACCCCTCTCTGCTTTTCCTGCACTTGGCGGATGTCCCTGAGGCATCTCATTAATGCAGCAAAGGCTGTCGTCCCAAGACTATGGAGATCGGAGGTGACCCCCTCGGTGACGGACTGGGTGGGAGAAATCACCCATGTCATGGAAATGGAGGAGCTTACCGCCGCTATCCATGAGAGCATGCAACAATTCTTGCAGACTTGGACGCCATGGTTCCTTTTTAGAGATACAGACAGATTCAAACAGCTCACAGTTGTTGGCCCCCGGGGGGGGGACCTTAACTCCTCCTGCAATTTTACTTGCTTCAAGCTACGCCTGGTTTATATAAGATGTGTAGAGAGGGGCTGAGGACTCCTGGTTGGTGCTTGGGATTGCACCCTGGTGAGTTGATGTACCTAGCATCCCCTCCCTACCTTCCCCTTCCACCCCTATCTCCCCCCTTCCCTTCTTTCCTTTGTTCCTTTCCTTAGTCTTCCATCTCTTGTCATCTTTTTCTCTCTCTTTCTGATCTCTATTGTGCTGAGCCAGCTCGCTCCAGAGCAAGATGATTAAAATCGGTCCTGTTGTGGCTCTCCCCCTGCGTCGGTGGGGCCCGCCGCGGGCGCTAGTCGCCTGGTTCCCGCGTGGGTCTGTTGCCGAACCGGGTGGACAGTAAATAGCACACATCATATGTCATACTCTGTCTTTATTAGAAATGAGCATTTGTTAACGGTTCTTAACTTTCTACACGTGTATCTTAATTGACTGTATATGCATTGGCTTGCTCTGTAAAGTCACAACATTGTACCTGTTTCTTCACTTCTGTGCTGACTTAATAATGACTTAGGAAAAATGCTTGTTCAGCTGCAAGAGTCCAAGTCCTTATTTTAAAGTTCCGCTGACTGCCACCACAGTGGTGCACCGCCCAAAATCAATAAAGCTGTGCTACACTGTAAGTAACGAAATAATGCAAAAAGTTGGGCTCATGGACCCTAGTCCAGAAACCCAAGCAACAGGAGCACCAATACAATCAATGATAATAAAAATTGCTATTTATTATACAAAATCTCATTAGATCAAAAGGACAAAGACATAACATGCAATACAAAACACGTTAAAAACACTGGCTATCCCCAATTTATAGATATACAAGTAATGATATAAAAATGTGTAATAAGTGTTAAAAAATATTGAAATCAATCTCGGTCATAGACACAAAATACCAAATGCCTTCCCTACTCCTCACCTCACGTGATTTTTCTGCTGTCCGGCTAAGTATTTGCCTCCCTGCTTGCTCTATTTTTGCTAGTCTATTTGGATATGTCTGTTTTGTATTTGGTATTTTGTGTCTATGACCGAGATTGATTTCAATATTTTTTAACACTTATTACACATTTTTATATCATTACTTGTATATATATAAATTGTTCACTCATTGTATAGATTACACATTCACTGAACTCTTAGGATTTGTTATTGTTGATATGAATATGAATTGCGGTTGGTGATTTATGCATTGTCACTTTATTAATTTAGATTCAGTGGGGGGCCCCCCCTCTCCTCCTTTTTTTGGGGAGGGGTTTTTTTCTGTGCCGGCACAATAACAGTGGTTGTGTTAACGTTTCAATAGAATAGGAGTTTTCCAGGTATATGTTGCTGCGTTGGCAGCACTGGATGTATTTTGGGGATAGGCAGTGTTTTTAACGTGTTTTGTATTGCATGTTATGTCTTTGTCCTTTTGATCTAATGAGATTTTGTATAATAAATAGCAATTTTTATTATCATTGATTGTATTGGTGCTCCTGTTGCTTGGGTTTCTGGACTAGGGTCCATGAGCCCAACTTTTTGCATTAAAGTGCCGCTGACACGTGTTTCGGTTTGAAAAAACCTTCCTCAGAGCGTATTTAATAGAGCGATGTCCAGCTGTACGGATGAAGTGCGGTGCATTTTTCCTAAGGATACTCTGCATATAAACCCCAGATCGGGACTTGTACTGCATATGAAGTGCCTCATATACTCTTAAAGGTATAGCAACCACTCATCCTCTTGATCATTATCTCGTCTTTAAACCACCCCTTTTATGCTTACCTTGCAAAAATCTTGGTATTCTCATCAAATCATACTGTGTGCAACCAACCAATAGTAGATTCCAGGATATCTATCACTGTACATATTTTGTATATAGTGTATATAGTAGTGTATTGTCCTTTTCGCCGATGTGTAATTTCTATGGCCCTTATTTAACAAGGGATAGCGCCAGGTAGCGAATGGTGAGCGAACGGTAATGACGGTCACCGCCACGAGAACGCCGGCTCTCCTCCGCAATCACACATTTATCAAGCCGATCCTGCTTAGCGACTGACAGAGCGCCAGATAGCGAAGCATTCATCATTATTCCAGCCTCACCCCACAGCGCCAGCGAGCAACCTTGAACAGCGCAAGGTATGACCTCTCGCTATGCATTTCAATGGAGCAATCTTTAAATATTCTTAATTAATTGCTATTAATGTTTTTTTTTTTTTTTTTTTTTAATGGTAAAAATTCTGTGACCACTTCTGCAATGTTAGATATTTTTTTTAAGGTAAAAAAAAAAAAAAAAATTTGTGCAGAATTGATATTACAGGTCTGATATTAATGTATTCATATTATAAAATGTTTTTAAAAACCGTTTTTTTTTTTCAAAAATATGGTTGTTTGGGGGTTAAAAAACTACTTTTAACCCATCGCCTCCAGCGCTCTGGGGTTTAAACAAGCATTTCACAGCGCGAGAATTTTTGGAGCGTGATTTGTTAATGAATATGCTGGGAGCCGTTCGCTATGGCCATTCGCTGTCATGCGCTCCCATACAGCGCGGAACCTGTCAAACAGCGACCCCTAACCCCGTATTCAACATTACGGCAAACCGACTGAGTCGCTGTCAACAGCCGAACAACGGCCAAGCACAGCGAATACTAGCGGGCGCTGTGAAAATACCGCTACTGTCGCTCATCTGTCGCTACCTGACGCTATTAATGAATCGGCCTCCCCGTGTACCTTAGCTATCACTGCAAATAGATAATTGATGTATAAAAATAAATGCACTTTTTTTGCAACACCCAGTTTGGTATTCAGGTGTGCATTCATAACATACGGTTCTTGTTAGTATTAGGATCTTGATCCTAGAATATTTGAATAGCACCCATATGATCATTTATTATTGCACAATGCTTTAAAGTGGACCAACACCCAGGATTTTGACTATCCTGGGTGTTGGTCCACTTAGGTGGGGCACCCCGATCGGGGGTGCCCCGCTGTCTGAAACCCCCCCGATCGCCGCAAAAACTCACCTCTCCCCGCTCCCACGTGACCTCGTCCGGCCAATGACAGCGCTCAGAGCAGCTCTGGTATGCGCGTCCAAAGCTGCTTGGACGCGCATACTAGAGCGCTGTCATTGGCCGCGTCTCTCGCTTCCCTCTAACAGGGAGCGCTCCTGCGCCGGCCATTCACAAAACGGCCGGCGCGGGAGCGCGCCCTGCTAGAGGGAAGCGAGAGACGCGGCCGCGTCTCGCGCATGCGCCGTTGGATCGCCGGTAAGGTGAGGATTGTGGGCCTCCTGGGGGGTTCCTCCCCGCGGGACATCCCGATTTCGGATGCCCCGCGGGGAGGGATCTGATCGGTCCGGGAATCTTATAGATTTCCGGGCCGATACCCCCTGGGTGTTGGTCCACTTTAAATTGAGTGTGCTTACCAATCATTTTTTAATTACTTTCCTAAGCTCTTTGTCGCCGCTCTGCCAGAGGCCTAGAGCACAAGGCAGCTTCTCTTTCTTTTCCCAGAGGGGACAGCACAGCAGAAACAGAACAGAAATGATGCTAGTTTTGTTCTGTTCCCGTCCAGACGGAGAAAACGTTTGCACAGCCACAAGGGGCATCGCTGGTGCACTGCAGTCGTAATGCGGGCATCTGTGATGGGCAGAGGCCACAACATTTTGCCCAGCGGCTCAAAATCGGCCCCTGGGGAGGGATACTGATTGCCCCCCCCCCCCCGGTCAGACCCCCCCCTTGCGGCCGCACACCCTAAAGGCTGGCCCTGACTACTCAGAATATGTTGACCCATCCATTCATTTCAAGATTCAGTGTCTGTATAGCAAACACTAATTACATATATATTTTATATTTATATTGTCAGGATCAGAGGGATGAGGCCACTGCAAGCCAGTAGTTCAACTCAACACGCTGATTATTCAATTTGCATGGGAACAAAACAAACTCCTTTCTTCGGCTCTGTCCTAAGGCTCTGTCCCCACCTCTCCATTCCGTTAAAGTGGACCAAAACTCACCCTGGAACCTCAGACTCCGGGACAGGCTCAATCATTACCCCTGGGGCACGCTGAACTGAGATTTCCCACTGTGTAAAACACCCCAGGGCACGCAGTAATCTCACCTTTCCCCTGAGCCCATGACGCACTTGGACTTCCCTGCTTGGCTGTGCGCGGCCCCGTCCGGCTGTGCAGGGCCGAGTGATGTAGGCACAGCTCGGGGATAGGATTCGAGCGGGCTGCTCTAGCTGCACTGTGGGCCAGAGAACAGGTAAGTGGACGCTGCCACCTGCAGAGTTTCACACTTTAAATCTATGAGATTCCCGGGCCGATCCATTCACTCCCCGCGGGGCATCCCAAATCAGGATGCCCTGCTTTGTGAAACCCCCCCCAGGTCACCTGCTACACTTACCTTGATCCCGGTCCAACGGCGCATGTGTGGGCCGCATCCCCGCGATCCCTCTAGCAGGGCACGTGCATACACAAATGGCCGGCGCGTACATGCTCACTGTTAGAGGGAAGCGGAGGATGCGGCCACCAGCGCGCTCAGAGCCGCCGAGCTAAGACGCCGCTTAGACGGGCAAAGCTCAGCGGCTCCGAGCGTGCTGATTGGATGAGCGCCCGTGCATGCGCCATAGGACCACGTCGGGGTGAGTTGATGCGAGCGATCTGGGGGATTTCACAAAGGGGGAGTGCACCAAAACCCAGGATAGTCAAAATCCCAGGTATTCTTTTTTTATAGAAAGAATATTTTTTGCACAATAAGTAAATGGTAAAGGCTATGGTACATTGCGTTATACATGCATTGCGCTTGCGTTGCTATAGACTTCTAATGACCTGCGCTGTTAAAACGTTGTGCTCAAAATGGTGTCTGCAGCGCTTTTCTAATACGTTGCGCAACGCAGCGCAGATGTGTCAACGGTGAAACTGACCTTTTCCCCCTAGTCCAGCAGCTTCATCCTTGGTGACGCGTACGTGCTCATGCCCCCACACGCTCCCCATAAAACGCGCTTGTGCCCCACGCGCTCCTCATAAAACGCGTACGTGCACCACGCGCTCCTCATAAAACGCGCTCGTGCCCCACACGCTCCCCATAAAACGCGCTCATGCCCCGCGCACTCCCCATAAAACGCACTCATGCCCCACGCGCTCCCCATAAAATGCGCTCATTCCCAACGCGCTCCTCATAAAATGCGCTCATGTCCCACACGCTCCCCATAAAACGCACTCATGCCCTACGCGCTCCCCATAAAACGCGCTCATGCCCCACGCGCTCCCCATAAAACGCACTCATGCCCCACGCGCTCCCCATAAAATGCGCTCATTCCCAACGCGCTCCTCATAAAACGCGCTCGTGCCCCACACGCTCCCCATAAAACGCACTCATGCCCCACGCGCTCCCCATAAAATGCGCTCATTCCCAACGCGCTCCCCATAAAACGCGCTCATGCCCCATGCGCTCCCCATAAAACGCGCTCATGCCCCACACGCTCCCCATAAAACGCGCTCATGCCCCACACGCTCCCCATAAAACGCGCTCATGCCCCACGCGCTCCCCATAAAACGTGATCATGCCCCATGCGCTCCCCATAAAACGCGCTCATGGCCCACACGCTCCCCATAAAACGCACTCATGCCCCACGCGCTCCCCATAAAATGCGCTCATTCCCAACGCGCTCCCCATAAAACGCGCTCATGCCCCATGCGCTCCCCATAAAACGCGCTCATGCCCCACACGCTCCCCATAAAACGCGCTCATGCCCCACGCGCTCCCCATAAAACGTGATCATGCCCCATGCGCTCCCCATAAAACGTGATCATGCCCCATGCGCTCCCCATAAAACGCGCTCATGGCCCACACGCTCCCCATAAAACGTGCTCATGCCCCACACGCTCCCCATAAAACGCGCTCTGGGAGAGTCAAAATGCTTGGTTTTGTTCCGCTTTAAGGTTTTGCAGTGGTCATTGTGTAGGAGGGGGGGTTGTCAGAGTGCGCTCCAGGCCAGCCTCACACTTATTAGCAAGGAAATGGGTGTGGGTCCGGTTTAAGAACTACGCAAAGATAAATGATAAGCGTTCCACAATAAAGAATTTGGTGTTGGTGTGCAGTGGCATCGTGATCATTGTCCCCCATCCATTGAGATTGTGTATGTATTACTTTATTTGTACATACCTCCCAAATGTCCCTGATTTGGAGGGACTGTCCCTCTTTTGAGTCCATGCCCCTTGTTCTCATTTGTCCCTCTTTGATGTGTAACATGCAGATCTGCAGCAAATAATTTGCCAAAGTGTTTCTATTGTTGGAACGGTTACATCCTATCAGTCCCTCAATGAGGGGCGTGGCTTCATTTACATATATGTATATATATATTGTTTCTATAGCAACGCCCACCAGTGAGCTAAGGCCACGCCCTCCCTGCTTGTAAGCGAGCGCTGCTTCTCCTAAGAAAAAAAAACGTGTCAGCCATTTTGTTGTAGCCCTGGCGGTGACCTATTTTACATTGTGATTAATGCAGTTACTTATATTTATAATGACAAAGAATGTGCAGAATTCCATTTTCTTGAAGCTCTGGTGTAATGACAAGGCTGAGGAGAGGGAGGTGTCCCCACTGGAGGCGGCGGCCATGTTGGTATAGACACAGGACAGAGCTACAGGCCTCACACAGGAAGCAGGTAATAATGATTTCTCTTATTACTATGTTATTTATTCCTGAGGGGAATCGCTATGAATGCTGCTAATATTCCGAGTAATAGATGGCTTATCTTGCACACTGACCTCTAGAACTAGAAATATAGTCCTGAGGATGAGAGGGAGAAGACATTAATGGGGTTGAGGACAAGGAAAAGAATGTGGGCAGATAAGATGTTGCATCTGGGTTGGAACATTCGTACCCGCAATGAAATGCAGGAAAGGGCCTGTTTGGAGAGAGGGTTAAAGTGCTACAGCGGGTAAAGGTAAGTGTTACACCATTGTGTGGGGCCACATTTGGCGCTGTCCTAATCCATACCCCCAACTGTCCCGATTATCCCGGGACCGCCCCGATTTATATTACCTGGTCCTGCGGCGCATGCTCTTGTCCCACGCCGTCGCCGGGAGGTTGCCGCGGCCGGGAGTCTGAGGACAGGGTTTATTCTCTTCTGTTATTTCATTGGTGGTTCAGTGGTTGGGGGCGGGACTCCAGCACAGGAGGGGAAATGGCCACACTGGTGTGTGTATTTGTTTATGTGTGTGTGTGTGTTTGTGTCTGTGTGTTTGTGTCTGTGTGTGTGTGTCTGTGTGTGTGTGTCTGTGTGTGTGTGTGTGTGTGTGTGTGTGTGTGTGTGTGTGTGTGTTTGTCTGTCTGTCTGTCTGTGTGTGTTTGTGTCTATCTGTGTGTTTGTGTCTATCTGTGTGTGTGTGTCTATCTGTGTGTGTTTGTGTCTGTGTGTGTGTGTGTGTGTGTGTGTGTGTGTGTGTGTGTGTGTGTCTATGTGTGTGTGTTTGTGTCTGTGTGTGTGTGTGTCTATGTGTGTGTGTTTGTGTCTATGTGTGTGTGTGTGTCTATCTGTGTGTCTATGTGTGTGTGTTTGTGTCTGTGCGTCTATGTGTGTGTTTGTGTCTATCTGTCTGTGTGTGTTTGTGTCTGTGTGTGTCTATGTGTGTGTGTTTGTGTCTATGTGTGTGTGTTTGTGTCTATCTGTGTGTGTGTGTTTGTGTCGCCCCTAACTGGTTGTGTAATGAAGGATCCCCTATTTAATTCTTAGGTGGTGTTTCCCTTTAAGGGCGTGGCTGAGGGTGTGGCTGGGGGTGTGGCTAGGTGTGGCTTCTTTTATCCCTCTTTACGCCTTTCAAAAGTTAGGAGTTATGCTAATCTGTTTTGTGTTTTTAAATTAAAGCAGAAATGGGATATCGAGGGTGACAGACATTCTCGTTTTCATGCCGCCCTCCAATTGGCTCAGCAGAGCGGGACAGGATTGCTGGTCCCTCCCTCCTCCTCCTCCTCCAAATTCATCATATTGCTGTCAGCACAGAGCCTTTTTTTCACCCTGAATAAGAGCGTATCTTATATGTTTCCCCCCCTGTACATACAGATTGCCCACATTAATCCGGACCTTCACCCTAAATAAAAGCCTATCTTATATGTTCCCCCTCCCCTGTACATACAGATTGTTCACATTAACCCGGACCTTCACCCTGAATAAGAGCCTATCTTATATGTTTCCCACACCCTGTACATACAGATTGCTCACATTAATCCGGACCCTCACCCTGAATAAGAGCCTATCTTATATGTTTCCCCCCTGTACATACAGATTGCTCACATTAATCCGGACCCTCACCCTGAATAAGAGTCTATCTTATATGTTTCCCACACCCTGTACATACAGATTACTCACATTAAAAATCATCCTACCTGCATCTATTGCATTTTCTGAGATTTTAAACATCCAAGATGGTGGCCCATGGAGGTGCAGGTTGCCTGCAAACAGGAAGTGCCTTCTGACTGTGCTGCTCTGCATTCTGGGATTGCTGACCTTTTCCTGACCCCAGCTCTGCTCAGTCTGTGTAAAGCACAGCTATAACCCCGCCCCTGCACTTTTGACCCCTCTTCTCTCTGAGCCAAGATGGCGGCGCCCGTATCCTCGAGTGCTGAACAGAGTTGCAGGCCAGTGAAGGAAAGAATAAAAAGTAAATGAGTAAAAACATTAAATATATGAATTTTAGATGCTGTGGAATAGTTTTTAAAGGTTTGGGCTTTTCATTAAATGATGCTGAAGGTCTGGTTTAATTTAGAATCATAAAACAGTTTCGGACAACGCCAACTGTGCTCCGACGCAATGGTGTAACAATTACCTTTGCCTACAGTATCACTTCAACCGGACCTTCACCATGATTTAATGAAAAGCCCAAACTCTTAAAAAACGGTTCCCCAGCATCTAAAATTAATATATTTTAAGTTTTTAGTCACTAACTTATTATTCTTTCCCCCACTGGGCTGCAACTCTGTTCAGGACTTTAGGATACGGGCGCCGCCATCTTGACTCAGGAGCATCACACTTACTGAGGAGAGGAGAGTGGGATAAAGTACAGGGGGCAGGTTATAGCTGTGCTTTGCTCAGACAGAGCAGAGCTGGGGTCAGGTAAAGGTCAGCAGTCCCAGAATGCAGAGCGGCACAGTCAGAAGGCACTTCCTGTTTGCAGGCTGCCTGAAAAAGATGGCGGCTTCCATGAGCCGCCATCTTGGATGTTTAAAGGCTCATAACCTGCAGTAGATGCAGGTAGGATGATTTTTAATGTGGGCAATCTGTATGTACAGGGTGTGGGAAACATATAAGATAGGCTCTTATTCAGGGTGAGGGTCCGGATTAATGTGGGCAATCTGTATGTACAGGGTGTGGGAAACATATAAGATAGGCTCTTATTCAGAGTGAAGGTCCGGATTAATGTGAGCAATCTGTATGTACAGGGGGGAAACATATAATATAGACTCTTATTCAGGGTGAAGGTCCGGATTAATGTGAGCAATCTGTATGTACAGGGGGGAAACATATAAGATAGGCTCTTATTCAGAGTGAAGGTCCGGATTAATGTGAGCAATCTGTATGTACAGGGTGAGGGAAACATTCAAGATAGGCTCTTATTCAGGGTGAAGGTCCGGATTAATGTGAGCAATCTGTATGTACAGGGGGGAAACATATAAGATAGGCTCTTATTCAGAGTGAAGGTCCGCTTTAAGGGGACGTCTAAGTCCGCACTGAAGGCTGCATCCCCCGCTTCCCTCTAACATGGCCATTCACAGATGCGCTGGCGCGGTCACATGTCCTGCTAGAGAGGAGGCGGGGACACGGCCCGCGTCGGAGTGGGAATAAAGGTGAGTGAACGTGGCGATCGGGGGGATATCACACAGCGGGGAATCGATCGGCCCAGGAATCTCATAGATGGAGGTGGGTTTGAGACACTTTCAGGACTTTTTCTGCAGGTGGCGGTGGCATCTGTCACACGAACTACTGTTATTATTTGTCTTCCAGTGTGAGCTCTACAGAGCAACAGGAAACCAACTCTGATATACAGAGGACGATCATTGGGGACGCGAGGATCTCCATCCACAGGGACACCATAATGGGGGATCAGCGCCTCCTCCAATCACAGGGTAAGAACCCCCCCAACCTGTTTCACAACCCCCCACTAGTTCTTTTCTCTTTAGTTATTAGGATTGGGGCCCCCTTCATGTGGCACCTTGGATTGGAATGGCTGCCCGGATGGGAGGCTCCTAGATCAGGGACAATCCCTCCTTTCCCTCAAGTAATCCTCTGGTTCTAAAATAATTAGAATAATTAATAATTAGAATACACAGAGCAAGTGATTAGTTAACGAAAAATACAATTATTATCAGTTGGCCCAAATCAGCCATAAAAAAATCTGATGTCAAAGTCCCTTAAAGTGGACCAACACCCTCCCATGATCGGCCCGGGAATCTATAAGATTCCCAGACTGATCAGACCCCTGACTGCGGGGCACCCCGATCGCTCTGTGAAACCCCCCAGAAACCCCTAAATCCCTACCTGATCCTTGATCCAGCGGCGGCCGCCACCGCCTCGCGCGCGTCCCTCTAGCAGGGCGCGCTCCAGCGCTGGCTGTTTGTGAATGACCGGCGGGGGCGCGCGCCCTGTAAGAGTGACGCGCGGGAGGCGGCGGGCGTGCTCTCTTGTCCGTCGGCGGGGATTGGCTGCGGCGGTTACGTGGGAGCGGGGAGAGGTGAGATTTTGGGGCTTTCTGGGGGGTTTCACCCCCTGATCGGGGTGCCCCACCGAAGTGGACCAAAGCCCAGGATAGTCAATATCCTGGGTGTTGGTCCACTTTAATTATATACATGAGTTTATTAATTATATACATGAGTTTATTAATTATATACAGGAGTTTATTAATTATATACAGGAGTTTATTATTAATTATATACATGAGTTTATTAATTATATACATGAGTTTATTAATTATATACATGAGTTTATTAATTATATACATGAGTTTATTATTAATTATATACATGAGTTTATTAATTATATACATGAGTTTATTAATTATATACAGGAGTTTATTATTAATTATATACATGAGTTTATTAATTATATACATGAGTTTATTAATTATATACATGAGTTTATTAATTATATACATGAGTTTATTATTAATTATATACATGAGTTTATTAATTATATACAGGAGTTTATTAATTATATACAGGAGTTTATTAATTATATACATGAGTTTATTATTAATTATATACATGAGTTTATTAATTATATACATGAGTTTATTAATTATATACATGAGTTTATTAATTATATACAGGAGTTTATTATTAATTATATACAGGAGTTTATTATTAATTATATACATGAGTTTATTATTATATACATGAGTTTATTATTAATTATATACATGAGTTTATTATTATATACATGAGTTTATTATTAATTATATACATGAGTTTATTAATTATATACAGGAGTTTATTAATTATATACAGGAGTTTATTAATTATATACATGAGTTTATTATTAATTATATACATGAGTTTATTAATTATATACATGAGTTTATTAATTATATACATGAGTTTATTAATTATATACATGAGTTTATTATTATATACATGAGTTTATTATTAATTATATACATGAGTTTATTATTAATTATATACATGAGTTTATTATTAATTATATACATGAGTTTATTAATTATATACAGGAGTTTATTAATTATATACATGAGTTTATTATTATATACATGAGTTTATTATTAATTATATACATGAGTTTATTAATTATATACAGGAGTTTATTAATTATATACATGAGTTTATTATTAATTATATACATGAGTTTACTAATTATATACATGAGTTTATTATTAATTATATACAGGAGTTTATTAATTATATACATGAGTTTATTATTAATTATATACATGAGTTTATTATTAATTATATACAGGAGTTTATTAATTATATACATGAGATTATTATTAATTATATACAGGAGTTTCTTAATTATATACATGAGTTTATTATTAATTATATACATGAGTTTACTAATTATATACATGAGTTTATTATTAATTATATACAGGAGTTTATTAATTATATACATGAGTTTATTATTAATTATATACAGGAGTTTATTAATTATATACATGAGATTATTATTAATTATATACAGGAGTTTCTTAATTATATACATGAGTTTATTATTAATTATATACATGAGTTTATTATTAATTATATACAGGAGTTTATTAATTATATACATGAGTTTATTATTAATTATATACATGAGTTTATTAATTATATACATGAGTTTAATGAAGTCCCAGAAATTGACTCGTGGTGTTAAATGTTCAAACTGCAATTTATGCCGGATATCCCAAATCTCATGCAGCAGGTATTCAATAGCGCTCAACCACATAGATATCATCCACCGCGTGCCCTATTTTTGGTCCCCTTACCAGGTGGCGTATGTTGCTACGCCTTACGAATAAGCCACTCCTTGCTCCGTAGCTCAAATCTGATCCTCTTGTTGTTTAGGATGAATACTCATAGATTTTGGGCATGAAGGTGGCTCAATGTGAGTTTTTGCATGAAAGAAATCAATGAAGGAAATATATAGCGTAATATCGCTTTTAATAATAGAAACCTCTAAAAGGTTAAAAATGTGCACTCACATTTAAAATCCTTGATGTACAGCATATAATAACACAGGCGAAGCTCTCGCCCTACTTTCGGTTCACCTCGGCCGCTGGTGTCCACGATGGGGAGAGGGAGTTCGCTTTCAAAAATTGCAAGGTTCCTTTGTTGTATTAGTGCAGGGCTCCGCCTAGTCGCCGTCAATGCATTTCGCTGCGTAACGCAGCTTTATCAAGACTGGCGGCGCGGCGGGCTGTGCTGAAATTTATGATGTTGGAAAAGGGGGCAAGGTCTGTGTGATGGATGGCACGTCGGAGATTATCTTGCTCATGATGTGTTTGAGCGCTATTGAATACCTGCTGCATGAGATTTGGGATATCCGGCATAAATTGCAGTTTGAGAATTTAACACCACGAGTCAATTTCTGGGACTTCATTAAACTCATGTATATCATTAATAAACTCATGTATATCATTAATAAACTCATGTATAGCATTAATAAACTCATGTATATCATTAATAAACTCATGTGTATCATTAATAAACTCATGTATATCATTAATAAACTCATGTATATCATTAATAAACTCATGTATAGCATTAATAAACTCATGTATAGCATTAATAAACTCATGTATAGCATTAATAAACTCATGTATAGCATTAATAAACTCATGTGTATCATTAATAAACTCATGTATAGCATTAATAAACTCATGTATAGCATTAATAAACTCATGTATATCATTAATAAACTCATGTATAGCATTAATAAACTCATGTATAGCATTAATAAACTCATGTGTATCATTAATAAACTCATGTGTATCATTAATAAACTCATGTATAGCATTAATAAACTCATGTGTATCATTAATAAACTCATGTGTATCATTAATAAACTCATGTATAGCATTAATAAACTCATGTGTATCATTAATAAACTCATGTGTATCATTAATAAACTCATGTGTATCATTAATAAACTCATGTGTATCATTAATAAACTCATGTATATAATTAAAGTGGACCAACACCCAGGGGGGATCGGCCCGGGAATCTATAAGATTCCCGGGCTGATCAGATCCCTCCCCGCGGGGCATCCGAAATCGGGATGTCCCGCGGGGTGAAACCCCCCAGGAAGCCCACAGAAGCCTACCTTTTCCCCGTTCCAGCGGCGCATGCGCGTCCGCCACCCCCTCCCGCGCGTCCCTCTAGCAGGGCGCGCTCCCTGTAAGGGGGACGCGCGGGAGGCGGCGGACGCGCTCTACTTGTCCGTTGCTGCCTCTCGTTGTCCGTCCCCGGTGATAGGCTCCAGCGGTCACGTGGGAGCGGGGTGAGGTGAGTTTTCCGGGCGATCGGCGGGGTTTCACACAGCGGGGCATCCCCGATAGTCAAAATCCTGGGTGTTGGTCCACTTTAAGGGACTTTGACATCAGATTTTTTATTTTATTGCTTGCTGAGCCTATTGGGGATATTGGGTTCTTACACGTTTGAGCAGAATTCATACTTTCAACTAATTGTGTAAAATATCTAAATCTTTTAAGGGCGGGTTTTCATTTTCTATATTTTCAGCTAATCCTCTGGTTCTATATTTCTATAATCTACTTGTAATGCTGGTTGGATACTCGTCGATACCTATAGACGAGCCCCCGCTTGCCAGGATGATGGAAATGCCTTACCTGACATGGTCGGTCCCAGAACTAAAAGTTCACCAAAACCCAGAATTTTGACTATCCTGGGTTTTGGTCCACTCCCCAGGGGCACCCCGCTATGTGAAACCCCCCAGATCTCCCACATAAACTCTCCTCACCTGGGTCCTACGGCACATGCGCGGCCGCTCGTCCAATCGGCGCGCTCGGAGCCGCTGAGCAATGCACGCCTGAGTGACGTCTTAGCTCAGCGGCTCCGAGCGCACTGGCGCCCGCATCTCGCGCTTTCCTGTAACGGAGCGCATCCGCGCAGGCCATTTGTGAATAACACGCGCACTGCTAGAGGGATAGCGGGGATGCGGCCCACGTCTGCGCCGTTGGACCGGGATTAAGGTAAGTGTAGCGGGCGACCTGGGAGTTTTCACACAGCGATTTTGGATGCCCCGTGGGGAACGAATGGATCGGCCCGGTAATCCCAGGCTGCTGCAGCTGGGTTTTGGTCCACTTTAAAGTCCTACAGCACGGACATAAAAAAAGTAAAAGGGAACTTACCTTTTTGCCCTGCGCCACTGGTCACTGAAAGTCTGGCGCTCCAGAACTCGCCCAATCAATTTATTGGGACCCCCGCTGCCTCCTGTGCTGTCTGGGGCCTAAAACGGTATTCTCTGGTACTCCGTGCCAGACCACATCCCCACCATCAGTCAGGGGTATGGCCATGCCCCCTTATTCACTACAATGGAGAGAGGGTGTGTAAGACTTCTCCCACTACCTCCATTGCTAATAAATTGAGAGGGCGTGGTCAGAAGGGGTGTGGATTGGCAAGAATCTGGCGATATGATACGTGTCGCGATACATGTATGACGATACAATATATCCCGATTCTATTGCGTGTTTTTTTAATTAAATTTTATTTTAAATTTTTAAAAGTGACATAGGGTCATGACCCCAAAATATGGAGTGAGGTCAGCATAACCAGCCCGGGACCATCTATGGCGGCTTGTAGAACAGGGTTTGGTGGCCCCTGACCCTGCAGGCATCTGACAGCTGAACCGCTGGGAGCCCGGATGACGCCTGCGGAGGGGTGATATTTGACAAAATCTATTTTTTTTTTCTGACACCCCTCACGTTGGTGAGGGGTGTCATCCCACCATCGATCTCGTTATAGGGGCTAATGAGAGGAGGGGTTACTTATAAACCTGAAACTCCTGCCAAGCTTGTGGTTTTCTTCTAGTATATAAATAAAATCCAGGGGTGACAGGTTTAGTGTATCAGGGGTGACAGAACCTGTCACCTGATTTCCTCTTCCTTCAGGGGTGACAGAGCCTGTCACCCGATTTCTTCTTCCTTCAGGGGTGACAGAACCCGTCACCCGATTTTCTCTTCCTTCAGGGGTGACAGCACCTGTCACCCAAATTCCTCTTTTTTCAGGGGTGACAGAACCCATCATCCGATTTCTTCTTCCTTCAGGGGTGACAGAACCTGTCACACTTTTTCCTCTTCCTTCAGGGGTAACAGAACCCGTCACCCGATTTTCTCTTCCTTCAGGGGTGACAGAACCTGTCACCCAAATTCCTCTTTTTTCAGGGGTGACAGAACCCATCATCCGATTTCCTCTTCCTTCAGGGGTGACAGAACCTGTCACCCGATTTCCTCTTCCTTCAGGGGTGACAGAGCCTGTCACCCGATTTTCTCTTCCGTCAGGGGTGACAGAACCTGTCACCCAATTTTCTCTTCCTTCAGGGGTGACAGAACCTGTCACCTGATTTCCTCTTCCTTCAGGGGTGACAGAACCTGTCACCTGATTTCCTCTTCCTTCAGGGGTGACAGAACCTTTCACCCGATTTTCTCTTCCTTCAGGGGTGACAGAACCTGTCACCCGATTTCCTCTTCCTTCAGGGGTGACAGAACCTGTCACCCGATTTTCTCTTCCTTCAGGGGTGACAGAACCTTTCACCCGATTTTCTCTTCCTTCAGGGGTGACAGAACCTTTCACCCGATTTTCTCTTCCTTCAGGGGTGACAGAACGTGTCACCTGATTTCCTTTTCCTTTACAGCCAGGTTTGTTTTTTTTATTTTGACCTCCTAGTCAAAATAAAAAAACAAACCTGGCTTGATATTTCTTAATGCTGAGTGTATAAGTGACCCCTCCCCCCACCATCCAGCCTATTTATATGCATTTTTTTTTTTGTTTGGCCCATTTTTTCGTCATAGTGCTCCTTTAAGGCACTTGGATGCTGCGCTTTGGGTGTGGATGAAAGGAGCCGGTTACGGAAGGTGACGGCTGAACCGAAAGGCTGATCCAGCAGTGAGCCATAGACTGAAGCCCCGACACATTTCATAAGACAAGCAGGGGTCGGGAGAGCTGTGCAGTATCCCAGGACAAGACAGCGGAGTGGTTGTGCCGAAGGTCAAGCCGGGTGAACAGAATCCAAATGCGGTGACAAAAGGCAAAGAAGGAAGCGGTGGCCAACAGGTCACGCTGAGGTCATAACAATAATCCAAATAGACAAAATCCACACTAATGCAGAGCACCCTAGTTTTTATTGTGATGGGCATTGGACGTAGACTTAGGGAGAGGCTAGGCTTTAGGTGGCCACCTGCCAATTGGGGCTGGAGTCAGCCCTGCTTAGGCCAACTAGGCCAGATAATCGGTGGGCTTTCTTTGACCCCCCCCCCCCCCCCATACACACGCTCAAACCCTTAAAACATCTCAGTACAGGGTTGTTGTTTTTTTTTGTTGTTCGCACTATAGTGACAAGTGTGAAAACTGAGGAGGATGAAGTATTTGTGAAGAATGAAGAGGAAGAAAAACCTCTACAGATCAGCTCAGGTAAGTAATGACATTTCTATTGGAAAGGTTTCCCATACACTATGGTCTCATTCACCTCAGTACAGGGTCATTGCTCTCATTTTTGGCTCCCAAACCCTGGAGACATCCATAATGGATACAGTCAGCTCTATGAGATGGATTCAGCACTTACAGTGGACCAAAACCCAGGATTTCGACTATCCAATCGGGGGTGCCCCGCTGTGTGAAACCCCCCCAGATCGCCAAAGCCAACTCACCTCTTCCCAGGCCTATGGCGCATGCGCGGCCGCTCCTCCAATTATCGCGCTCGGAGCCGCTGACGTTACGTTGTCTACGGCCAGCTCACAGCTCCAGCTTCCCTCTAACGGGGAGTGTGCCCACGTTCACAAATGGCTGAATGGCTGAAGGGTTCTAGATACCCTTCTAGATAGCAGGGTTGCGGACGTGGCTCGCACATGCGCCGTTGGACTGGGAAACAAGGCAAGTGTATGGAATGACCTGGGGGGTTTCACACAGCGGGGAGTCCCGATTTTGGATGCCCTGGGGGGACGGAATAGATCAGCCTGGGAATCTTATAGATTCCCGGGCCGATCGGCATGGGTTTTGGTCCAATTCGGAACAATGTCGCACAGAAAGCTATCAACAACATTGGCCAGCGCCTGTGTTATAACTGGGTGATGCAATCCCAAGAGGACATCAGGGACATATTAGAGAGTTCAGTTCAAGGTCAAAGGGCCGGCAGCAAAGGTTCATATGCGATGAGGCAGACCAAAGGTCGTGACCAGGCAGCATAGACGATGTCACAATCACACTCTATCAGCCCAGCCAATACGCCAGACAGAGTGTGATGGTACAAGGGTTAACACGCCACTAGACCCCCAGACAGGGACTACTAGTCTCAGCAAGTCATCAATTAACCCTAATAAACGTGTATCACCAGAGCTTCCCTCAGGAAGGTGAGCTCATCTATTTAGAGGTCAAAGACCAGAGCTGATTAATTAAACATTTAATCTGATATAAGGTATCACAGTGCTGGAGGTGATTTACAACAATAAAATGACATACAAAAAATACAGAAGAGTATATAGCAAATGACAAGTTCTTACGCAGTCCTTTTCAGTGGTCGCTTGGGACGATGTTATGATCCCAGGTCCATAGCTTGTAATGCCCCAAGCATGTGTCCTCTCTTGGCTTTTGTTAGCCAGAATTTGGAGGGAAAAACGGCTTAACAGGACATCTCCCATCTCCATGGAATTCCTAAGGGTGGGGGGGGGATTCTATTCCCCAGGTCCCCTTATCTGATTGCCGGTTTATGGCCAGAGCAAAAGACAACAGCCTGGCACTTCAAAGAGATCTGACTTCAAACAAGGAAGTATCACAAACAGAGTCTTAATTAAGTTGGAATGTACACGCTGCATGGCCCTGTTGTCATATAGGAGGGTGTTTTATGGCACACGGGTGGAGGGGGGGGGGGGGGAACTGCTGGTCAGCTAAGGTCCATATTCAAATATACACACACATATTTACACTCATAATACGTATGTTTATTCTATAATCATGCCCTGGGCATGACAGACGATAAGCAGATTAATGAAGGCAGGCAGTAAAAGGGTCATAAAGGATTTGAGGTGAAACCAGAAAGACCATTCAGAGGCCAAGGTCAAGGGACAATCCTGGTTGTAACAGGTGCAGGGGAGAATCCAGAACAGGAGGCACTTGGCAGGCAAATCCACAAGGGTAATCCAGCAATGTACTGGTGCTAGGGCAACATCATTGTGTGGGAAAGTGCAAAATTAGTGCCGTTCTGGATCCTGCGTGCCCTTCTTCTCTCAACTGCACACGTGCCCACGGCCTGCCAGTGGGAGGTTACTCACAATTAGCAGACAATGAAAGAGAATGGCACTTTTTACTCCGAAAAAAGGACCTTGTGCCAAATCCAATGATTCAGCACCAAGTTCAGAAAGTGTGCTTCTATTTTTTTTCTGTGTAGAAGGTGTCATTCCCTTCCCTGGGTGATTCAGCCCCACTATCTAACAATTCACTATATTGCAATGTTTACTCCAAAGTGTGCTTTTTGCATCTGGTGCTGAATTGACCCGATATGTTGAAAAGACTGGGTTGAGTATTTCTATTAATACACAGGCAGGACAGGTAGGTTTCAGGACATAATCTCAACTAGGCACTCGCATCAGATCCTTCTCTACCCCCTCTGTAGGTGATATAGTCAATATTCGGATCTCCCAAGAATTCACAAACTAATATGATACTGTTCTTCTTGTTGTACATTCATGGTTCACTAATGTATCTGCTATGAATAAAAGCCATTAATGATACTTATTCATCTTTAAAGTGGACCAATGACCAGGATTTAGACTATCCTGGTAACTGGTCCTTGCCCTGGGGGCATCCCGATGTCGGATGCCCCTCTGTGCGAAACCCCCCAGTTCGTTCACTTACCTTTGCCAGTTCCATGGTGCTGGCGCTCATCCAATCAGCATTTTATGCGGCGTAGCATAAAGCTGACGATTTGAACTTTTCGCCAGCATAGCCGCGCCTGCAGCTGCATCCCTGTCTCCTCTGTGAGGGGGGATTCTGAATGGCTACTGCAGAGAAGCTGGGAGGTTCACACATCAGGGCAGGCTAGCGGCCATTCCTGGAATCTTATAGATTCCAGGCCAACCGCAGGGGTGATTGATCCACTTTAAAGCAGTAAAGCCATATGTAAACGCGTTTCGCCAGTTATGCTTTTTCAACACATGTGGACCTGTAATAATATTATACACATTATTTATTAATCTCATAACGCCTTATCAAAATGCTCATCCCACCCTGTGAAGCTGTTGTGACTTGATTAGAGATCCTCAGCTGCGAGATGCTGGGGATACTACTCTGAACCTAAATTTGAGATGATTCCAGGCCTAATAAAAGTTCTTACTCCATTACAAAAAAAAAGGCTGGTAGAAATAGTGCCACCTGTCTTCTGAGGGTATGAGGATGTCTGCCACATAACATGTAATCAATCTCACAACAGCGCCAGAGAGAGAGATGAGCACTATGATTGGGAATTATAAAATGTATAATGTGTAAAATGCTAATGTATATCACTGGTCTGCATGTGTTGAAAAAGCAAATTGGCGAAACGCGTTTAGCTGCAGACAGCATGAATGTATAACAAACAGAACAGTATCATCGTAGTAGGTGATATATTCAATATAGGATTTACCAAACATCCACATACTACTATGATATATTACACACTAGGCTCTGCATCGGTGACATCCGCTCTACCCCCCCCCCCCCCCCCCCATTGGTGATATATTCAATATGGGATTTACCAAACATTCACAAATGGGGGGTAGAGCGGATGCCACCGAGGCAGAGGCTAGTGTGTAATATGTGTGTTACCTGAATAATCACATATTTGGTGAATAGCAATAGAGTACATCTATACTCAACACTTACACCGGACATTTAGCATCATTTAAGAAAAAGGCCAAACCCCTAAAAAAAACATTTCTCAGCATCTAAAATTAATATATGTTACGTTTTTATTCGCTTACATTGCTGGGCTGCAACTCTGTTCAGGACTGGGAAGCATCACATACTGAACAGAGGAGAGTGGTGAAAAGTTTAGGGCGGCGGGTTATAGCTGTGCTTTTAGTCACTTTCTTTTTACTATTTGGGCTGCAACTCTGTTCAGGACTTTAGGATACAGGCGCAGCCATCTTGCCTCAAAAGCATCACATTCTGAGGAGAGGGGGCGGGGTTATAGCTGTTCTTTGCTCAGACAGAGCAGAGCTGGGGTCAGGAAAAGGTCGGCAATCCCAGAATGCAGAGCAGCGAGACACTGAATGAAGAGTCAGAAGACACTTCCTGTCTGCAGGCAGCCTGCAACTCCATGGGTTGCCGTCTTGGATGTTAAAAGGCTCAGAAAACGCAATAGGTGCGGGTCGGATGATTTTTAATTTGGGCAATCTGTATGTACAGGGGGGGGGTAACATATAAGATAGGCTCTTATTCAGGGTGAAGGTCCGGATTAATGTGGGCAATCTGTATGTACAGGGTGGGGAGAAACATATAAGATAGACTCTTATTCAGGGTGAAGGTCTGGATTAATGTGGGCAATCTGTATGTACAGGGGGGGGGGAAACATATAAGAAAGGCTCTTATTTAGGGTGAAGGTCCGGTTTAAAGAACTGCCTGTACTTCCCCTACCCCAGTCCAGCTTGCTTCAGCAATAAAGAGTAGTGTATGCTTTACATAAAACCCACTTTATTCAAAATCCTATTTATAATTGATTCTAACACTTAGGGCCTGATTTCTGATGTTTTCTGGGTTTCCTTTGTTCGCTCTATCTTTAGGATCCCAATGTTCCCCAACTGGGAAACTGAGACAAGCACCCTCCCGGAATCTAGAATCCCCGACACATCTTGGTACAGAGACATCACTTTGTTTTCTCGCCCACAGGCTCCAGAGACGCTATATTGGGGGATGTGAAAACGGAGGAGGAGGAAGGAGTGTTTGTGCAGAATAAAGAGGAGGAAATCCCTCTACAGATCAGCTCAGGTGAGTATCAAACCCTTTATAAAAAAAAATCCCTGTTTCTCCTGCCCAAAAAATACAGCTCGGTACAGGGAATTGGTTCTCATCTTTGTTCCAAGATTCCGGAGAAGCTATAGTGAAAACTGAGACGGAAGAAGGATTTGTGAAGAAGGAGGAGGAGGAAATCCCTCTACAGATTATCTCAGGTGAGTAATAAATAATAATAAAGTATAGAAATCATTTTCCTGCGTCTCTTGCTGAGTAAGCCCAAACACTACAGGTATATACAGCCCAGTACAGGGACATGACTCTCATCTTTATTCTCAGACCCTGGAGGAGCTATAATAAAAACTGTGGAGGTAGAAGAAGTAGCTGTGAAGAATGAAGAGGAGGAAATCCCTCTACAGATCAGCACAGGTGAGTAATACAACCTGCATAGAAAACATTTTCCTGTATCTTCTGCCCAATTACCCCAAACACTACAGTCTTATACGGCTCAGCACGGGGGCCTGACTCTCATCTTTATTCTCAGACCCTGGAGGAGCTATAATAAAAACTGTGGAGGTAGAAGAAGTATTTGTGAAGAATGAAGAGGAGGAAATCCCTCTACAGATCAGCACAGGTGAGTAATACAACCTGCATAGAAAACATTTTCCTTGGGTGGCGCTACTCCGTCACAAGGCCCCTGAGCTGAATAATCTACAAAACAAGCTGTTCTCATTCATTATGCTGTCCACTAAACAGACAATAGCAAAGGCTTGGAACACAGCAGCTAGTCTTTATCTCAGAAGTAAAGGCTAGAATGAATGGCTTTTTAATAAATGAAGAACTTACCAGCATACTGAATGACAAACATGATTATTTTCTGGACGTTTGGGAACCCTGGATCCAGTATGCAACCCCAAATCTATCAATGTTAGCACTATACTGATTGATGTTTTGAGAGACTATCAGGAGCGGACCAGGGACCAACACCCATCCCCCCCCCCCCCCCCCATCCCCAATCCCTGTTAGAACCATGACGGCCTGAATCTCGTTCATCTATATTACTGGTGGTGGTGGTGGTTGTGGTCGAGCGGAGGGGAAGAGAGGCTCCCTTTTGGGCCTAATGGCTTCCCTGGCCCGACGCGCTTTCTATTATAATATATAGCTGGAATCGGAAATGAGGCTATACACTATATGCTGATATCGACATCCCTGTTTATTATGCATGTAATGTTACCATATATGCTGAGATACTGTCTTGTCGAGAAAACTCAATAAAAAGATTGAAAGAGAAAACATTTTCCTGTATCTTCTGCCCAATTACCCCAAACACTACAGTCTTATACGGCTCAGCACGGGGGCCTGACTCTCATCTTTATTTTCAGACCCTGGAGGAGCTATAGTGAAAACTGAGGAGGATGAAGAAGTATTTGTGAAGAATGAAGAGGATGAAATGCTTTTACTGATTAGCACAGGTGAGTTATAAATCTTATGTAGAGAGTATTCACTATTCTTCTGTTCAGTGCAATTCACTACCTTATTGCTGTGCTTCACTTGGTGCCGCTTATCTTTATACTGGCGAGCTTCCATTCCACACCAGAACAGGTGATAACAAAGGGGAGAGCTCCTCTGCTGTCAGCTCATCGTTTCACAGCTTTACAGCACAGATAGGGTTCAAGCCATGTTTACTAGGAGGTCAGACGTTCACCCTCTTGGGCTTAAAGTGATTGTCCAGGCAAAAAAGAATAATATGCTTACCTTTTGTCCCCGCAGATGATTGCTTCTAGTCCACGACTTGATCGGTGAATCTAAGTCCTACATTGTGTTGTCCGATGCTTCAGTTTTCTCGGCGGGGCTCCCTTCCTTTGGAGCCCTGCTTCCATATCTTTATTTCCTCTCTCCTGAGCCAGAACTACACTGGCCTGCCTGATGGTGGCAAAGGACGCTCGTTAAAGGAGGGCAACAGCTGTGGACTAGTGCTTCTGTTCCTAATTAACCAGGGAGGTTGCACACGGAATAAGCAGTCATTAAATCCTGGATCCCTAGAGAGCAGGCAAGACCCAATTTCAAAAGGGTTCTTCTACTCCCCCCACCCACCCTCATGTAGCTGCAGGACCGTAGCACCGGGAAGAGGTGAGTTTCTTTGGGCGACCTGGGGGGGGGGGTTTAACACAGCGGGGCATCGGCCGAAACCCAGGATGGTCAAAATCCTGTGTTCTAGTCCACTTTAAAGATCAAGAGCAGGATTGGTGAGATAACTGAGCTGAGTTCTTTAAGAACTCTTGGTTAAAGTCTATCCGGTCCTGGGGCCTGTTCACATTTAAATTATTTAGCCTTTCTTTTGGATAATATACAATATACATGTTTAGCCAGTTGAGAATTATGCTTGGGTTATTGCTAGCAGTGACATCGCCTATATTTGCTCCTTGATCCTCTTTTTTTTTTTTTGTTCACAGAGCTAAAGAGACAATTTAGCAGTTCCGCCTTCTTTTGATCAGCAGTGATCAATTCGCCATTACCATTAGTTAGGGCACCTACTTACAACTTCCTATTTTGTTTTCTTTTGAATTTATATATTTAAAGAACATTTTTAGGTTGGATTTGCTTTTTTGGGCTACGTCTTTTTCATTTTGTGCATTTGCCAACTTTATTTCTTCTTGTACATGCTTTATTAACCGCTTTTATAGTTTGCAACATTAAACACTTTTATAGTTTCCCACGTTAAAGGCAGTGAGGGGCATCCCACATTACAGGCAGTGTGAGTGGCCTCCCAGTTACAGGCAGTGTGAGTGGCCTCCCAGTTACAGGCAGTGTGAGTGGCCTCCCAGTTACAGGCGGTGTGCGTGGCCTCCCAGTTACAGGCGGTGTGCGTGGCCTCCCAGTTACAGGCGGTGTGCGTGGCCTCCCAGTTATAGGCGGTGTGCGTGGCCTCCCAGTTATAGGCGGTGTGCGTGGCCTCCCAGTTATAGGCGGTGTGCGTGGCCTCCCAGTTATAGGCGGTGTGCGTGGCCTCCCAGTTATAGGCGGTGTGCGTGGCCTCCCAGTTATAGGCGGTGTGCGTGGCCTCCCAGTTATAGGCGGTGTGCGTGGCCTCCCAGTTATAGGCGGTGTGCGTGGCCTCCCAGTTATAGGCGGTGTGCGTGGCCTCCCAGTTATAGGCGGTGTGCGTGGCCTCCCAGTTATAGGCGGTGTGCGCGGCCTCCCAGTTATAACTTTTACTGATTCCAGGTAAAGGCCACCCCCGGTATCTGGCATCGAGCATTTGATTATGACCACACTGTTTTTGTATTAAAAGAAGTTTTTCTTCACATTTATTTCACAATATCATGTTAAAAACAATCACTTTACATCACATATATTTTATTAATGCATCACTTTACATCACATGTATTTCATTAGTATATGACCTGCAATGATACATATCTGCTTATTTCACATCACTGAGAGTGTTCTTCACTCACACGTTCTCTCATTTTCTTACTAATTATATAAAGTTCCTCCTCGGATTATCTTTTTATTGGGCAGACATGTTTCGCCACCTTATTCTAAGTATGTCACACACCCCACTTCAAACATTAATAATTACAATAGGGTTAACGCACCGCTAGGTGGCAGCATTGCAGAGAATCTCCAAAAACTTCAACAGGCCCCTCCCGGTCTATACATACCTGGTACCTCCCAAGAACCTCCCAGTGTTGTTCTCTGCAAGGTGGCGACAAGACAGAAGAAAGAAGTCTCCTGCTTGCAGGTAGCCGGGGTATCCCCCCGGCCCCCCCCCCCCCCCCCCCCCCGTGGTCTATTTCTGCCCGGCTCTTGTTTTGTAGTATATTTGTTTACTGGCAGCCTCCCAGCTTCGGCTGTAGGCCGGGCAAAAGGTAGCCGGCACCCTTGGTGCCTAGGAGATTAGCTCCTCCGCTCGACCCTTCATTGCGGGGCATAGCGGGATTCCCGGAGTGGTGATCCGGATGTGGGATGCCCCCATTTAGTTAGTGGAGGTTAGCGGTTCAGGATGTGCCTAGCCCTGGGACTTTAGTTATTCCTCACTCCGGGGTGTGTGGCGCGCTTTGGGACCGGTGTCATGTTTGTGTGAGTGTGGCTGCTGCGCTGCTGTTTTGTGAGGGCTTCTGCGCTGTTTACTGTGGCGTTTTTTTTTGTGGATCTGCCTTGTGTGTTTTTACTTTCTGCTGCTGCTGGTGTGAGTCGGCGTCTCTCCCCTCAGGAGCCGGGGGGGGGGGCGGGGCCTCGCGGCGCGCTGCGCCGTGGTCCCGCCTGTGGCTGAGCGCCGTGCTCGGCGCTCGCAGCCTGGCATGTCCGGTCTGCACAGGGGGGATAGAGGGAGATGAGCGTGTGTGTGTGTGTTTGTGTGCGCACTTGGGACCGGCTGGCTGCTCCGCCGGTCCCGTCTTGAGCTGAGCGCGGTTCACTGTCTGCTTGCGCTGACGCCGCAGGGGGGCGGCTGATTGGCTGTTCTGGAGGGGCGGGGCCTTCTCGGCTCCCGCGCTCCCGGGGCTCGTCTTCACCTCCCTCACTGTCACGGAGCGGTGTTCGGGCCGCCATCTTCTGCGGTGCCTCTCTGCGCTTGTGCTCTCTCTCAGGTAGGCGTTTTCTGATATCTTGCGGGGGATGTTTTTGGTCACATAAGGGTGGTGGCCTGGCCCCCCGTATTACGTCCCCTCCTTCTCCCGCCTCCTCGCTCCTGCACGTCTTTTTAAAGTGCTGGTTGTGTATTTTAACCATCTCCTTTTGTCTATGGTTAATGGGGGGGGGGGAGGGGGGTTGTATGTTATGCTTGTATGTTTGTATAGGTATTATGGTGCCTGGATTGACTGTTGTCCCTCTTCTTTTGTGTTTTTCAGATCCTGGGATCCCGTCTGGCAGGGCTCTCCCGGTCTTATATACCTGGCTTGTGGGGGGTGTTTTCATAAAACTATATATATATAAGGGTTTTTATGCTATTCCCTTGGGTAAGGATTTTTTGACAATCTTTAGACAATTGTTAGGTTATTAAGGGGCATCCCGGGTCGCGTACTGCATAAATCCCTGGGTTCTGCGAATACCATAAATTTCACCACATGGAGGCTGCCACAGATACCGGGAATGGTTCTTCGGGACAATCCAAGGTGTGCGGGGGTTGTGGGACTCCGCTCCAGGGAGATGATGTCATTTTGTGTATCCCATGTGCACAGCAGAACATTGCACGGCAGTCCAGTACTCTGGTGCCTAGCACTTCGTCAGCCGTGCCATCTCCCTCTCCCCCTCGCTTATTCCGGACCCCGTGTGACGTTGTCCTGGGCGGGGATTCGCAGTCTGAGGTATGTGCCCGTTTGACCAGCCTTGAGAAGCGGTTTTCTGCTATGGCCGCTCAGAAGGCTCCAGCTAAGCGGAAGCATCTGTCTCCGCCTCCGCCGGATTCAGATGAGGAAGTTGTGGGAGATCTGGATTGGTCGGATCGTCCCCTTGAAGATGGTGAGCTCATTGAGGAAGAAGATTCTGATGTTCAGCAGTTGCTGGGTACTGAGGGGGATCAGGCTGACGGCCTCCCTCTCGATTCCTCTACCATTCTGACCCAGATGTTTGAGGTTTTGGATTTGGATCCTCCGGTGGTTGCTCCTAGACCTAAGGGTCAGGTTTTTGGGGTGTCCAAGCAGCGTTTGGAGTTTCCCAGCCAACAGCATTTTGAAGAAATTGTTTTCAAGCAATGGGAGCAACCTACATGTCTTGTTGGTGTGCCGTCTAGCTGGGATAGGAAGTATCCCTTCCCGGCGGAATTGATGAAGCGTTGGTCTGTCCCCCCTGAGGTAGATACTCCGGTCTTGGGACTGTCCAACACGGCGGTCGTGCATTCCCCTGACACGACTTCGCTCAGGGACGGCGAGGATCGCCGGGTTGATCAGCTTGCCCGTCATGGTTTTGTATGTGCGGGTTCGGTGTTAAGGCCTGTCTGTGCTTCGGCTCTTTTGACTTTTGCTGTCAGGTCTATTGTCAGGGACTTGGGGGTGGATCTCGAGCCCACCAGTGATGAGTCCATTGGGCTTAAGCGCTGCGATGCTTTTTTGTCCTTTATCCTGGCCGCTCAGGAGGATGCCATGTTGATGTGTGGCAGGGCTACTGCCTTGCTGGTGGCTATCCGGCGCTGTGTGTGGTTGAGACAGTGGACGGCTGATTTTAATTCTAAAAGATCGCTCACGGCTCTGCCCTTTTTGGGTTTGAGGCTTTTTGGTGAGAGGCTGGATTCTGTTGCCAAGGGAGGTAAGTTACCTCAGCGCAAGAAATTTTGCCGTTCCTTTCAGGGGACGGTCTCCTTCAATCCGTCCTTTCGGGGAGCCGGAGCCGGAAGGGGTGCGGGCTCCTCGGCCCCCAGGGGCGCCAGTTGGAATAGGGGTAGAGGCCGTGGCCGTCCCGTTCGCGTCTGGGGTGCCAAGCCCAAGCCGGTTGCCAAGCCCACTCAGCAATGAGGGGGCGCCCTCACCCGTTCGGGTGGGGGGACGGTTGCAACTTTTCTCCCGGGTGTGGGACCAGGAGGTCTCGGACAGATGGATCCGGGAGGTGGTTTCGGCCGGTTACAAGTTGGAGTTCGAGTCCCGTCCTCCTCCAAGGTTCTTCAGGTCTCGGGTGTCTTTGGATCCTTTGGCCGCGCAGGGGCTCCTGGCGGCGGTAAGGAATCTTCTAGACTTAGCTGTCGTTTGCCCGGTTCCTTCTTCAGAGGTAGGGCACGGGTTTTACTCCAATCTATTCACTGTTCCCAAAAAGGACGGGTCCTTCCGTCCTATTCTGGATTTGAAGTTTCTCAACAGGTTTATTCGTCCCCGGAAGTTCCGCATGGAAACCCTGCGGTCTGCGATCGGTTCACTTCGGCAGGGGGACTTTATGACGTCCATAGACATCAAGGATGCGTACCTGCACATTCCGATCTTTCCAGCTCATCAGCGGTTCCTTCGTTTCGTGGTGGAGGATCGGCATTTTCAGTTTGTGGCTCTTCCATTCGGCCTCACCTCTGCTCCGAGAGTGTTCACCAAGGTGTTGGCGGGGGTGATGGCCCTGCTCAGAGCTCAGGGGATTCGCATTGTGCCTTACCTGGACGATCTTCTCATCATGGCACCTTCCTTCAGTCAAGCAGAGGGGGACACCAGCACGGTGGTGTCTATGTTGGAGAGGTTCGGCGGAGTGATCAATTACCCCAAGTCCTCGCTGGTTCCGGCCAGGGTGGTGACCTTTCTGGGGATGTCGTTGGACTCCTGCCAGCACAGAGTGTTTCTCCCTCAGGCCAAGGTTCTGCTGATTCAGGAATTGGTCCAGCTGCTCCTCTCCCATCCTCATCCGTCCATTCGTCTGGGGATGAGACTGGTGGGGTTGATGGTGGCCGTTCCCTTTGCTCAGTTTCATACGAGGACTCTGCAACTTCATCTTTTGGCGTCTTGGAACCGGCGTCCGGAGTCGTTGGATCGGTCCTTCCGGTTGTCCCCTCGAGTTCGGCAGTCCCTTCTGTGGTGGTTGGTCTCGGACAACCTTCTGAAGGGCAGGTCTTTTCTGACCCCGCTTTGGGAAACTGTCACCACGGATGCCAGTTTGTCAGGTTGGGGAGGTTTTTGGAAGGATCTTCGGTTTCAGGGGCAGTGGGACCCTCAGGAGGCCCACTTGCCCATCAATGTTCTGGAATTGCGAGCCATCAGGTTGGTTCTGTCTCGCTTGACGCATCATTTACAAGGTCTGCCGGTTCAGGTTCGCTCAGACAATCAGGGGGGACAATGCAAGGGGGGACTCGCAGTCTGGGTGCCCACAGGGAGGTGTCTCTGATTTTGGTCTGGGCGGAGACTCATGTCCCTTGCATCTCGGCAGTTTACATTCCGGGAGTGGAAAACACAGAGGCGGATTTTCTGAGCCGGTGTGCGTCCCGTCGGGGGGAGTGGTCTCTCCATCCCCAGGTGTTTCGGTCGCTTTGTCTCCGGTGGGGGACGCCGGAGGTGGATCTGTTTGCCTCTCGTCACAATCACAAGCTTCCGTCCTTTGTGTCCCTGTCCCGGGACCCTCTGGCTCTGGCGGTGGATGCCATGGCCCTGAGCTGGAGGGACCTGGGGTTTCTTTATCTGTTTCCTCCGATTCCCATGCTAGGCAGGGTTCTGCGAAAGTTGGTTTTGGAGGGAGTTCCCGCCATTCTTGTGGCTCCAAGGTGGCCAAGGCGGGTGTGGTTCGCGGAAATCGTTCGTCTGGCCGTAGATCAGTTCGATTTGCCTCTTCGGCCGGATCTTCTCACACAGGGTCAACTATGTTACCCCAGTTTACAAACGCTGGCTTTGACGGCTTGGCTGCTGAAACCTCCATCTTAAAGGAGGAGGGTCTTTCGGATGCTGTCATTCGGACTCTTATTAGTGCCAGGAAGAGATCTTCTTCTTCCATCTATTACAGGTATTGGAGATCTTATATTGATTGGTGTGAGGCTAGGTCTTTGCCTTGCCGGGTCTTTTCTGTGTCTAGGATTTTGGAGTTTCTTCAGTCGGGGCTGGACTCCGGTCTTCAGCTGAGTACCTTGAAGGGGCAGGTTTCTGCTTTGTCTATTTTTTTCCAGAAGTCTTTTGCTAGTCATTCCTTGGTCAAGACCTTTTTCCAGGGGGTTTCGCATGTGCGGCCTCCTAGGAAGCCTTTGCTCCCAGTGTGGGATTTGAATTTGGTTCTTTCTGCTCTTAAGGCTCCTCCTTTTGAGCCTTTGTGGGATATTGCTTTGTCCATTCTTACTCTGAAGGTTGCCTTTCTGGTTGCCATCACTTCGGTTCGGCGTGTTTCAGAGTTGGCAGCTTTGTCTATTCAGGCTCCTTATTTCGAGGATCATCAGGACAAAGTGGTTCTTCGATACAAGTCAGATTTTCTCCCTAAAGTGGTCTCTGCTTTTCATCTTAACCAGGACATTGTTCTTCCTTCCTTGTGTCCTAAGCCTAGGAATGTCAAGGAGAGTGCTTTGCACTGCTTGGATGTGGTACGTTGTGTCAGGTACTATCTACGTGCTACGTCTTCTTTTCGTAAGACTGATGCCTTTTTCGTTGTGCCATGTGGGCCTAGGAAGGGTTTGGCTCCGGCCAAGTCTTCCATTAGTAAATGGATTCGTCAGGCCATTGTTGGTGCTTATTCGGCTAAGGGGAAGGATCCTCCTTTTTGCGTTACTGCTCACTCTACTCGTGCGGTTGGTGCGTCCTGGGCTTTTCAGCACCAGGCTTCGGTTGAACAAGTGTGTAAGGCTGCAACTTGGTCTTCTGTTCATACTTTTTCTAAGTTCTATAAGGTTGATGTGCGGGCCTCAGCGGATGCTGTTTTTGGCCGCAAGGTTTTGCAGGCTGCAGTGGTTTGAGTTCTTTCTGCGTGATTGCCTGTTCGGATACCCACCCTTTTCTGGACACTGCTGTTGGATGTCCCTATTGTAATTATTAATGTTTGAAGTGGGGTGTGTGACATACTTAGAATAATACCATTTTGTGAATACTCACCTGTAAAATGGGTATTATAAGTATGTCACACACCCCACTTCACCCGCCCTTTTCGGTATCCTGGCTCTTTATATGGTGAAGTTTAGTTCTTTACGTTGAGGGTTACATTGTTTGTTTCTGGTACCTTGTCTTACTGCTGTTCTAATCCTGGGTGATTCTTGGGAGGTACCAGGTATGTATAGACCGGGAGGGGCCTGTTGAATTTTTTGGAGATTCTCTGCAATGCTGCCACCTAGCGGTGCGTTAACCCTATTGTAATTATTAATGTTTGAAGTGGGGTGTGTGACATACTTAGAATACCCATTTTACAGGTGAGTATTCACAAAATGGTATTTTTGGCTTTTTCAATGCCCTTATAAAAAGAAAGAAAAGATCAGGTATGTGTATCAGACACCCTTTTACGTGTATCTCACTAATCTTTATCAGTGCATTCAGAGATGCGTGTATAGAAATGTACAGTCTAATAGGATACCTGTACTGTAGTTGTATTCATTCACAGATGGTCTTCATCATCTACAATCCAATATTTTCATGTATGTATTTAGAAAACATCATTTGTCACCGAGAAGGACGTGGTGAGGACACCCTGATAGGAAATCAATGGTCATATAGCCCCTGATAGTGCGTGGCCTCCCAGTTATAGGTGGTGTGCGTGGCCTCCCAGTTATAGGCGGTGTGCGTGGCCTCCCAGTTATAGGCGGTGTGCGTGGCCTCCCAGTTATAGGCGGTGTGCGTGGCCTCCCAGTTATAGGCGGTGTGCGTGGCCTCCCAGTTATAGGCGGTGTGCGTGGCCTCCCAGTTATAGGCGGTGTGCGTGGCCTCCCAGTTATAGGCGGTGTGCGTGGCCTCCCAGTTATAGGCGGTGTGCGTGGCCTCCCAGTTATAGGCGGCGTGCGTGGCCTCCCAGTTATAGGCGGCGTGCGTGGCCTCCCAGTTATAGGCGGCGTGCGTGGCCTCCCAATTATAGGCGGTGTGCGTGGCCTCCCAGTTATAGGCGGTGTGCGCGGCCTCCCAGTTATAGACAGTGTGCGTGGCCTCTCAGTTATAACTTTTACTGATTCCAGGTAAAGGCCACCCCCGGTATCTGGCATCGAGCATTTGATTATGACCACACTGTTTTTGTATTAAAAGAAGTTTTTCTTCACATTTATTTCACAATATCATGTTAAAAACAATCACTTTACATCACATATATTTTATTAATGCATCACTTTACATCACATGTATTTCATTAGTATATGACCTGCAATGATACATATCTGCTTATTTCACATCACTGAGAGTGTTCTTCACTCACACGTTCTCTCATTTTCTTACTAATTATATAAAGTTCCTCCTCGGATTATCTTTTTATTGGGCAGACATGTTTCGCCACCTTTTTGGCTTTTTCAATGCCCTTATAAAAAGAAAGAAAAGATCAGGTATGTGTATCAGACACCCTTTTACGTGTATCTCACTAATCTTTATCAGTGCATTCAGAGATGCGTGTATAGAAATGTACAGTCTAATAGGATACCTGTACTGTAGTTGTATTCATTCACAGATGGTCTTCATCATCTACAATCCAATATTTTCATGTATGTATTTAGAAAACATCATTTGTCACCGAGAAGGACGTGGTGAGGACACCCTGATAGGAAATCAATGGTCATATAGCCCCTGATAGTGCGTGGCCTCCCAGTTATAGGCGGTGTGCGTGGCCTCCCAGTTATAGGCGGTGTGCGTGGCCTCCCAGTTATAGGCGGTGTGCGTGGCCTCTCAGTTATAGGCGGTGTGCGTGGCCTCCCAGTTATAGGCGGTGTGCGTGGCCTCCCAGTTGCAGGCGGTGTGCGTGGCCTCCCAGTTGCAGGCGGTGTGCGTGGCCTCCCAGTTGCAGGCGGTGTGCGTGGCCTCCCAGTTGCAGGCGGTGTGCGTGGCCTCCCAGTTGCAGGCGGTGTGCGTGGCCTCCCAGTTGCAGGCGGTGTGCGTGGCCTCCCAGTTGCAGGCGGTGTGCGTGGCCTCCCAGTTGCAGGCGGTGTGCGTGGCCTCCCAGTTGCAGGCGGTGTGCGTGGCCTCCCAGTTGCAGGCGGTGTGCGTGGCCTCCCAGTTGCAGGCGGTGTGCGTGGCCTCCCAGTTGCAGGCGGTGTGCGTGGCCTCCCAGTTGCAGGCGGTGTGCGTGGCCTCCCAGTTGCAGGCGGTGTGCGTGGCCTCCCAGTTGCAGGCGGTGTGCGTGGCCTCCCAGTTGCAGGCGGTGTGCGTGGCCTCCCAGTTGCAGGCGGTGTGCGTGGCCTCCCAGCTGCAGGCGGTGTGCGTGGCCTCCCAGCTGCAGGCGGTGTGCGTGGCCTCCCAGTTATAGGCGGTGTGCGTGGCCTCCCAGTTGCAGGCAGTGTGCGTGGCTGTGGTATTTCAATTACAGACAGTGTGCAGTATCACTTTAAGTAACCCCGGTTTTATGTCATTAAATAAATCCTCAATTTTGGGCAGCACAGGGTCAGTTTCTCAGTTCAGTTCAAAGAACAGTTCAAAGATTAACTTTTATTTCATGCTTCAGAAAGAAAATGGTGATTCGAAAATGGTAACTGCTGTACCTCTTATTTCTTGCAGAAGGTAAATACATCCAGGATAGTAGGGATGAATCTATAGGAGCCACGACTACACAAAACCACCATTCTGCACTGGGAACTTCAACAGCTAATACTTCTACGCACTTTTCTCTGAGTGAGAAATGTTTAAAAGATGCTACACATCTTATCCAGCGTGAGAGGGAACATGCAAGAGAGAAGCCGTATTCTTGCTCTAATTGTGGAGAATGTTTTTTTCATCAATCGGAACTTACAGATCACGAAACAGTTCATTCGGAGAAGCCATTTTCTTGTTCCAAATGTGGGTTATGTTTTTCCCAGCAACACCTGCTTATCCAGCATGAAAGACAACATAAAGAATATTCTTGTTATAAATGTGAAAAAAGGTTTTCATCAAAATCTGAGCTTTTCTCGCACAAAAAAACTCATATAGAAGAGAGGCCATATTCTTGTTTGGAATGCGGAAAATGTTTTTCTGAGAAATCCCATCTCATCGCACATGAAACGGTTCATATAGGAAAGAGGCCATATCCTTGCTCTGAATGTGGAAAAAGTTTTTCATATCAATCAGTCCTTCTTGCGCATGAAAAAAATCACGAAAGAGAGAAGTTAAATTCTTGTTCTGAATGCGGGAAATCTTTCAGTAGGAGATCACGCCTAATCAATCATGAAAGAATTCATACAGGGGATAAGCCATTTTCTTGCTCTGAATGTGGGAAATATTTTTCTTATAAATCGAGTCTTACTGCACATGAAAGAGTTCATACTGGAGAGAAGCCCTATTCTTGCTCTGTATGTGGGAAATCTTTTTCTCTGAAATCAGGCCTCGTATATCATGAAAGAGTTCATACAGGAGAAAAGTCATATTCCTGTTCTGAATGTGGGAAAGGTTTTTTTCAGAAATCAAGTCTCATTGCACACGGAAGAATCCATATGGGCGAGATGGCATATTCTTGTTCTGAATGTGGGAAAGTGTTTCCCCAGAAGGTACATCTTACCAGACATACAAGAGTTCATACAGGCGAGAAACCGTATTCTTGCTCTGAATGTGGGAGAGGTTTTTCTCAGAAATCAAGCCTTCTCGCACATGAAATAATTCATACGGGAGAGAAACCATATTCTTGTTCTGAATGCGGGAAAGGTTTTTTTCAGAAGTCGAGCCTTATTTATCATGAAAGAAAGCACACTGGAGAGAAACTATATTCTTGTTCTGAATGTGGGAAAGGTTTTTCCAAAAAATCAGAGCTTACCAAACATGAAAGGATTCATACAGGGGAGAAACCATATTCTTGTTCTGAATGTGGGAAAGGTTTTTCCCATAAATCAAGCCTTAAGACACATGAAAGAACTCATATGGAAGAGTCGTCGTCGTCATCTTCTGATTGAAATGTATTTTCTTGTCAGGCATGACACCCGTTTATACGTGGTAGTAGTTTTGTTGATGTAAAATCGTGGAGCACAGTTCCTACTTACAGTCGTGGCCATTGATGTTGTCACCCCTGAAATTTTTCAAAAAAATGAAGTATTTCTCATGGAAAAGGATTAAAGTAACATATGTTTTGCTATACACATGTTTATTCCCTTTGTGTGTATTTGAACTAAATCAAAAAAGGGAGGAACAAAAGCAAATTGGACATAATGTCACACCAAACTCCAAAAATAGACTGGACAAAATTATTTATAATATTTGGTTGCACACCCTTTGGAAAAAATAACTGAAATGGGTCTGGAAGCACCCCCTCCAGGAGAGTGACCATGCAAAAGAACCTTGTCACTTACTCAGGAACATGTCCAGATGAGTCTTAGTTTAAATCGGTGGCTCAGGAGATGGACATTGTGTACATCTACCAGCTTGCTGTCTAGGTGGGTGAAGTCTGCATTTAAAGGAGCACTATCGCGAAAAAATGGCCCAATATGCTGGATGGCGGGAGGCGAGGTCACTTATACTGCCAACATCAAGAAATATCCAACCAGGCTTGTTTCTTTTATTTTAATGGATGGAAGAGGGCATCCAGGGTCACCCCTCATAGGCTAAACCTGTAACCCCTGAATTTTGTTCCTACCATGTAAGAATAAACCACAAGCTCGGCTGGAGTTTTATTCAGTTTGGGTTTATAGCTGACCTCTCTTCTCAATAGCAGACGTGTTTATATGGATTTTTAACATCACACAATTTCGCGATAGTGCTCCTTAAATGATCATATCTCTAAGGCTGGTCTGAAAGTCAATAGTGTTACCCTTATTGTCTCCACCACTTATTCTTTAGACTGTAAGCTTGCAAGAGCAGGGCTGTATCCTTTTTATATTTTCATAGTATTAACTTAGTATGTTTTAGCATCTTGCTTGTAATAGTCTGTGTATACAGTACAGTTTTACCCTGTTTGTAATTAGTACCTGTTACAGTGCAACATGAGAAAATGGTGCCGTATAAATAAGCAGTAATAATCTGAGATCAACTGTCTGCCTGGCACACCCCTACACTCTCCCCTATCTTGTTTCTTGGGGTCACTGGGATACAGCTGCAATAAAGCTTAGTCACCTGCTAGTGGCATTATTCATCCATTTTAATTAGGCTGTGCCTATTGGTGTTCTGCAGCAGATGGAATTCCCAGGCTCTCACTCCTGGATAATTGCATGTAAGGTCAGCTGTATTAAACCGGACCTTCACCCTTAATAAGAGTTTATCTTGTATGTTTCCCCCATCCTGTATATAAATTAAAAATCGTCCTACCTGCATCTACTGCAATTTCTGAGCCTTTAAAGTGGACCAACACCCTCCCATGATCGGGCCGGGAATCTATAAGATTCCCGGACCGATCAGACGTGCCCCGCTGTGTGAAACCCCCCAGAAACCCCTAAATCCCTACCTTATCCACAATCCAGCGGCGCCCGCCGCCGCCTCCCGCGTATCCCTCTAGCAGGACGCGCACCCGCGCCGGCCGTTTGTGAATGGCCGGCACAGGCGCGCACCCTGTAAGAGTGATGCGCGGGAGGCGGTGGCGGGCTCTCTTGTCCGTCGCTGCCTCCCGCTTGTCCGTTGGCGGGGATTGGCAGCGGCGGTCACGTGGGAGCGAGGAGAGGAGTTTTTCGGGGCTTTCTGGGGGGTTTCACACAGCGATCGGAGTGCCCCGCCGAAGTGGACCAAAACCCAGGATAGTCAAAATCCTGGGTGTTGGTCCACTTTAAACATCCAGGACAGGAATTCTCTTCTGACTATGCCGCTCTCCATTCTGAGATTGCTGTCCTTTTCCTGACCCCAGCTCTGCTCTGTCTGTGCAAAGCACAGTTATAACCCCGCAACCTGCACTTTTACCCCCCCTCCTCTTCTCAATATGTGATGCTTCTGAGGCAAGATGGTGACGCCCATATCCTAGATTGCTAAACAGATTTGCAGCCCAGTGGGGAAAAGCACTGGTTACCATACCAATGTCTGAACCACCATATACCCCCCCATTCCAGGCAAGGGAAATGGACACGTGTGCCGAAATGGTAGTGGACTTGGGAATGAGCATCTGCATTGCAATGGGTTTTCCTGAGCAAATGTACCACCCTGAACTTTAATTCCCGTAGAGCCAAGACCAGCTGGTGATCCAAGCTTTGTTGTCTTTTTGCAGAGCCATCCAAGTAAGCAGAGCATGGTTAGACACCTGCTTGAAGGATCGGCCTAACAAGTAATACTGAAGCGTCTCCAGTGCCCACTTAAAATGGACCAAAACCCACGAAGTTGTGAAATAATTTGGCCATAGCCCCTGCCGATTATTCCCTTCTTGGGGTGTAGAACTAGAAATGGACATTTTCGAATCGTCCTGGAGCACTGATTTTTTTTGCTGTCCCTCTTTGTAAGATGGCAGATGATCAGACATTGCATAGATGTGGCAATGACATCATCACCACACATATCAATGACAATAAATAGAGGAGGCGAAGCTTTGCAATTAAAACAAGGACCATTCAAATATCAGAAGGGATCCCAGGGTGGCCCTCCTTCACCGCAGACCTCCAGAGCTTACCAAAAAACAATACAAGCTATTCATCTACTTGCTCCTGGCGGCAAAGCAAACCATTGCCAGGGCCTGGAAGAAACAGACTGTTCCGTTGTCTGAGGTGTCGTCTAGAATGAATGGGTTTTTGGTCAATGAGAGGCTCTCACGCATTCTAGCCGACACCCAAGATCTGGGAACCATGGATACAATATGCCTGGCCTAATGCTCCATCGGGATTGCTCAATTAGGCGATCGGTGCGGACCAGGTTGCGAGGACCCCCTCCCCCCCCCCCCCGCTCTCCCCCCTTTCTCTTTTGTTTTTCTTTTTTTCTGTGTTTCTCTCCACTTCTCGTCCTGCGGCCCGCCTCCCGTCAGTCTCCCGGGCCATAGGCCGGGCTGGGCGGCGGTGAGATGCTAACACGGTTTGCTTAAAACTGCTGTTACCTGCCGCGAGAGACAATGTGATTGATGATCGACAAATTCTGGTGTATTAATTGTTTGTTCATATTCTTGCCACATTGTGACTGCATTGCCATTTGCTTTCTTGATGATCTGAAATGCTGCGCCTGCTCTTGGCCTAGATTACGGTAACTTGCTGTAACCACCGCGTTGCTTGCCTCCCCTGCGTGGGATGGATTTCTGCTTGGCTGATCACCCATTTCTGTACTGCCTTCCTTTCCTTTAAAAATAAAAATATTGATCTGGGATTAGAGTAAAGCAGGAGCACTAAAAATTGGCAACAGCTAATCTTTGTGGGGGGAGCAATTCAGGGGATGCTAGTTAGAGTATGGGCTCTGATTTTGGCAAATTAGACCAGAGCCCCTTACAAATAAAAATTACCAACCTTTTTATTTACATCCGTCCTGCGCCAGGGGCCCTTTTTTGATTTCTGATGGATGCCACCATGTTTTTGCATTCCCAAGCCAAGCTTGCGCATATGCA